>OZ007496.1:66896400-68096400 GCA_963931805.1 Microdon myrmicae | reverse complement strand
GATCTGGTTGTAGCAACCATTGAAAATTATTAGTCTGTTATGCAACAACAACTTATAGTGCAGAAGGTCAAATACCGTAGATGTCGGTGATTTCCTATTGGTCGACTGCCCCATTTGAACATAGTATGAGTAGATATGAAGGTTTGCCAATAACAATTTCATTTATGAGTTCTAGACCTTGAGTCAAATTTATATACGGACTCAATTTGATTCCATGACTGGTGGTTATTTTTTGGAATATTTGTGGTGAGTGTTGGTTGAAATTGTAAGTTGCCTTAAGTATACTTATATTAACTTTTCGTTTTCTAAAGTCTTTCTTCCACAATGTTTTGCTTAAAATATGGAAATTTGACTGGCCTTTGATTATGCCGTGCATTTTTGGCGTTAGCAAAATTAATTTCATACAAAATTTAAGACATAAAATTAATTTCCTGTGCCGTAATTTGCTTCAAGTTGACAGCAGCCTATAAGAGTGAGTTCGGCATTTTGCTTCGAGCAACATTGAATACAATGTCACCGAAATGACAACAGCTCTGCAAATCGATTCTAATAGCTCATGAGAAGGTTAGCGTAGAGCATATCACGGTTTCAGCCGGATTATTTGGAAAAAGGGCCGTATATAATAGGGACACATCATTAGACCGATCACACTTTGACCTAATAAATAAACGACCCCCCCTTGCTCAAAAACATTCAATCAAAATTTACTGAATTATTAAAGAACCCTCTTTCATAGACTTGTTTCTTACATTTTTGGATAAGTTTAGATAAGGACTAAGTTAAAAATGTAATTAGAATTGCTCCTGTGAGTAGGGCATTAGAATATACTCACATCTAGGGTAGCTTGAGGTAAGAGGCGACTAAAGGCCGAGTGTTAGGTGGGGTCCCAACGCCCTGTGGCCCGGTGAAATGCCACCCCATCAATCTTTAGGCTCCGTGAAATGAACGGGAGAAATCCTTGGCCATCTTTCGAGGCTTGGCTGATGGACTGGTTCGAGAAAAGGTTGGTTTAGGTGGTAGCCGGTCCCAAGGTGAGATACTACCCCGTCACGCTGTACATACCGCGATATCGTCCAGAGCAATCTTCGAGGGTGTTTCGGATGTGTGGCTGATGGGCTGGACTGACACCGAGATAAGTACCTTCTGATATAAAGAATTCCGGTGGTAAACTGGTCTCCCATTCGGTTCTCCGGGGAGGACTGTCAGGAGGAACATCATGCAGATGTTATGATAAATAACCGAACTTTAAGAGGTTCTGTGGGGGGCGCAGTATTGTGCACCGGTGAACGGCGCTGATTCGCTTCACTACCCATCACGAAACGAAGTCCACAATTGTCACTGCACTAAATAAAACCAAATACAAATACAAATAGAAAACACCAGGATACCACTGCACAGAAAATAAAACACACGGGGTTATTTCATTTTATTGTTTTAATTTGTTGTATTTAAACTATTGTTCCGCGGGGATGTTTACAATGGGTTGCGATAATGACTTTTGATTTTAAATGACGCAACACTAACTCCGACAAGGAGTAAAAGGCGTCTCCGCAGCGCTACGGAGGGCGGGAGGCGAACCGAGCGCCGCGAACGGTGGTTGTAATAGGATTCAGCGATATTAAATCGCTATCAATAGAAATTCCGCCAGTGAAACCGGCTCTCTCAAATTAAGGTACACATGTATGTGTGAGCATTGGTTCATTCATGGGACGAAACCATGAGAACGAATCTAAAACAAAGAAAGAGCATAATGTGCATCCATACGATGTGAGTTCGGCTAAGCAAACAAGCCGAATATCATTGGATGCTAATTGGGTCTTTGTTTGCTCATGCCTTGAGGTCATGAGGAACGGATCCAGGGAAATTAAAAGACAAAGGGACCGTATAGATCGTTGTCTACGATGTGCATCGCGGCTAAATAAATAGACGACGATGCGTCGAAGAAATGGTATTAAAAGAAAAGATGGGACCAGGGCATCATAAAAGTCTTAGCTGAGTGATGCCCTTGTGTAAATAGGCGAATAGCCGTTAGAAGGAGGTGCTAATGGATTACAATACTTCATACAATGAGAATTGTATATCGTATCTTGGGTCGGTGGCCGAAACGAACCCCCTGCTTGCATTTGTATATGCAGGGAAATTCGTTTGTGGCAAAGAACGACATTTGTGATTATTTACTCGTTTAGAGGAGGGGTCATGGTCGGGTAAGTGCCAGCTGAACAAGCAAGCTGCCCGGCGCTGCTTTGGCCGTTGGACAATGAATCGCCAGCCAATGTGTATGTAAGACATTGTTGTACACATGTGAGGCTGGGAATAGCCAACTCAAGATTATACGAGGGTTGCCTTTTATATTTCGGGATTAGAGAACAAAAACAAATATTGATCATCGAAAATCACTTTATTGTTTTTCAAAATATACCCCATGAAGATCTATACACTTTTGCATGCGTTTGATCCAATTGTCGAAGCACTTTTGCCACTCTGATTGAGGTATCTCCAACACATGCATTCTGAATGCAGCAACCGCTTCTTCAGGTGTCGAAAAACGTCGACCTCTCAGTTTGTTTTTTACGTACGGGAATAAAAAGAAGTCATTCGATGCCAAGTCAGGACTATACGGCGGATGACCCATCAAATCGACGTTTTGGGGGCTCAAAAACGCAGTTGTCGCAGCCGATGTGTGAGAGCTCGCATTGTCGTGGTGAAGAGTGATCCGTCTTCGGCGGTTGGTTTTCCTGATTTCTTGGAAGACAACTGGCAAACAAATGATTGTGTACCACTCAGAATTGACTGTTCTGCGTTGTTCTAGTGGTACGGTTGCGACATGTCCAGTTTTTCCGAAAAAACAGGCGACCATTTGCTTGGAAGTGCTTCTTGCGCGAACAACTTTTGTTGGATTTAGCTCATCTTGAAACACCCAGATAGTCGACTGCTGTTTACTTTCGGGCTCATACGCGTAAATCCACGATTCATCACCTGTCACGATGTCATAGACGTGTTTCGAAGCACCGCGACCGTATTTTTTGAGCATTTCTTTCGACCAATTGACACGAGCCTTTTTTGGGCGATTGACAAATTGTGTGTGAGTGCGTATAACCTCAAAAATGTCCAACTTTACGACAGAGCTGTCAATTGCCGGATTGCAACACTAGCGTTGCCAAATCCCGAAACATAAGAGGCAACCCTCGTAATAAGATTCCCTGATTATGCGATTACATAATATGTGAACCGATAAGCTTTCTTTTCAGGGATATGCTGTTTGGAACAGAATTCTTAAAAGGAATTTTGAATTCGAATAAATGGATGCAGGTAAGAATTCTCTTCCAGAAGCTTTTAGTTAAATTCATTTGGTCATTTGTTGCGTGAAGCATTTACAGGTGCTAATGCGATTGCATTAGCAAAAACTTAATGAAGGTTGGGTCGTAATTATTGGGGTTCTTCGGGTAAGTAGAGAATGTGGTTTGGCGAAATCGCCACAGTTCGACATCGTATATTCGGGCTCGCTCTGGAGGCTCTGTCAACGCTCGGCTGGTAACGGCATTTTGTAACATCAGGGGCATCGGTTTTACCAATACGAATGTAAACACCGTCCACCAATATTTGCAAACAGCGAAACCTGATATTCTTGCCCTAATTGAGACCCAGATCGATTCGTCAACTGATTCGAGGTATCTTCATTTCTCTAAATACGACTTACATTCGAGATTCCGTTATAGGGGCGGAGTCTGCGTCTTCGCGCGGCCGACCTGGCATGCCAAAGCATGGAGGCATTGGAATCCAATAACATGGAAATCATATGGTTGAGGGTCGTGCTGAGGAATTCTGTTAAAATTCTTTGTTGTCCTTACCGCTCCCCGAATGACGATCGACCGGCGACATTTTTCGAACATCTTTCACATACCGTCGACTGGATACAGATCAACCACCCAGCTTCTGTAATTGTTGTCCTTGGCGATTTTAATGTACACAATTCCGTCTGGTTGGTACATTCTAACAGAACCGACGAGGTTGGGAGGCTGGCGAAGATGTGCCCTGTTAGCCGCAGCGTGACTCAACTCGTGGAGGAACCAACGCGAGTGTCTGATGCTCGAAGCGATTATGCGAACACTCTGTATCGGTTTTTTTACATCCGAACCGAGTATTTATACCGTAGAGTTTTCTGGGCCACTGGGAAACTCAGTCCACTGCTTGGTATCTATCGCGCAAGCACTTCTATTTCGAGCGAAAAACCGGCCTAGGCAGCTTCGCCATGTATGGAAGTATGGGGCTGCTAACTGGGACGATTTGTGAGATTTCTTCCCATCCTTTCCATGGCCGGACGTGTGCTTCGGAGACTCCGATGTTAATCCATGCGCGGGAGTCGGCAACAGAGGTTATTTTTCTCGGGATGGGGATCTACATGCCGCATTCCATCAAACGAAGTAAATCTGATAAACCGTGGTTTGACAAAAAATGCGAGCAGATTACAGCGGCAAAAGATAGAGCTTTTAAGCAGTGGTGCTCCAATCCCACCGATGTTAACAGAACGAATTTCGTTAGAATCAGAAACGCGTGCAACCAGGCGATTGATACAAGCTCACAACGACAGAGTGACTTATAAACACCTTCGGTGCCCGACTGGTTCGTGCTCCTTCTGGCCAATAGAAAAAGCTGTCTGCAGTAACTTTGCTTCCTCCTCTTTCCCCCCGTTGGTTACAGACAGCGGGACGTTAGTCACAAATTCATAGGATAAAGCTGATGTGTTCGCGAATTCAATCCTCGATCCTGGTATTTTGGAGCCACCTGTGATCGCACCACCACGGTCTTCTATGCGGGATGTGAGATTTCGCCCGAGTACTATTCAACGCATTTTACGTGAACTGGACTGTAGGAAGACAACCGGCCTGGACGGAATACCAGCAATAGTCCTTAAGAACTGTGCTCCAGAGCTATCGCCGGTTCTTGGCAGACTCTTTCGCTTATCTTATACGCGAAGGAACTTTCCTGCCTGCTAGAAAATCGCTAGAGTTCAGCCAATCCCAAAGACGGGAAAAAAGTGTCTCCCACAAAATTACCGACCGATAGCATGACTGTCTATGTTATCTAAGGTGATGGAAAAGGTCATCACCGCCGAGTTAAGTAAATATTGGGAGTGCAACGGACTTCTGAATGATCGTCAATACGGATTCCGTGGCAGGCGGTCCACGGGAGACCTTTTGAGACTTATAACCGATATATGGACATCTGCGATTGAACGGCATGGTGGGTCAAGGGCGGTCGCATTGGATATCTCCAAGGCTTTTGACCGCAAACTTCGTTCATATGGACTTTCCCAGCAGCTTTGCGATTGGACAAAGAGCTTCCTCGAAAATCAATCGATCCGAGTTGTTGTGGACGGCAAGTGTTCGGATCTGATTTGTTGGAGGCAACGGATAACAAAGTGTTCAGTTTTGCGGATGATAGTACGCTTGTTTCCTTCTTTTCGAGTGTTCGGCCGATTGGTGCATCTACGTCGCACCAGTTGAGGTGTAGACAGATTGACTCTCTGAATCAGGATCTAGATAAGGTCCTGCAGTGGGGAACGGCCAATCTCACCCACTTCAATGCAGCAAAGACACAATATACAACATTCACAATGAAAAGTAGATCATCGGTTTCACAGCTGATGATGAATGGCCACGCTCTCGAATCTAGGGAAAGCTTGAAATTGCTCGGCGTCACGATTTGTGGGAATGTATCGTGGCATTTTTTTAAGAGCTATTATTATTACCTATTTTTTTAGAGCCAACAAATATTTTACTCCGGCCCAACTTCTTCTCATGTATAAATCCCAAATTAGACCCACGCTCGAATATTGCTCTCATGTTTAGAGCTCGGCTCCTAAACATACCCTCGACCTACTTGAGAGCATATAGAGACGAGCAATGCGCCTGATCGGGGACTCGGCGCTGACGTCGCCGCTATCACATTGAAGGCGCGTAGCCGACTCTGTCTGTTTTACAGATATTATCACGGGTACTGTTCTTCGGAGATTCGTGGTATTGTTCCATGCAATTCGGCTTATATGTGCTGCACAAGACAATCCGACGAATCGTACCAGTTTGCGATACATCTCCCGACGGCGCGAACATCCCTGCATCAGAGTTTGTTCCGTTACAGAGCGGGGAAGCTGTCGAACTCCCTTCCCACGCGAGTGTTTCCAGAGCGTTACAACCTGCTACTGTTCGGATAGAACTGCAACAGTTATTTGGTGGCATCTCGAGGCGCCCACTCGGCGCTATAGGTTCGCCTCTCCCGAGAGTAGTGAAATAAAAAAAAAAGTGAGATTTGCAGCCCATTTAGATTTCAGTTAAAAAGCCGAATATCTGACATAATGTATTTCCTTTCTAAAATAAATAAAACACTAAGCAGAAATTTGAAGCGAGTTTGTATTCACAATAAATTGAATTACGATCGAATATAAGAAAGTCGTGGTGCGTTTTCCATGTTTGTTCTCCCCACATTTGTCCATTTAATATTTCACGCTTATACGAATATCATGTTTTCGATGACGGAAAATCATCAATTATTTAAGCCATGTTTTCTTCAGGCAACGTTACCACATTATGTTGCTTGTTTGTTTATTAAGATTTGCCTCTTTATTTTGAATTCCTTTCCTTGTCATTGCGTGTGGCCACGAGCCTGACCAAAACACACCCGGCCTTCGTAATAATACAAATGCTTTCTAACAGTACAAATTCCTCACCGTCTGCTATAAGTGACTTTCTATTTGCCTAATATGGTATGAATCCAATTTAATAGCTATTCCACGGCTTCCTCGGCAGACAAATCTGGTAACTGTCTGTCGGGTTTTTGTACATTACCACATTCCACACTCAAGGTGGCCAACGAACTAAAAGTATGACACCTATAAATTAAGTAGAACATTAAATAACCCTTATTTCACTTTCTCGTCAATAACTCAACCCTCGTTGAGGAGCAGTTCAAGGAACGATGAAAATGCTGCCATCGATGGATTCATGTAATGATATCGATTGAGACCATGTTCTGGAATAACATGAACAACGAGAACATTAAAATAAGTCGATACGAAAATTAGGCTCTTGCAAGCTGCTTGTGTGGAAAATGAAGACGGCTATCTGGAAGGTATGGCAACATTGTTATTTCTCACTATGTAACCCTTTTGCTTGGGGATCCCTTGAAAGATGTCATGAAAATATTTTGTGCTTCTGAAGGAAATGGTCTACTTTGAATAATCGCTCTTAGGCGACCCAAAGCTGGCTTTAAGGATATTTTGTGGTATTTAAGTCAGTGTAATGGAGACTGTTTAAATGATGCATTTATATTGTTTATCCTTTAGGCTGCACGCAAAATAGGGTTTTATGGTTCTGTACTTATCCGATTAAGCCATAAATGTAAGTAAACCAATCACATTTTGAATTACAGAGAAGGAACTTTGTAGCATTCGAACTCTCTGTGGACATGTGAATAGGCAGAAGCATTAAGCCAAGGCATATATTAGAGTGCTTGAAGAATACTGGATTTGTTCACAAACATGTAAGGAGATTTTATTACCGTTTCTGATATTGGATATTCCTCTCGCTACAGTTCTGCAACGTTTTGCATTGACTAAAACTTTACAGTCTAACGAAAAGATTTCAACTGTGTTAATCATTTTTTTTTAATAAAGGACAAATACATTTAAATAAAAAAAGATGTAATTTTTAACATTAACAGCTTTTTTTCAAATCTTTAGTTATTATTTCAAATCTTGTGAGTAGGACGTTGGAATATTCGCACAGCTAGGCCAGCTTGTCGTAAGAGGCCACTAAAGGCCGAGTGTTAGGTATGGTCCCAACGCTCTGTCGCCAGATGATATACCACCCCATTAAATACCACCCCCATATTTCGGAGCTTGGTTGATAGATCGGTTCGAGAAAAGGTTAGTTAGATGGTAAGTCGGTCCCAAGCTGAAATACCACACCGTCACACTGTACGGTATGCGATATCGTCGGCAGAAATTCGACTATGTTTCGGATGTATGGCTGATGGGCCGGAGTGACACGAAGATAGGTCATGATGGTGCCTTTTGACATAAAAAATTCCTGAGGTGAATTCCTCATTCGGATCTCTGGGGATGACTATGTCAGGGGGAACATCATCGTCATCACGTATTCAGGCTCGTTCTCGAGGCTTTTCCCACGCTCGACTGATAACGCCATTTTGTAGCATCAAGGGCATCGGTTTTACCGATAGGAATGTAAACACCGTCCACCAAGATTTGCAAAGAGCGAAACCTGATATCCTTGCCCTAACCGAGGTCCAGGTCGATTTGTCAACTAATTCTACATATCTTCGTTGCTCAGGACACGACTAACATTCGAGATTCCGTTTTAGGGGCGGAGTGTCCGGCTTCGCGCGGCCGACCTGTCATGCCAAAGGATGGAGGCGTTGGAATCCAATAACATGGACATCATGTGGTTGAGGGTCGTGCTGTGGAATTCTGTTAAATTTCTTTGTTGTCCTTACCGCTCCCCGAATGACGATCGACCGGCGACATTTTTCGAACATTTTTCACGTACTATCAACTGGATACAGATCAACCACCCCGCTTCTGAAACTGTCGTCCTTGGCGATTTTAATGTGCACAATTCCGGCTGGTTGGTGTATTCTAACAGAACCGACGAGGCTGGGAAACTGGCGGAGAGGTTCGCTGTCAGTCGCAATTTGACTCAATTCGTGGAGGAACCTACGCGAGTGCCTGATGACCGAGGTGATTATGCGAATACCCTGGATCTGTTTTTGACATCCGAGTCGAGCATTTATACCGTGGAGATGGCTGCGCCATTGGGAAACCCGGATCACTGCTTGATATCTGTCACGCTGCCACTTGTATTTCCAACGAATAACCGACCTAACGAGCTTCGCCATGTATGGCGGTATGGAGCTGCCAACTGAGACGAAATGCGAGGTTTCTTCGCATCTTTTCCGTGGTCGGAATTGTGCTTTCGAGACTCCAATGTTAACTCATGCGCGGAGTCGGTAACAAAGACTATTCTTCTCGGGATGGAGATCTACATTCCACATTCCATCAAACGAAGTTCATCTGATTAACCGTGGTTTGACAAAAAATGCGAGCAGATTACAGCGGCAAATAATAGAGCTTTTAAACAATGACGCTTCAATCCCACCGAGGTTAACAGACGATTTTTGTTTGAATCAGAAACGTGTGCAACCAGGCGATTGATACTGCAAAGAATGCTTAGAACGACAGAGTGATCAATAAATTCCTTGAGTGTCCAACTGGTTCGCGTCCCTTCTGGTCAACGGCAAGGGCTGCCAGCATTAACTTCGCTTCCTCCTTTTTTCCTCCGTTAGTGACGGGCAGCGGGATGTTAGTCACAAATTCAAAAGATAAAGCTAATGTGTTCGCGAATTTATTTTCCGGGAATTCAAACCTTGATGCCGGTCTTTTAGAACCACCTGTGATCGCTCCGATACGGTCTTCGATGTGAGGTTCCGTCCGCGTACTATTCAACGCATTCTACGTGGACTAGACTGTAGAAAGGCAACCACCCCGGACGGAATAACGGAAATAGTCCTTAAGAACTGCGCTCCAGAACTATGACCGGTTCTTGGCAGACTCTTTCGCAAATTGTAATTGGTCCAATTCGACCATTGCTTTCAAGGATGTGTGTGGCGGTGCGCTACCGTGATAGTACAGGACTTTTTCCTTTGCAATATGGGGCAGTGTTTTTGCTTTATTTCGTCGTTCAGTTTGTCCAATAACGCTGCATAATCAACGCTGCCTGATACTACATCAGTCCCCGCTCAACATGAGCAAAATTCACTTCCGAACGTGTACTATTCTTCCCGCATTCAAGGAGGTAAACGCAAGCAAATACGCTGGTTCTGATAGCATTCCTCCAATTCTCTTCAAGAAAAGTTCCTCTTCACTCGCTAAACCACTGCGTAAACTCTTCGATTTGTGTTATTCTACTGGCCGTTTCCCAAATAGATGGAAGTCAGCGAACTTTCAACCGATTCCCAAAAAGGGCGACAAATCGTCCCTCTCTTCTTATCGACTCATAGCACTAACTTATATTCTCCACTTCCTCTACACCCCGTCGCACTGTGCTTGGACTTTGTGAGCGTGCGTTAGTGTAAAAAAAATACTATTATAGCGTTTGAAATAATAGTGAAGAAGAACGTGTGATTCGAACTGACGCTATGACAGTTTGAATCACCAAAAATTGTACCTAAGCGTTACCCATCAGGCTACTGGCCGATTTTAGAATTCGGTTTTAAAACTCGAGTATACTCCACTGATGTGAATTGTTATGTTATCGCTAAGGTATACGGCTCTGATGTATTTTTCTTATTCGACTTTTCGTTCGTGTTGTTCACTATTTTGCTTGTGAATTGTGTGTGTATCTGTTAGAGATGCCACACTATGACTGTTCTTCCCTTGTGCAGGTAATCGATGAAGATTATGCCATGCCCATCCCAAAAAACGGAGGCCATAACCTTCCCGGCCGAGCGTTGGCCTTTTGTCCGCTTTGGCCGGATTTCGTGGCTTTCCAGCCACTCTTCACGCTGCCTATTGGACTCAGGCATATGGTAATGGACCTAACGTTACACCCATCACAAAACTTCAAAAAAAAGTCCGCTCAATTACGCTGCAATAACGCCAATCCGACCGTTGAATCATCAAAGCGTGGCTGTTTTGGTCGACGGTCAGCAAATGCGGCACCTATCGCGCTGATAGCTTTTTCATCTCCAAAGGATCTTGCAAAATGTATCCCGCCCGTTCTTTTGAGATGCCCACGGCCTCAGCTAACTTGTGCAACTTCACTTTACGCTCACTCAAAACGATTCGATGCAATTGCTCTACGATTTCCGTATTCGAAGCCTCTTTTGGCCTTTCAGAGCGAGTTGTGTCTTCGGTGTTTGTCTAACCCATTTAAAATTCACTAAACCATCTATAAACTGTTGTTCTCGAAGGAGAAAATTTGAGATAACATTTCTGCAACCATTGCAATGATTGTTCAGAAGTTTTTCTCATCAAAAAGCAGTGTTTGATCAAGATGCGATATTCTTGTGTTTCCATTTTTTTTTATGAATGCGAAAGTAGCGTCACTCAAACAACTGTAGCTTGTAAACGAACGGACGAAATGTCACGGAACTTTATACATAAACCAGTGACAGATGAACCTCTCGAATTGAGACATGCTCATTTGATAATCCGCTCGCACTGTGCTCTTACATTTAAGGGTACTATAAAATCCTCGTTTGTGCGCGCGTTAGTGTAAAAAAAAATAGTGGCGCCACCTATTGCGAAATCGCGGAACACAGCCCATGTACTATATGGCTCTGATGATTTATGTTTCGATTTTCTTGTTGGGGTTGTTTCTTACTATGGTATGTGTATTTGTGTGTATATGTTGTAAACGCAACTCTAATCCCCCGCCCCTGCAATTAACCGTTTTACGATCATCTTCGTGTTTGGAAAGACCGATCAAGCGAGTGATTTAAAGGTATTCGAAAGCAATACAATTTTCTTGCTTTTTGCGTCATCGCTAACGATATTCCATCGGAAATTGTAAGGACAATTATGGGCGTTATAATGTATATGAATACACGAAAAATAAATTAACAGAATATTTGACGAATAATTAAGGACATTAGATACCCCGTCCACAGGGCAAGGAATGTACGCGAGCTTTTGGCGAGAAAGGAAATCACTGTCCTAGATCCTCTGTCACATTCGCTGGGTTTGGCTCCAAAGGTCATCATCATCATCGGCACTACAAACGGAATCCGGTCTTGGCCTTATTTAGCAAGTCTCTCCACCGGTATGCGGTCTATATCCGAGATTTGTTAAGGGGGGAACCTCATGTAAAATGAAATTTTGTAGTCATTTTTTGTTTTTGCCTAAATTGATAGGAAATTTCCTCAAAAATACGAGAAAAAAAGTTAGAAAGTGATTCGAGACCTCCTTGTACTTTATTTTCAAAAGAAAAGAAAAAGTCTAATTGGGCGGAGCACTCAAATAGTCGAGCGCTCGTCGGACGCTCGGCCTTTCGGTTCCTTTGTAATAAAGTTTGAAGAAGAGGAAGGTCTACTCTATGGCCCTGGAATCACAGATTAGCAAAAAATTGCGGTAAGTTAGAACGAGTTACGAACTTTTTCACGGTTTTTCTATTATTCAAACTTTAAACGCATTTTTCTCGAAATGCAAACTTTCGCACGCCGTGCAACGTAGCTGAAAAACTAATCATTCGATCTTTATGAAGTCTGGTATAGGAATTCTGTAGATATTTGGCCTCAGCTCCGATTTTTTATTTTTTTATTTAAAACATTGTTATTAACAATTGTTTATAAAAGAAAATCCTTTTTTTTTCAAAACTTCGCCATTTTTGCAAATTTGCACATTTTAATAAAAGGGGAACGTCATGCTGAGCGTTTTTGCATAAACTAAAGAACCCGTTTTGTATTTTTTGTTTCAGATCATTTTTGCGACCTGTATGCTGCACGGAGTATTTTCAAGACGCTGTTTTCAAGCCGCCATTGCACCGTTTTATTGTTAACGATTAGTCTTAAAAACATATTTTCTTTAAATATTATAACGTAAATAAATTGTGCCTTAAATTGCAAATTAATCTACGCATTACATTTTTCAAAAAAAATTCTTGAAAAACAGGCTATTTACATGAGGTTCTCCCTTTAAATTGTCGATAATAATTCGTTTTTCCGGGCAAGATTATTAGCCTTGCGCCAATCTTTCTCAGGATGTCGCTGCATGCATTGGTTCATTACTTAGCGGGTGCCAAAGTAGCTATCCAGGGGTGTCTCGTGGAGACTGCATGTCAACTTGGATTGAACAGGGACAAAGATCGTCCTGGCCTTCGCCGGGTGAAAGCAGAGACTTTGCCCTGTAAATTCGCTCCCACCCCGCCTGGCTCTAAACGTAAGTCCCTAAATTAAGGTCGAGAATAAAGAACACTGTTGCGTTTCCGAGGACATGTGATTCGAACCGACGCTATGACGGTGCGAATCACTAAAAGATTGAACTAACGCTCAACACACCACGCCACTGCCCCGTGTACGAACTCGATTTGTAAACTCAAATGCACTAACTGATGTGGAATTGCTATGTTAGTGCTTGGTATACGGCATATATTGATATCACTACGGAAAGATACGTAGTAACAAATGATATAAAACTTGTTAAAATTTATTATAAAAATAATGAATCTCTTCGGGCAATGGTTCCCGCATTACGTGAAAATAATGGTTAATTTATAGAACTTACTATTCTCAATGTAATTGAAAAATTCGAGTCAAATGGTAATGTTCATGATCTTAAGAGTCAAATGGTAATGTTCATGATGTTAAGAATCCAACCTGTCATAACGTAAAAGGATTCCTGAAAATACCGACGTTGTGAACCAAAGTGTGGATGAATATCAAGAACAATCAATTAGACGTCGTTCTTAACCACTTGGACTTTCTTATGGCACTACATGAAATATTCTTTATAGTTATGCTAAATACAGTTGACCTGTGGGGGTATAAGGGTCGATGTGCCGACGTACGGCACGTATTCCTTATATCTCCCATCGATCCGTGGGAAGAATTTGTTCGAATAATCACGTCCGAAAAGAGTTGCTCGTAACCCCAGGTTTGTCGTATAGCCATTCGTCTCTCAAAATGCGGCATCGATTTATGTTCATCTTTATTGAGGAATGTGTAATTGTAAACATTTATGGGACATTTATGGGTGTGCATGAGCATGCACACGCGGTGGCAATTTGCGACACCACCTCCCTTGATTAAACACGTTAATCGACTGACTTGAAAAGGGAAGAAATTGGATACAACCAAAAGAGAACATACTTCTGCTCTCTCATTGCCACGTCCTTCGATGTGTGGTAGGTTACATCGGTAATCTGATGATCGAAGAGAGCGGGACAATATCTTATCTTAGGGTGGATTTGGTTGTATGTGCATGAATCAATGTAGTTCTGAGCGGAACCCATTGACCTGATTCGGTAGTATGGTGGGTTCAGTGTACATTGATCCATACGAAGACAGAACTGAGAAAGAGAGGAGAATTAAGCTGATGATATTCACCTGCAAAAAGAAAACATTGATCCCCAGTGTCTGGAGAAAAGCCGAAGTAACGCTAGGGAAATATTATCACGTGATTCAATCGAATGTGGTGATACATTTCCCAAGCGGATCTGCAATGATGCGACAACTTCGTCCGGCTGGATTTGGTTGTCGCTAATCGACATGGACACGAGTTGCCGTATGGCAAAAAAGGTAAGCTAAACTCATTTATGCATTGTCTCCGTGGTACAATGAGTTTAGCTATGTGTCCTTGGTGGAAACATGCTTTGCAGGTGAACAGGTAAGTAGGGGGAAATGGGGTTGATTTGACGCGCTGAAAGGCGGTCGAAATTAGGTAGGAAATGTTGGTTGGAATTGTGGGTTGTTTCTCATGTAGAATAGAGAAAGCCCCCACAGACCCAATAACTTAAACCAAGTGACCATTTATTGTATAACAATGTTGTAGATTTTGTTAATTGAGCTTTGAAACAGATGCATTATTCCATACAACGATACACAGTGAACGAGTGCGGATGTGTTTTCGGTTCGGCGGTCGAATTAAATGAAAAAAAATTGCTTTTATGTGTCGCGAGTGGCTGAGGTATTATAAAGAGACTATTTGTAGACAAATAAATTACAGTGATAAAAACAGTCAAAACAAAGTAAATATAAATAAATAGAATTAATTAAAAGACAACGAAGCCACGTGTTGTGACAGTTAACGGTATCTACGTGTGAGTGTGTGCGCGAGGCCACAATCTGTTTGTCACAAAAAAGTGAAAAAAAAAGTATAAAATAAAAAAAAAGTGAGAACACGCGTTCCATAATATGGACGTAAAACAAATTGATGCCAAAATGGCAAATCGGAGAAGGCAAAATACGGACCTAAACCTAAAGACTAAACGCGTTAAAACAAATGAAAATAAGAATACAGAGACGTCGATTGTAACCAGCGATGACAAAGACAACAGCCATGCTGCCCAGTACTCAGGGGCTGGAAACCAATTCAAAGAACTAGCTGTCAGCGAAACAAATGCAGACGCTAGCAATCAAATCGAGGTCCTCAACAGACTCATCCATGAGATTAGTCGTAAAAAAGAAGAACTGGATAGACAAATGGAGGAAGTTGTTAAACTAAAAAACAACCTGAGCCACAACGAGCGAAAAACGAAAATGCTAGAACAACAACAGCAAGAACAAAGACAACAGCAACCCACGAATGCAGAGAAAACACGGCTAGATAAGGAAACTAAACAGAAGGAATCACATCAACAACAACAGCAGGAACCAAATCAACAGCACGAATCACACCAACAGCAGGAAACATCTCAGCAGGTGCCAGTCAAAAAAAAGGAGAAAGTACCTCCTATTTATATTAGCTACATGGAGACAAAGGATGTCATAAAATTGGGTGAGTTGACATGCAAAACTTTTAAAACAAAACGAATAAATGATTTTAAGATAAGTTTAACATGTGAGGATTTAGAAGGGTATAACAAAATTAAATCGGCATTAGGAAAGTCGAAAAGCGAGTACTACACGTACACCCCTAAATCGGAGAAAACTGTCTCCATGCTCCTCAAAGGAGTTGACCCTTCCTTTACTCCCGAAGAGGTGCTCGAAGAGCTAAAAAACTTCGAAAACGATAGCCTGACGTTTACAGGTGTGAAACCATTTTCTACAGCAAATTCTAGAAATCGCAACCGTAGGTTGCCTTTCTTCATTGTGTCGCTAAGCCCCAATAGTAAAATTGATGGACTTAGATATATTAAATACATTAATCACCAAACAATAAGTTGGGAGAGAATAAAGAAGTGCGACCGCGTATTGCAGTGTATGCGCTGTCAACGCTTCGGGCATGTGGCAGCGAATTGCAATATGCATTTCAGATGCGTCAAATGCCTAAACAAACATATCATTGGAGAATGTCCATTGGGCAAAGAACAGCTTCCGGATAGAAGTAAACTATCTTGTGTCCTCTGTAACAACTCAGGACATCCTGCTAACTTTAGAGGTTGCCCTAAGTACCAGCAACTAAAATCAAAGTTGGAAGCCAAAAAGAAGCAAGTTGAAGAAGAGAAAAAGATGAAAACTCGCTCTTACAACAACTTCGTTGCATCAAGTGTGTCATACGCCCAAATGGCAGGTGGAGTAAAAAATGCACCAATTATAGAACAATCACGTAATATCATTAAAACGCCTGCTCCAGAGGCACAAAGTGATATAACAGCAATATTACTGTCCATACAAGGACAGTTTGCTGCGTTTGATAAAAAATTCGAAAAGATCGAAAAAAAACTGACGGAACAAGTGGTTCGAATGGATATTATCTATTCGACCCTGTTTCCAGACGAACCCACACTCTAATCATAACGTTCACTACGACTGAATTAACTTTAAAAATTATTGCTGTGAATGTTAATTCACTAATCCGCATGGAAAGAAGGGATAATCTCAGCAATCTGCTGGAAGCTGAACGCCCAGATGTGCTTTTGGCTAGCGAAACTAAGCTAAATCAAAGGCACAAATTGGGCTACCCAAATTATAACGTAATTAGACGAGATCGTCCAAATTCCACTCAGGGGGGCGGAGTCGCTGTCTTAGTTAAAAATGGTCTACAACACAAAGTCGTCTACAGTAGAGATGTATACAAGTTCCAGGTACTAGAAGCCTGCGTTATAGATATTCCTTTGAAAAGTCAAAAGCATCTATATGTTATCTCTGCTTATGCTCCCGAAGCGCCACAGTGTATACAGTTTATCAATGAACTTGATACCCTTTTTCGAAGTCTCAAGTTAGACTCAGAAAATAATTATTTCTTTATGGCGGGAGATCTCAATTCCAAGCACAGTGCTTGGGGTAACCTTATCACAAACACAAGAGGCAATGCGTTGTTCGACTGGTGGCAAACAAACGCTATCGAACATAAACCAGAATTGTACGCTACAAGTACCCCGTCGTATCCAAGAGGAAATTCCTTCTTGGATTTACTGGTGCTGGACGAGCGAATACAACTATTAGATACGGATCTAACTACTCGAAATTGTCTTCGTACAATCGAGTACGATAGCGATCATTATGGACTTGGTGCTGTAATACATGTCCCAAACGAACATTCACTACTTGAGCAGTACAAACAGATACATTCTTTTAATTTCGGAAAAGCACACTGGTCGCGCTTTGATCGGATAATAAAAAAAGAATTACGCTCCAATGGCATAGATCCACCAACTGACAGAAATCTTCATAATGACGAAATTGATCATTATCTTTCGACGATGAACAACATTGTTACTAATGCAATGAATCGTTCTATCCCAAAAGTGTCTCACTCCGAGAGCCATACAAACCGGTACAGAAACGCAACGATCGACGAGCTGTATAGGCAAAAGAGTACTCTGCTCTCTAAGTTAAAACTGCTCTACAGACAATTCAGAGATCCAAATAGCCAGGAAATAAAAACAATCAAATCATTAATTAAAAATCTTCAAAAACTGATCCGTGACAACTATAGATCAGTAATCAATGAAGACTGGAACAAGAGAATTCAAGCCATTAAAGCTAGTGGACCGAATATGTTCCCACAAATAAATAAAGTCTTTCGAAGGAAAGATTATAATGACATCCCATGTCTGCGAGTTCCGCGGACTCCCGAGAATTGTCAAACGCTGCTGAACGCAGGACTTACCTTGGAACACATCAACTCTAACGAAGAGTTCATAATAGTCGAGGATCCGCAAAAAAAGGCGAACTCAATTGGCGCTTGTTTCGAAGCAGTGTATAGATTGAACGAATCGGCTCATTCTAACCTTGACCTGGAAAATAGGGCTCTCCAAAAACATATTTCGTTACGCAATGAACTTAACAATTGGCGTCTCTTAAGTCGAAGCTTCACTATCTTTGGTGAAAATAATAGAGCGGATTCCCCGCTTAGAGATCTAAACACTGGTATATTTGTACACAAGGATGAACTGACGGACATTCTTAGATCGATTAAGAACAAAAAATCTTCTGGAATAGACAGTATTCCAAACATTGTTCTAAAGCATTTACCTCTTGAAGTAGTGAAGGTTTACACTATTTTGTTCAATAACGCTCTAAACAATGCATATTATCCAATCCAATGGAAATCTGCTGTAGTCCATCCCATCCCCAAAAAGGGCAAGGACAGGAGCAATCCAGCCAATCTTCGCTCGATTAGTTTGCTTCCGAACATCAGCAAGGTATTCGAGAAAATTATAAATAAAGCATTGACTAACTGGTGTAAGGAAAATGGTATTATCCCGAACAACCAATTTGGTTTTCGATCACAACATGACACAGTTCATGCTGCGACAAAACTTGTTTCCGACATACAGTGGAACAAGGCGAAGAGACAATGCACAGGGGCCTGTTTGGTTGACTTTGAAAAGGCTTTCGACACCGTATGGTTAGAAGGGCTTGTATATAAGTTATCAAATCTAGGTATGCCCGAATATTTATTATACATTATCTACGATATGATAATGGGTAAACAATTTGTAGTGAAATGTGGAGATATAATTTCTAACAAGACCTTCCACATCAAAAACGGCTTACAACAGGGAGCAGTGAATTCTCCCATTTTATTTAACATTTACACTAGTGACCTAGTGGGTTCTCTCAACCATGCAATTGCGTATGCCGACGACATTGTAGTGTATAGATCTGGAGAAAAGATTGATGTCATCAACAGACTTCTGCAAGATGATTTCAACAAAATCAAACGTTTTTGCGACGACTGGAAATTAAAAATAAATTTCCAAAAAACACAGACTATCCTTTTCAGAACGCCACTGTCCAGTGCATCAAGGGACACAAAACGGAATTGGAAAACATTTTCTATTGCGGGAAGTAATAATCTTCCACTACAAGTAAAAACTGTCGTCAGATACCTTGGAATCTGGCTTGATCAATATCTTTACTTTGATAAGCATACAGCAGCTGCTCTTACAGCAGCTAAAAACGCATATGCAATGACACGAAGACTCTTCCGTAGTAGTCTGCTGGACCCCAAGGTAAAAATAATTTCATACTCAGCATTCATCCGACCAATATTGGTGTATGGCTGCCCAGTATGGTACAACATATCCCCATTTTACATGGAGAAGTTTCGGGTGTTCGAGAGGCAGTGTTTGCGTTCCTGCCTAGGAACGTATAGAACCCCAGAGTCGCAGTATAAGAAATACTATCCGAATAAAGTCCTGTATGACAAATCAGGACTAAACAGGATAGATAACTTCATTATCAAGACTATTCGTGGTCACACAACAAGGGCAATGTGCAGCGAAAACGATCTCATTTCGGGAGCATTCTATCCCAATGATATGTATATGGAGAGTACTCTCCATAATGGGTTCATTCCCCCAGAAGCGTTCCCTTTCTTGGATAAAAAAGGACTTATCCAAGACAAACGTGGAGTCCCTATTATTTACCACGCTCTCCGTGGTGCCAGGGATAAACGAATTCTCCACGATAACGATATCTCTAATTTTCCACATCGCCTGCGTTTTAGTATGGTGATCGGTGAAAGAGATAAATCAATAAAAGATCGATCCCATCCCAACTGGTGGTGGATCAGTGATGAAGAAAGGACTACACGTCCCCAAACATAGTATGCCATTCAGGCGCACCGCTTTCCTTCCCCCTATCCACAATTCCCAATTATTTTTATTTTATCTTTTAATTTTGCTTTTAATTTAATTCTTAATTTTTTATTTTTTTATTTTAATTTTTATTTGTATTCCCTTATTCCTTGTTTATGTTTGTCCGTTTTGTTTTATTTATTTTGCTTGTCAACCCCCTATATATGTAATTAAAAAAAAAAAAAAAAAAAAAAAAAAAAAAAAAAAAAAAAAAAAAAAAAAAATTATAAATAATACAGGATGTAGAAAAAATAGAATAACTTCTAAAAGAGAAAACATATCAATTATTGTGACATGTTGTAAAAACAGTTATTGTACGCCGAAAGGCATATGAAATATGATAATGTGTAATTTAGAGTGCTTGCGAAGAGCCAGTAAGTTAATGTAAGAATGTTATTTGTAAAATAGATGTTAACATTTAGTCTTAAGTGAAATATGTAATTGAATTGTTGAATAAATGTGGATATAAAACAAAAAAAAAACAGATGCATTATTTTATGACAAAATCATTGTTAGCGGAGAATCCCATTTTTCTTAAATAAACAAAACTGTTGCGATTGGAGCAAAGAAAATCCTCACGCTGCTCTTGAGAAACTTTTGCAACCACAAAAATTCACAATTTGGTGTGGTTTATTGTCTAGAGGTGTATGTAATTGAACCGCATATTTTTAATGACGATAATGACAATGCAGTTATCGTCAATGGAGCATTATAGACACACGAATACCGATCTTTTCTCTTTCTAAATTGTTTAAAAATAAAAACGGCATAGACCAATATTTAATATCGTTTATAATAATATTGATATCTAATATCGTTTTGTTTTATTTCAAATTAAAAATATATAGCTCTTATTTGATCACTCGATATACTCGTACATATTACTAAAGCTTTGAGAATATTAATTCGCAGATAGCAACAAATCTAATGAGTGAAATATCCAATTGTCTATGAGTTCTCGCTCAAATTCTCAAGTTTTCACAATATTGCCTACAAATTAATGAGGAGGTGTGGAATGGTGTAGCTTGAACAAATAAATGATCCAAATTGGATACGTCTGTTAAGTGTAGAAAATATTGTTCATTTTCGCAATACGCCCATGGTGAAGCAGAAAACGAAGGAAGTACTCTCTACCAGGCAAATGGTCATTAATCTCAACAGGATGCGATGACATGACCAACATTCGAAATCATTGTATATTTCTAATTTAGAAAGACGACGCAACGTCGTATAAAAGTTGTGTACACCGAAACTGATTTATTATCGCCTTTCATTCATCAGCTTGTCAAAATAATTGTCTTTCTGAGCTCGCTTCTGTTCCCTCAACAAGGAATCAAGTTGAAACTCTATCTTAATTGCAGAAGTCGGCATGTGCTTCCCATATCAAAGTATTCTCCGGATGTGGAATGTTTTGAACTACGG
The DNA here is from genome assembly GCA_963931805.1 of Microdon myrmicae. Taxonomy (NCBI): domain Eukaryota; kingdom Metazoa; phylum Arthropoda; class Insecta; order Diptera; family Syrphidae; genus Microdon; species Microdon myrmicae. The sequence continues at coordinate 68,075,221 of OZ007496.1, read as the reverse complement.
GTATTATACTTATTTGGTTCTTCACGAGGATCAAATTTGGAGAACAATATTATAGGGCAATCTGCATTGGAGTCGATGGCAACGAAGAAACATGAATATACTTCGATCCCGGGTAAGAGTTGCGGAAAAACTTTGTTCTAGATTAAAACAAATAACCAGATAGATAGGATGTATGGACTACCAAAAAGACCTCGTGTAAGAAGAAAAATTAAACTTGAAGAAAAGTTGATGATGAACTCTTGGAAGTAGGTAGGGTATAATTTGATAGGAGAATAGAACAATTGGTTTGCTAAAGTATGGTGCTTTGGATGCTGTTGACTTTAGGTAATTTTATATTATTATAGAATCTTGTTGACTTCAGGTCATTTTATATTAGAAGCTTTAGTGACTTTAATTCGTAGTGCATCTAATCTGTTTTCCTTCTGAAACATATGTATAATAATACTCTCAAACATTTTAATATTATTATATGATCAATTTCTAGAGATTGGCAAGCTCATCTAGCGTCTGACACGAGTAAGGCCATATGTTGGAAACGCGAAATCTTATTCAAAGCATCGAGGACATATTCAAGTCTTCGAGACATTTTTCTAGGTCTCAATACTTTCTAGGCAACGTGGACACCAAGTCCTCCTTTGATTTAAAATAAAAATTAATTTATAAAAATGAGAAGATAGTTCATAAATGAGTGACTGAGGCTACGATATCCAGAGGAATTTCAGTGTAAATTTGATCCATACCAAGATAATATTATATAGGGTGGCGCAAAATTAATCACCCTATATGTGTGTTATTGGTGCAAGGCTAATCACTTTGCCCGGAAAAACAAATTATTATGGAAAATTCATCAAATTTTACTTGCTAAATAAGTCCCGGTTATAGTGCCGATGATGATGATGATTGGTGTTATAATTTTTGCAGATGGCGTCTTACGTCAATCATATTTGACATTTGTGAACTAGACAGCTGCAGTATACAAACAGACAAGCAATGGAGCGATATAGGTTCAAATATAGATTTCCATAACTCAAAATCCTTTGTTTCTATTTAGTAAAACAGTAATTCCATTACAAAATTGGGTGATTAATTTTGCGCCATATTAATTAATTGAGAAAATATTGTACGCCGAAAGGCAAAAAAAAAAGACATGTACAATTTAGAGTGCTTGTGAAAAGCCAGTAAATTAATTAAGAAAAGTAACTGTAAATAGGACAGGATTTAGTCTTAAGTAAAAAATATAATTTTTTTTTTGTAATATAAATCTTGAATTTATTGTGTGAAAAAAATGATCCATACAAAACTGAATCAATTAAGAAATCAAAAATGTCGTTTTTTGTCATATGATTTAAATTTTGAGAGTATAGCCAAATAGAGTTGAATGGAACGCTCTGGGATACAAGTACTATTTAATTGTTTATATATTTCTTTTTCAACAGACCTAAATTGTAGCGTTCTGGAAAAACTTGTGGTGGAAGGGAATTACAGAGTATTCCACCTGTTACGATTTGCGTTTGTAACAATTATATAGCACAGTATCTCACTAAAGCCACAAACTTGCTCTTACATACATGTTTCACCTATTTGGCCAAACACAACCTTGTACCTAAGCGCAAAAAATGCGAGTGGGAGAAGATTCGGATAGCAAAGAACATATGTATGCCGGCATAAACTCAATTAGAAATAGCTACCGAGGCCCAAACGGCTGTCTGGTCACAGAAACAAACAATATCGTCGTGACAAGATGGAAGTAGTACTTTGATGTGCGCACCCATAAACCACAAATAAACGCACTAGACATACATACAGCCGAGCCCCACCGAGAAGCAGATTACGACTCCGATCAAATAAGGAGACGGCTCGCAGCAAACCTACATGGGCAGTCACGGGAGACGAGCAAAAAGTTCGGCATTGTTAAACTAAAAAAACCTGCGCATAAGGGCTGAATATCAAGACGAACTAGCGAATAGATTTAGCATCCTAGAGAATGGGAGTAGTGAGGAAGAAGAAGCCAATAGTGTGGACACTAACTGGATACCGATCAGCGACATAATCAAACAAACAGCCCAAAAGGTATTATGATTTAAGAAAACAATTAAGTCCAAACCTTGGTTTGACGATGAGTGCAGGGTGAAGATCGAACAACGTAAACGCCCCAGAGTGATCCACTTACAAAGTTATGATAAAGTCAACGCAGAAAGATACGCGACAATTCGGAAAGAGACAATGAGACTTTTCAAACGCAAAAAACGCGAATGGGAGAAGACTCGGCTCGAAAAAATGGTAGAAAATTCCAGAGCAAAGAACATCGGAGGTATGTATGCCGGCATAAATTCAATTAGAAATGGCTACCGAGGGAGAGCCAAAATAATTCGAGACGCAAACGGCTGTCTGGTCACAGAAGCAAACAATATCGTGACAAATTGGAAGCAGTACTTTAAAAACCTGCCTTATGTGGGCACCCATCAACCACAAATAAACGCACCAGACGTATATACGGTCGAGGGTCAAATCCCAGAGCCCTCTTTCAACGAAAGTATAGACGCAGAAAATCGATTGAAAAACAATAAGACTCCTGGATTCGACTGCATACCGACAGAGCTTATGAAGCATGGAGGAGAGGCAACCGCTTGAAAGATCCACCAACTGATTAAAACAATATGGGATAAGGAAATCCCTCCGGAAGAATAGAAAATCTCAATAGTCGTCCCCATTATCGACACAAAGTTTTCCAAATTTTTCTTTGTTTTTCATATAATCATAAGTACTGCCTCAAACAAAGTTCTATCGCCGAAAGGCAAATTATGCAATTGTTATGCAATGTTTAGCTCAGAGCGTCTGCGAAGGACCACTAAGGTATAATATAATATAATTAAGCTAGAATTTAAGCATTTTTGTCTAGCATGTAGAGAAAATAAAAAAATGCTTTAAAAATGAAAATGAAAATAGTCGCCCCCATTTTCAAAAAAGGCGACAGATCTGACTGAGAAAACTACAGAGGAATATCATTGCTCCCAACCACATACAAAATATTAACAAATGTCATACTGGCCAGAATCACACCCTACGCAGAAGAAATGTTGGAAGACTACCAGTGCGGATTCCGTAGGAAGCAATCTTCCAACTTTTCATTGTCTTCAAAAAAAGTCTACGACTCAGTCGCAAGGCAAAGACTCTACCATATTGTAGTTGAGCTGGTAATCCCAAAAAATATGCCGCCCTCATTTAAGTCTGCACGAACGAAAATAAAGGGCGAGTTCGAATATAAAACCACCTCTCAGAACCATTTGAAATCCGCGACGGGCTAAAAGATGGAGATGGCCTCTCACCATGTCTTTTTAACCCTATGCTCGAGTATGTTATCAGAAAGGTACAAGACGACAACATGGCCGGATCATCCCTGAACGGGAACCACAAGTGCTCGCATATGCGGACGACATCGTCGTTTTGGGCGATAATCTAGAAACTGTAAGAAAAAACGGTGAAATAATCATGCAACCGGCAGAAGAGGTGGGCCTCCAAATAAATGGAGATAAAACAGAATATATGATTAGGTGCGATCAGGTGGACCTCCGGGAACACACATTAAAGTCAGGGACTAGATATTTGAATAAGTTAAAGAGCTTAAATATATAGGAACAATATTGACGGCTAGTAAAGAAATGTTGAAGGAAATTAACAAAAGATTTCATTATGGCAACGCTAGTTGGCACACAGTCAGTAAACTGCTGAAATCCAACTGCTATCACGTAACATAAAGCTCCGTGTCTATAGAACCATAATCATGCCGATTGCTCTATACGGATGCGAAACATGGGTTCACATAAAACGGGAAGAAAACAAATTCCGCGTAAGTGAGAATAAATTTTTAGGGATATCTTTGGATAATGAAGGAAACTCCACAACCATGAATTTGGAAGAGCTATACTGCAAACCTACAATAGTGGGATTAATCAGGTCGCAAAGATAAAGATGGGCCGCACATGTGGTGCGAATGGACAACGATAGGACCGTGCATAGAATTCTTGAAGGTAGACCAACGGGAAAGAGACCGACAGGACGGCCGCGACGGAGGTGGGAAAACAATGCTAGGTTTAACCCTGAAGAAATCGGATCAGACGGTCAAGCGTGGGAGGAGAGTGCACAGGACAGCTTAAGTTTATCTTAAGTTTAGTGGGGCAACAACCCCATTTATTGGCTAAATTCAAGCAACATAATTACCTACATCTAAAGTATATATTAGTTACAAACCTGAGAGCTTAAGAACTATCTTAACTAGGCTTAACCTACGGCACCAGGTCAAATTAAGAAGGCGAGAGTGGGGGCAGGTTATAGTAAAGTGCAGAAGCGCCGCTTAAGATTGGTGGTGAGAATGGTTTAGGACGCGGTGTTTGAGAGAAGGGGTAGGGAGGTCGAAGCCGAACAAGGTGGAATTGGAGTTGACATTTCTCAGCATCCTCAGCGAAAGGGGTTCGTTGAGACTACAAGAAGTCCGGGGGGGGGGGGGGGGGGGTGTTGAAGGCGGGAATTACACGCATTTCGAGGGTTTGTGTTCAAAGAGCCAATATGGCACCCATCTCGCAGATATTTTTATCATACCCAATTTATCATGCAAAATTGAAACATGAAACAAATTGAAAATTGGCAAACACCTACTGAGAAATGAAGCTTAGTCAAAACAGTCCATTAGCAATGCAACGAGCGCCATCGTTGGCATTTCTAAGGACTTATTGACCTACCTTCGTATTTATCTTCTTTTTTTTTTTGGTGACGTGGAACATCTTCCGCTATTGATATGTGATGAATTTTAGTTGAAATTGTGAATGCACTGTACATCGTTGCGTTAATGACGTTCTAATGTACAACTTTTCTATATGAATTTAATATGATTTTTGATCTTAGTACTAAAACTACTGTTTATCGAAATTAAGTTTTGTTTGTTTGAAAATTGTTTGATCAGAGGATAACTTTGTCTCAAAAGTTATATATGGTCATCCCATACTCTAATCACACATGACTCTTTTATTTGTAATTTAAAATAACGACGTCTTTGCTGACAGTTTAATAGCAATTTTCGTTTTGTTGTTTAAACCCGATTGTTTTTGTCGATAGCTCTGTGGGTATTTTACTAGTACGTCGACAAGGACGCAGGTTCAGTAGAAACACCACCGTTGAATTCTCCACAAAAGCTGCCCCGATCCAAGCTGATCTCCACACTAATGTTCACAAAAATTGTACACAACCGAAGACAAAAAAATGAAACTCAGGAATTTATGTTTGAGTCTTTATTCAATAAAAAACACAATTGTTATCCGAAGCTCTACACTTGGTCGCAGTGTAAAAAAACAAATCTGCATCATATGTTCACTGGTTGTTCTTAGTGCGACAAATATTACACGGGATACTTAAGTTCTCTATACTGTTTCAAAATACACAAGGTTGCAGTTTATGGAAAGGCAGAAAGCCTTGTACACATAGTTCTCACTTGTAGTGGTCATCCATCGAGTTAGTAAATAAAGGGCACTTGATGAACCAAATAAATCGGCGCACGTTAACGACAGAAACACACAGCACTCGTAATATTTTAATTTTTCCAGATGATTGATTCTTCGGCAATATTTAAACACGACCCGCTGTTGAATTAATGTCGTCGTGGACGATAGTTAGATTTTGACTCCGGTAATCGTTGTGATCAACTTCCACCAGCCGCCATAAAGATGGATTCTTCATATGCCTGTGGGGGAATAAGAGTTGGTGTAGGTGTATGACACGGATTCCTTATATCTCCCAACGATGTTTCACTGTGATAAGGATAGTCCACTCAGGCTAACAGGAACAATAAATAACACTCTGATGTTGGTTGGTTGGGTAAATGTTTCTTTTTTATTTGATTTGGTTGCGCCATCGCGGCTGAGTTTTTAATTAACATTTTGATAAGTAGAACGTTCTTAGGCACTCGAGGTGCGTTAGCCTGTTACCCGAAAAACAGTTAAAGATACATTTTTATCGCAATATAAGTACAATTTAAATCACTATAACTTTACACTTCTTCTGTGAAGTATACGATTTCTGACAGTTAATTTAATTACGTTAGTGAATCTTCGCGGACAAGCATGCACACGCGTCGGTGGTTAGCGACACAACCCCCTATAATCTCGTTAATCGACTGCGGTCAGATAAGCTTCTTGATCAACTGACTCGAAAAGGGAAGAAATTGGATACAACCAAAAGAGAACATACTTCTGCTCTCTCATTGCCACGTTCTTCGATGAGTGGTAGGTTACATCGGTAAACTGATGATCGAAGAGAGAGGGACAATGAGAGAACAGAAATACGCTGTACGATTACCTTGGGCTGGATTTGGTTGTATGTGCATGAATCAATGTAGTTCTGAGCGGAACCCATTGACCTGATTCGGTAGTATGGTGAGTTCAGAGTACATTGATCTGTACGAAGACAGAACTGAGAAAGAGAGGAGAATTAAGCTGATGATATTCACCTGCAAAAAGAGAGCATTGATCCCCGGCGAATGAAGTGTCTTTTGCCGTATGGCAAAAAAGGGAAGCTAAACTCATTTATGCATTGTCTGCGTGGTACAATGAGTTTGGCTATGTGTCCTTGGTGGAAACATGCTTTGCAGGTGAATAGGTAAGTAGGGGGAAATGGAGTTGATTTGACGCGCTGTAAGGCGGTCGAAATTAGGTAGGAATTGTGGTTAGAATTGTGGGTTGTTTCTCATATAGAATAGAGAAACCCCCACATGCCCGTACAGGTCAATGAACGATGCCCCTTTTTCTGAAAACCCGATAACGAACGATCCTGCACTTGTTCATGGTTTAGCCGATCCTACATAGGAACATTATCGTGTTTACTTAGGCGTTTACGATCATGCCGCTGTAGGCTATACTTTCTTCTATAATATAATGGAACATGGGTATGTTGGTGAGGAATTTGACTTGCAGGTGTGCAAGCGAACGTCTCACCCAGGCGAAATATGGACAGCGGTTGGTAAGTAAACTCAACACAGGCCGGAGCATCATTAGGCATGATCATGGGTATGATTGTCTAACGTCAATCAGATTCGTGCCCGAATCCCATGATCGGTAGATAGCCGATAAAGGAAATTGGTCGCAACTGTAGCGAACCTTGGGATTGGAGCAATATTCACGCATGAACCGTAGCAAGAATATCGTCTACAGCTGTATCAACAATTACGCTGGCCAGCGAGTGTTTATCTGGTTGGGCTGGTACGGTTCATGTAATATGAATGAAATAATTTGTTTGATGTGCATGCTTGCTGGGGTTTTACTTTCAGGTGAAAGCGAATGAAAGGTAGCTTACGCTGCTCGATTGCAGATAAGCAGGAGGAAGGTAATTTGGTAGGAAATGGATGGTTCTTAGAGAAGACTTTAAAGAACCGTCACAGCTTTTGATACATTCTAATTTAACACAAGACACGTTCATTTATTTTTGGTTTTAAACACGTGACTCGTCGGGTCTGATGGCTGTCTTCGTAGACAGTTTGTATCGGGCCCTACTTCCTTAATATTCAGTAGATAATTTGACCACTTTCCCAAAGATTATATCAGGTTTCTAATTACTCAAAATGATTTAAGTTCATACTAAATAATATCCTTGGTCTCGAAAACGTAAATGTCACACGTCGTGGTTACATTTGGAAATATGGCTTTCACACACAAATTTGTAAATTGTCTTCTAGCCACGACTTTCGACTCAATTATCTTTAATTTTGTCAATCACGACCATCATTTCAAAGTTAAATCAGGCTTCCACTTTAATTATTTAGAAATATGATCATACTGTTTGACGGTTTGAAATCGACACGTTCGATGAATAGAGCGGTTAATTTTTGATTATCTTATTCTTATGTAATTATAATCATGCCACACAATCTACGGATGTTATCTAAACATCCTTAAAGGTGCGTGCATCGCAGTATATTCATTATTTGACGGAATGTTTATATTGCGATTCCTGATTAATCGTCGGCACCCGTTTATTACTTTGGGATGTGTGTAATATGATCTTAAGCAACTTGTCTTGACACAAGTGTTCATTCGACACCAACTTAGGGTTTACATATCTTATAGTTTCCATGTATTTATTTATTTTTTCAGTATTATAATATAGTGGGTGGTTTTATAAGAAGTGGGTGTCCGGACCCCTTCATTTCATTGTCTGTTTATGTATTTCAGGTTTCATGCGTTTTTGTTTAAAAATTAATCATAAATCAAAATAGGGAATTCACGTTAAAAGAATTCGATTATTGTGTGGAAGGCAGTTTTTGCATGTTCTATACCAAAACACGAGAAAAATGCTTAATAAAGGTCCGTCCTACGGTATAGCAAGATAATTTTTGAGCTATTAGAACGATGAATTAAGGGGGTTGGGAGCGAACATACAGGGTAAAGTCTGTGCTTTCAACCCGGCGAAGTCCAGGACGATCCTTGTCCCTGTTCAATCCAAGTTGACAGGCAGTCTCCACGTGACACCCCTGGATAGCTACTTTGGCACCCGCCAAGTAATGAACCAATGCATCGACATCCTGAGAAAGGTTGGCGCAAGGCTAATAACCTTGCCCGGAATAACAAATTATTATGGAAAATTTAACAAGTCTCGGATAAGGACCGGACGCTAATTTGACAATGATATCAAACAAAAATTAAGATTGAGAGTCTCCGGTATGCAAATGACTAAAAAGAAAAAAAAAGCAGACTGGATGTTACTGATTCGAAAATTATGGAGAAGGTAATGATTCGAACCTTGATTGTTCAACGGGAAAATCTGTCTGTTTGAATTGAATAGAGGATGGATTATAAAACAAGAACCAATAATAATAATCATCATCATCACCGGACACTACAACCGGGAGCCGGTCTCGGCCTTATTTATCAAGTCCTGAGGCTTGTTAAATTTTCCATAATGATTTGTTTTTCCGGGCAAGGTCATTTAGTCTTGCGCCAGAGGCTCCCCGACGGGGAATCGAACCCCAGTCTCCCGCGTGACAGGGGGGTATACTAACCACTATACTATCGAGGAGCCGATTAATAATAATAATAATAATAATAATAATAATAATAATAATAATAATAATAAAAATAAAAAAAAATAATAATAATAATAATAATAATAATAAACAAAAAAACATTGAACTCTGTAAATTTTTTCTAATTAGTTTTTGAACATATGTGGGTTATACTGTTTTGCGATAGTAGTGAAAACCGTAGAGGTCCGCGCTAAAAAGGGCTAGAACCAAAGCATTTAAGCATCAGACCACAGCCGCATATATACAAGGATGCCTCAAATCGACACATAATCTGTGATTGCTACGTTAATCCTCTCGTATATGTTGCTGATGATTTTTTCGGTTGTCTTTTAGTGTTGTGTTAATCATTGGGCGTGTGTGAACCGTTGGAGTCATAAGACTAACGTAAGCCGATCTTAAAAGAAATGTGGGGGGTTGCCAAATATCGAAGGCTTAAATGGCCCAGCCTATATTTACGCCAAGAGTTTCGGTAGCATGTATCTTTATTTGCAGCTATTTCCCTCTAAATTTTTAGCCTAAATCGGAGTATTCACACTGGATAGCATTAGAAGAAGTGACGGGACCGAATCTTGATGTAGAGCGGGATAAGTATCTTGAAATTACATTTACGCAAAGGTTTTAACGCAACTGATACTCCCTTGTAGAATTTTAACTTAAGTTGAAATACTCATTGTAAGATTTAGTATATAAAACCAGCCAGCAACAATTAACAACGATAACAGTATTAGGCAAACAAAACTTTTAACTTATTTGATTGCTTCTGAAAATAACTCTATATCAAAATAATTATCTTTGACGTCACTGTATTGGACAAACTTCAACGTCCTTAAATTCATACATCATAACTTTGAGAACTTAGATTTGCACACGTCATGTGCGCCAATACCATAATGCCCACGCCCACAATTCCGGCAAAAAATACAAATTCAACGTCAAGGAAAAAGGAGAGGAAAGAACTCCGATGACTCATGTCACATACATCGTCAGAAATTGGAATACTTGTATATATCGAAGGATAAAAGCTTCCACTTAAAAATACTCGACAAATACTAATATGTCGTATGCGTCAACGATTATGAATCCTCTCTGATACATTTGGATATTCGAAGAGGGCATAAGTAAGAATTGGTTGTGCATAGAGATATGAGTGACACAATTGAGTAGAAGATATTACGAATGTCCTCAGAGCAGACGGAATCCTCCTCAATAGACATTGTGTCTCGGTATTAACCCAATTTTAATGGAATTGAACAAAGGCGTTGGGAAGGATGAAGGAGAGATGACAACTTTCTTTTCGCCCTGTGTGTTTTGTTCTTTTTTTAGAACATAACATTTTCTTAAATATTTTAGAATATTTTCGCCGAGACTTTATTTGTATTTTTCTCCACTTAACGATGGGTGAGATGTTTCCCTTTTATTCTGTTAGAATTAGAAGAGTCATTCTTTTTTATTTGAAGGTATTATGCATGGTAAATGGAGTTTTAAGCATTGAACTACTTATATTTTAGAGTGATGTCAAACATGCCATTCAACCCACATACAGTACAATACTAAATTAATTTGCTTCTGGAAGAGGTTTTTCCATTTGTCTTGTTTTGTTACTGTTCTTTGTTTTAATATTATGTTTTCACAAAATGAATTTTTGAAACCAATAAATGTCAAATAAGTACATTGGTAAAAATGCTGAGACATGACACTATGCGTATGTAGGTTCAATTGACGATTCGATACTATTGTGACAGGTGAGCAATATACTTGATATTTGTAGAGTTGTGGAACGTAGCGAGCCCTGAAACTAATTTAATCTGATGTTGGTGAAGGTTGTAACACCAAGAAGGCTTTTTGGGTATTGGTACTTTTATATTAAACCCCAAATAGCAAAGATGTTACCTATAAACAACGAAATAGGGCTTTTTAACATTTTTTGCCTAGAAATTTGTTTACGTTGAAGAAGAATTTTAAGCAATTGCTATGAAAAACTAATAACATTGCCCGTAAAAATTAATTATTATGGAAGTGTAACAAGCCTCGAGACTTGGTAAATAAGGGCAAAACCGCATCCCGGTTGTAGTGTCGATGATGATGATGATGAGACACTGCAGTTAATACTTAGAAGCTTGTTTGTAAATTTAACCTGATTACTACCGAGAAAACCTAAAAGTTTTTTTTAATAAACCTAAGAAAAATGTTCACCCTTTATCTTTATCAAATAATACAATTAAACAAATTTATAAATACAAAAAATATTTTGTGAGATTTTGTTTTATTGTGACATTGTTGCTCATTGCTCATTGAGGCTCATTGATCATTGTTGCTTGCACAAAATGTTTGTCCCCCCTCATCGAATCAACGATTGTAACAGTCAGAAGAAAACGCCGGAAGCCCTACCACTTACTAAATAGCGGGCCCAAAGACATAGGCTTTCCCTATTTTTTCTAGTATTGCATATTGCCAAAACCAGGCATAGCAATATATTTTATGGTTTTTGTTATCGTAGGAGTATTAAATCCACACACGAGCTCGAATCGATATTTAATTAGGGGTATTCAATCCACACACAAGCTTGAATCGATATTTAATTATCAATGTAACGGCCGCGTACTTGGCGATAAAAATAAGAATACGAACATTTTTTTCTGTACTAACACAAACGCTCTACCCACAGTGGGGTTATGTGGTTTATCGATGAACCAAAAATAGTATGTTCAAGGACTACTGTTTCATTTGTTTTCCAATTTCTTTATTACTTCTGTTTCTTTACTATTCGTGCTACTTTCCCATTCTTGCTTCTTTTATGTTTCTGTTTCTTCTCGCTTCTATCGTATTCCTGTTTTCCTATTCTTGTTTCTTTCCGATTCCTGTTTTTGTCATGTTTCGATATTTTACGTATATTTTACGTTCCTATTTCCGCTTCATTCCCACTCATATCTACTTAGCGACGTGTCATAACCTTGAATTCCCTTCTTCCATTATCTGACTTTTTTACGTCTACCTTTCTTCTTCTTTGCCTTTTCATAGTTTTGTTAAATAAAATTTCAAAATTTTTTTCTGTTTGGTTTGCTATTCTATCTATTGCTCTGTATGAAACGGCAGAATTATATTTTGTTTTATTAATTTGTATTGTAGTTTTAATCACGTTTGAATATATCTTATTTTTGACACGAAACGTGCGCACAAAAAACATTGTTACGTCCCCTTAAATGTCAAATCCTAGTGCAGGCGAAGGAAAAGAAAGAGGGCAAGGAATGCAGGTTCGATCTACATTGAATTTAAAGATCGGAATAAAAAAGCTATAAGGAAACTCAGATACAGTAATCCACATTTGTGTAGCTCGGCTCAAGAACGAATGTGTGCTCTTTCTTTACATTTAAAGCTAAATTTTTATTCTGAACTGATGAGCACTCTCTGATTACTAGATAGCACAACATAATATTTGGATAGTTGGATCGCATTCAATCAATCAATCGTTGCAACTCACGCGCGGGTTGCCTCAACAACATCACCATCCACCCCGGGTCCGAAAAAACAATGTTTGTAACGTACTTAACGCAGGATGTTCAAAACTACAAACGTACAACAGTTGCACAATCAACAAACATTAACAAATAAACACGAACAATCCCGGCCTTTGGGGTTGTTCGTCATCATCCACGTCCCGTCGCCCTTTTCCAATACCAAGAACCACACTCAGCGATTCGTTGTGGTAAATGCAATTGATTACAAGTATACGGTCCGATTGTTAAAAAGTGACAACCATATGCGACGATGCTCGGTCGCACGATCTATTCAATTCGCATCACCTGCAGGTGCTGTGATCTTTGGTCCGCACATTTAATGTAAACACTTGAGATTACAGCACGGTGGATCCCCGGGTATGAACCAAAGAAAATTATTATTGAATTACCATATGAGGAAGAGTGTGTGCGGATGTCAATTGGATGAAGTTGTTCAGAGATACTGGCGGTGAACCGTTCAATAGAATTATGTGGCTTAGATGGTGAGAAAGTGTTATCTCGAACGGTTGTCAATTGTCGCGCATTATTTATTTATTATTTATTAGGTTGAAATAAAGACATTATCGATACCATCCTCCTGGTCTGAAAAGTTTTACAAGACATTTCTTCTTAAAATTAATTTTTATTTTTCTACATAGTATCCTTGTAACTCTACACACTTCTCCTAGCGATGCTCCCATCTCTCTAACCCGATCAGATAGTACTCGGCGTTTTTCTCTGCAAAGTAACTGTTCACAAAGGTGATTGCCTCCTCAATTGACGAAAATCTCTGTCCTCCGAGCCCAACTTTTAGATTATGGACCAAAAAAAGGAGTCGCTTGGGGCGCGATCTGGTGAGTAAGGCGGATGGTAAAGCAGTTCAAACCGTAATTCGTGGATTTTCGCCATGGCAACCGCTTGCCTTAGTGAAACAGGATTTTCGTTTTCTGCAAATGTGACCGTTTTTCCGCAATTACTGACTTCTGTTGGTCAAGTAATGATGCGTCGTATGCTCCTGTAATGGTTTTTTCCTTTTTGAAGAGAATCGATTAAGATAACTTCATGACTATCCCAAAAAACAGTCGCCATCACTTTCCCAGCCGAAAAAAAAAAAAAAACAGTTTTTGATTTTTTTGGATTCGGTTCCCCTTTGCAGTACACTGTTTTGACTGTATTTTTTTTTTTTTTTTTTTTTTTGGCGTATAATGGTGTACCCACGTTTTATCGGCGGTAATTAATCGGCGCCCAAGCTCGGATTTAATGCGCCTAAACTGCGCCAACAGAGCATTGGAGATGTTCATTCGAACACGTTTTTGGTCTAACGTGGGCAAACGCGGCACCCAACGCGGGGACAGCTTTCTCATGCCTAAATTTTGATTTAATATATGACAAACACGTTCTTTGGACATTTTCATAGTCTCTGCTATCTCTCGCACTTTAATTCAGGGGTCGTCTAGCTCCATTTGGTGAACTTTAGCGATGTTATCGTCAGTTGTTTCAGTTTGGGACGACCGGAACATTCATCGTCACCCAACCTCCCACGGCTCCGTTTAAATTCAGCTGCCCAAAATATCACTGCCGCAAATGATGGTGCAGAGTCCCCATACACAGAGTTCAACTAATCTTTGATTTGCGTGGGCGTATTGCCTTTCAAAAACAAAATTTTAATGACAGCTCGATGCTTAATTTTGTCCATTTTCAAAAAAACACACATCGACTCACTCAAACGCCTGTCAAATAAAAACTACCCTCCCAAAATGGGTGAAATTTTGGTGGGTAACTGTCAAAAGATGCACAACCACATTCACTAGCTTTTATTGACGAGTGCTGCTATCTTCACGTTGAGGTCGGAAACTTTTCAGGCCACCCTCGTACAATCGACAACACAGAATGACAGCTTGTAAATAACTAAAAGCTAGTCATAAAAACAGCAATGCCTAAGCTATATATATCAAAAATGGCGAGCGAATTGGATGCGTTCAAGTACGTTTTTAATGCAACCAACTTCGGAGATGATTTTCTACTTGCATGCCGTTTTATATTGTGACGCATATGACAGTCAGTACTGGAATATTCGGGAAAGTCCAAAACAAGTACTGGAATATTCTATAAAGTACTGGTTAACTGGAGACTAGAACATCCAAGATTATGGAACGGACGGAAACGAAATGAGAATGTGAGAAACGATAAAAAGACGTCGGGACAGCTGATGGTGACAGACAAAAGAGGAAGAGAGAAGGCGAAGCAAGCGATAGAAAAGAAAATCGTTGAGTGTTATATTAATTAAATTAAAAAATCGATTTAACGGCTCTTATTTACTAGAAATAATCAATCCAGCGAACCCTAAGCTCGCTACAATATGTTATATGTGTAATTCTAAGAGGGGTAAAGTCTGTGCCTTCAACCCGGCGTCCCTGTTCAATCCAAGATGGCATACCGTCTCCACGTGACACCCCTGGATAACTACTTTGGCACCCACCAAGTAGTGAACATCCCGAGAAAGATTGGCGCAAGGCTAATAACCTTGCCCGGAAAAACAGATTATTATGGACAATTTAACAAGTCTTGGATAAGGACCGGATATGGGTGGAAAGACTTGCTAAATAAGGCCAAGGGCGTATCCCGGTTGTAGTGCCGATGATGATGATGATGGGTAATTATAAATGTAAATTGTTTTTTGTTTTATGTTTATGTTTAAGATGTAAACATGTAAATGAATGTTTTCTCAGCCTCTCCTTTCATGAAGATCCGTGTCGATCTTGGAAGAGGAAATCACGCCGAAGACTGAACCAGTGGGTTCGCACCGGTTGTTACAGTGTTGTTGGCCTTACTATTGTTGTTGCTGCTGATGGTGGTTGATAGTTTGTGATTCCAGCTTAAGAAAACTAAGAAGAAAAATCTGTACTCAAAAAAAAATTTCTCTCCCTCACGGCTTTGCCCTAACGCCATAGGTTCCCCTCCCAGGAAAATGGGGTAGGATCACCACCATTCTAGTGACCTACCACGGTATTGCTAGATTTATACAACCGAAATGAAATGCATAAGAGGGAAAACATTTTCTACTTCCCGTGGGACAGTATCTCCTTTTTTAAGGGTTATGGAGCCATTCGTTAGCCTGCAGAATTGAACTCGGATTTCCTGTAGATTGTCTGGATTTCTTTTCTAATGTTCGATTTATACGACCAGGATGAGATGGATGATGGAGCAGGTGTTACATGCATACATACCAATGGTATACCATTCCATTACCATCGGATTCTAAAAAACTAATATGTGCCAGAAATTCCCCTTTTCTTTTCTTAATTTCCAGGCCGACAAACCTGATACCCCATTCGCTCATTTTCTAATTCATGCATGCCCATGTTATAATATTGCATGGTATTTGCTAATATCGCAAATCAAAAATTCTAATCACCTTGAAATATTGAAATTCCCATCACATTGGGAGAGTTAGTGCTATTACCGCATACTACTTTCCTGTTCCAATACTAAATCGCAATTCTGCAATTCTCATGTTCCATCCTATTACATGCAAGCATACCTATACCCTAAGGTTGCATGATCTTGATATACGCGATTGAATACTCGTAATAGCATATGCCTTCTGTTCCTATCACTTTGAATCGGTTGACACCCGGATATGTTGCCCGAAAATGTTCCCATAGCCTTGAGAACCTGCAGCCGGAATATACGTAAGGTTGTCACCTCAAGGTGAATGGCGACGATATTGCAAGATTGCAATTCCCATCGTCATTGGCGTGGCCTGCGCTTAGGCTGACATCGGGTAGCGATCTCAAGGTGAACGATGCGACCGTGGGAAAGAGAATGGAGTTGGGTTAGTTTTGGCCCTATAAAAGGGTTTGTATCAAAGCAACATTTTCAAATTGAACTGAGCCATTTGACCGTTGGCTACAACTGCGGTAGTCTGCTAATACCAAACGAATTAGAAATTTAAACTATATAAAATAACATTTAAACTTAATGTAAATAAAATAAAGCAAATTTAAAATAAATAAAATAAAGTTAAGCTTAAAATAAGCAGAATAAAAATAATACTCGCACTGGCTTCAAGTGGTAATTGGCCATATCTAAATAAACTATAACAAATAAAATCAAAGACAAACAAAAATGGAGTTTATATTATGCTGGATATACATTTAAGTTGAAAAAAAAAATTTATAAATAATACATGATATAGAAACATAGAATACATTTTAAAAAGAAAACATATAATTTATTGTGACATGTTATAAAAAAGGTTATTGTAAGCCGAAAGGCATAAGAAAAATAATAATGTATAATTTAGAGTGCTTGCGAAGAGCCAGTACGTTAATGTAAGAATTATATTTGTAAAATAGAAGTTAACATTTAGTCTTAAGTAAAATATGTAATTGAATTGTTAAATAAATGTGGATATAAAACAAAAAAAACAAAAAAAAAAAACATTTAAGTTGGATAAAAAGTAAGTAAGGACGAGGTCTAGATATGTTATAACACAGGCTCGTGAGACGGACATTAGGTACCTTCGAGGAAGACACCCACGGGCTCAACGAGCCGGAAGCCACCACAGGTAAATGTTGTGTAGAAATATATAACACAGGCATGCTTAGATATTTCTATAGCGCATTTAAGAAACGAAGAATTTACTCGAATGTAAAGCAGAACCCATCCGAATTATGTCAAACTTCATCTTCTATCGAAGCATTGTATTTTTTACAAAAAATCTGAGTTTAATTAGTACTCCTAAGGATGTTATATAAAAGAATTCAATAAGTATTCCTTATTCCCGTAAGACAGTCCAAATTGGAGAATCTAATATTTATTTCGAATAACACGCCAATAGGAAATCCTTTCTCTATTTGCCATTTGCCACCTTTAAATTTAAGTACTGTGTGCTCAAATTCTTGAAAAGGGAAATGAGATTAAAGGGATCAACCGTCATAGATGTTTTCAGAGATTCGCATCAATGTTTTTGCTTTTCTTGCCAAATCGAAAGCACACGACGAACAGAATACGTTCAAACATCGCCATATCCTTTCGATTCCAATTCTTTCTGAAAAGTTTATTTTGGTGTCTATTAGACTGTCGGTGCCATTGCTCACTGACAGCCAAATTTAATAAACGAACCTCACTTCCAGTGCCACGATGTTCGAAATCCCTCTTCCCATGTTTCGAATTCACGTCCAATTGAATTTTCTAAATTACGCAAATGCACGAATGAACGCACATAAGAGCCAATGTCGGAAAATTGCATTTCCCATTTCCGGCCAGGACACAGCACTAAAGTTAAGCTCCAACGTATGTCGGAGTAGTAACTCAGTACCTCGCCGTTCACTTGTGTGACGAATTTTGCATTGGGATTTCGTTAACGATCGGCACCTGCGTACACATAAATTGTATTTTGCATGTTATCCTTTTTTCCGGAACGAAGAAAGCACTTTTATTTATTTCATAAAGTCATGCAAAGTGCGGTTAATTTGCATAAGAATAAATCAAGAAATTCCCTTTCAGACGGTGGTGAGCCTATTACGAGGGGTTATCCTTATTATATGTCTTCCCCAAAGAATCAGCTTTAAATGTAAATTTATATAGTTAACTTTTGTGTGGTGTGGTAAAACAAATTAAACAAGGTGAATTGCGATTGTCTGATTAATGTATTTCTGCCTCTGGGACATTCTCCTTTCTTCGTTCTTTATCCGTCTGACTTCCTTCGCAGGCTGTGAATCGAAAACGTGACAACGCAACAGGCATTAAGATATGTACAGCAAGGGTCGAAGGACATACTTAATCGTCGAATTTGTTGTCGTACTTTTGTTTTAGTTATTGTTTTGGAACCTAATGTTTCGAAATGGTTTTCATGGGTGTCTACGGGAGAAGCCAACATGAAAACGAAGATGAAGGGGAAATGGATGGTTTAAGGAAGAAATTTTGCCTGAGGTCTGTTTGGAATTTAAATAGAGTATTCGCCACCCAATACAGTGAATGGGTGAGGTAAAATATATCCTTCGAGGATTTGGGGATTAGGAATTAAATGTTATTTGTGGACTTAATGGTAGAAATTTATATTTATTATTAGATTACTAGGGATTCGAGTGGTTAGATTAGCAAATCTCGTTGGGGAAATTGTTAGACAGAAATATCACTGGAGGAGCTGTTTTTTATTGGGTGCATTGGTGAAGGTGCAAGAGTTATTGTACTTGAAATTATAGCATTCTTCTTTTAAGTTTTTCATTTATTACCAATGGCATTATAACCCACTCAGGCCCATCTACAGTCTCATAAATTAAGTTCAAATATCGTAATTTTTTAGAGGGATAAATAGTAAATTTGTTATCAATTCTTCGCTTTGGCATGAAATCATTAACTGAACCATCTAATACAAAGTCACACATGCTATGGTATATGACATACTTTTTTTTTAAATGAAACGCATTTAGAAAAGGGATTTTGAAAACGGTACATAAAACAAAGAAATTACAAATTAAACCCAACATCGATATAGAGAATTCAAGGTATCGTTCCAATTTAATTAAAAGAAAACTAACCAATTATGATGTTGAATTTAAACGAAGAGATTGAAATCCTTTACATAGTTGAGAACTATAAATATCTCTATTCCATAGGTGCATTCATCAACTAATACCACGGAAGGCGAGAGCAGATGGTTCTGGTTGCCTAGAAGTCAGTGCTACCAGGAAACAAATGTCTATCGTGTGACAGGATATATATTTAGCATCCTCCACCGCAGAATTCCATTGCACCACAAAAAAAAAAAAAAAAAAAAACAATTCAACACCGTTGAAATTATTTAAAAATGGATTTCTATCTGAGTTTGAGCATGTCCGCGGCAAACAATAATGAATATGCTTAGGAGTGGGAATTTTTACCCATAACTGGTTATGACAAAATTTGTTAAGCAATATCACTTCGTATGTATACGGCTGTGGCACATCATCGGGAGAATAGAGTTCATAAGATATAAACAGGTTAAAATCCGAAATACCTCAAAGAGGTTGAAATCCGAAATACCCTCGCTTAGTGCAAGAACAACTGATTATATATGTGGGGATACAGTGCAGATAAGTTGTTTCTTAAGCTACGCATGTTGCACTGATCGACGCGAAACTCTCGCACCAGTGCAACGGGATGGTACAGAAAACCTATGTCATATCTCTAAACTGACATCAACAATTGATTTTAGGTTTTTTATTTTATTTTTATGTTACTTCTCCTTGGAAGGGCGAAACTATAGCGCTGAGTCAGGGCCCTGGGACATTATTTTTCTCGATCGGGTCCATCAATCAAGCTCTGAAAGATGATCAAGGATTTTTCCAAACCATTTCACAAAGCCTATATGTTAATGGGGTGGCATTTTACCGGGCGCCTGGGTTTGGGACTCCACCTACCACTCAGTAATTGTGAGGAACTGCACAATAACAAGAGTGATCAGTTGAAACTCGGTTTACACAATCAAACGTAAGACACAACCTCATTATCAATTAGCCATTGAGGCAGCAATAGAAAACGGCTACTGTGGGTTATGCCTTTATAGCGGTTGCCCCAATGAATCCCTGCAGAACCTCAGGTCATGACCTTTTCCACAACGAATACGCCATTCATACCATAAACTTCATAATGGTGAAAATAATGCAAGAGTATTTATGTTTGGGGATGATGCAATAGAGGTTTGATTCAGAAACCATAGGAAAACGGATGGAAAGTTTTTGCCCCTCCATTATACATACACGTATAGTTATTAAAACTGGCGCAAGGCATAACCTTGCCCGGAAAAAGGAATTATTATCGAAAATTTAACAAGCCTCAGACTTGTTAAATAAGGCCAATATCGGATCGCCGTTGTAGTGCCGATGATGATGATGGATATTAAAAGGGGAAGAGTGAGGCATAGGTGACTGAAGCGATGTTTATCGTAAAGGTACTTTGGTGAGTTCATCGTGTTGTCACCACGTGAGTTCATCGTGTTGTCACCACGTATTATATACAGTTACGTATTAATTTAAAATCATTATTTTCTTCATTGTTAATCATAAATGGAACAGCAATATGGATTCATTTAAGGGGTTATATCTATGGAGCTTTTTTTTAAGTTTAAATTACGTATAAACACTCCAAAACTGATATATAAAAGGAATTATATGCGCGAAAATTTTTTTTCTATATTTTTATAGCTGATTTTCGCGACTTTAAATGCTCCGAATCCTTCAAAGAAGCCGTTTCACTCCTGACATCTCGTACGTCACGAAATAAGATTTCACATCGCAAACCTTCGAATCGTCTCGAATTTGAAAACGACTTTGTGGATGTTTCTCGTCTCGCTAAAAAAAAAACATCGGCCTCGAAGAAAAATTTTTTTTCTAGGTGCTGTTGGGGGATTGTTATGCTGCACACCGTTTGACCTGTCAAAAACAAAAAAAATGTATGCACTTCACTAGCGGCCACACCACCATTTTGTACATAAAATAAAAATAAAAATTGTATTTTATATAGGGTTATACAATACGGACTTGACGGACTTTGTGAACGAACCCTTTCACTAATCATCATCAATTTATTCAGTAAACTCAACATTTTCATCATGGTTTAGTACACGAACGAACAACGTCTGCAAATTAATAAAAATAAAAATTTACTACGGAAAAAAGTTGTCAAGTCCCTATTGGAAAACCCTATATATAATTTTGTGTATAATAATTGTTATTATTTTTTTATTGCTTAATAAATAACGAAAAAAAAATCTTTAAAAATGCGTCGTTTTTCGGTAATCTCAATAGATATAATCTCTTAAATCGCTATTTAGGCCATTTTTCCAATGACTGACTGATCAAATCAATTAACTCATACACCACAAACAACAACAAAAACCGACGTCATCGACATTTCTAGAGAATTTTAAATAATCGGCGTAGCTTTGATGCTGTTTTTTCTCACTCTCGCAGTTTACACGTGAGTATTCGCAAACCGCAGACAAACGGCGAATGAATCTGTTCAGAGAGTAAGTACTGGATATTTATGGTGACGTAAAATTATTATGTAATACTTTGAAATTTCAGGTCAGTGTAATTTTGGGCAGTCGCAATACTTTATCGCAATCAATGGCTAGGACATGGATTACATTTTCTCTGTCTGGAACTTTGGATGTAAAGGTTGCTCTTTCCTTTGGTACATTTATTACCGTAAAATCATTTCCTGACTAAGGAACTAAAGGCGACAGAAAAATGGCTTAAAACGATTTGCAAACGAGTATATAAAAACAGCTTGGTATTTGGTTGCCTTATGAACTGATTGAAAGATATTTAATTGACTTCATTTCGAACTGCGGATCATTATTGAAATGGAACCAAATCATGACATTGTATAAGTGTATGGTAACAGGTGATGAAGAAGTTTTCGATGTAGAATAAAATTGGTTTTTGTTAAAAAAGAGGCAATTCCGAAAACAGTGGCAAAGCCGAGATTGATCGCAAGAAAAGTTGCTATAGGTTTGTGGGGAAGAGGTCACTGTGTCGGCGCACGACACGGGGTTCTACCTCGTCTCCACCAGTTTCAAAAGGTTCTGCCAAACCGAATTGTTACTGCACTAAGGAATGCACACCAAATAAACTGTTCGCACCGTCACGACCCATTAAAGAACAAGGAAAAGGAATGGAACACCAGAATTTAATTGTTCAGTTTTATTCTCTAAATAAAAACCACTACTTTTGTTGACAATGTTGAACTTGATGCACATTAATATTAACACTAATTTATATAACGTATTTCCTTTAGAGTTCGTCTATGAAATGTATGTTTAAACAATAGCCTCCGTAATCAACTAAACGACAAACCACCACTCGACTTAATGGATAATGAACAGAATTACGTACAACGATTTCCGAGTAATTTGGATTTATTTCGCCCACGACTCTTAATATATATATCGCGTCCCCGTGTGCACCAGGGAGCGGGAGATAGCACGACCAGCGTGGTCGGCGGATGGTAAAGAACTCCCCGAGGATAGAACTCTGACTTGACTTCCATCCTCGGTTAGGATTAAGGGACGGAAGAGAGAGAGAAACATTTTCTTTTCAGTGTGTTCGTACGCATCACCGTGTTTATCGATGCATTTCAGCAAGGATAAACAAGCGAGGGAAAAAGAACAAAGGAGAAGCGACCTAATGCATCGGTCTGTGATTGGGGTCAGCTAAATTAATATGCTGGAACTCATTAAATGAGAAATGCATTTGGGATACCACAAACGATGTGGATTGTTTATGGTATCGCCAGAAAGCCTTTGAAGGACAGCGTTCTTTTGTTTGCGCATGGTGCGAGTTAGGGAATTAGTCTCAACGTCTATTGCGCTAATTATATGCAGCTGCGTTGAACTGTTTATCGTTGGGTAAAATGTTCGCCAGCCGATGTGTATATAGGTAGTTTTTATTGTACACATGTTGAGGCTGGGATAAGCCAGCTCAAGGGCAAGACCTGTTATGCGGTTGTATTATATGTGAACCGGTGAATTTTTTTTTCAGGGAATTTATGATAAGTTTGGAGAGAATTCCTATAGGGGATTTTTAATGCGAAGGTATGCATGCAGGTAAGAATTCTCTTCTAGGGGCTTTTCGCTACATAAACTTGATCAATTTGATGCGTGAAGCATTTAAGGTGCTAATGCGATTGCATTAGCAAACTGATAAGATTGGGTCGTAGATATGGGGGTTCTTTAGGTAAGTAGTCAGTGGGGTTTGGCGGAACCGCCACAGGGCATCATTCACTTTATGGTAGTATCATTTGTCCAAATGGATGATTTAAATCTCTATTAGTAGCAATATATGGTATGTGTCTGAAGCAAGAAATTCAAAGAAAGACTGGAATCGATGGACAAAAAAGATCACAACAGCGCACAAGACCTTACATCTCTGACGACTTGGTAACAATTGAGAAAACCAGGTTGGGAAGTTTTCATGAATAAAACTTATAGTCCAGACATTATGTCAGATTATCATTGTTTTCGATTTTTGCAACGTTCTCTTGTTGGTCTATAAGAAGCGCCGGCGTTAGCTTTTCAAAATAATAAATAAAAGTTTTCATGAATGCCGTTTCCGATGTCTGCAACGTCTTCTAGGTATGAAGACAGTAAAAGAGTTAAACTCGGAATACTATAATAAAAGAATAATTGTTCTATTCGAAAAATGACAGGATGTGGCCATTGGAAAAAAAACAATAAATCCGTTTTCGAATAAAACAACAAAAAAAAGAAGAAAAATGTAACTCTTTACAGAAAACGTTGAATACTTTTCCCCAACCTAATATATGTATGGTTAACTTATTCAACTCTTGCATGTTTTTAGTTGCAGTTCTCTGGTATAATTTGATTTCTTGTTGCGTTGTTCATGGGTGTACCAAAGACAAATACGAATCGTGGGGGATGTGCATTTCGTGAGTCGACTTGTGTGAAGGTTTGGACAATTTTTGAACAAATTTTGAAATTTTTGGTTTTTACAAACAAAAAAGTCACTATTTCATTTGAGTTTATTTGGGCAAACCAATATAAAAGTCACTATTTCATTTGAGTTTACTTGTATTTTAATGCCCAGTTAATTAAAAGAATACGATAATTATTGAGTTGTAGCACATACAATTTCCGATTTTATAGCAAAAATTTAAAAGCCAATAATATTTTTCCGTACATTTTTATTCATTTTAAATAGGATCCGTTTGCATCTATGACATTCTTCCAAAGTGATACAAGGTCAAGTATTACTTTGTCGTAGAAGTGCCGACCTTTTGAGATAATGAAATCTTCACCTCCACTCGGTTCCGGAAGACCTTCTGCCGGCAAAATGAATCCAGATTGCGGAAAACATGGTAGTCCGTTGGGGAAATGTCAGGAGAGTACGGTAGCATTGTCATGCAAAAGGATCGCGCCGTGTCTATTGACCAACGCAGGTTGCTTTTCAGCCAATTTATGCAATATGTCGATTTCCATACAATATTTGATAGCGTTTATCGTTTCTCTTGGTTGAAGAAATGAAAAGGACCAATCCTTTCGATCCACCAAATTGTCATCATAACCTCTTTTCGGGTGAAGATCGGGCTTGGGAGTGTGTTTTGGTCTTTCACCTGCATCCAAAAACTGCCCAGGTCTTTTACGGTTATCATACAGAATACACTTTTCATCACAGGTGACTATCCGGTGCAAAACCGGTTCAGTTTGGTTTCTTAATCTAAGCGATGCGCAGATTTCCAGGCGCCGTCGTTTTTGAGATTCGTTCAGTTCATGGGGTACCCACTTATCGAGTTTCTTTACCTTTCCTATGAGAGAAAGGTGTCGACTTATTGTCATGGGGGACACTCCCATGCTTTGTGCAATCTCCCGCACCGATTTCGTTGGGTCCGCATGTACCGTTGCTATTAAAACATCATCGTCAATTAACGTTTCCGGCTTCCCACGTGGTTCATTTTCGAGGTTGAAATCTGCCGAATAGAACTTTTCAAACCAACGTCGTATAGTGCGTTCGTTTACCGCTCCATTGTTACAGACTCCGCCTCCGCGTCCTCGCCTAACACCCACTAATTTCCGCAAATTTTCCCTCTCTACATGCAAAGGAAAAAAAAATCTTCAAGTAGCTAATTTGCATAACCTACTTTATGCAAATTCTACTTGGCAGTAAAAATAAAAATAAAAGGCATTGGCGCTGGATAAAAAAATAGAAACGTCAACGATAAAAAGAATAATTAAAAGTCAAACGTCGTTAAACTATGAAACGATTGCACAGAATAAAGTAAAAGGTGGACAATAAGAACCGATACCAACAATCAACACCCAACAGCAAGCTGAACAGGGGGGCACAAGACTTAACGCCCCTTGCAACCTGCACACCAGGAACCAGCTACGTAGACCGTTCCACGGTCCGCTCAAGTAAGTCAAATTACTTACTAATACTTTTTTATATTACATACCCCTTCCCTTACTACAATATATTGTTAATATTATTTAAATTGTGAATTTATATAACAATATCCTCAAATGCGTTATTAATGTTTTTCATGCCAATGACGCATTATGTGCAATTTTAAATTTATAAAAGAAGAGGGTTCGAATTTGAACTGCCGACAGCATGGTAAACGATTCCTAGAAAAAAATAAAAATGACTGTACTTGTAACGAGCGTTAAATTATCACACGTCAAGCACACATACCACTTTATTTTATAAAAAAAAGAAAATTTAACGTTCTGGCACAGATGTACACTCGAGAACTTCTTATATCCGACTGAGCGAAAATCTGACATTTCATGTGGTACAACTCAATACTTTCAACATTTTATAATAGGTTGGCAGGAAAATATTTTCCGATTATAGACGCAGATGACATTAGCCATTTTTCTGAATGTCTTCTGTCAATGTTATGATCTTTTCCTTTTGGCACTTGTTATCTATCACGTTTAGCTTAATTTGAAAAAATGTTGATCCTAATTTTATTCACAGGTGTTAGGTCGGCGTTAGGTATTTATCTTCAACTGGATCCTCTGCGACTCGCCTTTCCTGATACCTTGTCCGCCGACGGTCTCTAAAACGATGGGTTCGGGCTTGCCTCCTCGCCCAATCTTCTCGGCGCCCGATGCATATAGCAATGAAATGGTCGATTCTTCATAAAGGAGAGCTAACACTTTGACTGATCCCTTTGGGTCGTACAGACACACTTGCACCATCTTTAAATAAATCCTTCCGCTATCCAAGGTATGGACGGAACTAGCTATTTCTTCTCTTGCCTCAGTTTTCGGTTCGCCGTTTGGATGAGCCGCGCTACGACGCAGCTTGCTTTCTTCTCGCATCGTTGTTGTTTAAGTACTGTGAAGAATCGTGTGATGCCATCTAGCACATTGTTTTGCAAGGCGGCGCTCTGCAAGTTGACCTATGTAGTTGGTGCCGAAGGCACTTAAAGCAAAGTCGTGCGTCTTTTGCCATTTGCCACCTATCAACATGGAGTTCGAAAGAGGATTTTCGTCATATACTTTTCTATTTTCGTAAAGGAGAGAAGCTGTTTAAAAGTTTGGGATTGAGACGCTTTGCCTTGCGACTGGTTCTGAAAGAGTTGTAAAAAGACCGTCGAAACCAGGTCTCTAAAGATATGGTTTCCCTAGGAGCCGGACTTGAAGAATCGCATCATAACTGCGAACGAAATATGGGTATATGAATAGAATACATGAAGTTGTCCACAATCAAACGAATGGCGTTTGGAAACAAGCCAAATTAAAAAAAAAAAAAAAAAAAAAACTTCACTCGAAAGAGAAAGTGTTGTTGCCTGTTTTCGTTGATTGTCGTGGTATGGTATTTTGAATTCCTTTCAAAGAAACAAACAGTGAATATGGAGTATTATATCAATGTTTTGCGTCGCTTGAGCGAAATTATCTGACGTAAAAGGTCGCATTTCTGGGCGGACGAATCATGTATTATGCATGACAAACTAAGTGACAGATAGCCCCCAAATATCACGTCATGATAGAGAACAGTTGTGCCAACTTAGCGACAAAAAAAAATTGACAAAAAACTTTCATTTCTGTATTTTTTAAACGATTCCGGGTGATTTTCGTATTTTATTGCTGAAATAATTTCTGCCTCCGAATGTAGACATCCAATATCAAAAAATGTGGACACTAATCCCTTTTTTCGGTATCATTCTGATCCTTTTTACTCAAAGTATATTTATGAGGCGTTCATCCTACAGGTCATTTTACACCATTCGAATTATTGAAAATTCCTTTACAAAGAATTAAAAAAGAAGAATAAACGATTAGAAAAGGGAAAAAAAAAACCTCTTTTCTTTTATTAATTAGAAACAAGCGCAGACATAAGATTTTGGGATATCCACAATGGCTGAATTGGGTTGGCTGAAACGGTTGTGGCATGCGTTTGATTGTGCATATCAAAGTTGGACTGAAGACCTTCACTATTGTGGCAGTTCGAAATGATTACTAAGTCGTAAATTGAATTAAAAAATTAGAAAATTCTCGTCAGGAAACAAAAGTTACCAAAAACTAAAAGCTTTTGCCCTGAATTGCATTTAAGATACAAACACTTCCGGAAAGTTCACAATGTTCAAGTAGCAAGCATAATTAAGTAAGTGATTAGAAAAGAGATAGCTAACAAAGTTTGTGATATATTTTGAACATTTTACTTGCTTTCCTTGAGTCGCAATTTTCTACAAAACTTATTATTACAATGGGCAACTGCCTTTTAGGATCCTTTTGAGTTGCCCATATTCTAACAAGCTTAACAGTTATTTATGAATGCTTTCTAAAAGTTACTCTGAGTTAATATCATCAAATAGTATCAAAGTATGGTATGTGATCTCATCGTTGCTGCATTCACTTTTCCAACTAATTTCCTAATCACGTGTAATTTTCCTTACCCCAAACGCTGGTAACATCAGAGCATTTTCAACCCAAATGAGCCTAATTTAAAGTTTGCCACAACTTTAAATGAAAACAAAGTTATAGTACGTTTCACTCCGTGCGATGACCTCAAATGGCTATACCACCGAGACTGCCTTCAATGAGGCTGGTGTAAGCGCAACCCGACCTTTCCAGACGTTCATTGGTGCATAAGTTAACATTTCTCCCAAACTGTGATTCACGTCCTTATGTATGTTACAAAGCACTGCATGCGGCATATAACTTTAAGTCCAGCATCCATGTTGTTCTTCCTGCATGACCAGAATAATAATGTGAATACTCTTCCACATTTTCCCATTTTATTTAAAATAAAAAATGAAAATTGTCTAAAAGGACATACTGAAACTCCCTATGACTTCAGGCATACCTTCCGAATAATAATCTGCAGAGGTTGGGTGTCTTGTAGTAGGGGTACAGTCCGTACTTGTGCAATAAAAGTTCGAGGACAAAAGTGCATGAAAAGTATGCCAGCAGCTGTATGTGTAATTGGAGAGTACAAAACGAAGGGATACACATCCCCCTTTATATGATTCGCGCTTGAAGAACCCAAGCTGAACTTTGACTTGTTAAATGCTTCCATAACATGATTCTAAAGAAGGGCAGTAGAGCTGACGAAATCCTCCATAGAGGACTAATATTTCATTTGCGAATTTCTGTCTTTTAAATTAAATATAAATTTAAATTTCTGGCGAGCAAAATGCTTTTAGTGCCTTTGAATGAATGATGCAAAGGACAGTTGAGGAAATCTCGGTGTTAGAACCACGATGACGCGGCAAGCTGCCGTTGTGCCAGTAAGCACATAAGAAATAAAAAGAGTCGCATGAAGAATTAAAGTGCCGAAGTCTCCAGTGCTGGATGGCATACTGAATGGGACAGCGGAAAAGATAATGCTGGCAAAGCCAAAATATTCAGAACAATATACATTACATGCCTGGGAGAAGGAGATTTTCAAGATGCTGAAAAGAACAGATACTAGTCCAAATGGACTAGTTCCGATAAACCGTTCCAAAAATCATCATAAAACCATAGAATTGCTTTGTTGATAACAGTCAGTAAGCTATTGGAAGCCCTCATCCTCCCGAGGTTGGAGCCATACACGGACTGGAGAGGAGGT
Source organism: Microdon myrmicae (assembly GCA_963931805.1). NCBI lineage: Eukaryota > Metazoa > Arthropoda > Insecta > Diptera > Syrphidae > Microdon > Microdon myrmicae. Next base: position 68,046,095 of record OZ007496.1, on the reverse strand, counting down.
CCCCCTCAAATCCAGCATGGTTGCAGACAAAAAAGGAGCACCGTGGATGCAATCACTTAATTGTGCAGACTTGCTAATGGAGCGCTAGGGAGTTCCAAACGGCATCGTGATACGAAGCAGTACTGCACACTTTTTGCGCTGGACATCAAGAACTTGTTTTTCTCGGCTGGTGGGAATCACATTATGAATGCGGTGCATCAATCGGAAGTACCAAGCTACCGACTTAAGATCACAGTTTCATACTTCATAGATGGTATTTTAATATATGAGAGGTTGGCCCACGAACATAACGCGTAAAGATAGGAGTACCACAATAGTCACCCCAAGTTCAGCTTAGAGTGTCCGCATGGGACCAGTAAGTTAGAATATAATTTAAATAAGATCGAATTTAAGCATATTAGACAAAATCAATCAAAATCAAGTAAGAAAAAGAACAAAATCGAAATGTAAATACGTGAAATGAAAATGAAAATAGAGTACCATAGGGCTCAGTTCTCGGACCATTCCTGTATAACGGATTATACGACAGGACATTAAACTTATAAAAACTGTGGGGAGGAAGTAGGTTGCACCGGCGTACAGCGCTGATTCCCTTCCATTCCCATCGTCACTAAGAGAATGTTCCGCCGAGCACCAAAAGAAAACTTCGCAACACACGGAGCAAGTCAAAGGAAACACACTGTTTAATCGTTTGCTATAAAGGTTCTTTTTATTCACAATAAATCTTAACGCATTTAATTAGATTACAGGACACCGGTGTTGAACTGACGTACAAACATATTAGGATGAGGCACAAGAAAAATTGCTTTTTAATTAATAGCCCAATCATCACTCTACTCGACACAGAATATCTACGTCCCCGTGCGCGAAACGGGAAGCGGGGGCGACACGACCGGCTCGGTCGGCGGACGGAATTAGACTCAACGATATTCATTAGTCGTCACAAGAAATTCGGCCAGTGAAACTGTGGCGATTCTCCTGAACGCCAGCACTCATCGTCCCACAATCTAGGTAAAAACCCCCAAATAGCATACGACAAAGGAGAAACAATTACGGTGGCGGCTCTTGCAAACGCCACTACTTACCTGCCTTAACATTCCCTAATCATAGAAAAACCTGTGAAACATAATGTCTGCTGATATGAAAAATACATCAGCAACAACGGCATAGTCGTGCGAATCGCACCATGTTTCCCAAAAGGCAAAATCCGGTTGCACATGCAGCAAACAACATTGCCCAATGAGTATCAAAGAAATACCTCGTAATGTGTTTACCACATACTACAGGATTTACTTCTTCCTTTTTGTGGTCATCTATACAAACGACCGATCGACCACACTTCCGACAAGCGAAATTGTTGGCACCAGCCAAATGCCCTTGAAAACACGGATCGATACAACATCGCGTGTTCGATATGATTCCCTTTATTCCATGCGCATAGGACAAAGCATTTTCGCACACACACGCATGGCGATGTATACCATGGGACGCCGGTAAAAGCGCGCCCTAGCAGCATGGGGACAACACAATGATGTCGAAGGAACATATCCATTTATGGAAGAGGAAAGTACACGATCAGCAATAATGCCTTACGCACACGTTGATCGTGCAAATACTCCAACCCTTTTCGTAGCAGAGATGCTCGCACCTGCTGCGAACCTTAAATGAGATGTATGCTGTGTCTGCATATTTGCGGATACACACGATGAGCAGCAAAAGCAATGATCGTGTGTGAGTTTCAACCCCCTTTTGTGTTGAACAAAACGCAAAAGGGTAAATTACCAAATATGGTCGTCGAAGCGATGATGGAATATGTGGTATTCTATCGCTTCGATGAGCTTATTTAATCTCGTTTCAGATTCCGTGGAGGCCAGTCGGGTCCTCCACGTAAAAATTAAATTAAAGAGTTGCGATTTTACCCTCGATTCGTGTGAACGTAGCGCGTGAAACCTTAATAATTCGCTGACATCGAGAGACTTTAGACGTGTGGTGTTTGGATACTTCATCGTATGTTGTGTGTTTGCGGCACTATATTTGTGGAATAATTCTCTTTTTGTGCGTGAGTGAAACATAATTTAGCACGGCATTATAAAATAATACACATAAATAATAGTAAGAAAAACAAGAATTAACTTTTATGTAAATTATATTTTAACAATTGTGCAGCAAGAGTGCTAGAATTAACTTTTATGTAAATTATATTTTAACAATTGTGCAGCAAGAGTGCTAGAATTAACTTTTATGTAAATTATATTTTAACGATCGTGCATCAAGAGCGCTAGCACTGCGCGCCAAACCAAAATTGTAAATAGAAAACCGGATTCATTTAAAAAAACAAAAAAAAATAATAAATATTTAAAGTATTGCGAACTGAATCGCGCTGAACTAAGTGAGTGTTTTATTTGACGATTAAGCTGCGAAGAAAAAGGTGTTCGTATCAAAAGAAAGGAGTCAGATTAGGAAGAAACTAGTGGGGTTACGCGGTTAACCTGTGCCCTGTAGCACCCTGAGCGACGCGCCGCGTAATACTAAATATAAAACTACCCATAATTGGTGACCTAGCGACGTGTGACGTGACACGCAAGTGCCGAAATATTGACGACACCTGACGCAGCCATCTTCGGATACCCAACGTTGGACTCCAGGTTCTTTTTCCTTTCCTTTTTTGTTATATTTTCCTTTTCCATCAGATGTGTACTTTCTTTAGTAGGTGAGCTCCGTCTGAGCCACCAAAATATACATTTTTTTTTTTTCATAACAGTTCTGAGAGCATGGTCAGACTAAATGAAAATGAAATAATTATTCAATCATTAACAACAGAACTTACAGAAATGCATCGATTTTATTTTTTTTTTTAAATGAATTGCAATAACACGAATTAAACAAGGAACTTTAAGAACTTTAAGAGAAATGAACATAGTATAAATATTTATCATTACACATACGCAGAATTCAAGTTAAACTTATTCACGTAATATTATTCTAATAGTGATAAGATTGTTGTCGTCTTTGTTTCTTTTGCCGTAAATTTAAAACCATAATAATTAAGCGAAGGCCAAGCCATGTTAACCAATTAAACAAACCTTCAAATATTTAAGCCAAGTCTCTGTGTTCTGCAAAGTACATATTATTGAAAATACTGAATTAGTAACAAAACTGTAGGCAGTGAAGAGCTAATAGAAACGAATGTAGTGCAAATAAATAGTAGAGACTGAACATTCCCATTGGAAGGTTCTATTGCAAAGATTAAAAAAAAAAAAAAAAAAAAAGTAATTAACATACAGTAAATGTAAGTGCAAGTTACGCACTACTTAATCATTTCTAAACCTAACGTTAAGAGCGACAAAACAACGCAATAGAAATTTACAAAAGCGCATACAGTAATTATTTGTAAATATCCAATTCATTAAGCTTTACCTTGCATTAATAAAATAACAATTGTTAAGAGATTAGGTACACAACCAATCCTGCACCAGAAAAACAGCTCTTCAAGCAAACTGTATAATTGAAAATGCGAAATTCCTGTTCAGATTACCACGCCTACATAGCAGCAAGCATACTTAAACTTCGCCGCAATTCACCATATTGATTAACGATGAGAATTAGATATGATAAATGAAAACACCTTAAATTAAAAAAAAAAAAAAAAAGAGAAACAAACGGACAGAACAAAACAATATGAAATAACCAATTTAAATATACGAAATCATTAAAAAAATAATTATCAGAACAACATAATTGAAAGGCACGAAGCTATTGTAAATCCCTTCAGGGTACAGAATCGCACACAACCTTTCCCAGCACACACTCGTCTCCGCTCACCACACACCCAATAATCTTCGACTCTTGTTTCATCTCTGTTCAGCGACACTCGACTCCACGGGCACCTTCAGATTCGACTTCCGCGATTCATGGTCACACGCGCGCACCCGACCCTCATCCTCTTGGCACATTGAAGTACCAATGCCAGTGGATTCTCGACCCCACTCCACATCCTGGCACATTGGAGAACCAATGCCAGCGATCTTATATCTAATCTCCTGGTACTTTGGAGTACCAATGCCAACGACTTCGTGCACCACACAACCTGGCACTTTGGAGTACCAATGCCAGCGAGCCTTCCACACCACGACTACCTTCGACAACATTCCCACGTTCATTCAACGAGATCCGACTTTACACGTTTTCACCACTCTTCGGGACGGCTCATTACTAACCACCAGCTACTGCACGTAGCAAACAGTAGTAAGACGCGGCCCACAATCCTTAGCCTGGCCTCATCCTACATCCTGGCACATTGGAGTACCAATGCCAGCGATCCTTCGCACGCGTAACGATACTCTACCTCTGAATTCCCTGCGACTCAATAAAATCCCTGTCGACAGCACCCACATCGCAACTCTATGCGATACCACGCGTTGTCACAGTCTGCCAGGACGGCATTACTAAAACCAGCTACTGCACGTAGCATGCCACAGTAAGACGCCGGCCTGATTCCACACCCTGGCACATTGGAGCACCAATGCCAGCGAAGCTTTTGCACCACCCGACTCCATTTGACTACTTTCGACTTGCGTCCCACTTTCATTCAGCGACATTCGACTTCACCAGGTTTCACCACTCTGACGGACGGCTCATTACTCATCATCAGCTACTGCACGTACCATACAACAGTAAGACGCCGGCCTCATCTCTCATACTGGCACCTTGGAGTACCAATGCCAGCGTAGCATTATCTCTAACTCCTGACACCTTGGGAAAACCAATGTCAACGAGCCACATGGGATCCGACTAATTGGAAATTTACCACCCGTCGACCCATAACCAACCCCAAATACCACCATGAACCGTACCGCACATCTTTTGCCCATATCGGCATCACCGCGGCGTAATCGGGTCCATGGCTCACCCCATTAGTTGTACATAGTACTATTTAATGCATAACTCTTTCGTTTTGGTTCCCCTTTTCTCGCACATCGCCAGCAGAGCGATACCTTGCCCTACCTTTCTTATCGTGACTACGTCACTGGGGGGGGGGGAGTACTGTGGCGATTCTCCTGAAGGCCAGCACTCATCGTCCCACAATCTAGGTAAAAACCCCCAAATAGCATACGACAAAGGAGAAACAATTACGGTGGCGGCTCTTGCAAACGCCACTACTTACCTGCCTTAACATTCCCTAATCATAGAAAAACCTGTGAAACATAATGTCTGCTGATATGAAAAATACATCAGCAACAACGGCATAGTCGTGCGAATCGCACCATGTTTCCCAAAAGGCAAAATCCGGTTGCACATGCAGCAAACAACATTGCCCAATGAGTATCAAAGAAATACCTCGTAATGTGTTTACCACATACTACAGGATTTACTTCTTCCTTTTTGTGGTCATCTATACAAACGACCGATCGACCACACTTCCGACAAGCGAAATTGTTGGCACCAGCCAAATGCCCTTGAAAACACGGATCGATACAACATCGCGTGTTCGATATGATTCCCTTTATTCCATGCGCATAGGACAAAGCATTTTCGCACACACACGCATGGCGATGTATACCATGGGACGCCGGTAAAAGCGCGCCCTAGCAGCATGGGGACAACACAATGATGTCGAAGGAACATATCCATTTATGGAAGAGGAAAGTACACGATCAGCAATAATGCCTTACGCACACGTTGATCGTGCAAATACTCCAACCCTTTTCGTAGCAGAGATGCTCGCACCTGCTGCGAACCTTAAATGAGATGTATGCTGTGTCTGCATATTTGCGGATACACACGATGAGCAGCAAAAGCAATGATCGTGTGTGAGTTTCAACCCCCTTTTGTGTTGAACAAAACGCAAAAGGGTAAATTACCAAATATGGTCGTCGAAGCGATGATGGAATATGTGGTATTCTATCGCTTCGATGAGCTTATTTAATCTCGTTTCAGATTCCGTGGAGGCCAGTCGGGTCCTCCACGTAAAAATTAAATTAAAGAGTTGCGATTTTACCCTCGATTCGTGTGAACGTAGCGCGTGAAACCTTAATAATTCGCTGACATCGAGAGACTTTAGACGTGTGGTGTTTGGATACTTCATCGTATGTTGTGTGTTTGCGGCACTATATTTGTGGAATAATTCTCTTTTTGTGCGTGAGTGAAACATAATTTAGCACGGCATTATAAAATAATACACATAAATAATAGTAAGAAAAACAAGAATTAACTTTTATGTAAATTATATTTTAACAATTGTGCAGCAAGAGTGCTAGAATTAACTTTTATGTAAATTATATTTTAACAATTGTGCAGCAAGAGTGCTAGAATTAACTTTTATGTAAATTATATTTTAACGATCGTGCATCAAGAGCGCTAGCACTGCGCGCCAAACCAAAATTGTAAATAGAAAACCGGATTCATTTAAAAAAACAAAAAAAATAATAAATATTTAAAGTATTGCGAACTGAATCGCGCTGAACTAAGTGAGTGTTTTATTTGACGATTAAGCTGCGAAGAAAAAGGTGTTCGTATCAAAAGAAAGGAGTCAGATTAGGAAGAAACTAGTGGGGTTACGCGGTTAACCTGTGCCCTGTAGCACCCTGAGCGACGCGCCGCGTAATACTAAATATAATACCTACCCATAAAACTAGCTCTTTTAATTAAGGGGTGCATTTTCCCATTCCAAGAGAGACGTAAACCCTCTCTTTGGGGTAACCAAACAGAACTCATAGAGAAGGTCGTCACGGTACACATGTATGTGTGTACATTGGTTCTTTTATGGATCAAAGCCATGGGAACGAATCTAAATCAAAGAAAGGGCATAAGTGCATTCATGAGTTGCGAGTTCGGTAAAACAAACAAAACCGAAACTCGTCGAATGCTAATTGGATCTTTGTTTGAGATGTGCGTCGCGGCTAAATAAATAGACGCGACGCGTCGAAGAAATGGTGTTAAAAGCAAAGATGGGACCAGGGCATCATAAAAGTCTTAGATGAGTGATGCCCTTGTGTAAATAGGCATGTAGCCATTCGAAAGAGGTGCTAATTAATGTATTACAATACTTTATACAATGAGAATTGTATATCGTATCTTGGGTCGGTGGCCAAAACGAATCCCTTGCTTGCATTTGTATATTGTTTGTGGCAAAGAACGAAATTTGAGATTATTTATTCGTCTAGGCGAAAGATCATGGTCGGGTATATGCCAGCTGAACAAACAAGCTGCCCGACGCTGCTTGGCAGTTGGACAATGAATCGCCAGCCGATGTGTATGAAAACAAGATGAACACATGTTAGGCTGGGAATAGCCAACTAAAGGCTAAGATTCCCTGATTATGCGGTTACATTATATGTGAACCGATAAGTTTTCTTTTCAGGGATATGCTGTTTGAAACAGAATTCTTAAGAGAAATTCCGAATTCGAATAAATGAATGCAGGTAAGAATTCTCTCCCAGGAGCTTTTAGGTAAATACATTTGGTGACTTTTGTTGCGTGAAGCATTTGCAGGTGCTTAATCCGATTGCATTAGCAGAAAGTTGATACAGATTGGGTTGTAGGGATGGGGGTTCTTTAGTTAATTAGTCAGTGGGCTTTGGCAGACCCACCACAAAACCACCGGGGGTAGAGATCATGGTTCTGCGGGCGTCGTTTCAAACGATAAAAACAATTCGAGACTGTCTGACAAATGCTGGATGGAGCTAGCAGATAGCAAAACAGAGGCGAATAAGTGTCCAGTTGCAAAAAAAAAAAAAAAATGAAATGAAAAAAAGAATAGGACAGCTAGACCTATGTGTTGGTGGATGATAATCCGTGGTCTTTTATTTCATCGACCAGGACAGCCAAATTTCATTAATCCAAAAAGAGGGTTTGTTGCAGCTATTCTTGTATATATATTTATTTACACTTAGTACCAATCTTTACAAAACCTTAAATTCACTTAATTTAAATACATTTTTAAAACTTTACATTCATTAAGTTTCATTTGCCACTTCAACGGCCACTTTGCTTAACCCTTTAAAAGGCAATAAAAAATCTGATTTTAATCGCACCAAAGCACAACGAAGAAAGGAAAAGAACTGTCTCCATGCGCCCGTTAATATACCTCGTAATCCATAGTTCCCTGTTACTGTCATCCGATCAAAAGCCCCGTGCTATCGAACAGCAGATCATCGTGAGAAACGGTTGTATCGTACGAGTGCCTTTTTCCGTTGCAATGTCGATATTAATAATTGAGCAAAGAAACGGAGTATGCCCTTCGGCGATGGAGTTATCGTGTTGAATTTTGTCACTTCGATGGTGGGTGAATTGACTTATTTAAAAATTGTGGTGAATCGGTTCTCCTTTTGTGGCATCGCTGAGAGATCGATTCATTCCTTGTTTTTAAATGTTGCTGCTTGTGCTGCAACAGTGGAGACAAAATCGAATCAAGCTCTACCATAAAACATCTAGGGGTTATACTGGATCATCACATGTGTTTTAAGCATGCGTATGCAGCAATAACACACTGCACTGGAGACTCTTGTTTTTTTACATACTTCTTTTAAGCAGCTGCCGATTGCAACGCTCCGGAAACACTTGCAAAGAGAGGTGTTTCTACAGTTTTCCCGTTCTGTAACGGAACGAGATTTGGTACAGAGATGTACATGGCGTCGGAAGATGAACCACAAATTGGTGGCTCCCGTCTTATTATCTCGTGGGGGGGCGAATAAACCGGTATAATACCACGAACAGTCCCCATGATAATATGTGTAAAACAGACATACAAACAGTTCGCACCGTGCCATCAATGTGATTGTGACGACTCGAGGTCAACGCTGCATTTTCAATCACGCGGATTGCTTGTCGAGAAAACAAAGCTCCAAACATAGGAACAGTATTCGAGTACAGGTCTAATTTTAGATTTTTAGAGGAAAGGACCTAAAAAGTCATGTTGAATGCTCCTCGTCTCTGTGAGTAGATGAATCTTCCTATAGCTCCATTATGCGCTGAGGCAACTGCTTAAGTATCAAGTCCATGGTATCCGTCCAGAGAAGAGGAAATTGGAGGATCTGCAGGGTCTACCGTACGGTGTCTACGTGAGCAGTCGCAGTAATTGCAGGTAGAATGTGGATAGAAATATAGGCAAAAGCATTGATATCTATATAAGCTGTGTCACCCAAATATACGAGACTTTAATGTATACAAACTTAAACTCACGGCTATCCGAGAATGGACATACGAAATGAAACCGAACATCACCGAACGAACGAATAGATTGGATAACCACATGATTATACAGCAAAGAAGACAGTAATAATATACTGCACTGGAGACTTTTTTTTTTACATACTTCTCTTGAGCAGCTGCCGATTGCAACGCTCTGGAAACGTAGTTTTCCCGTTCTGTAACGGAACGAGTTTTGGTACGGAAATGTACATGCCGTCAGGAGATGAATCACAAATTGGCACGCTTTCACATGTTCCAATACTTGACAGGTGATGGATGCTTTAGACAATATCTGTACAGATTCAAGCACAAGGAAGACTCACACTGCCAGTCTTGCAAGGGATGTATAGAAAACACGGAAGACATCGTAACCGTATCGGGTAGATTCCAGGAGGAAGGCAGTCTGCTCGCTGAGCAAGTCAACGGTGCAGTAGACGTAACCAACATAACAGCGCTAATTCTAAGTTCAAGTAACGACAACACTGTGTGGAAACTTCACAGACTACAATAACTGCAACAACGCCAGCTGCCCCTAGAAGAAATGTGGGTCTATCGCGTTTAGCAAGGATAGTGAAGAAGATGATTTGAACATACGATCAAACGGGTGAGAAGCGAAGCAATGAAACATCAGGCTACTGGCCGCGTGTACGAATTCGATTTCTAAACTCAAGTACACTCAACTGATGTGGAATTGTTATGTTATTGCTATGGTATTCGGCTCTGATGCTTTGCTTATTCGAATTTCCTTTCTGTGTTCTTCATTATTTGCTTGCATATTGTGTGTATCTGTTAGAAACGCCACAGGTCTTGAGGGCGCAAATAGGAATGGATTGTAAAATGGGGTGTATTAAGTCCTTAAGCAGTGCCGGAAAAGTGGGAACGCAGTGGGTCTATCGCGTTTAGCAAGGATAGTGAAGAAGATGATTTGAACATACGAGCAAACGGGTGAGAAGCGAAGCAATGAAGCATCAGGCTACTAGCCGCGTGTACGAATTCGATTTCTAAACTCAAGTACACTCAACTGAAGTGGAATTGTTATGTTATTGCTATGGTATTCGGCTCTGATGCTTTGCTTATTCGAATTTCCTTTCTGTGTTCTTCACTATTTGCTTGCATATTGTGTGTATCTGTTAGAAACGCCACAGGTCTTGAGGGCGCAAATAGGAATGGATTGTAAAATGGGGTGTATTAAGTCCGTAAGCAGTGCCGGAAAAGTGGGAACGCAGTGGGTCTATCGCGTTTAGCAAGGATAGTGAAGAAGATGATTTGAACATACGATCAAACGGGTGAGAAGCGAAGCAATGAAGCATCAGGCTACTGCCCGCGTGTACGAATTCGATTTCTAAACTCAAGTACACTCAACTGAAGTGGAATTGTTATGTTATTGATATGGTATTCGGCTCTGATGCTTTGCTTATTCGAATTTCCTTTCTGTGTTCTTCACTATTTGCTTGCATATTGTGTGTATCTGTTAGAAACGCCACAGGTCTTGAGGCCGCAAATAGGAATGTATTGTAAAATGGGGTGTATTAAGTCCGTAGGCAGTGCCGGAAAAGTGGGAACGCAGTGAATCGAGCATGTAAGTGGACTCCGCTGTAAACAATCTATTGATAATTACGAACAAACAAACAAATTGTCTCAAGAAGTTGATCGAGTGTGTTCGTATAAGTACGAGAAACCCAATGTGCTACTATCGTCAAACGAGCAAATTGGGTTATAAGCAATGCACACGAGAATTTTTATAATAATGGGGAATAGAATGGGTGAGGGTATAGAGTTCAGAGCACCACCGGCGTACCGCTTGTCAAAAAAGCGCCGGGATGGATCATTTAAAAAATCCGGTTGAAGGGAATGTTAACTTCACTACAAAAACTAAAGTCGATTCCGGAAAACGTGCACCATGAACAAACTAAATGACAGATCGCACTCAAGCTTTACGTCAGGATAAAGGACAGTTTTTCCAATGCAGCGCCAAAACGAATTTTGACAATCCCTTTAAGTGGGCGTTTAAAACGATCAATTCCTGGTACTTTTTTGACATAATGTAAATTTGACGAATGGGCGATTTGTCACCACCGAGCACTGCTTGGATTTAGCGGAAAGAAAAATAATTTTTTAATCATCATCAGCTCTATAAGGAAATAATTTCAGCAATAGGACTGGATGTCAAATTCTGTCGCTTTTGAGATCTCCAGTGCGCCAAGCTTGCTGCTTTTACTGATGCAGTGGATGAAGTGGGTCCAATTTTCGATAAGGTTGCTCCATAAATTTTCATTGCATGAAGCGACGCGCAATCCCCCGCCACTCGCGCGCCCCTTTCTTTAAGGATTTTTAAGAAATCAAGTGTTGCCATTTGCAAAATGTATGGCCCACCCTATACTATGATCCACATGCTACAAACCAAAATTTACGATCGAGGGGGAGGTCATTTGTTTCCCAATATTTTGGAAAATGGTGTTTTTTTTTTTACTTCTCCCAAGAAGGCGCCGAGTCAGACCCATGAGAAGGTTTTTTTTGTCTCGTCCGGATCCATCAGCCAAGTTCCAAAAGATGCTCAAGGATTTCTCCCATCTATTGCACCAAGCCTATACATAGCTTAATGGTGTGGAATTTCACCGGGTGGCTAGGCGTTAGAACCCTGTTGAACCTAGGTTTGTAGAATCAAACGCAAGACACAACCACATTACCAACACAGCTGTTAATGAGGCAATATTGTGTTTATGTTTACAATATGGGGTTTCCAACAACGCAATATCTTTTGGCAGAGTATTGTATCCTCTCCGTATTTTTTCGCGCGTAAGCACTGTCGGATAAGTGAGAACAGAATGAATCGAGCGCCCAAATTGTCCTCGTCTACCTTAATGTTTTGAGGACTATCACTCAAAAACAAAAAAATCATTTGAATCTGGATGCAAGGTACGAAATTAAAGACTGTAGAGCAACACCAATCTACTCTCATATCGTCAATATTTAAGGATAACCTACCCTCATACTTTATAAGTCGCTAATATTAAGGGGCACAATTCCTGTGGCACTTTTGAAAATCGATTTTGCATTTTTCGATAGACTAGACTTTAAGGATAACCTACGTTCATATCTTATAAGTCGATAATATTAAATGGAAAAATTACTGTGGTACTTTGAAAATCGATTTCGCATTTTTCGATAGCGTAGTCCTGACAGCATGCCAGAATTTCGGGGCTTGATCCAGAAGTGGACTTTCCGTTGTACCGCCATAAGCTTCAACATTTTTGCCGTCCATATAAGGCTGATATAGAGGGATAGGTGCAAACATACAGGGCAAAGTCTCTGATTGCTTTCAACCCGGCGAAGGCGAGGATGATCCTTGTCCCTGTTCAATCCAAGTTGACATGCAGTCTCCACGTGCCACCCCTGGATGGCTGCTTTGGCACCCACCAAGTAGTGAAACAATGCATGCAGCGCCATCCTGAGAAAAGTTGGCGCAGGGATAATAACCATGCCTGGAAAAATAAATTATTATGGAAAATTTAACAAGCCTCAGACTTTCTAAATAAGGCCAAGACCGGATCCCGGTTGTAGTACCGATGATAATGATGATAAGGGTGAAAGGAATACCCTTTTCCCAGATTCAGACTAGAAATTTAAACTGAACTCCCCCCATAACTCAATAGAGAGCCAACACTTTATAAGAAAACCGAAATTATAAATTTAAAAAATCATTTTATTGGCTCGAGTTTGGACTGGACGCCTGTCTCTCCTTATTTTTTCCTCCCCTTTTCTCCAATTCTCCCATTCTCCTACAAGCTTTTACGATCCAATTGCCTTCTTAAATTTAAACAATTGCCAGTAAGCAGCTTCTGCAAAAAAAATTCGCCTCGAAAATTTTCCAATTGGTGCGTCAACAATGTGCTGATAAAAACATTAGCGGCTCAAAAACCTGCCTATCGACGGCGATAAAATTTGCCATTCCGGACCAGAACCAACTTAGGCTATCGGAAACTCCGCAGAGTGGATCTCAAATAGTCTTTGAACGGCAGCCTTTGCATTAGGCAAATGGCGGGAGTTGAATGAGGAGGAGAGCATATGTTATGTCGCCCAAAATTGATTTATATAACAATAATAATTTCATTTCATGGCGCAAGGCTAATAACTTTCCCCGTAAAAATAAATTATTATGGAAAATGAAACAAGCCTCGAGACTTGCTAAATAAGGCCAAGACCGGATCCCGCTTGTGGTGCCGATGATGATGATTATGATGAATAATTTCAAAAAATATTATTTTTCTTTTAACAAATAAAAAAAAAAAAACGGCTTTGTTTATTGGCTGTTATCCAAACTACTCGGTTAAATTACAACTAATTTTACGCTTCACTATGTTTACAAAATTTTATTAATCAAATTTTTTTTTTGTTTTCTAACAAACTAAAACACAGGTCTAACAAATTTACGCAGATTTCAATAAAGGCGAACCAGTAGTTTACTTCACAATCACGATTGAAGACTGTGTTGATGGTTTGTCTATTATTTTTTCCAGGAAAAATATCCCTTTTGCTTGCATCTTTTACTACTAGGCAAAAACAAAAAACTGATATGAGGAAAATGATGCACCATATCAAAGTACTGTTAGGTACGGTTCTGGTATAGAATTGGTGTTGAAGAAAACCAAATTGTACGCAGTTACTGATTGTTGATCGTTATCTAAACTTTTGTTTCTATTATTTTTTCCACCACTGTATATACAATTTTTTTTTTTTTGTGAGAAGGCGCGATGAATTTTTGTCCTTTGAAATTTCATATTGCCAGAAATTTTTAGATTTTATTTTTTTATGTCACATTTTTCTTAAGGAACGCGGTCTTTCCAGTCATTTCTTTCCCGGTTGATGCCAAACAATCATTAATGCGATGCAGAAATTGAATTGGTGCAAATAAAGACCCGTGAGGTATGCCAAATTACTAATGTATCTAAATGAATCCTCTACAATAAACCAAGTCGATTCCGCTAAAAAGTCAAAGGCATCTATATATAGTCGCTGCTTACGCTCCTGAATCTGTTCAAGGTACCCAATTTATCAGTGAAATCGATACGCTTTTCCGAAGTCTCAAGTTAGATTTGGAAAACAATTACTTTTTAATGGCAGGTGATTTTAACGCCAAGCACAGTGCCTGGGGCAATTTGACCTCGAACACCAGAGGCAATGCCTTGTTTGATTGGTGGCAAACAAATGCGATCGAGCATAAACTAGAATTGTACGCTACAAGTACACCGTCTTATCCAAGAGGTAACTCCTTCCTGGATTTACTTATGACAGATGATCGAATTCAGTTACCAGATACCGAGGTAACTACTCGAAATTGTCTTCGCACAATTAAGTACGATAGCGATCATTACGGACTTGGAGCCGTAATACACGTGCCAAACGAGTACCATCTACTTGAGCAGTACGACCAGGTACACTCTTTCGATTTCCGAAAAGCACATTGGTCGCGTTTCGATCGCATAGTAAAAAGAGAAATACGCAACATTGGCATAGACCCACCGACTAATAGAAACCTTCGTAATGATGAAATCGATCATTACATCCTAACGATGAACGATATTGTTACTAACACAATGAATCATTCCATCCCCAAAGTAGCTCATATGGATGGCTATACCCACCGATACAGAAATGCAACTATCGGGCTTTGTATAGGCAAAAGAGGACCCTGCTCTCAAAGCTGAAATTGTGCTATAGGCTGTTCAGTGACCCAAATAGCAATGAAATCAAAACTATGAAGTCCTTGATTATAAATCTTCAAAAACTGATCCGGGATAATTACCGAGCAGTAATAAATGAGGAGTGGAGCAACAGAATTCGATCTGTCCAAGCAAACGGACCGAACATGTTTTCACAAATCAAGAAAATATGTCGAAGAAAAGATCACAATGACATTCCCTGTCTCCGAATTCCACGGACTCCCGAGAATTGTCAGATAATGCTGAACGCAGGACTCACCTTAGAGCACATCCAATGATGAAGTAATAGTAGTCGAAGATCCGCAAAAGAAAGTGAATTCAATTGTAGCCTGTTTCGAAGCAGTGTACAGAGTTAACGAATCAGTTCATGCTAACACTGAAATTGAAAGCAATGCGCGTCAAAGACATTGCTCGCTGCGCAATCAACTTCACAACTGGCGATCCGAAAACCATAGTTTCATCACATTCGGCGAAAATAATACAAATATGTTTGTGCGCAAGGATGAACTTAGAAACATACTTAGCTCAATAAAAAATAAGAAATCATCTGGAATAGATAGCATTCCAAATGTGGTTCTAAGGCATTTGCCTTGCGAAGCAGTGAACATATACACTACTTTGTTTAACAACGCTCTAAACAATGCACACTATCCAACCCATTGGAAGACTGCAGTAGTCCACCCTATCCCCAAAAAGGGTAAGGAGAAGAGACAATCCAGCTAATCTGCGCTCGATCAGCCTGCTTCCCAACATCAGCAAGGTCTTCGAAAAAATTATAAACAAAGCACTGATAGGTTGGTGTGATGAAAACGATATCATCCCCAACAACCAGTTTGGCTTTCGAGCACGACATGATACAGTTCATGCAGCGACGAAACTTGTTTCCGATATACAGTGGAACAAGGCAAAGCGACAATGTACAGGCGCCTGCTTGGTTGACTTTGAAAAGGCTTTCGACACCGTATGGTTAGAAGAACTTGTCTATAAGTTAACAAACCTGGGTATGCCGCAATATCTGCTATACATTATTTATGATATGATAATGGACAAACATTTCGTGGTGAAATGCGGGGACATACTCTCCAACAAGACCTTCCAAATTAAAAATGGCTTACAGCAGGGAGCTGTGAATTCTCCCATTCTATTCAATATTTACACTAGTGATCTAGTGAGTTCTCTCGAAAACGCCATTGCGTACGCCGATGACATAGTGGTGTACAGAACAGGAGGAAAAATAGACGACATCAATAGGCTCCTTCAAAATGACTTCAACAAAATAAAACATTTTTGCGACGACTGGAAATTAAAGATTAATTTCCAGAAAACCGAGACTATCCTTTTCAGAACGCCCCTATCCAGGGCCTCGAGGGATACAAAATACAACTGGAAACACTTTTCTATTGTAGGTAACAATAACCTTCCACTGCAAGTGAAAACTGTAGTTAGATACCTTGGTATCTGGCTAGACAAGTATTTATATTTTGACAAGCACGTAGCAGCGTCCCTCTCCCCAGCTAAAAGCGCATATTCTATGACAAGAAGTCTATTCCGGAGTAGTCTTCTTGACCCCAGAGTCAAAATAATTTCATACTCGGCATTCATCCGACCAGTTTTGATTTATGGCTGTCCAGTATGGTATAATATATCTCCACTTTATATGGAGAAGTTTCGTGTGTTCGAACGGCAGTGTTTGCGTTCCTGCCTCGGACTTTATAGAACACCAGAGTCGCAATACAAAAAATTCTATCCCAACAAAATCCTGTATAACAAATCAGGATTAAATAGGATAGAAAATTTCATAATTAAAATTATTCGTGGTCACACAGCAAGGGCAGTGTGCAGTGACAATAATCTTATCGCGGGTGCATTCTATCCCAATGATATGTATCTAGAGAATACCCTCCAGAATGGGTTTATTCCCCCAGAAGCGTTCCCTTTCTTGGATCAAAAAGGCCTAATCCAAGACGTGCATGGAGTCCCGATTATTTACCACGTTTTCCGTGGTGCCAGGGAGAAACGAATTCTCCATGATAGTGATATCTCCAATGCCCCAGATCGCATCCGTTTTGGCACGGCGATCAGTGAAAGAGATAAATCAGCCAAAGATCGAACATCTCCCAAATGGTGGTGGCTTCTCAACGAGGAGAGGACTTCACTTCCTCAGATATAGTATGCCTCTCAAGAGCAATGCTCTCCTTCCTCTTGTCCCCCCCCCCCCCCCCCCCCCCCCCTGTCCTCCTTTCCCCATTACTTTTATTTTTATTTTATTTTTTATTTCTTATTTTATGTTTTATTCGTTTTGTTTTGAAATTTTTGTTTGTTATAATTTAAAAAAAAAAAAATTGTAATAATAATGTATACATATAGATGTAAACGAGGAGTCCCTCTAATATATGACTTATTTCATATATATATATATATATATATATATATATATATATATATATATATATATATATATATAGAAACAAAAAAAAAGAAAATGTACGCCGAAAGGCATATATAAAAATCAAGTTGTAATGTGTAATTTAGAGAGCTCGCATAGAGCCAATAAGTTAATTTAAGGACTGTGATTGTAGAAAAGGGTTTAACATTTACCCCTAATATTATACATGTAAAAAGAATTAGGAAAATAAATGTGGTTTAAAAACTAAAAAAAAAAAAAAAAAAACCAAGTCGATCAATTTTCAAGGAAACTCTTCATTTTATCATAAAGTTGGTTTTAGATTACTTTATCAATGTAACGTATTTATTATTACAATTTGTTTTACTGCTTAAAAATTCGACATTCTCTCGCTACCCAATATATTAAGTCGTCAAGGATAAATTTGTACTGTTTTTTACAAATGTTATTTTGAACAACATTTCCTTTCTGTGATTTGTTCGAAAGTTACATGTCTCGCCTATTTAAAGAAATCATTGTAAGATCAAAAAAAATATAAAAATATATTTTGATGAATGGAATAATTCCTGAAATGAAATTTGTAGTTTCTTTTCTACAAATTTTCCCCTTGATCACCCAATACAATAGTTGGCAGCAGGTTAGATATCGAATAAATTGCTTTAACTTGCAATTTATCCCACCCAGGTTTTCATCTTTAAATCCCGCATTTTCCACTTTATTTCCTTGTAAAACTCATTCACCGCCGCCTGTCAATTCAATCGAACTATTCATAGCACCCTCAAACTATTATAAATACCAACAAATTAATTAAAATCAACAAAAATAAAAAAAATCTATACACAAAAAATAATTTACTATTATATTATTTTTACCATTCAATTAAAATCCTTTCTCAGCCTTTTGACTTGCATTTACTCTATAGTAAATGGCT
Source organism: Microdon myrmicae (assembly GCA_963931805.1). NCBI lineage: Eukaryota > Metazoa > Arthropoda > Insecta > Diptera > Syrphidae > Microdon > Microdon myrmicae. The sequence continues at coordinate 68,027,851 of OZ007496.1, read as the reverse complement.
TACAAAGAGTGAATGCATCGTCCTTTGTCTCTCTTCCAAAGGTACAACTGAGTCCGATATCCGGAGATGTGTCCTGCTACTCTACGTTGCCAGTGTACACCATTGATTCGAATGCACAATCATCCCAGTTAGGATACACAAAGGACACTTACTTTGTCTGCTTTGCTATAACTAAACTACTACTTATAATTCGAAATGTTTTTTTTCTTTTACGAGACGAGTATCACAGTTACAATGGAAAACAATTAAAAACCAAAGACACTTAAAGCACTTGGGCACATAAGAAGCACACACGTTATAAGCTTAAAAAGCAACTACAACTATTTTGTCAATAAGGATATTGTTAATAATGAACGTTCCTTATTTAATAAGACTTTGTACATCATACTTGAGACTAGTTAAGCATTTTCTAGCTTACATTGCGATTTATATGTAAAGGGTATAAAAGGGTAAAAAAGGTAACAGCTACAAAAACTACGCGCAAAGCTACTAATGTCCTTCGATTGAAAGGGGCACTTTGAATTTGGACCTTTTCGGTTAAAATTATAAACTGTGAATATTTGTTCGGTTGAGTTCATACGCTCAGTCACTGTTCGTCGCAAGGATTGATACTCATTATTATCCTTTCTTTCTAGGGGTTTCAAGTGTCTGGGCTTTAAATGCGATTTATACTGACAAACTTACTACACACACGCGAATTATGTTACAGTTGCTTTTCACGACGGGTAAGAAGCAACAACAGAGTACAACGAACCGGACATATAAATGTAACGAAAGTGAAAATTGTTTTTTGTGACCGTACTGCCCGATCGACAGACTACATTTTGGGGTGGTTTCCTTTCTCGAGAAAATTATCATGAAAAAGTTTCTGAAACTCGTGGTGGATATGCGACGAGTTGAGAAGTTTGTGGATGATGTGGTAGGGAGATAAATTTAAGAGAATCTTTTGAATGGCGTGGTGAAATCTTTGTGGATAGTTAAGCTTTTAGCAATTTACGCGGTGCGACATCTACTAAAATCACCAGCGAATTGCGATTTGGTTCGAATCTAGATTTTAGGTTCGAAGCTTGTCCAATATGTTACATGTATTACAGGCAATATAAATTACTTGTATTCTTTGTACAAGAGACATTCCCATTCTTTTACACTTCACCATGTATACTCGTATATATAAACGGTTTTATTATAATTAAATTGTAATTCTCTTTATACTTTGAGTATTCTTCCACACGCTATATGTGTTGTTCCTTATACTGTAAGGGTATTAATTATAAAAATAAACAGTAAAATCTATATTAAAAAAATGCTTTTTTTTCCCTATATTTCTTTCACGAGATGTGGGGTTATAAAGGCTGGTCCATACGCATGTTTTGCGGGGGGCTGGGAGCGAACATACAGGGCAAAGTTACTGATTGCTTCCAACCCGGCGAAGGCCAGGACGATCTTTGTCTCTGTTCAATCCAAGTTTACATGCAGTCTCCACGTGACACCCCTGGATAGCTACTTTGGCACCCGCCAAGTAATGAATTAATGCATGCAGCGACATCCTGAGAAAGGTTGGCGCAGGGCTAATAACCATGCCCGTAAAAATGAATTATTATGGCAAATTTAACAAGCCTCGAATATGGACCGGATACACGACGAAGACCACGGAAACGAAAATGTCTAAACGATTTACGAATTTTTTCATGGAACGTCCACTCACTATACAGAGCTCGAGCTGCACAACAGATAGACGATGCGCTGTCCGAATATAAGGCTGACATAACAGCATTGCAAGAAATAAGATGGACGGGGTGTGGTGTTTTTCAAAGAAACGAGTATGACATTTATTACAGCTGTCATGCAAAACACCATGTGCTCGGGGTAAGCTTTCTTTTCAACCAATGACTGAATCCTGCCATTGTCGGCTTTAATGCAATATACGAAAGCCTGTGCACTCTTCGCGTGCGAGGCAAGCTTAAGAACATAAGCCTCATAAACGTTCACGGACCTACAGAAGAGTCCCCTGACGACGAAAAAGAAGAATACTACGAGAACGTCGAACGGGCCCTCAATGCCTGCCCAAGATACGATGTAAAAATCGTTCTTGGTGATTTGAATACCAAAATAGGTCGGGAGCCGGTTTTCAGGCACTACGCAGGTTCCCATAGTTTGCATGAGAACACTAATGAGAATGGACTACGAGTCATCGAGGCAGCATCGAAAAATTTGGTCGTTGCAAGTCCAAGGTTTCCGCGTAAAGATATCTACAAAGCCACCTGCATATCACCCGATGGAGCCACTCGCAACCAAATTGACCACGTGTTGAAAGATCGCCGCCATTCCTCGAGCTTGATGACGGTACGAACGTACCGAGGTGCCAACGTCTATTTGGATCACTTTCTTGTTGGTACAGTTTTCTGAGCGCGAATTGCCTTAAGGAGACGTATTGCCTCCGCGGATCAGGTTCGAATCAACACGGCTGCCTTACGCAATGAGAATACCGGTAACACCTTTGATCATACGGTAAGACTCGCCCTCGAAGAGCTCGACGAAGGGAGAGTAAGTCCTGGGGCCAGAATTGCTCATTTGAATGCCAAAAAGGATCGGGAGCCGGTTTTCAGGCACTACGCAGTTTGCATGAGAACACTAATAAGAATGGACTACGAGTCAACAAACTGGCAGCATCAAAGAACTTGGTCCTTGCGAGTACCAGGTTTCCGCGTAAAGATATCCACAAAACCACCTGGGTATCACCTGATGGAGCCACTCGGAACCAAATTCACCACGTGTTGATAGATCGCCACCACTCCTCGAGCCTGATGACGGCACGTACGTACCGAGGTGCCAACGTCGACTCGGATCACTTTCTTGTTGGTATAGTTTTCTGAGCGTGGTTTGCCTTAAGGAGACGTATTGCATCCGAGGATCAGGTTCGATCAACACGGCTGCCTTACGCATTGAGAACATCAGCAACACCTTTGGTCATGCGTTGGGACTCGCCCTTGAAGAGCTCGATGGACGGAGAATATGCCCTGAGACCAGAGTGCGAGGCGTAGAAGAGAAATGGACACGCCTTAAGAATACTGTCATTAGTACTGCCAACTCCATCTTAGGCAGTACTCGTAGAGATCGGAGCGACTAGTTTGATGGTAAGTTCAAACTAGCGACGGAACGTAAGAATGCTGCATACCGGGCAATGCAGCAGTCTCATAGGACGCGGGTACGTGAAGAGAAATACAAAGAGCTGGGAAAATCTGAAAAAAGGCTTCACAGGCAAAAGAAAAGTGCCTGGGAAAAAAACGTCATCTATGAAATAGAGAACAGTAGAGAGCGAGGTCCGCACCAGGCGCGAAAGTTCGACCAAATAATCTGCAGTATGACGCGATACACACCACGCTGCACTTACCCCAGGGATAAAGAGTGTAATCTGATCACCGATCCTGAAGGCATTCTGGAGCGATGGGAAGTGCACTTCAAAGAATTACTAAATGGTCAGCTCACAGAAGAATTGGAGGCTTCACCACTGCAAGATGAAGACCAAATGCTGCCGCCAACAAGCATTGAGGAAACATTAAATCCCATTAGACAGCTCAAATCAAATAAAGCCCCTGGAACTGGTGGTATACCAGCTGAGCTGATCAAACAAGGAGGGACAGCGTTACATCACGCGATTCATGAGATCGTGGTGCACGTATGGGAGCAAGAGGAGATGCCGGAAGATTGACGTCGTGGTATGCCCCATACATAAGAAAGGAGATATCACACTGTGCAGCAACTATAGGGGTATAACATTGCTGAGTACCGCCTATAAGATACTCTCCACTATCCTACAAGATCGGATATCCCCATACGCTAAAGTCATCATTGGTCAATATGTGTGGCTTCATCCCAGGCAAATCAGCGATTGATCAGATATTCACCCTTAGGCAGGCGATGGAAAAATATCAGGAATTTAAGATTCCATTATATCATCTGTTTATAGACTTTAAGGCCGCCTACGATAGCATAGCCAGGGTAGATCTATATAATGCCATGAGAGAGTTCGGCATTCCAAACAATTTGATACGACTTTCTAGGTTGACCATGACCAACGTAACTAGTCAAGTAAAAATAGCGGGATTGCTGTCCAAACCAATAAACATCTTTAATGAACTCCGACAAGGGGGCGGTCTGACCTGCTGCCTCTTCAACCTGGCGTTGGACTAGAGGGACTATTATCACGACTCTGGCGTCACAACTAGAGGGACTATTATCACCAAGTTCAGCCGGATACCTGCCTACGCAGATGAGATCGACATCATCGGTAGAACCGAATCGGCTGTACAAGATTCCTTCACCCAGATGTGCAGGCGGCACAAAAACTGGGACTGCACATTAATGAGGGGAAAACTAAGTACATGGTGGCAACTTCTGCGAAGAGAAGACCTAACGTTGGTCAAACTATCAGGACAGTGGAGCACGAATTTGAAGTAGTGCAATCCTTTAACTACCTTGGGTCAATAGTATCACCCGATAACAATATGGAAGAAGAAATATGCGAACGGCTGATCAAATCCAACAAAGCCTACTGTGGTCTATCAAGGTCTATTTATCCAGAACACCCAAACTACTACTGTACAAGACCATGGTCTTACCAGTACTCATGTATGGATCCGAGACCTGGGTGGTCAATAAAAGTCGCTCTGAACTCTTAGCCGCATTCGAGAGGAAGGTCTTAAAGAAAATTGTTGGCCACGTATGTGAGGGAGGCCAATTCCGGAGACATTACAACCATGAATTGCACGCAATCTACCTTGAAGCTAATGTTGTAAGAAAAATCAAGCTCAGTAGACTCCGGTGGGCGGGACACCTAGCTCGAATGAGCGAAGGGGAGCATGCCCGGATGGTCTTTTGTGGCAGAATGTATGGAAGCAGACAGCGGGACAGACCTTGTCTGCGATGGAGGTATGGCGTAGACCAGGATGCCTAGAGCCTGGGAGTGCCAAACTGGATGGCATTGGCTCGAAATCGGGACCGGTGGAGAGATTTGTTAAATAAGGCCAAGACCGGATCCCGGTCGTAGTGCCGATGATTATGATACATGCGTTTACATGTCATGTGTGCGCGAATTTTAGAGTCTGGGAGATTTGGAATGTTAGAGTATTGGATGTTATATGGCTGTAAATATCAGAGTATTGGAATTCTGCGTGTAACACACTATTATACACTCGAAACAAAAATAGTCAAAACAGTCGATTGCAAAGTGGGAATTGACTCCAAAAAAAAGAAGGAAAAACCGTTTTTTCGGCTGAGAAAGGGATGGCGACTGTTTTTTGTGATAGTCATGGAGTTATCTTCATCGATTATCTTCAAAACGTAAAAACCATTACAGGAGCATACTACGCATCATTACTTGGCCAACTGAAGGCAGAAATTGCGGGAAAATGGCCACATTTGCAGAAAAATAAAATCCTGCTTTACCAAGTAACGCGCCGTCTCACACCTCGACGATTGCATGGGAAAGCTGTCCGCGCGTTGGGTGCCGCGTTTGCTCACGTTGACCAAAAACGTGTTCGAATGAATATTACCAATGCTCTGATGGCACAGTTTAGGCGCAATAAATCAGAGCTTTGGCGCCGATTAAATACTGTCGATGAAACTTGGATACACAATTATACATCCGAAACAAAAATACAGTGAAAACAGTGGACTGCAAAGGGGGAATCGACTCCAAAAAAAGCAAAAACTGTTTTTTCGGCTGGGAAGGTGATAGCGACTGTTTTTTGGGATAGTCATGGAGTTATGTTAATCGATTATCTTCAAAAATGAAAAAAAACCATTACAGGAGTATACTACGCATCATTACATGATCAACTGAAGGCAGAAATTGCGGAAAAACGGCCACATTTGCAGAAAAAGAAAATCCTGCTATACCAAGACAACGCGCCGTCTCACACCTCAGCGGTTGCCATGGCGAGAATGTACGAATTACGGTGTAAACTCCTAGAGCATCCGCCTTACTCACCAGATCTAGCCCCAATCGACTTCTTTTTATTCCCTAATCTAAAAATTGTGCTCGGAGGGCAGAGATTTTCGGCGAATGAGCAGGCAATCACCTTCGTGAACAATTATTTTGCAGAGAGAAACGCCGAGTACTATTTGGATGGGTTAGAGAGGTGGGAGAATCGCTGGGGGAAGTGTGTAGAGTTACAAGGAGACTATGTAGAAAAATAAAAATAATGTCCTTATAATCATCATCATCATCATCATCGGCACTACAACCGGGAACCTTTCTTGGCCTTATTTAGCAAGTCGTGAGGCTTGTTAAATTATGCATAATGATTTGTTTTTTCCGGGCAAGGTCATTAGTCTTGCGCCAGAGGCTCCCCGACGGGGTATCGAACCCCGGTCTCTCGCGTGACAGGCGGGTATACTAGCCACTATACTATCGAGGAGCCAATGTCCTTATAATGGGACAAACAAACAGGTACGACTCCAATCACATAAACACATTCAAACCATCCAACTTTTTACGGTCTTCAAGAATAAGGCTATGAAAGTTTCAACACCATAATCCTGAAAGTATCTATTTATTATATTTGAGTCTCGTTCGTCATCGGAATTAACCAGACAAATCACTTCACGAACTAAGAACGGCCCCGCTGCTAGGCTCATTATGTTAAGTTATTGATATGTAATTTTACATTACTCATTATCATCATCGGCACTGCAACCGGGAACCGGTCTTGGCCTTATTTAGCAAGTCCTGAGGCTTGTTAAATTTTCCATAATGATTTATTTTGTCTGGGCAAGGTCATTAGTCTTGCGCCAGGGGCTCCCCGACGGGGAATCGAACCCCGGTCTCCCGGGAATTTTACATTACTAGTTGATAATAAATAAATAAATAAATAATAAAAATAAATTTTAAGAAAAGATGTCTTGTATCTTTGTTAAGTCGGAAGCTTTTTAGACCACCCTCGTATATGTTTTCTCCATCTTATCTGAACTAAGCACCAACCAATTACCATCTATTTATATCATTGCAAAAATTAGTTGAGCTTTTCGCCAATTCAAATTAGGGCTTCTCTTCTAGAGAGAGGCATTATGAAGTTACTTTTAAAATGGCAAGAAACTATAGATCAAAGCCATGGATGCTTGACCCAAAACGGACAAACCGAACAGTGCTGTATAAAGTCTTGAAATTCACACAAAAACCATTGGATTTCTTTTTACCTAAACTCAGTGTGTGAGTTTTAATTAGTGAAATACTTTATTTAAAATGTATTTCGCTTGGAAATGCAGTTATGATCGAAAACCTGTTCATTTCAATATCTACATACATTTGAAATGAAAAGAAAATTACATGAATAAAATTACATATCAACAGTTTAGATACCAGTTTCTCTGATAATCGCAAGTATTATAGATAAGGTTAAATTATTCCTACACTTTCTTCCATGTACACACAAGTACGTCTGCTTCCTTATTCTAATGTCCTCAAAAAGTCATTTTATCTACACTCAGCTTCTCTTTGCAAAACAATATGAGCTGGTATGTTTCTATGGAAACCGTGTAAAGTTACAAAGTACACCTCAGACAGAGTTACCACTTTGGCGAAGAAATTACATTGTCACCACATGTTCACCCTAAGGATGCACATGCGCCTTGTTACCTACGCACATGCATTTCTCATTCTTCAAACCGGACCTAGGCATAAGTATGCAACAAATGATTTGTTCATTGGCAATGAGTCTCTTTAGTATGTCGTTTATAGCCACGCCGATAGAACTCTCGCTTAAGAGTGTCTCCTGTTGATTTATCTGCAAGGCGATCATTGAAAACCTTAAAGTTGGCCATAAGCTTTTATAAGATTCAAAATTAACAATTTATCCGTCGACGATGACAACAACTCCACCAAGCGTGTTAAAGGCCCCACAAACAGATAAATACCTGTGGCCGGATGGAGTGGTGATTGCCTGGAGCACCAGCCAACACCCGGGCTGGAGCAGTTGAAACCGGCGTAGGATGTGACGGCTACATGACACATGACTCTTCGATAATATGCTGCAACAAGTCGGCCAAACGATTGTGTGGATGGAGCGGATAATTGTTGGTAATATTCATGAATGGACGCAGGAAAGTGCCCGTAAATTATCAGCCAACCGACTGTCGTTATAGCAGCTAGCCAACAGTGCGGAAGAGCGCGTTGGCCCGGTTACTGGTTTTAGTATAGTTGTAGACTACACATAGTCATAACAAGCCTTATAATTGCAAATGTGCAGTAAAAAGCAAAACACGGACCAAGTAATTTAAGTGGGCAAAGTAAACTGAAAATAATTTTATTCATTATGCAAAAAGTAATAACTATAACTATTAAGCCAATGTACTCGTATGATTACTAAACATTGTAAACATTATAGCACATATTATGGACCAAGTAAAAAAAAAGCATAAGCGATCTGTATGTAGGTGCATTGATGTATTAGCTATTTAGCTAATAAAGTTAATATCGTTAATATTTCATCAATATTAAATGCAATTCCAATTTTCCTAATAACTCAGAGAAAGTAATTATAAAATCGAGGCTTGTTCGATAGTACAATTTGGCAACGTTCAGATATATAATAATGTCATAGAAGTTACCAGTTGTAACACTGATCTGTCCATCGAACATAACCCCATTGGGAATCGGAAGCCCTTAGCCTCATTAACTTGCTAAAGGTGCAACCCCTGTGCCGGCGGTACAATTTACTTTCCAGAACAGTAGGCGGCGATTCAGCTGGTGTAAAGCCATCTTATACGAGTATAGGCGATGGCAGTGAGCCAGTAGTTTTTGTAATTTTTTGCTGCCAAAGTTTATTTCGAGACTGAAATTTCTCGCAGAGTAGGTTCAATTTAAGTCTAATTGTAAAGGTTAAATGGAAAAAGATAGTTATTAAAACTAAACCTACCACGACGGGTCAAATGACCCACTTTAGACTTTTTGCCGGAATTTCTTGTAAATAACATTACCACATCGCCATTTGTCTTTACGACTTTTATTTAAAAAAACATCGATTGTATTTTACAATATTTTGTTCTTTCTTGTTAATTGTTTTACCGAGAAATATATGTAATCTGCCTTACCTACCCGCACGGGTCATTGGAAGTAATAAATAATATAGATGAAGAATGTTCGGAGTTTAGTGAAGAGCAATCTGAAAATGAAGTGGTTAGTATAGAACAACATAATGACTCATTTAGCACTACGGACGAAGGTGAGTCGTCAGGTAAAGAAAGTAAAGACGAAAACATTCTGAATATACCCAGAGGACAAAAGAGAAAAAGACCGTTATTGAGTTCAGAATGTGGAAGACCGATGTATCGAAATTTCGGCTGATGGTACAATTTGGCAAGAAATAGAACAAGGCTCGACACCTGGACGATCGCCACGTCACAATATTTTTAGGGATGTTGTAGGCGCGATTTCCCTAGCCTTCATAATTTGTACATAAAATTCCATGAAAACTTCAATATTCCCCCCCAAAAAGTAACAACAGACCTTACGGCTTTTCGACGATACATTTGCATGAAAGTGGCATCTGGTCCCCTATACAGCGAACCCCCAAAAAAGAAGTTTTTTCGGCCCTAAACGGCTGCCCAACCCACTTTCTACGGGGTCTCCCAATACTCTTCCCCTAACCATTTACTACCAGAATGTCAGAGGACTACGGTCCAAAACCCATTCTATCTTACAAAATACTCACTCCTTTCCCTTTGATACGAGGGTTGCCCTTTATATTTCGGGATTAGAGAGAACAAAAACAAATATTGATCATCGAAAATCACTTTATTGTTTTTCAAAATATTCCCCATGAAGATGTATACACTTTTGCATGCGTTTGAACCGATTGTCGAACCACTATCGCCACTCTGATTGAGGTATCTCCAACACATGCATTCTAAATGCAGCAACCGCTTTTGGCTCATCTTGAAACACCCAGACAGTCGACTGCTGTTTACTTTCGGGCCCATACGCGTAAATCCACGATTCATCACCTGTCACGATGTCATAGGCGTGTTTCGGAGCACCGCGACCGTATTTTTTGAGCATTTCTTTCGACCAATTGACACGAGCCTTTTTTTGGGCGATTGACAAATTGTGTGGGATCCAAGGCGAACACATTTTTTTGACGGTCAAATGTTTATGCAATATTGAATGTATGCTGGTCCCACTAACGCCTAAGGTTGTCTCAATCTCACGATAGGTCACATGACGATCTTCCAATATCAGTTCGCGCACAGCATCAATGGTTTTCGGAACAACAACTGATTTTGGAAGACCTTCACGAAATTCATCTTGGAGTGAACTACGACCACGATTGAATTCACCATACCATCGATAAACACTGATCCTTGATGGAGCTTCATCGCCAAAAATTGAATTAAGTTCACCCATGCACTGTTGCTGAGTTAATCCACGCCGAAAGTTGTAAAAAATAATCGCACGAAAATGTTGACGATTTAATTCCATTTTTGGGCCGAGATGAATCTTTTAAGTTACTGTAAACAGCACAAATAGCGCTCGTATGTCAAAACGTTCTGAGTGCGTATAACCTCAAAAATGTCCAACTTTACGACAGAGCTGTCAATTGCCGGATTGCAACACTAGGGTTGCCAAATCCCGAAAAATAAGAGGCAACTCTCGTATATACGCACTGAGAAAAAGTAACCTCACCCCCAGTATCAATTGCCTGGAACTGTTCCCCCCTCCTTCACCATTTTTCGGGGCGACGAGGTCCATCATTTTGGTCCTGACACCCCCTGCCGCGGCGTGCTGCTTGCCATCCAAAACGGACTTACATCTTCTCTTATCACCATCTCTTCTTCTCCCAACCTCGACTATGTCGCAATAAATATTGAACATAGCTCAAAGTCCGTGTACATCATATGCTTTTACATACCGCCTTCGCAAGCTATCGAGTCATACGAACTCGCTAATGCTGCAATCGACTGCATAACTGAGCCTATTTCTTCCCAAGATGACATTGTAGTGCTTGGCGATTTTAATCTCCTCCATCTCCAATGCACGCTGTCTGACGACTACTCCCACTACATCTCAAACCCCGCTCCTACTAAGGAATGTCTCTTTATAGACAGCCTCATTGACTCTAGCCTTTGCCAAGTAAGCAATGTCCAAAACCATCTGGGTAGAAAACTTGGCTTAGTGTTCACGACAGACTCCTTTAATTCCTCAGTCGTCCCTAGTCCCCACACCTTCTCAACTATTGATAACCGCCACCCCCCGCTTCTCGTATGCTTATACCACGACTTCTCAGCCCACAGCACACCTCTCCCCTATCAATTTTCTTTCAACTTCCGAAAAGACAATTTCCGCCTTATAAATGAGTACCTCAGCAATATCACACTCCGCCTAAATGATATAAGTGTAGAGGACGCTACAGCCTCGCTCTACACAGAATTCCACAACGCCATATCCCATTATGTTCCATACTCCCGACACAGGTTATCATTCTCATCGCCCCCATGGTATAACCACAAACTACGCACCCTTCGTAACAAGAGGAATAAGTTGTGGAACACTTTCCTAAACACGCGTTCTCCCCTTGACTACTCCAACTATCTGGGTTACTTTTATTAATTTACCGAGCTATACAGCTCCCTCTACCACAATTACCTTGCCAAAGCTCAATTCAACCTGATCAACGGCCCCAAATCTTTCTTTCACTTTATCAACCAAAAACGGAAATCTGATGCCTATCCCACCTCCCTTTTCTACGGCTCATCTACTACAACGGGCTCCCAAACCATATCCAATCTTTTCGGGTCCTTCTTCAAACTATCCTTCACGGACGACTCGTTCGGCCTAACCCCTCCTACTTTACTGGCATGTCTGAATTTTCTCTCGGCCCTCTCATCTCTCTACACATTCAACAACACCAAGTTATAAAAAAACTTAAAGAACTGAGAGAGACGATTTCAGTCCCGGCCCAAACGGGCTGCCTTCTATCCTCAAAAAAAAATGTTCCTCTCCTCTTTCTCTCCCGCTCGCGTCAATCTTCAATCTATCCCTTGCTCAAGGTATATTCCCCGACTTTTAGAAATCCTCTTACATAACCCCCATACATAAAAAGGAAAAAAAAAACGATATATCCAATTATCGTCCCATAGCCAAGCTTTCGCACATTCCCAAACTGTTCGAATGCCTTCTATATGAGGCGTCATGTTTTCGCTGCGCACCCATCATCTCCCCGAACCAGCACGGCTTCCTCTCAGGCAGGTCCATTACTACTAACCTTGTCGAATTCACATCCCACACACTCATTGCCCTAGAAAACGGCGATGAGGTCGATGCAAGGCCTTCGACAAAATCTCCCATAACCTCATTCTCGTCAAGCTATTTTCCCTCGGTTTCGAACCACTGCTGATTAAGTGGGTCTCATCCTATCTCAGTTATCGAACCTGCCGCGTGCGTTTGAGATCCACCCTCTCCGATCCTTTTTTCCCAACCTCAGGTGTCCCTCAGGGCAGTCATCTCGGCCCTCTCCTATTTATCCTAACCATAAACGACATAGGCTCTTGCATTAATCACTGCTTCATCTCGTTTTACGCGGATCAAGACAATCCGTCCTAATGGGCGTCCTATGCACCAAGGACCTCAAATTTACCGCACAAATGTCAACAATCACCTTCTCTCGGAAGAGTTCCCCGACTCACCCACGCTCCTATCTCTTACTGAACCAACCGATAACATCGGTTGAATTGATTCGCGATCTGGGCATCCTATGCGACAAGGAGCTCAAATTTACCGCACATATTGATTACATAATCCTCAAGGCCAACGCCGCCCTTGGGTTTGTCAAACGCTGGTCGAAGGAATTCCTTAACCATATGTCACCCGATCACTCTACACAACTACTCGAATACGCTAGTCAGGTCTGGTCCCTGTATCAAGTGACTCACATTCTCAGGATAGAGGGTGTTCAACGTCGTTTCTTGCGCTTTGCCCTCCGCGGACTAAACTGGGAAAATCCGCTGATTCTACCACCATACACAAGCCGGCTCCCCCTAATCAATCTAAACACACTTGAAGAGCGCAGAATACATGCCGACATCATCTTTGTCCATCGCCTTTTGTCTGGCTCAATCAATTGCCCAAGCTTGCTCTCCACTTTAACATTGCACACAAACTCCCGTAACGTACGTAACCCTCGACTGTTTTACGTGCCCGCTCACCACACTTCTTACGGCGCTAACGAACCCATCTGGCGTATGCTACGACAGGCCAACTCTTTCCCCACCTCCTTCGATTTCAACATCTCCACTCCCGCTCTCAAACGACGTCTCAGAATAAACCCGTCCTAAATCCGCCCCTCCCTTCAACAACCCCTCTACCCTGCAATCCTCTCCTCTCACTCCCTCAAACTAGTTCTCCCCTACACCTTTCCGATATAATGATATATTTTTTGTTTACATAGTAAAATAAGCAATATCTTAAAGACGGGTCACTTGATCCGGTGTGGTAGGAATAGGTATACACGAAGTATCGGTAGGTTTAGTGTTAAATACGAGGGCAGTTTGATATGTCAGTGACTTTTTGAATAAAAGATATTTGTTTCGGCAAATAAACATTTTATTTCTCAACACAGTCTCCTTTTAGCTAGATACATTTAGTCCAGCGTTTTTCCAATTTTTCATTCCATCTAAATTATAGGTTTCCTCAAGGCCCTCAAAATAGGCGTTAGTTTCTGTAATGACCTCTTCATTCAACCCAAATTCTTTACCGCCCAGCCATGTTTTCAGGCTGCCAAACAGTCGCAGGCGGCTAAATCTGTAGAATATGCTGGATAGGGTAGCACTTCGTAGCCCAATTTATGGATTTTGCTTGATTATGCTTAATCAACACTCCGGATTCACTTTTCCATTCTCGTTCAAATTCACGAGGTTGTGTGCTTTCAATGGCGGTCAAACACAAACTAAATGACGCCGCTTGCTCAAACTTTGACAGTAGCCTATTTATAGATAGCAGTTGAAGTTGCATTTAAAGTTACTGCGCGGGAAATTCAAAAAGTCACTGACAAACTGCCCTCGTATAATTAATAAAAAAAAGCTCCCTGTGTCCGTAATCCGTAATAATGTGAAAGGTAATTTTATTGCATGATAATGCTCCGAGTCATCCAGCAAAACCCGTCAAAGAAACAATAAAAGCTCTCGTCTGGGAAGTGTTACCCCACCCGCCGTATTCAGCAGACTTGGCTCCTCCCGACCACCCTAGGGAGTTGGGGCAAAGCCGTAAGGACAGAAAACATTTTTTTTTGGGTACAGATTTTTCTTCTTATTTTTTTAAAGTTGGAATCACAAACTATCAACCACCATCATCAGCAACAACTATAGCAAGACCAACAACACTGTAACAACCGGCGCGAACCCGTTGGTTTAGTCTTCGACGTGCATTGCTGTTCCAAGAATGACACGAATCTTGTCACGTAGTAACTCCCCCACAACATTTACCTCGCTGAGAAAACATTCATTTACATGTTTACATCTTAAACATAAACATAAAACATAAAACAATTTACATTTAGAATTACACGTATAACATATAAAACAGCATGCGAGTAGAAAATCGGCTCTAAAGTTGGTTGCATTAAAAAAATACTTGAACGTATCCAATTCGCTCCCCATTTTGGATATATGTAGCTTAGGCATTGCTGTTTTTATGACTAACTTTTAGTCATTTACAAGCTGTCATCCCGTGTCGTCAGTTGTACGAGAGTGGCTGAAAATGTTCCGACCTCAACGTGAAGATAGCAGCACTCGTCAATAAAGGGTAGTGAATGTAGTTGTGCATCTTTTGACAGTTACTCATCAAAATTTCAGCCATTTTGGAGACGTAGTTTTTATTTGGCAGTGGTTTAAGTGAGTTGATGTGAGTGTTTTTGTGAAAATGGACAAAATTAAGTATCGACCTGTCATTATATTATTGCTTTTGAAAGGCAATCCCTCACCCAAATCAAAGATGAGTTGGTCTCGGTGCATTTACCACAGTGAAGTTTTGGGCAGCTAAATTTAAACGGGCCGTGGGAGTTTGGGAGGCCATGAACGTTCGGGACGCCCAAAAACTGCAACAAGTGACAATAAGATCGCTAAAGTTTACCAAATGGTGCTAGACAGTCGCCGAATTAAAGCGAGACAGTTAGCAGAGACTGTAAAAAAGTCCAAAGAACGTGTTTGTCATATATTAAATCAAGATATAGGCATGAGAAAGCTGTACGCGCGTTGGGTGCCGCGTTTGCTCCCGTTAGACCAAAAACGCGTTCGAATGAACATTTCCAATGCTCTGTTGGCACAGTTTAGGCGCAATAAATCTGAGTTTCGGCTCCGATTAATTACTGTCGATGAAACTTGGATACACCACTATACTCCCCAACAAAAATACAGTGAAAACAGTGGACTGCAAAGGGGGAATCGGCTCCAAAAAAAGCAAAAACTGTTTTTTCGGTTGGGAAAGTGATAGCGACTGTTTTTTGTGATAGTCATGGAGTTATCTTCGTCGATTATCTTCAAAAAGTAAAAACCATTACAGGAGTATACTACGCATCATTACTTGACCGACTGAAAGCAGAAATTGCGGAAAAACGGCCACATTTGCAGAGAGAGAAAATCCTGTTTCACCAAGACAATGCGACGTCTCACACTTAAGCGGTTGCCATGGCGAAAATTCATGAATTACGGTTTTAACTGGTTGACCATCCGCCTTACTCACCAGATTTAGCCCCAAGCGACTTCTTTTTGTTCCCTAATCTAAAAATTGCGCTCGGAGGACAGAGACTTTCGTCAATGAGGAAGCAATCACCTTCGTGAACAATTATTTTGCTATTTGGACGGGTTAGAGAGATGGGAGCATCACTGGGAGAAGTGTATAGAGTTACAAGGAGACTATGTAGAAAAATAAAAATAAATTTTAAGAAAAAATATCTGGTAAAACTTTTCAGAGCACCCCCGTACTGGTTCGATAATGACTTTATTTCGACATAATAAATAATGGGCGACAATTGGTAACCGTTCGATACGACACTTTCTCATCATCTGAGACACATCATTCTATTGACCGGTTCACCGCCAGCATCTCTCAACATATTCATCCCCCCTCCCAATCACTACGCCGCCGATTTCCATAAAGCCAACTTTCGCCCCATCAACGACTAACTACTTCGCCTTTCGTTCAACCGCGATCACCTATCCGTTGAAGATGCCATCACCCACTTATATACCGAAATTCTTTACTCTATTACCCTGTTCGTTCCCTACTCTAGACAAAGAACACCAACCTCTTCCCCTCCGTGGTACAACCACAAGCTTCGTTCCCTGCGTAACAAAAGGAATAAGTTATGGGTCATCTTCTCCCGGAATTGAACTATATCTGACTATTCCAACTTTCTTGGCTGTTACCTCCAATTCACGAAACTTTTCAACACCCTTTATCGTAACTATCCTACCAAAACTCAGAAAAATTTCAAATATGACCCGAAAACCTTCTTTCAGTTCGTCAATCATAAACGTAGATCCAATGGTTACCCCATATCGCTTACCTTAAACTCTCACACCTCGTCTGATCCTGTTACTATACTAACCTCTTCGCCACTCTTTCAATCAGTCAGTCACTAATGACTCCTTTGTTCCTAACCCGCCATACTTCAACGCTGTATCTAACTTTTCCCTCGAGTTCCTCCTCTGCAACTCCTTTCATCATCATCGGCACTACAATCGGGAACCGGTCTTGGCCTTATTTAGTAAGTCCTGAGGCTTGTTAAATTTTCCATAATGATTTGTTTTTTTCCGGGCAAGCTCATTAGTCGCCGCAACTCCTTTGATCCGCCCTTAATTGAATACACGCTACTGCAACTCAAAGACGAGTTTACACCCGGCCCTTCCATCGGATCGCTCTCCGGGGTCTAGGCCCCTTAATCCTTCCCCCGTACATTAACCGGGTCAAATTAATCAACCCCAGAACCCTTGAAGGGCGCAGGGTGCTGGCTGGCAAAGTGTTCATTCATCGGGTCCTCTCCGGCTCGGTCGATTGCGCCTACCTCCTTAACTGAATTCTTCTGAATACAAATCCTCGAAATATGCGTAATTTCCCCTCATCGGACCTCTTATGGTCTCAACGAACCCCTTCCGCGGATGCTGAAAAATGTCAACTCCAATTCCACCTTGTTCGACTTCGACCTCTCAACCCATACTCTCAAGCACCGCCTCCTAAACCATTCTCACCACCAATCTTAAGCGGCGCTTCTACACTTTACTATAACCTGCCCCCACCTCTCGCCACTACTCGGGCCTTCTTAATTTGTCCTTGTTACCTTAGATTACGCCTAGTTAAGATAGTTCTTAAGCTCTTTAATTTGTAACTTATATATACTTTAGTTGTAGGTAATTATGTTGCTTGAATTAAGCCAATAAATGGGGTGGTAGCCCCACTAAGCTAAAACTAAACTAAATTAAAAAAAAACACCGGTTGTAATATTTTTCACTAATAAAAATATATAATCGTCATTCTATATGGATGAACAAACAATAAAATATGAAGCTAAAACTATTAATTAAAGTTGAAGCCTCCAAAAGAGAAAAGTGGCAATAAATCTATCGATGGTCTGATGTAACAAGGATTTTATTTGCTATTGCCACACAGTAATGGAACATAATTCATATCATTAACGATACATATCGATATATCATGCTAATCTCTTACGTAAAACTAAGTGGATCTAAGCTATGCCATTCCATTCAGTTATCACGACAATCTATAAACCCATTTTCTACCAGCGACGTCCTACCTCGAGTTCAGTTGCTCCCCTACGACACCCCATTTTACTCGTTTATTACACGTAATTCATCTGAATTTGAGTGTTCTTAAATGTGTCCTCAATTTTTACAAGTAGCTTATTACACTCACATTACAAAGCAAAAAAGAACACTCCTATCGCACACCTTGTCGTCTAGGCTACAGCAAATAACCTCCTCATGGGACATTTGTACTGGCAAGAAGTCTCTAATCGACTACTTATCGTGCCCCTTGTAAATTTTCTTCGAATTTTTCGTTTTAATTGCTTTAAATGTCCCAACAACCTGTCGTCGATCTATAAAGCATGTTTACATGTCACCGCCACACCCCACCTACAGTAACCAACGCCCACGAGGAAAGGATGGAGCTCTTACAGCACTGTAACCCCCTTAATACTATATATTGTGAATCCCGATTTCAGTACGAAAATAAAACAGCAATTAATTGTCATCTTCCATCATAAGCCCCCACACTGTCCCCGCATAACAACCATTCAAGTTCGGAGTTTCCCTCCAGTAGTACGCCCCTCCACGTGTGCCCATAAATTAAATTTTATGGATATTTACCAAAAGAAAAAAGAAAAAGCGAAATCCTTTCCAAATGAGACAACATAACACGAACCTAACCGGCCCTTAAGCGATGCGGAACAGACGGCCTTTGGCTGGGCGGCATGTGGGGCAATTTCAGAATGTTTTATAGGCAATCGATATGCGCCCACACTTGCAAAAGCATTTTAATAGAAGCGCCCAGAAATGGAACCAGAAAAATCTGTTGAATGGATAGATAAATGAGAATTGTAACCGGCTGCGCCGACCTGTAATTACAGACACGGCCCACTGTTTAGCAGGGGGGTTTTTCCAGACATGGTCACAAATTACACCTTTCCAGCTACAACGTGTTCACATTGCAAGGATGACTCTCGAACTATACCCAGAACCGTGAGCACCTCCTTGATATGATGTGGTGAATGGTGATTGCTTTCAAATCAAAAGCTGGTGAGATAGGCGCAGATAACGTGGTGAAAAAATTACGTTCCACACAATGAAAAGCTCGAAACTTTGCTACATAACAGGTGGCGCTGAGCGTTCAAGCAGAAAGTGGAATGGTGTTTGTTGAATGGTAGAAGCTTGACACCCGGTGAGCGATTCGGAATTCTGCAATGAGGGCCATTTATTACTTATCTAAGTGTGGATTGTTCCTAATTATCACATATTACGAAAATTAATACAATTAAAATAAAGTACTGCAAAAAGAAATAAGTTTGGGTTAGGTTAAGAAATTCCAAACACGGTAGTTTGCGCTATCCTTGTATTTCAAGGCAGCCGAAGAAATTAAGTAAAGGAAAAAAGCTATCGGATTGTACGGAAGATTTTTCAGATTGTAGGGAAGATCTTATTTTCCGGATTGTAGGAAAGATCATACTTTTTATGTTTCGACTGAAGAACATTTTTTAAATGGTTGTACCAGCAGGGGCACTTGATTCACTTATATCCCCAACGTAAAACTACTGCGGACTGTTCACGAAACGGCAAAAAGGTAATCAACACCCACATATGATTTATAGTTGATCTCCGAAAAAGAGTGGATACAGCACCAACGTAAAACACTGGAACCCGGGTTTTGTTGGAAATTGTTTTTTATTTGATGTATTTAATTGAATAGTTTAACATATAACAGTCAACAGCTTAATTCAATTGATGCTAATCGACATTTTGGCACAACTAAGTCGGTATTTAATTTAATAGTTAACATATAACGGTCAACAGTTTAATCCAACTGGTGGTAATCGGCACTTTGGCACAACTAAGCCGGTGTTACGGCCACAACCACCCATCCCATAATACTTACCCCTTTGGAGCCAGTCTCCACCACTAATTGCGATACACGCCAAAAAAATCCACTTAAAGGATGAGACCCTACCCAAGCCAGAGCATTACCCCATACCGCAAATGGCCCCACATCAATTGATACCAAGCAAATCAAACTAAACGTTCAATTTGCTCATATTAAAAAACTTAGACAGGATAATCGAACTAGAGGTTCGCAACAAAAATCCCCTAAGAACAAAATGTGCGGACCAGGTGCCTTTCTTCAAACGAAATCGTTGAGAATCATAAAATGCGCACCAGCAATTTTATGATCCCTTGGAAAAATGGTTACCTAAAACCATTAACATCAATCAGCGTCGGTTTCCGTTTTAACCATACCAAGTTAAAACAAACAACAGCCACCATAAAACGAATTGCACATTCGTTAAGCTGTTGATTTCTCCTTTGTATTTCCTCTTTTGATCCCAAGCCGCGAAAGATAAAGAAAGGAAATAGCGGTTGGCAAAAGGGCCAAGCAGAAAAAAGGACATATCCTACGATCTGCAGGATGGATAAAAAAAGATCTTCGTGAAAGGAGTTGGTTTTGGAATCTCGACCGAGACGGTGAGATAAAAAAGTCGGTTTCTGATTTTTGGCCGAGACGGTCAGGAGGTTGTTCGAGTTAAAGTGGTACAGTGTGTCGACGTAGAAAAGTAAAAGGACATGACTAGTACATGTTATACAATAAGTTAGAAGGAATATTAATGTTGTCTGAGTGAAAGTGGTACAGTGTGTCGACTTAGAAAATTAAAAGGACATGACTAGTATATGTCATACAATAAGTTGAAAGAAATATTAACGTTGTTCGAGTTAAAGTCGTACAGTGTGTCATCTGAGTAAATTCAAACAATGAGTAATATATGTTCCAGTTAAGTAAAAATAAAGATTAATGAAGGAAGGAATAGAGAACAAATGAGTGTTTTATTTAAAGTGTGTGTGATGTGCAAAGTGAGTGACAAAAAGTTATACAACACCGGTATTTAATTTAATGAACGTAATCGACCAAGTGTAGCGCGACCGTTACTAACTCCAAAAGGGATGAAAAATTGACTTTAGCCACACGGTCAACCAATCGAGATCATACTCTCATCTGTGCTCTCTCATTCTCCCCGCACATCGAGGTGAATAAACCCTTTTAGTTAATTCAATGTAAATGGACTAGAGAGAATGCGAGAACCGAAACGAAAAGCGAAATGATGCCGGGGATGATTAGGCTTTAGCGTACTTGCACGAACGCAACATCTGAGGATGACCGAGTGACCTAGTTAGGATCTCGGTTTGATCTCAGAGTGCAGTGCGCTCAAAAAAGAGGAAATGAAAATGGGATGAAAATTGATTGCTGCTATTCACCTGACTAAAGAGATCATTGATCCCCAGCGAATAGCGTGTCTGGGAGAAGTCAAAGGGACGCTGCAACGGCTTGGGAATTATGACCGTGGGAACCAAACTAAATAACCCGATAATTACCCCAGCCGTTTTGCGATGATGAAACAGCATCGCCAGCCCAGACTTTGCCGTTGCTAACCGACATGAAATTGCGATTTCCGGTGGAAATCACATAGGGTTAGTGAAATGGAGTTGTGACGTTACTAGCAGATACACACACGACTAGTGAAGAACAACACCACCAAAAGCACAGCCATTAAAGCCGTATACCATAGCAATAATATACCATTACTACATTAGTCGAATGTATTTGAGTTTAGAAATCGAATTCCCATACGCGACAGTGGCCTGATGGGTTGAGCTTTGGTTCTAAATTTTAGTGATTCTAACCGTGATAGCGTCGGTTCGAATCACTCGCTCTTCACTATCGTCGCAAACGCTATAGGGTTGCCGTATGGCAAAAGGGAGCTGAATCCAATTATGCATTATGTGCATTGTATATGGAGAGACGGTTCACCAACTGTTCGTTGACTTCAAAAAAGCCTACGACTCAGTCGCAAGGCAAAGACTCTACCATATTGTAGTTGAGCTGGGAATCCCGAAAAAAATCTGCCGCCCTCATTCAAATCTGCATGAACAAAAACAAAGGGCGAGTAAGAATAGAAAACCACCTCTCAAAACCATTTGAAATCCGGGGCGGACTAAAGCAGGAAGATGGTCTATTACCATGACTTTTTAACATTGTGCTCGAGTATGTCATCAGAAAGGTGGAAGACGACAACATGGCCGGATCATTCCTGAACGGGGTCACACAAGTGCTCGGATATGCGGATGAAATCGCCGTTCTGGGCGATAATCTAGAAACTGTTAGTAAAAACTGTGAAATCATCATGTAAGCGGCAGAAGAGGTGGGCCTAGAAATAAATGAAGACAAAACAAAATATATGATCACGGCGAGAGCAGGTGGACCCCATGGAACACATATAAACGTCAGAGGTAAGATATTTCAAAACGTTCAAGAATTTAAATATCTGGTAACGATACTGAGGGACAGTAACGAAATGTCGAAGGAAATTAACAAAAGACTACATTCCGGCAACGCTAGTTGGCACGCAGTCAGTAAACTGCTGAAATCCAGACTGCTATCACGTAACAAAAAGCTCCGTGTCTATAGAACCATAATCATGCCGATTGTTCTATATGGGTGCGAAACATGGGCTCTCACAAAACGGGAAGAAAACAAATTCCCCGTATTCGAGAATAAAGTTTTGAGGGGTATCTTTGGAGATAAATATGACGAGGAGGCAGGACAATGGAGGAAACTCCAAAACCACGAATTGGAAGAGCTATATCGCAAACCTACAATAGTGAGCGTAATCAAGTGGCGAAGATTAAGATGGGCCGAACACGTGGCGCGAATAGGCAACGATAGGACTGTGTATAGAATTCTTGACGGTAGACCAACGGGAAAGATACCGGCCGGACGCTCGCGACGGAGATGGGAGGGCAATGTTAGGGTTGACCTTGTAGAGGTCAGATCAAATGGTCAAGCGTGGAAGGAGAGTGCACAGGACAGGGAACGATGGCGGAGTCGAGTCGGTGAGGTCATGAACTCCCGGGTTCCTACAGGCCAATAAATAATAAATAAATAATAAAAATAAATAATTATGTGCATAAAATAATGAATTCAGCTATGCGTCCTTTAGGGAAATATGATTTTCAGGTGAATAGATTGTCAATTGGGATTGGGGTTAAGGTGGTGCAGGGTTAGCGGGCGAAATAGGGTTAAAATTGTGGGGTGGTTTTCCGTGTAATGTAGAGAACCCCGTCAGTGGCAGCGATCATACAGAGCAACGTCTCTGATTGCTTTCAACCCGGCGAAGGCCAGGACGATCCTTGCCCCTCTTCACTTCAAGTTGACATGCAGTCTCCACGTGAAACCCCTGGATAGCTACTTTGGCACCCGCGAAGTAGTGAACCAATGCATGCAGCGACATCCTGAGAAAGGTTGGCGCAGGGCTAACAACCTTGTCAGGAAAATCAAATTATTATGGACAATTTATCAAGCCTCGGACATGGACCGTATACAAGACGACGACCACGGAAACGAAAATGGCGATTTGAGCATTTTCTCAGGCAACGTCCAGTCATTATACAGAGCTCGAGCTGCATAGCAGGTAGCCAATGCCCTAACCGAATATAAGGCTGACATAACAGCATTACAAGAAATAAGATGAACGGCGAGTGTAATTGTGTGGGACAATTGTCGGCAATCTTTTTGAGGTATTTGTTTGCTATCTGTGGTCCGCTGATGGGAAATCCCGACATTGCATGTTTGTATTCGGCAGCCTTCGTTGTTGTAGTATCATCTGCAGGCTGTTGTTAACTGGTGCGAGGCAAGTTTAAGAACATAAGCCTCATAAACGCTCACGGACCTACAGAGGACTTCGCTGACGATGACAAAGAGGAATTCTACGAGAACGTCGAACGGGCCCTCAATCCAGCCCAAGATACGATGTGAAAATCGTTCTTGCTCATTTGAATGCCAAAAAGGATCGGGAGCCGGTTTTCAGGCACTACGCAGTTTGCATGAGAACACTAATAAGAATGGACTCCGAGTCAACGAACTGGCAGCATCAAAGAACTTGGTCGTTGCGAATACCAGGTTTCCGCGTAAAGATATCTACAAAGCCACCTGCATATCACCTGATGGAGCCACTCGCAACCAAATTGACCACGTGTTGATAGATCGCCACCACTCCTCGAGCCTGATGACGATACGTACGTACCGAGGTGCCAACGTCGACTCGGATCACTATCTTGTTGGTATATGTTAGTTTTCTGAGCGTGGATTGCCTTAAGGAGACGTATTGCATCCGAGGATCAGGTTCGAATCAACACGGCTGCCTTACGCATTAAGAACATCAGCAACACCTTTGGTCATGCGTTGGGACTCGCCCTTGAAGAGCTCGATGGACGGAGAATATGTCCTGAGACCAGAGTGCGAGGCGTAGAAGAGAAATGGACACGCCTTAAGAATATTGTCATTAGTACTGCCAACTACATCTTAAGCAGTAGTCGGAGCGACTGGTTTGGTGATGAGTGCAAACTAGCGACTGAACCTGAGAATGCTGCATACAGGGCAATGCAGCAGTCTGATAGACGCGGGTACGTGAGGAGAAATAAAAAGGGCTCAGAAGATCTGAAAGAAGACTCCACTGACAAAAGAAAAGTGCCTGGGGAAAAAACCTTGTCTATGAAATAGAGGAAAGTAGAGAGCGAGGTCCGCACCAGGCGCGGAAGTTCTACCAATTAATCAGCAGTATGACGCAGTACACACCACGCTGCACTTACCCCAAGGATAAAGGCTGTAATCTGATCACCGATCCTGAAGGCATTCTGGAGCGATGGGAAGTGCACTTCAATGAATTGCTAAATGGTCAGCTCACAGAAGAAGGGGCTTCACCAATGCAGGATCAAGGCCAAATGCTGCCGCCACCAAGCATTGAGGAAACATTAAAAGCCATAAGATAGCTCAGATCAAATAAGGCCTTCGAAGCTGATGGCATACCAGCTGAGCTGATCAAACAAGGAGGGACAGCGTTACATCACGCAATTCATGAGATCGTGGTGCACGTATGGGAGCAAGAGGAGATGCCGGAAGATTGACGTCGTGGTATAATTTGCCCCATACATAAGAAAGGAGATATCACACTGTGCAGCAACTGTAGGGGTATAACATTGCTGAGTACCACCTATAAGACACTCTCCACTATCCTACAAGATCGGATAGCCCCATACGCTAAAGCCATCATTGGTCAATATCAGTGTGGCTTCATCCCCAGGCAATTCAGTGATTGATCAGAGATTAACCTTTAGGCAGGGGATGGAAAAATGTCTCGAATTTAAGATCCCATTATATCATCTATTTATTGACAAATCTCATTACATCATCTATTTATAGGGTGCCTCCGACAGCATAGCCAAGGTAGAACTATATAATGCCATGAGAGAGTTCGGCATTCCAAGCAAATTGAATGACTTTGTAGGTTGATCATCACCAACATAACTAGTCAAGTAAAAATAGCGGGATTGCTGTCCAAACCAGTAAACATATTTAATGGACTCCGACAAGGGGACGTTCTGGCCTGCCTCTTCTTCAACCTGGCATTTAGAAAGCAATCCGCGACTCTGGAATTACAAATAGAGGGACTATTGTCACCAAGTCCAGCCAAATACTTGCCTCCGCAGATGACATCGATATCATCGGTAGATCCGATTCGGCTGTACAAGACTCTTCACCCAGATCGAGCAGGCGGCACAAAAACTGGGGGTGCACATTAATGAGGGGAAAACTAAGTACATGCTGGCAACTTCTGCAAAGAGAAGACCTAACGTTGGTCAAACTATCATCGTAGTGGAGCACGAATTTGAAGTAGTGCAATCCTTTAACTACCTTGGGTCAATAGTATTGTGAGGAGATTGTATGTATCAGTCACGGACACTAGATTCACTTCTTCCTCCATCATAAATTAATCGTTCCGACGAGCACTAAACGATTCCGCCGAAGCAAAGGAAACACCAACACCGGAAGTAAGTACACCGCGGATACCGGGATAGCGTTTCAATATATTCCGTAGTTCTGCGTTCACTGCAACTATCCAACACCAAGAAGAGGAAAATAAAACATTTGTTTTGATTTATTGATCAGCCGATTTTAATTTATTTTTGCTCGAGTTTGTTTCACATTCGCGATTTACAGTACGTTTAGTTGACTTTAAGTTACATTACGGTATTTAACAAAACACTAGCCGCGACTCGGGGGCATATTCGCGTCCTCGTCGCGCGACGAGGAGCGGGGTCGGCGGATGGAATTAGACTCATCGATATTCATTCGTTGTCCAAGGGAAATTTGGGTGCATTCACTTTTACAGTGGTGATGACCGGATCTCGTACAGGAGATCGTCATGGTACACATGTATATGTGTACGTCGGTTCTTTTCATGGGTCGAAGCCATGATAACGAATCTGAAACACCAAAAAGGGGCATAATGTGCATCCAGGGGATATGCGTTCGTTGAAACCAACAAATCGAATCTCGTGGGATGATAATGGGTTTGTGTTTGATTATGCATCGAGGTCATGAGGAATGGATTCAGGGCAATTACAAGACAAAGGGAAAAGCGACCTATGCTTCGTTCGGTAATGAGGGTCATCTGGATAAATAGCAGCCACTCATTTAATGAAAAATGCCTTTCGGATACCACGAACGATATGAATTGTTTATGGTATCGCCAGGAAGCCTATGGAGGAACAGCGTTCTTTTGTTTGCACATGGTGCGGGTTAGGGAAATTGGCGTCAACGTCGATTGCGTTAATTGAATGCAGCTGCTGGTATTTTATTGCTGGGAGAAAACGGTCGCGGCCAATGTGTACGTTAAGAGATTTATCATACACATGACGAAGCTGAAAAATAGACAGCGCAATGTTTATGGTCCCTGGTGAAGGTTACATAGTATGTAATCCCAAATCCTTTGTTATTAGGAATTCGTCTAGGGGAATCTGCCTGGCACCCAATGTGCCAAATTGGTTTGGAATTCCTGATAAGTTGAGCAAGAAATCTTACGGGGAATTGTATGCGAAGGGATGCATGAAAGGTAAGTTTTCTTTTACAGGGACTTTTAAGTTAGAGATTTGATCTATTTAATGCGTGAAGCATTTAAGATGCTAATGCGATTGAATTAGTGAATTTATGAGATTGGGTGGAAATTATGGGGGTTTTTTAGGTAAGCGAACCGTGGGGTTTGGCGGAACCGCCACAGTATCACCCGGTAACAATATGGAAGAACAAATACGCGAACGGCTGGTCAAATCCAACAAACCCTACTATGGTCTATCAAGGCTTTTTAAATCCCGAAATTTATCCAGAACATACAAGCTACTACTGTACAAGACCAGGGTGTCACCAGTACTTATGTACGGATCCAAGACCTAGGTGCTCAATAAAAGGCACTCTGAACTCTTAGCCGCGGTCGAGAGGAAGTTCTTAAGGACAATTGTTGGCTGCGTATGTGAGGGCGGACGATTCCGGAGACGCTACAACCATGCATTGTACGCAATCTACCTTGAAGCTAATGTTGTAAGAAAAATCAAGCTCAGTAGATTCCGGTGGGCGGGACACCTAGCTGTAATGAGCGAACAGGAGCCTATAGCGTTTGAAATGTTAGTGAAGAACGTGTGATTCAAACTGACGCTATGACAGTTAGAATCACCAAAAATTGTACCTACGCGTAACACATCAGGCTACTGGCCGATTTTTGAATTCGATCTTTAAACTCAAGTATCCACTGATGTGGATGTGGCTCCTCGATAGTATAGTGGTTAGTACACCCGCCTGTCACCCGGGAGACCGGAGTGTTCCCCGTCGGGGAGCCCCTGGCGCAAGACTAATGACCTTGCCCAGAAAAAATAAATCATTATGGAAAATTTAACAAGCCTCAGGACTTGCTAAATAAGGCCAAGACCGGTTCCCACTGATGTGAATTATTTTTTTGATATCGCTATGGTATACGGCTCTGATGTATTTTCTTATTCGATTTTCGTTCGGTGTTCTTCACTATTTGATTGTGTATTGTGTGTATCTGTTAGAGACGCCACAAGCCCGGCCGGAAAGTCCTTTGTGGCAGAATGTATGGAAGGAGACAGCGCGGCAGACCTTGTCTGCGATGGACGGATGGCGTAGACCAGGACGCCCAGAGCCTGGGAGTTCCAAACAGGATGACATCGGGTCGAAATCGGGACCGGTGGAGAGATTTGTTAAATAAGGCCAATACCGGATCCCGGTTATAGTGCCGATGATGATGATGATGTTTTCAAAGTAAGCTAAAAGTGAAATATAACAAGTCCCAAAAGGAAAAGATCATAAGATTGAGAGAAGTCATTAAAAAAAATTAATTGCTAATGTCTATGTGTATATTCGGCAAATATTTTCTTACCAACCTTTTATAAAGTGTTGGAAGTAGTTATCATTTTTTTTTAATTAATTGAACAGTAAAATATTTGTATTTAAAAATTTTATAAAATACAAATAAACTCAAATGAAATAGTCACTTTTATATAGTAATGTCAAAGAAAACAATTTCATTCTTGCGATGACTGCACAAATGTTAAAATGATTGTAAAAAATTTGTCACTCGGAGATCTTTTTCATACGATATATAGTATATAACAAAATATATATATATATATATATATATAATTCTATAATTCTACGTATTATCACGACGTGGACATATCACCCTTGACCAAAATTCTTCTTTCTGTACGAACACCCTACGTCCACTGAATTCTAAGATCAAAAAGATTCACGAGATATTGAAAACCCACACCCTCGTTGAAATCTCTTACAATAAAGGATGGTTATTTATAATCGCCTCCCCCTTTTTTGCACCCTTTAGTCAACGCATCTCTCACATCATCTACGTAATTTAACACATTAACCTTTAAGCGGATCCAGAGAGATTCAATAGCTACATCCCGTTACCGTTTAACATGGTGTGCGTGCGTAAATTTACAGAAATATCCTTTCAGATAATTCTGTATTTTATTGCTTGGTAAAGACGAGCTCTAGTCCTTTATCGGAATTGCACTCTTCCGGTCTGAAGTAATCTCCAGCATTGTGTGAAAGCGATTCTTATGCCATAGTTCAACGCCCGCGTGCTCACATAGTCTTAACGTCCCTCCACATCATCGCATTGGAAGCATATTATTATTGAATAAATCATCTTTTATATTTGTGCGATTAAAATGCCAATAAAAAGGATATGTCTGGACAAAGTAGAAGAGAACGTT
Source organism: Microdon myrmicae (assembly GCA_963931805.1). Taxonomy (NCBI): domain Eukaryota; kingdom Metazoa; phylum Arthropoda; class Insecta; order Diptera; family Syrphidae; genus Microdon; species Microdon myrmicae. Next base: position 67,998,937 of record OZ007496.1, on the reverse strand, counting down.
GAAACCTCTTTCTAAGGATCCAACCGTATTAAATAAGATGTGCGCTGTTGAAAGGCTTCACATGACTTCATTGAATGGAAATAAAAAATTGCGACCCCACGAAGTAAGGGCAACAGGATACGAGATTAAATTCAAAGGATTCAACTCAGCCAAGTGTCGACGGCAAGTTACTCAAGAGTGCCGACGGCATGCGACCGAAACGTGTGCCAACAACTTTGTACTCTTATTAAATTATTACAATACGTCATGAACACGACAATCTTTCCAGTCGTGTCTGCATGCCCAACAACTGTTTGCTACCAATTCTTTCTTGTCCAAGGATACCAAGGACATAATACCGGTGTCGTCTGGCAGTGACTCTTAGTTGCAACGTTTAAACACAATTCACATTTCTGATGATCAATAAGAATTGGTAATTTTTGGTGTAAATTTGTATTCGCAGTCCTGCTAGACAATCACGTTTTAAGGATAAGATAGGGGCAGTCTATACAAGAGTAAATATTACTAACCCCTTGTCTGGCTGAGATGTAAACAAAAACCAAGGCAAACTGCAGACGTTAACGATAGAACAACGGCGCATTTTTCCACGCACAGACAAGCAGCAGGATATCGGAGCACCTGGCAGGTTGTCTATGGGACCGACAGGCTGTCGGATGCGAAGTTGTATTGTTGCCTATCCTGTGATGAAGGATTTTATTGGATTAAGGGAAATAAATTTAATATTCTCTGGGGTTTTATCTGATACGGTGAAGGCTTATTTTTCCAGAATATGCCGTGAAATTTGAGTAGGGAGGATTAATCTGAGGGCGTTCTAACAAGAAAATAGATTAATTTCGTTTGTAAGCGAATAAAGGAATGGTACAAGCAACAAGTTTTAATGAAATTTTGCTACAATTATAATAGATGCTTCGAATCAAAGAACATAAGGAGTACTTCTTCTTGTAAACCCAGCGGCAATGTTTAAATTTTAATAAATTGATTTTGTGCAGAAGTGCGCACCCTGAAGCCACTTCTGGAAACAACTTTTCTCTCAGACCGTTTAAGTTTAAGTAAGGTTGCGATACATTAAGACTAGTTAAGCTAGCTACTAAGTTTTATTGAATTTTCATTGCGTTTAGTTTGTATTAAGGTAATTAAGTGGGGTGTTAGCCCCGCCGAATTTAAAATCAAATTTGTAATGTCCTGAAGGCATTTCTGGTAACCTGATAGAAAAAAGCATTTAAGGCGGGTATATTGGAGTTGGCGAGCACATTCTTTTTGTAATCACCTGTATTAATAATATGCGTGAATATAAATAGTGTTTGGATACTCATGATTGAAATGATTATCGAATATTGAATAAGTGGCTGTTCCGCCAAACCCCACGGTACAATTACCTAAAAACCCCCATTACCTCATCCTTAGACGCATAAGTTTTTGCCAATGCAATTGCATTAGGCACCTGAAAATGATACACGCATTAATTGGAGCAAAGCTATAATCGTAAAGCTTCTGAAATGAATTCTTACCTTTTCAAGCATTCCTTCGCTTACAAATCCCCTGAAAGAGTTTTTACTTTCCTTATCATAAATTATCCTGAAAAGAAAAACCCCGGTTCACATATCATGTAACCATTCCAGCCAGGGATAATTATCATTGCGTCGCCTATAGCCAGTTTCATTCATGTGTACGATAAATTTCTTTATGTATACATTGGCTGGCGACCTTTTTATCCCAGCAATAAAATTCTCTGACTCGCACAATGTGCAAACCAAAGCAAATACGCATCTCGCGTCTCAAACCAATTAGCACCATGTGCATCGACATTGCCGCTATCGTAACAGCTGCAATGCATACCATAAACAATGATCTACCCGATCCCCTTGTCTTCTAATATTTCGGGATCTGCTTTCCATCAGCGGCGGCAAGAGCAAACAGAAAACCTATTATCATCCAAAGAGATTCGGTTTGTTTGCTTTACCCAATTGGCATCCCATGATACACTCTATGCCCTTTTCTTTGTTTAGACTCTTTCCCATTGCTTTGGTCCATAAAATAACCAGCGTACACACACACACAAGTGTACTGTGGCGATCTTCGGTATGAGATCTGCTGGTTCCCCCAAAGAGAGACTTTACGTTTCTGTGGGAAGAGAAAATACACCCCTAAATAAAGAGAGCCAGTTTCACTGGCCGAATTCCCTCGTCAACGATTGAATATCGTGGAGTCGAAATCCAACCCTCGATCGAGTCGGTCGCGTCACCATCCGCCGTACCGCGTGCACCGGTACGGTGCGAGACACGAAAGTCGCGATTTAACACCCCCTTGTTAGTTTGCATCAGGCGAATAAAATTAAAGTCGAGGTTACAAATGTGTACTATAGTTCAGTGAATTTGTAATAAGAAGTGCGTTATAAATACCGACCGAACGTAAAAACGATTAATTAATTACCGAGAAATGTAATTTCTGTTTATGTTTTTTTTCCTACAAATTGTGAACTCTTAAAATACTTTGATCAAAATTCAGTAGAAATAAAAACCATTCGAACATTAAAACAGCGTGTTTTACTTTCTTTCCTGCGGAACCTTAGTGGGAATAACCAGTGAATGAAGGATGGAGGAGGAAGTGAACGGAGTGCCCGTGTATTGGCACAATACTTCCTCCCCACAAATATTTCCCTCTTCCTACGCAAAACGAACACAGCTGTAAATAATAATCATTTTGCCGGCAGAAGGTCTTCCGGAATCGAGCAGAGGTCATAAACGCGTTTGAAGATTTCATTGTCTCAAAAAGTCAGCACTTCTACGAAAAAGTAATACTTGACCTTGTATCACGTTGGAAGAATGTCATATATGCCACCGGATCCTATTTGGATTGAATAAAAATTTACGGAAAAAAAAGTTGGCTTTTAAATATTTACTATAGAATCGGACATTTCATGTGGTACATCCCAATAGAGATAGCGTCATCCGCCAATGTTGATGATGGAAGATGGTGGATGAATGTATGGACTTAGTTTGGTGGGATTTAAGAAATCGGCTTTTTAGCTTGAGGACGTGAATCAGCTCAATGATTTGTGGGGGGGTTAATTATGTAACAGTGGTGTCTCACCTTGGGACCGAGTTACCACCCAAACCAACCTCTCCTCAAACCGCTCCATCACCGGAGCTCCGAAATATGGACAAAAATTTCTCTCGACCATTTCACGAAGCCTGATGGGGTCGTATTTCACTGGGTAACGGGGGCACAGGGAGCCTTGAATAAACTTTATTGAATATAATTTCCATCATTATGTACGACTCCTTGCCAGCATGATGGTCATTGGTATATCCCATTTTAAAAAAAAAGGCCTTATCCTTGAAGACGAAAAATTGAATCAATGCTTGTCTGATATCTACTTCTTTTTAAAATTTATGGTCTGCAATATATAGGGTTTTCCAATAGGGACTTGACAACTTTGAATTTAATTTGTGAACGCACCGTTTAACTAATCATCAAACTGTCACTGTCAATTTATTCAGCAAACTCAACATTTAAATTATAAAATTATAAAAATCTACTACCGAAATTTGGAGTCGGTGACCGCTACTTTAAGAGCGTTAACTCCAATTTTCTGTCGTAATTCTCGCCCTAGTAGACAGGCAATAACAAGTTTAGTGGAAAAATTTGAGACTACATATTCGTTGTGTTCTGTTACCGTGCCAGTGAGACAACGGGTTGGTCGAAGTGTCGAAAATATCGCTGCCGTTCAGGCAAACGATCTAAATCAGTCAATTCGACGGCGTTCTCAAGAATTGGGCATCGCCCAGACCACTTTATGGCGAATTTTGCCTAAAGATCTTGGTTTACACTCACACAAGATCAAGCTGACTCAAGAATTGAAGCCGGTGGACCATTTTAAGCGACCTACATTCTCCGATTGGGCTCTGGAAAAGATGCACCAAGATGATGAATTTCATCGCAAAATCATCTTCAGTGACGAAGCTCATTTTTGGCTCAATGGGTTCGTCAATAAGCAAAACATGCGTTATTGGTCGGGTGAAAATCCACATGTGCTTCATGAAGCACCACTTCATCCACAAAATATAACTGTTTGGTGGGGTTTGCCATATTTTGGGGCAATTTTTTTCGTCGACGATAACGATCGTCACGTTACTGTGAATGGCCATCGTTATCGCGCCATGATTACCGATTATTTTTGATCCGAATTGGAAGATATGGACTTGGGCGACATGTGGTTGCAACAGGACGGTGCCGCAAGCCACACAGCACACAATACAATCGATTTATTAAAGAGTAAGTTTGATGAGCGTGTTATCTCAAGAAATGGGTCAGTCGGTTGGCCGCCTCGTTCATGCGATTTAACGCATCTAGACTATTTTCTTTGGGACTACGTAAAGTCATTGGTCTATGCCAACAAACCGACGACGTCGGAAGAGCTCAGAGCCAACAATGAACGCGAAATAGCGGCCGTTTCGGCCGAAATGTGTGGGCGAGTCATCGAAAATTGGCTCCAACGAATCGACCGCTGCAAACGGTGGTTATATGAACGAAGTCGAGTTCCATTCATAAATGTTTTGATTGTACTTTAAGACGATAATAACGTTTTTGAAATATCTCAAATGGTTTGCGTTTTATTTAAAAAAAAGTTGTCAGTCCCTATTGGAAAACCCGATATAAGGTTCCGCGTTAATCGATGCCCTAGAAAGCTATATATTCGTGTTCTTGAATCTGCAAACGCGATAAGTAAATCAATGGTAGTTGCATTCATTAAAGAGTACGCTTAACTTGTTTTCCAGTTGTCGGTTTTCTTGTTAAGCACTCAGGATAATTCAAAAATTAAATAAAGGGCGGGCCATACATGTTTGCACATTTGAAACATGAATAAAAAAAAATTACAAGTGTTATTTTTTTGATCATTTATTTAACGTAATAAACGTAATATTTTTTTAAATGACATCGTCGCGAGATCAACACTGAATTGCGATTTGGTTTGAATCTAGATTTTAGGTTTGAAGCTTGTCCGATATGTTACATATCTTACATGCATATATTATATGCAATAAATTAATTGTATTCTTTGTACAAGAGACATTATATATTCCCATTCCTTTACACTTTACCATGTATACTCGTATATATAAACGGTTTTATTATAATTAAATTGTAATTCTCTTTATACTTTGAGTATTCGTGCACACGCTATAGGTTTTGTTCCTTATACTATAAGGGTATTAATTATAAAAATAAACAATTAAATCTATATTAAAAAATGCCTTTTTTCCCTATATTTCTTTTACGAGAAGCGGGGTTATAAAGGGTGGGCCATACATTTTTGTACATTTGCAACATGAATAGAAATAAAATTACAAATGTTATTTTGTTGATCATTTCTTTAAGTAGTAAACGTTTATTGAAATTTATTTTTTTTAAATGACATCGTCGAGATGTGCTCCGTCTCGTCGTTGGCACTCCTGCAATCGACTACGCAAACTTTGGAAAACTCGCTGACACAAGCTGCGAGGTATCGCGGCTATCTCCTCCGTATGTTCTCATTGCTTCTTCTTGAACGTGGCCGCCCTGTTTGTTTAATATTCGTTGTCGATCCCGTTTGCTCGAACTTCTAGACCCAGGCTCTGATTAAATTAACACTTGGACACTCACTTACACGGCGTAATCCGTATACAATTCTAAATAGGCGTCGTACAGTAACGTAGGAACCATTGTTTTTGTAAAATTGTTTTACACAAAAAGCACGCTGTTGTCCCGTGAAGAGCTCCATCGTGACTAAAATTGCATGAAGCGACGCACATTTTTAAGAAACCAAGTGTTGCCATTTGCAAAAATGTAACATGAATAGTTTATTAACAATATTTTGGTCATTAAATGCTTACATCCAAAAATATGTTTAAAAATATCTCAAAATTCTTGTCAAATTCCCAACAAAAAAAAAAACAAAATCAACTTTTTGGAGGACATTCCGACACTATGTTGTAATCAAATCCAGGTGACTCGATCACATTAGCCTCTTAAACGCCTCATTTTAGCTATTTTCCTAAACCTTTGAGGAGATATAATGGAACCATGGATCAAGGCAGAGGTAATTTTAGTATCAATTGGTGCTAAGATGACTCACTTCAAAAATTTTCTTTAACAGCAAATATCTTCTAGAAATTATAAAAAAATTGTTTCATTTAATAAAAGCTTTCCTATCCAGCAAAATTCACATTACAAAGACGCGACTGCAGTAAAATAATGTCCTCATCTTGCATTCCATCATCAGCATTTCTTTATCGTAAAAATTAATTTCCCTCCCAATTAAGTTTAAAAAAAAAAACCAATTAATATTTCTTAACAGTATTTGGATTCTCGTCAATCAAAATATGAAGCGCCACTAGAAAGTGGCATGGTTCAGGAAAACTTTCCGTGCTGCACATGGGATGACGCCATATCGGCGATATGGATCGATTTAGTTCCTCGTAATCGTGGAACACCTTGGTGTCGTGAAAAATCTGCCCACTCTTGACGTGAAAACGAATCGTTAAATTATAGATCTATGTTTAAGTATCGTTGGGCAAGGCTGTCGCATCTGGTGGTCTTATGTAAATAAAATAAATCTTTTGAGAATTGCCGCGATGAAGACAGAGTCCTCTGGAACGATTTATGTTTGGGAATGGCACCGATTTTTTAACGGTGGACGGGTATTTATAGATCATCTGTAGCGTGAAGTATAAATGACCATCGGGCTGAAGAATGGGATTAACATTTGTCAGATAGAGTCTAGGTCGATGATCAATTCTGCGGCATAGTAGTGAAGAAAGATGACATTAAATTAAGTAAACATATTCGAATTCATTAAACACAGATTACTTATAGGGTTTTCTATAACGAAAGGACATCAGTCAATTTAATCAAGTTTTTTGTCTTTTTATAAATTAGAGACGACATAAACAAGTTTTATGATCGTCAACTACATAAGGAAAGTGCTTGGATTGCATCTACAAATTGTAAAGACGTTTTCATATAAAATTGCTTCAAAAACGAGATGTCCTTAATGGTCTTTCCAGAAGCGGAATTTTTTTTTATACTAACGCGCGCACAAAAGGAGATTTTGAAGTACTCTTAAATGTCAGAGCACAGTGCAAGCGGATGGAGAGGAAGTGGAAAAGGAAAGGAGGTGTCGCTATATATCGGTCTTGAATGTCTGGACATCACAACGGACAGGAAACACATGATCAGGCAGAACATTCTGCATTCGTGTGGTTCGGCTAAAGAATTACTATTTATGTTTATTTGTGGGCCTAAAGTCCACTTTCAACGTGAACTGATGCGCATTCACAGATTGACGGGTATCGTGGGAAAATGTCTGAAGGGGCAGAACACATTCAGTAAGTTCAATTGAGCAACGACCGTGGTAATACCTGTAGAAAAGAGATAGGCATGATACGTTGTGCCTGTGTTCTAACGACGGAATTGATCGACTTACGGCTGAGTCCCCAATAAGTTTCACTGCTCGTTTTTGCATCCTGTCGAGTACCTCTAGTGCAGTTTTGGATGCACCTGATCAAATATGGGAGTTGAACTCCATTTTTGGACGAATATACGCCTTGTAAATAGTGGCCAGGTTGAATGGAGTGAAGTATCTTTTGCATCTCTTAAGGAACCCCATACATTTGGTTGCACTTTTCGTTGCTTCAAATATGTGGTCATTCCAGTTAAGAGTCGAATTAATTCGAGTGCCGAGGATTGATAGTTCCTTGGCTACGTCGATGCAAGTGCCGTTCATAGACAGTATATTTACTTTGGGGTTCGCCTTCGACGACAAGAGGCAGCACTGAGTTTTAAAGGCATTAAACTCTACTCGGTTAGCATATCCCCACTGATATATCTTATTGAGGTCTGAATTCAATGTATCAAGCATAAGTTGCTGGTTGGTAGTGACGTTCGAAGAGTTTGGACGGGAGTGTTCGTACGAGTATGAGAAACTCAACGTGCTGGGTTGTGTGTAATTGACAAGAGATCATTTATAAAGATGAGGAAGAGAGTGGGTGAGAGTACCGAACCTTGGTGACAGACAGACAGATTTGACACCATTAAGAACCACTTGGATTGAACGGCCAAAAAGATAGCCTGTTATCCATCCGATCAGGAAATTTTCCACTCCATAGACATGTAATTTTGACAAAACTTTGTCGAAGGCTTTTGAAATATCTAATGCGACTACCTTGCTTTCTCCGAAGTAGTGGATAGAATGGCTCGACTTTTCGGTAAGGTACACCATCAAATCTCCTGTGGACATGTTACTACGAAAGCCATATTGGCGGTCATTGAGGAGGTCATTTGATTCCAGATATTTCGAAAGTTGACGGTTGATAAGTGATTCCCTTAACTTGGAGAGAATAGAAATTAGTGCTATGGGTCGATAAGAAGAAAGGGATGATTTATCACCCTTATTGCGAATTAGCTGAATGTTCGCTGACTTCCATCTATTTGAGAAACGGCCAGTAAAATAAGACAAATGGAAGAGTTTCCGCAGTGGTTTAGCGAGTGAAGAGGAATATCTCTTCAAGAGGATTGGGGGAATGCCATCCGGACCAGCGGATTTGTGGGTGTTTTGCTCTTTGAGTGCGCGGGCAACAGTACGCGTTTGGAAGTGAATCTGGCTCATGGTGTGCTGCTTATGCTCAAGTTGAGGTCGAACTGATGTGGTATCAGGCAGCGTTGAGTTGGCTGCAAAATGTGCAGCAAGTAGATTCCCCTTCGCTATTGCAGTGGTGACTGATTTGTCATCGACTATACGCGATGGAATGGATGAAGATACTGAGTTTTGAATGTTTTTCACGAATGCTCAGAAGTTTCTACTACCTGCGGGAGAGTGTAGTATTTTTTGTCTCACTCTCTGGTCATGCAAGAACTTGGCGCGTTGGATATACGCATTGCAGTCATTTCTAGCTCTCTTAAATCTTTTCCGGTTTTCCTCAGTATTGTTTGATTTATACAACTGGAAGCTCAACTCTTTAGGTTTAATGGCTTCTCTGCACCCGGAATCGAAGCACATATTTGTCTTGGGTTTGATACTCTTTACTCTGTGTGGAATAAAGTTTCGCATGCCAAGTAGAATCGTGTCTGTCAATGTGTCCCCTATAGAGTCAACATCGTTATTGAGGGAAAATAACGACCAATTTAACCTCCCAAAAAAGTTGTTCAAACCTTCCCACTTGGCTTTCTCGTAGAACCATACTGTTCTTTTGGGAGTTTTCTCGTTAGCGTTGCTGTTGGTTAGAACAAATTTAGTTGACACGACACCGTGGTCTGAAGTGCCCAAGGGCGAAGAAACTTCAATAGGGCATTTGTTTGGGTGGTAGGTGAGAAACAGGTCCAGTGTGTTGGCCAATTGACCATATATATCTGGTACCGATGTTGGCTCATTGACAAGTTGAGTTAAACTATTTGACTCATCAAAAAGCTGGACATATTGACCTTCAGGTGTTGTGTGTCCGAGTGACGAAGCCACTGAGAATTATGCACATTGAAATCACCCACACTAACGATTTCAGTGTGCGGATATAGGGTCAAGATCCTATCGAAAGAATCAGACAGAGCACCAAATTCGTTAAAGGATGCATCTCTATCCAAGTTTGGGCTTCTGTAAAGAAAGCAGTAATGTATGATATGCTTACGAACGTGAAGTTTTAGCCAAGAGAAATAAAATTCTGAGTTGGAACAGAGCCCATATTGTGGCAGAAGCTGATAAGCAATATCATTTTATATGTATGTGGCTATACCACGATGTAGAAAGAACAGTGGCACTAGGTTATATCCAGGTAGATTAAAATCGGAAATAGCTGTATTAGTAATTACCGGGGTTTCGCTAGTTGCAAGGATAGTTGGTTTCTGGTTAGAAATATGGGCAGACACAGAAGAGAAATTACATCGCAAGCCGCGAATGTTACACAAATTAACGCGAAATGGCCCTGCACAGAAAACCAATACCGCTTCGGGAAAGGATGCAATTCGGAATCAGCAATAGAAAAGCGAAAGCAACCACTACATGTGTTATGCCCTTGTAGTGGGTGCCCCACTAGATCCGTGCCTAAATCCAGGTCACATCCCTTCCATGACAAACATTATGCCACTCAGGCACCAAAAACCCTCCCAAGATTATAAATCAATCGAGAGTATCGATGCCTGAGGGACGCAAATAGAGGTGCGAAAAAAAAGGAAAACAGACACAAGGGATGGACTGGTTGGAGGGTTTTCCCGCACTGCACATCACCCGCGTGTATATACTCGCACTTTTCAGAGCACTAAGACGCGTGTGTGGAGATCCGTTTATTTGCATAGGATCGCACAGAAAACTTTGCACTGCACTCGGACGCGTGTGTGAAAATCCGTTTGTTTGTTTAGGATCGCATAGTAAGACTTCTCGTTCGAACCGATAGTGCAATTGGGTATCTTGTGTATATTTCATCATCATCATCGGCACTACAACCGGGAACCGGTCTTGGCCTTATTTAACAAGTCCTGAGGCTTGTTAAATTTTCCATAATGATTTATTATTTCTGGGCAAGGTCATTAGTCTTGCGCCAGAAGTTCCCCGACGGGGAATCGAACCCGGATCTCCCGGGTGACAGGCGGGTATACTAACCATTATACTATCGAGGAGCTATCTTGTGTATATTTAAGATTCCCAAAACGGTTGCACACATTAATCCGATGGTACGGATCACGAGGCAGAAGCACACGTGCTGTCTCGCTGGCAGTTTTAAATCGATTAAAACAAGGAACCCTCAGCGTCGGAAATCACCATGGCCCCTCATTCGAACTCATGCGCAGTAAAAGCAAAGTAAGTATACGACTAGTTCACAGATACTATTGAGAATAAAGTTCGCTGTTTCGTGAGTTCTAGTGAAACTTTGGTCAATAATTGATAAAGAAAAAGTTTACGACACACTAATGTAAGGGGTAAAAAAGTATTCTTCTTGTCACTGAATTCGAATTATTTTAGATGTTAATGTTTTACAGGGAACTCCCTAAATTTTATAAAAATCTCTTCCTCGTTCGAACATGTCCGAATTCATTGTCAAACAGCATAGCGTGTATATAGTCCACCTTAAGCAGTAGTCGCCTAGATAACGGCTCGACTGTGAGCAAAATTTAGCAACTGAACATAGAATTGAATAAAACGACACCATGTGCATGGGGCCTTAGAATACGCTTACATCTAGACCGGCTTGTCATAAAAAGGGAAAAAATTCGGAGTAGTACGGGCCCCACTGACTAAGCGCCCGGTGAAATACCATCCCATTGCTTATAGACTCCGCGAACACTCACTGTGTCGGATGTGCGTTTTAACGAATTCAGTGCGTGCTTCCTTATGTCGCTGTGTGAGATGTCAGTTCAGTTGCTTAAGGCTAATGCCAATTATCTAATGAAACTAGAATCGCAGTCTAAATTAAAACATGGAACCATTTGGGGCGAAGAAGCGCCTGTTTTGTACATTTTCTATAAAAGGGCTCGTTTTATCGTCGGCGAACATTTTTATTGGTCTCCCCGATCGTTTATTTTTACCATAATTTTCAATACCGGCTTGTAGAAAATTCTTCACTACACCTTGAGAGCGATTTATTGTATTTCATTGGCAATTTGGTTTGGGCCATTCCACTATTTTGTACATCGATTATTCTTTGTTTTTCAATGTCCGTTAATTGTTTCTCACGTGGCATATTTAGAACTTTAAAAAAATGGAGAAAGAGCAGAAAATGGAGGAGGACAGTGAGCTCCTCTCCGCCTCCAACTATGACATGTATGGGGAAATAATACTTTCGTTTCTTTTGCATCGTCCGAGGCTGAGGATGAAGAAGAGGAGGTAAACGAATTGGAAGCAAAACTTGCGGTGACAAGAGCATGACTAGAGGAGAGACGCTGAGAGAAAAATATAGCAGCGCTCGAACAGCAAAGAGCTAACCAACAACAACAAAAGCCGAAGCCAAAAGTCGGCCAACATCAACAAAATCAATAGCAACAGCAACTACCAAAACAACATCGCTCACAGCAACAGCAAAGAGCACAACAGCAGCTGATCAACAACAACAACAAAAAATAAAGATGCCACAAATCAACACCATCGATATTGATTGTAAGGAATTGGTAAGTCTTTGTAAGCTAGCTGTAGGTAACAATTTTTTAATTGAAAGATTGGCAGGTAAGAGGCATGCCATTCAAACTTATACGCTGGCACACCACGATAAAATAAAACAGGTCTTAAAAAGAGCCACAGCGGAATTTTACTCGTTCACCCCGAAACAAACGAACAACGTAACAGTTTTATTAAAGGGCATCGACACTGAAACGGAACCAGAGATTCTGCTTGAAGCCTAAAGTGGGAAGATTTCGAGTTTAGCGCGATAAAACCATTCACCACTGCCAAGTCAAAAAGGGAAAAGCTACCATTCTTTTTTGGTCCAATTGTCACCGAGCACCAAAATTGGTGGTCTAAGGAAAATAACAGTTCTGGATCATCAAATTGTCACATGGGACAAAATCAGCCAAAGGCAGAGATATTCTACAACGTGTCCGCTGCCAAAGGGGCGGACTGTGAAATACAGCATCGTTGCGTAAATGTGGACTTGACCACAAGGCAGAAGAATGCCCTCTGGGAAGAGATAGGGTAGAAGACAAAACCCTTCTATAGTGCGCAGTATATCGGAATGGGGGACACTCGCTAATTAACGGAGATGTCCTAAATTCCGAAAATTAATATCGAGAAGTGTGCCTCGGCAAAAGAAAGCAAACACATCTCGAACAACAACAATGCATGTAACGCCGCAGCGGTCGTATGCGCAAATTGTATCGGGAGGGAGAAAAACCAAACAAGCTACAACACTGGTAGCCATAAATAATCCGACTCAGACTGAAACAACATTACAAGCAGACGTGTTCACAGTCTTGCTCAATCTACAGAGACAGATGACACAGCTGCAAAGCCATACAAACGAGATCTACTCGCGCTTGCCTAGTCTAAATAAAAACTCGATATAAATCCTCTAACCAAAACATCAATCAAAGCTCTTGTCGTGAATGTAAATTCACTTATAAGAACTGGGAGAAGAGCCCCTTTTTTCAACCTCTTGCAAGATGAAAACTCTGCGTTTTATCGCATTTTCTATGACTTTCCACAAGATTTCCGGTGATAACTGTTCGCATTTCTGTCGAATATTCTCCTTAAGGGTTGCGATTGTCCGAGGCTTGTGGGCACAAACCTCCGACTTCAAGTAGCCCCAAAGAAATAAGTCTGGGATGGTTAAATTGGGCGATCTTGCTGGGCGGAAGATTACGCGACCAGAAAACGCTTCCTTTACAATATCCAGTGTTGCACGTGCGGTGTGTACGGTTGCACTGTCTTGTTGAAATCACATGTTCACCAAGCCTCGCTCATCCAATTCCGGCAGTAAGAAGTCGTTTATCATGGCCCTGTAGCATTCGCCAGTAACAGTGATCGTATTATCGATGGCGTCCTCAAAAAAATACGGCTCAAACACTCCTTCCGCGTGAACGCCGCACCACACAGTGGCTTTGAGCGGATGTAATGGCTCTGTGGATTTTCAGTGCCCCGGAAACGAAGATTTTGCTAATTGACGTAGCCGCTTAAGTGGAAATGCGCCTCGTCGCTCATGATAATTTTCGACACAAAAGCGTCCTCTTGATTGTTGAGATTAAGAATGGCTTACCAGTAAATCATCATCATTGGCACTACAATCGGGAAGCGGTCTTGGCCCTATTTAGCAAGTCCTGAGGCTTGTTAAATTTTCCATAATGATTTGTTTTCTCCGGGCAAGGTCATTACTCTTGCGCCAGAGCCTCCTCGACGGGGAAACGAACCCCGGTCTCCCGCGTGACAGGCGGGTATACTAAGCACTATACTATCGATGAGCTAATAAATCACACGCCCTCTATTTTTGTCTCTTTGTATTCTGCAGCTGTCTAGTTCACAAATGTCAAATATGATTGACGTACGACGCCATTTGCAAAAAGTATAACATCTTTCAATAGGGTGATTAATTTTGCACCACCTCGTATATATACATATATATGTACTCACGACATACTGCGATTAATTCTCTATATCCCAAAACTAACAGTGTTCTACTGAAAGAAAACGAGGATATTGACCAGTACATCTAACGGTATGGCCACCAATTGAGCCCAGACACCACTGTTCTGCCTTAACTACCCCTGCAGCAGCACCACACTGAAACTCATTTAAATTGTATCAAAATTCATCATCGAGAAATGTAGGCACCCTCATTCAACTCAACACATAAATAGTGAACTGATTGTCATAAAAGGACCCTGATCCCAAAAGTTTGCTCATAAAAGGTTCCATATAAACAACACTCCAGTGCCGGATAAAAGAGATTATCCGAGGTTTACGATATTCCAAATCACAATCACTGTCAATAAATTGCTTTCATAAAATCACACAATAACCTGAGAACAAAAACGATAATAAATTCACTCACCGTTCCTCGATGGTGGTCGGTAGTTGAGTCCTTGTTCGCATGAGCGATAGAAAGTGTTTTCCACTGTGGATGCCATTGCCGTTGCCGCCTCCTTCAGACAAATAGCCATTATCGATGTCACTGAATCTAGACGATGTACCAACACGTGCCCTTAACGCATCTCCATCGCTGCAATATCCTTGACCAATGTCCGATTCACAGAAATCCGCGACAAAGTGGTGTCCTCGTGCGCCACGCGTCGGCAACGTCACATGATGTGTGTTATAACCACGTAACAAAGGACGCATTGGCAATACGCTGACCGGTTTCTCCTCTTCATATATCGTGCCAACGATTTTCGATGGCACCGTATTGAATTTCCCGCCAAGATTCATTTGATCTGATCTCTGGAAATCATTGGTCTTATGACCGACAAGCGCATCCTTTGTCGCCATGAATCGACTGCCAGCGTTTGGTGGTGTTAACAAATATGTCTGCGAATCTGTTCGATTGTGCGGTGGGAGGTCATTATACTTTTGGATGTTGTTCACTGATATGTTGTTGTTGGGGTTTTGCGGAAGGTTCTGGGGTGGCCTTTGGTGATGCTGCTGTTGCTGCTGATGATGATGGTAATTAAGATTCCTTCCCAGCGGACTGCTTGGCATCATTTGTTCTTGGAACAGTGTCACAGGTTTTACGATATGCGTTGTCTTTTGTGGGGAATTATCTGATATGGTTCCCCTACTAGATGATATGTCGTTCTTTTCATGCTTCAAACTCCTGCCGGAGTCGTTAAGGCCGATTGTTGTTGGCGGAGAAATCAGTTTTTTGTTGTCTGGCACCACTGTGGGTGAAACCGTTTTACTGGTGCCTTTAATGGCAGCCATTGGTTTGGGGATGCTTGTGCCTCCACCGCTTACATTAGAACTGCCTGAAGAATTGAGCAGTGGTTTGTTAGACGAGGCATTGAGACTGACCTTCGATTCAGAGCGGGAATCGGATAGTTTTGAACCTGGCGATGTTTTGGAAGACGATTTAGTGGTGGATTTCGGATCAACACTTCGTGGCAAGGACTTCTGACCTCGGCCAATGGACGACTGGCTGAATTTGGAGTCAGCGTCAGAATTACTTCTGGCAGGACTTTTCTCCTTTTTGTCAAGTTTTAGCTTGCTTGCCGCATTCACTGAAGATTTCTGTGATCCGGCTACAAATTTCGACTGCTTTGATTGTTTTCCTGTTTGATCCTTATTTCGATTAGCTGTCACCGATACTGCCGGCGGCTTGATTTGAGACAGATGACCATCATTTAGGCTCAAGCTGGAATCACTCCGCTCACTGCGAGCCGATGAGAATCCACTGCTGGAACTGGTTCTCTTTGATACTTGGGATTTATTTGAAGATGTATTGCTCGAAGGGGTTTTATCCTTATTGAAAAGTTTCAATTTGTCCAGCATGGAATACTTTGTCCCAGCAGGCACCTGCCCATTAGCGGTATTGTGATGTATAGTACCGTTGGGAAGGTTAGGTGGTGGACCATGGGGACTCGTTGGGATTTTACACATCGGTTGACGTAGACTGCAATACAAAATTCATCATTCTAGGGTTTTGAAAAGCGAATTATTTTTCTCACACTCACCCATTATTGTTTCCAGTGCCGCCTTTGACTGTCTGTATGCTATGATTGGATGACGGAGGACTCCCTGGACGACTGCTTCCGTTGACATCACTCCCGGCCTTTGCTAAACCAGGAATAGCTGTAAGGGGATGAAAAAGTAGCATTAAATTGACTATTGTTTTGTATCAAGGGTGTATTCTTGGATTGTTTGAATTTAAATGACGTCGGAAAATGTCACCCTTTTTCAAGAGTGGTAACTCATCTGCGTCCTTGCATCCCTTATGTGTACATGTACTCTATCTATTATTAATATTTCAATTTGAAGTTCAAGTAAGATCTTTTACTTCATACAGATTCAGTTGGGTTCCCCAGGGCATCATCCGGTTTTATGGTTCTAAGGAGCTGAGATTTAATGAGGTTGTTAAGGTGATGGAAACAGCTGGTGACCTGATGAAGACATTATTTGTGGCTGGATTTTACGCTTGTGGTTGCGTTATGTGTATTAAGCAATCTTGTTATAACTAAGGTGCAGTTATTGTAAATTTTAGGTAGCAGTTGGATGAAGTGGTTAAGAGATTGCAAATATTATTTACAAACGAGATGTGAAAATATTAACCTCGACCTTGTCACCCTAGGGTATATCCGACTACCTCGCTGGGAATGGAAGATATATAATGCATAGCAAGATGGATAGGAAATTCATTTTTTTTTTGTCCGAGAGTCGACAACCTTCTGAGAACCAACACACACATAATTTATTCAATGGATTGCAAAACAGACCGCACTATCTTGTCCTAAATCTCAATCCAGAAAGGGCACAAATTTGCCAATAAAGGGGATGACCATAATTTAAATTCTAGATATATCGACCGGATGGGATGACCAGGAGTGATGACTATTTACATGACGCCCATCAGTAATGCACTTATTCCAACTGAATTGGTTGTGATTTCTGTGGGGACAGGTGCTCCCTACAAACAATGTTAGCATATTTCAAGTACACAGCCCGATTTAGTTAATTTATTCCAGCTGGAAAAGAAGGCTTTCGCCTAGATATGTTCAAAATACGTTACAATTAGGAAGAGAAATTCAGAACTAAGAAAGAAAATGAAAGTGAAGAGTTTTCAGATAAATGCTGCGTTGTGGTATTATTTTACATGAGAAAGAGATTTTGAGGAACCCTTATATCCAAACAGGTTACGGCAAAATTGTATGATATTGTTGGGCTTTTTTCAGCAGACCTGTGACGACACCATTGTTTCTGGAAAAAAAAACCATTGATTCCACCAACAAAAAAAACCACCAACGACTTTTTTCTTAATATATTTCTCTCGGGAGTGGCGAACCTAAAGCGCGCATACGGCCCCCCGAGATGCCACCAAATAACCGTCCTTTTTGAACAGTTGTAGGTTGTAACTCTCCGGAAACACTCGCGCGGGGAGAGAGTTTCACAGCTCTCCCGCTCTGTAACGGAACGAGTTCTGATGTAGGGATATTTGCGCCGTCGGGAGATGGACCGTAAATTTGTGCGATCCGTCGAATTGTCTTGTAGAGCGCATATAAACCGAATTGCGCGGAACAATACCACGAGTCTCCAAAGAACATTACCCGTGATAATATCTGTAAAACAGGCAGAGGTCAGCTACTGTAGTCCCGACATCATCGCCGTGTCTTCGATCAGGCGGATCGCTTATCTCTGTATGCTCTCAAGTAGCTCGGGGGTATGTTTAGAAGTAGAGCTTCAAACATGAGAGCAATGTTCGACCGCGGGTCTAATTCGGGATTTATACAGGAGAAGAAGTTGGGCCGGAGTAAAATATTTCTTGGCTCTAAAAAGTTTTCCTGAGGCGGACTTGGCGATGTTCGACACATGTTTATGCCACGATACATTCCCGTAGACCGTGACGCCGAGCCATTTCGCGCTTTCCCCAGAATCGAGTGCCCGATCATTTATCATCAGCTGTGGAACCGACGATCCATTTTCCTATATGAATCTTGTATATTGTGTCTTCATTGCATTGAAGTGGACGCGATTGGTGTTTAGTATCATCCGCAAAACTGAACACTTTGTTATCCGTTGATTCCAACAAATCATTTATCTATTTATTGGCCCGTGGGAACCCGAAAGTTCATGAACTCATCGACTCGACTCCACCATTGTTCCCTGTCCTGTGTGCTCTCCTTCCATGTTCGACCATCCGATCCGATCTCCTCGAGGTCAAACGTAACATTGTCCTCCAATCTCCCTCGTTGGTTTATCGTCAAGAATTCTATACACGGTCTTATCGTTGTCCATACGCGCCACGTGTCCAGCCCATCTTAAACTTCGCGACTTGATTACTTTCACTATTGTAGGTTGGCGGTATAGCTCTTCCAATTCGTGGTTGCGGAGTTTTATCCATTGTCCTGCTTCCTCGTCGTGTTTAAAAAACCTTGGGGATATCCAATGCGCCCAATTATTTCACCATGATCTTCAGATATCCATAAATTGGTTATAAAGGTTAAAAGGTCTCCCGTGGATCGCCTGCCGCGGAATCCCTATTGACGATCAGTCAGAATTCCAAATACTTAATTAGCTCGGCGTCAATGACCTTTTCCATCACCTTAGATAACATAGACAGTTATGCTATCACCCGCTAATTTTTGGGATACACGTTTTCCATTTCTTCGGCATTGGCTGAACTCGAGCGATTTTCCAGCAGGTTGGAAATGTCTTCCGAGCGTAAGATAAGCGAACGAGCCTGCCAAGAACGGCCGATAGTTCTGGAGCATATTTCTTAAGTACTACTCGTATTGCTAGTATTCCGTCCGGGCAGGTTGCCTTCTTACGGTCCAGTCCACTTGGAATGCGTTGAATAGTATGCGGGCGGAACCTCACATCCCGCATTGAAGACCGTGCCGGCACGATCATAGGTGGCTGCAAAAGACCGACATCGTGGTTTGAGTTCGCGGAAAATAAGTTCGCCAACACATCAGCTTAATGCTTTAAATTTGTGAGTAGTGTCTCGTTGCCTGTCACTAACAAAGGAAAAGATGAGGAAGCGAAGTTACTGCTGACAGCCCATGACATTGATTAGAAGGGTAACGAACCAGTTGGAGGTTTATTTGTCATTCAGTCGTTGTAGGCCTTCTTCGCAATATCAATTGTCTGGTTGCACGCGTTTCTGCTACTAACAAAATTCATTCTGTTAACCTCGGTAGAATTGAAGCGCCATTTCTTGAAAGCTGAATTTTCGCCGTTGTAATCTGCTTGCATTTGTTTATCTAACCAAGGTTTACCAGATGAATGTCTTTTTATGTAGAATGTAGATCTTCATCATGAGAAGAATAATCTCTGTGACCAAGATTGTGCACTGTGCACATCTCCTACCACGGAAAGGATGCGAAAAAATCGTCCCAGATAACACCCCTAAAAATGTGCGAAGCTGGTTAGGTTGGTTATTCGCTTGGAATGCAAGAGGTTGCGCCAGCAAGCAGTGATCCGACTTTCCCAATGGCGCAGCAACCTCCACGGTCTAAATGCTCGGCCATCTTTCGGTGCTTGACTGATGGGCCTGTGGGGAGGAAGTAATGTGCCTAACACGGACACTCGATTCACTTCCTCCTCCATCATATTAATAATTGGCCCGTCGCCGCAACAAGAGAAAACACGAAACAAACAGCAGCCGGGAATGAAAACATAAAGACAGGATTTATGTTAGTTTATTTTATTCACTTTTGGTTAAACGATTAACTTTAGTAAACGTTTTGGTTTCGGGATCACAATTAAATGAATAGCTTGTGTTGAACGAATGTTTTAATGGTTGCAAAGTAAAAACTATAATATAATTGAATATTGTGTATTTAGTTAAGGAAAATAATACTGTCTTTTTTTTATTGCCACAAAAAGAAAAAGTGTGTACTCGCACGAACACGACTCCGAAATATATATATATGCGCGTCTCCGCAGTGACGGCGGAGAGCGGGAGTGAACCCACCGCCGCGAACGGTGGTTGTAATAGGACTCAACGATATTCGATCGTTGACGAGGGAATTCGGTCAGTGAAACTGGCTCTCTTAATTTAAGGGTGTCTTTTATCTTCCCACAGAAACGTAAAGTCTCTCTTTGGGGGAACCAGCAGATCTCATACCGAAGATCGCCACAGTACACTTGTGTGTGTGTACGCTGGTTATTTTATGGACCAAACCAATGGGAAAGAGTCTAAACAAAGAAAAGGGCATCGAGTGTATCATGGGATGCCAATTGGGTAAAGCAAACAAACCGAATCTCTTTGGATGATAATAGGTTTTCTGTTTGATCTTGCCGCCGCTGATGAAAAGCAGATCCCGAAATATTAGAAGACAAGGGGATCGGGTAGATCATTGTCTATGGTATGCATTGCAGCTGTTACGATAGCAGTAATACCGATGCACATGGTGCTAATTGGTTTAAAACGCGGGATGCGTATTTGCTTTGGTTTGCACATTGTGCGAGTCAGAGAATTTTATTGCTGGGAGAAAAAGGTCGCCAGCCAATGTATACATAAAGAAATTTATCTTACATAGGTGAAAGATGATAGCAATATTTTCATGAAAAACCGAACTTTAAGAAAACCGTCATCGCGTAATAGGGTTCATTCTCGAAACGCTGTCGACGTTCGACTGATAACGGCATTTTGACCAACAGGGACATGGGTTTCATCAATATGAATGTAAACGCCGTCCACCTATAATAACTAAACCCGATATCCTTGCCTTAACTGAGACCCAGATCTATTCGTTATTTTTTTTTTTAAACTAACGCGCCCACAAAAGAGGATTTTGAAGTACCCTTAAATGTCAGAGCACAGTGCGAGCGGATTGAGAGGAAGTGGATAAAGAAAGGAGGTGTCGATGTATATTGGTCTTGAATGACTGGACATCACAACGGCCAGGAAACACATGATCAGGCAGAACATTCCATATTCGTGTGGTTCGGCTAAAGAATCACTCTCTATGTGTATTTGCGCGCCTAAAGTCCACTTTCAACGTGAACTGATGCGCATTCACAGATTGACGGGTATCGTGGGAAAATGTCTGAAGGGGCAGAACACATTCAGAAAGCTCAGTTGAGCAACGACCGTGATAATACCTATAGAAAAGAGATATGCATGATACGTTGCGACTGTGTTCTAACGACGGAATTGATCGACTTACGGTTGGGTCTCCAATGAGTTTCACTGCTCGTTTTTGTATCCTGTCGCGCACGCGTAGTGCAGTTTTGGATGCGCCTGACCATATGGGAGTTTAATTTCTTTGTATATAGTGGCCAAGTTGGATAGCGTGAAGTATATTTTGCATACCTTAAGGAATCCCATACATTTGGTGGGACTTTTTGGAGCTTCAAATATGTGGTCATTCCAGTTAAGAGTCGAATTAATTCGTGTACCGAGGATTGATAGTTCCTTGGTTTCGTCGATGCAAGTGCCGTTCATAGACAGTATATTTACTTTGGGGCTAACCTTTGACGACAAGAGGCAGCACTGAGTTTTTAGGGCATTGAATTCTACTCGGTTAGATAAACCCCACTGATATATCTTTTTGAGGTTAGAATTCAATTAATCAAACATAAGTTGTTGGTTGGTAGTGACGTTCGAAGAGTTTGGACGGGAGTGTTCTTATGAGCATGAGAAACACAAGTGCTATCATCAAAACGATTGAATTGGGTTGTGAGTAATTGACAAGAGATTTATAAAAATGAGGAAGAGAGTGGGTGAGAGTACCGAACCCTGAGGAACACCTGCATTAATTTGATGGGAGACAGATTTGACACCACCAAGAACCACTTGGATTGAACGGCCAGAAAGATAGTCTCTTATCCATTGGATCAGGGAATTGTCCACTCCATATGAATGTAATTTTGACAAAAGCGCTGGATGCCAAACTCTGTCGAAGGCTTTTGAAATGTCCAATGCGACTACCTTGCTTACGCCGAGGTAGTGGATGGATTGGCTCCACTTTTCAATAAGGTACGCCATCCGATCTCTTGTGGACCTGTTGCTACGAAAGCCATATTGGCGGTCATTGATATAACATGAACAGCTTTTAGCACTCTTTATATGATTCCCACGGAACTCGGACTTATTTCGTTTATTTAATTATAAAACATCATTATTTATTTTAATACATTATTTTTTACGATTGAAATGCGAAATCGTTCAAATTGTATATCGATGCAAAGGAGGGCGATACATGGTACATGAAGACAAGCAATCTCCAACGGGTTTAAGTGTCCCAAGCCAGATTTATACCCAGAGAACAGTAACAAAAATCAACACCATCAAAATATTAAAAAATTCGAAATGATTGAGGTAGTTCTGTGGGGGATCTAGGTAGGCGCCAGCACGGACGCGGTTTCACGGTACCCCCAACACGTCACTGTGTAAATAACACTGACAACGTTTACCGACGGGGGAGAAAGAAAAGAAATAAAACGCTTCTGTCCGGTTTTAATGTTAATGTTTTCCTTCGTATTTTTATTTTCACTTAAACGTTCGGTTATTAGCTGATCTCCCCTTTTACTTAAAGTATTGTGTTCAATTTCTTTAACCGCGGTTGCAGGAGCACTTAATCTCGGTTGATTTCCAACGCGGAATTTTGTAGATCGAACTAGATTAACAATGAACGCGGACTCTCGAAAATAGTACCTCGAGACACTTCGCGACTCCCGGCATCTGGTGGTTGGATAAATCTGCACGCTCCTGGTGATTGCCCGAGTTGCGCCGCGCCGTATTGGGAAAAGGTTGTTGGATACGCGATGATTGTCGAACGTGAGGTGGCCGAAACGCACGTCGGGTTCCGAGGACCGACCCCCGAAATATACTGTGTTACACCGACTGGGTGGGTTGGGTGGAGGCGCTTGTAAGTAAGCAAAACGCTCGCAGGCGGCGATGCGCACTTGGTGGTGGTTGGATGTCGACTGACTTGTGAATGAGAATGATTCATTCAATGCGTGGTGGCAGTGCGTCATGGCGAAATTAGGTTCGCTGCCAATTATGAAGAATTTTGGAGGAGTTGCTATGCTCGCATAGAACTCAGTTCCAGCGAATTCTGGCCGTACAGGCTGGGTTGAATTCGTTGGTTGGGTGTACCGGGAAATTGACTTGGGGACGCGAGCAAGTATGGGCATGCATTTTCGGGGGAAATTGGTATTGCTTGGGTGCAAGCAAGGAATATTATTTCGGTGAAATGTTAACCGAAGTAATTTCGGGGAAATGTGCGCGGCTTGGTTAGTTGTTAATGTTCCGTTGAGGATTGGGATATGCGTTTTGTTATGGCATATGAATTTCGGGGAAATTGGTATTGCTTGGTCACAATGAGGAAATATAGATAATTGACCGAAGCAATTTTGGGAAAATGATTGCCGGGATGATTAGAATATATTCGGTTGAATTATATTCTGTTGGGAGTTTGGAAAATGTCTTTTATTGCAGATTGGGAGATGTATGCTATTGTGGGAATGGTTTTTGCATGTTAGGTTAGGATTGTGGGTTGGTTCTCCGTGTGATATAGAGAACCCCCACAGTTCTGTCCACATTTTTATATTAAACTGACAAGAAACAACGCGTGACACAAATCAGAGTAGATTCTCCAATTTCAAGATGGCGTAAAATTATTTCATATAATTTTAAAATTTGAAGACTACGTAATTTAATTACAGACGAGTATAACCTTTTCGATTGTTAAAAATAAATATGATGGCGAAAAATATATTACTATGTTCTGTGTGAGAGCCCGGACAAAAAAATGCCAAAATTAAATTAAACGTTCAAAATGACTGCAAAATGTCACCATACGTCAGATACGTGTATCAACAAATTTTTGAAAATTTGATTTTTAATGCCAGTCCAATTTAAAAAGTACAATTATTTTTTTAACATCCCACGTATAAGAATAATTCAGAGTCCTTGTTTCGTAACTCCCATCGGGCATGTATTCGCTCAACATGAAACTGTTTCCACAAATAGGGTTGTACACTTGAGCAGTACCGACAACTTAAAGTGCTCCAAAAAGCCAATAAATTATTTAAGCGACAGTATTGCAACGTTTTGAGCATCAATTTAAAAATGTAAATATTTTGATAGTCCTTGAAAATAAAAAAAATAAAAAAGAACATTATAAATGGCAAACGCGGAATCCGTCTATTCACTGTAACAGTAGCGTTGCCAAAATGCCAACAGCATTTGAAAACTCACCGAAGAGTAACTACGAAATCGAAAATGACTCTACCATTCTGACAGATAGCTAACCTTCATTAGATATGATTGTGAGACACCTCATCGTCGAAATATCTCGCAAATTTAGCTTATCAGGTTGCCTATAAAACCATAACAGTCGACTGTTTGCAAAAGTCTTGCCTGAAGGCACAAAAACGTTATATATCATCTCCCCCGGAAAAGCCCAAAACCCTAAATATTATTTTACTTTGTTTTTACTTTACAACTTTACCGAAAGCCTTTTACCTCATTTTACAGTGAAATAAGATAAAATTAAACAAAGATTTATCGTGTCTCACTGCTGCCACAATAACCAAACATGCAATTCTATTACCGCCAAAGGCGATCGCAGCGTTGCAGGAGCAAACACAAAACATTCAACAGTGACAAACGAGGTAATATATTGGTGAGGGACGGAGCCTCAGACCTTTCAAGGTAGGGGGATACAACGCACCGTCATTGGGGATGACGATGACGAAGACTCGGTTCCTGGTACACGTTCCAGAATTTATACTATAAGTTCTCTCCACGTTTTTTTTTTGTGTATGTGTGAATAAATTAATATATTAAAAGCGCCACAAGTGGAAGACATGAGTCGTACCGTTACTGGTTCGCCAAGGTACATGTAAGTGCATACATGTGGAACATGACTCAGAAAAATACTCTCAAGATATCTGTAGATAAAAATGTTAATTTTTGTGCATCTGTTTGGAATCGCGATGCTAAAGAATGGAATTGCAGATCATATTGTGAGACTGTCAGTTTGGTTGAGAGGTTTCCAGTAGAAGTGCTGGAGAAAATTTTGAAGGACTAGGTATTTAAATGTAGAGAGGTTGAATGGCGACTTCTTCAATAAAGGGTGTATCTCAATTCCTTTCGCGTTTCGGGGGTATGCGAATACGTTTCTCATGATTTTGACCGTTGTCGATCGCTTAACGGGAGTTTATCGTTTTCTTATTATATCTTGGGGAATTGCTATGATGTGCAGTCGAGTGTCTTTATAATGAATTTATATTTGGAATAAAAATGTTGACACACTTATTTGAATACTTTGATCCTCATACAGCAAATATGCACAGTGAATTTTTTTATACAATGCATTTTTGGTTACAAATTGACATGTGTTTCACATTTCTTACATCCAAGGTCCTGATGGAAAGTTTTCGGACCAGCCCTTACGTGGCACTTCCATATATGAAATTGGTGTTTCGTTACGTTGGTACAGTTGGTAAAAAGATTTGTGGAATATGAGATTCTTTTAACTCTTATGAATTGCAGATAAATAGATATGTAGCAAAATAAGCACCTTTCTCACTATTACTGTTCGACAAAAAACTACAACAGCTTACAGCTGTTAAACCTTCGAACAACACATCATCTCTGTTAGGCAATAACGAAGTATTCACGAAAACTGACTTTACATCGGTCCCATGCAAATAAAATTTGCTTTCCCAAGACCTCTCGATGAGCAACGTGAAGTCCTAAGCAAACAAAGGCATCTCAAGCGTGTGCATCCGAAAGGTGATAATATGGTCGGTGCTGAAAAATACTCCACCCATTTCCTTGTCTTTAGGAATATTGTCACATAATCTACCTGCACATACAGCCTCTGCATTGTGCTCTATGGCATGGTAATATCAAACATTATTTCAATGAATTATACCACCAGATTATACTATTTATTTCGAATTATGATTATACGGATTCGTGCTTGCGATGTAAACTCAGGGTACATCGATATTTGTACACTAACATGGTGTGAATTATTATTGAACGAATCCGGTAAATGATAATTCCAGCATATGTACACGAAAGAGAGATTTTTTGTTTTACTTTGGCTTTTTGTTTTGTTTTTGAGTATATCCCGTGTGCGAGGCTTTCAACGGGCTCCGGATGGGGAATTTCTTTTTTTCTTAATTTTTATTTATTTCTCCTTTTTTATGAGTTTTGATTTGGTTTTAGTTTTTATTTGGTGATTTTGATATTGTACGTTATGTTGATTAAATTTTAAGAGTGTAATCGTGTTACAATACAAAATTGAAATGTTCCCTTTGTAAAACTCCTTACTTTAACGTTATACCCCACACGGATATACGGTTCAGTCTTTTACTATTCATTCTAATACCGTTCACCCTTATAACGACGCCCCTGTGCTTTTCACTCTTATACCATCCACTCTTATACCATTCACTCGTATACCATTCACCACTATACCACCCACTCTTATAGCATTCACTCTTATACCATTTACTCTTATACCACCCACTCTTATACCATTCACTCTTATATCATTCACCTTTATACCATTTATTCTTATATAATTCACTCTTTTACTACTCTTCCTTATACTAAACATTTTTAGGTATTTTTTTTTTTTTTTAAATAACGCGCGCACAAATGGGGATTTTGAAGTAGCCTTAAATCTCAAAGCACAGTGCGAGCGGACGTTACGTTGTCATTTACATTAGGTCATTTACTTTTGTGCCAAATCAATTTTTTGATCGCGCACTAAATCATTTTATTTCTCTCGGTAAGCGACGCGCACCCGACGGCTGCCAAGAGAGGACTGATTCTCATAAGCTACTGATATTCTAATTATACAGTTGTGAAATCGTATAACTTAAAACGCAACTGCCATAAAGGTTTAGTGTTATGCTCCGGTGGTGTTATGCAATTCACTTGTATGCTATGGACTCATGTACTAACAACGTTTATATGGCGAACCAGTATACCATATATGTTATATGGTATGCGAGTTATACCACAAACTCTTATACCGACATCTCGTATACTGCAAACTATTGTAGTACAGACTATACTGCAAACGGCTGTTTTTTTAAAATTTTTTTTAATAAATTTCTCTCGGGAAAGGCGAACCTATAGTGCCGAGTGGGTGCCCCGAGATGCCACCAAATAACTGTTGCAGTTCTTTTTGGAAGGGTGTTCCATGGGTTCCCCGCTCTGTAACGGAACGAGTTCTGGTGCAGGGATGTTCGCGCCGTCGGGAGATGAACCACAAATGAGTGGGATCCGTCGGATTGTCTTGTGGAGCGCGTATAAGCCGAATTGGGTGGAACAATACCACGAATCTCCGAAGAACAGTACCCGCTATACCAAAACCCCGAAAATGGGTTTAAGTCGTATACTGCGAACACTTAGAACGCAGCCGTTTATATTGCAAATCTTGCACCGCAAACTATTATACTGGTAACCCTTACACTGCCAACTCCGTATAAGAGTTATGCTATACTACAAACTTTCATACCACCAAATCTTATACTGCAGGACCTTATAATACAAATTGCTTTACTGCAAATCCTTATACCGTGAACTCTTCTACTGCAATCGTCTTACTCCAAGCCTTTATACTGCAAACGGTTATACTTTAACTATTATACCGCAATCTTATATACTACAAATTCGTATACCGCGAAATGATCATGTGTATATTGTACACTACAAATGATTCCTTAGATTACCTTTTAAAATATCCATTCTTATGGTATTTACAGATATACTCTCTATGTTTTACTGTGGTGCTGTTACAATCATCATCATCATCGGCACTACCACCAGACCCGGTTTTGGCCTTATTTAGCAAGTCTCTCCACCGGTCCCAATTTCGAGTCGATGTCATCCACTTGGCACTCCCAGACTCTGGACGTCCTGGTCTACGCCATCCCTCCATCGCAGACAAGATCCGCCTCGCTGTCACTTTTCATACATCCTACCACAAAGGACTTTCCGGGCAGGCTCCTCTTGGCCCATTCGAGCTAGGTGTCCCGCCCACTGGAGTCTACTGAGCTTGATTTTTCTCACATGATTAGCTCCAAGGTAGATCGCGTACAACTCATGGTTGTAGCGTCTCCGGAATCGTCCTCCCTCACATACGGGGCCAACAATTCTCCTTAAGACCTTCCTTTCGAACGCGGCTAAGAGTTCAGAGTGCCTTTTATTGAGCACCCAGGTCTCGGATCCATACATGAGTACTGGTAAGACCATGGTCTTGTACAGTAGTAGCTTGGATGTTGTGGATATATTTCTAGATTTAAAGAGCCTTATTAGACCATAGTAGACTTTGTTGGATTTGATCAGCCGTTCGCGTATTTCTTCTTCCATATTGTTATCGGCTGCTTCTATTGGCCCAAGGTTGTTAAAGAATTGCACTACTTCAAATTCGTGCTCCACTATCCTGATAGTTTGACCAACGTTAGGTTTTCTCTTTGCAGAAGTTGCCACCATGTACTTAGTTTTCCCCTCATTAATGTGCACGCCCAGTTTTTGTGCCGCCTACTCAATCTGGGTGAAGGAGTCCTGTAAAGCCGAATCGGATCTACCGATGATGTCGATGTTATCTGCGTAAGCAAGTATCTGGCTGGACTTGGTGAAAATAGCCCCTCTATTTGTAATTCCAAAGTCGCGGATTGCTTTTTCCAACGCCAAGTTGAAGAGGGGGCAGGCCAGACCGTCCCTTTGTCGGAGTCGATTTAAGATGTTTATTGGTGTGGGCAGCAATCCCGCTATTTTTACTTGACTAGTTACGTTGGTCATGGTCAACCTAAAAAGTCGTATCGGTTTGTTTGGAATGCCGAACTCTCTCATGGAATTGTATAGTTCCGCACTGCCTATGCTGTCGTAGGGGGCGTTAAAGTCTATAAATAGGTGATATAATGGAATCTTAAATTCCTGACATATTTCCATCGTCTGCTTATCTGATCAATCGCTGATTTGCCTGGGATGAAGCCACACTGATATTGACCAATGATGACTTTAGCGTATGGGGCTATCCAATCTTGTAGGATATAGAGAGGGGATAGAGGAGAGTATCTCTTAAGCGGTACTCAGCAATTTTATACCCCAATAGTTGCTGCATACTGTGATATCTCCCTTCTTATGTATGGGGCAAATTATTCCACTACGCCAATCTTCCGGCATCTCCTCTTGCTCCCATATGTGCACCATGATCTCACGAATTGCGTGATGTAACGCTGTCCCTCCTTGTTTGATCAGCTCGGTTGGTATGCCATAAGCTCTGGGGGATTTATTTGATTTGAGCTGTCTTATGGGTTTTACTGATTCCTCAATGTTTGTTGGCGGCAGCATTTGGTCTTGATCTTGCATTGTTGGAGCCTCTAATTCTTCTGTGAGCCGACCATTTAGCAATTCATTGAAGTGCACTTCCCATCGCTCCAGAATGCCTTCAGGATTAGTGATCAGATTACCATATTTATCCTTGAAGTAAGTGCAGCGTGTTGTGTACCGCGTCATACTGCGGAGTATTTGGTAGAATTTCCGCGCATGGTGCAGACCTCGTTCTCTACATTTAACTATTTCACAGACAATGTTTTTCTCCCAGGCACTTTTCTTTTGTCTGTGAAGTCTTTTTTCAGATCTTCTGAGCTCTTTGTATTTCTCCTCGCGTATCCGTGTCCTATAAGACTGATGCATTGCCCGGTATGGTGTTATCATTGCGTAAAGCGCTCGGAAAACTATACCAACAAGATAATGATCTGGTCGGCGTTGACACGTCGGTACGTTCGTACCGTCATCAAGCTCGAGGAGTGACGGCGATCTATCAAGATGTTGTTAATTTGGTTGCGAGTGACTCCATCAGGCGATCCCCAGGTGGCTTTGCGTGGAAACCTGATACTCGCAACGACCAAGTTTTTTGATGCTGCCAGTTCGAGGACTCGTAGTCCATTGTCATTACTGTTCTCATGCAAACTATGGGAACCTGCGTGGTGCCTGAAAACCGGCTCCCGACCCATTATCGCATTTAAATCGCCAAGAATGATTTTCACATCGTATCTTGGGCAGGTATTGACGGCCCGTTCGACGTTCTCGTAGAATTCTTCTTTTTCGTCATCAAGGGACTCCTCTGTAGGTCCGTGAAGGTGTATGAAGTTTATGTTGTTAAAGTTGCCTCGTGCGGGAAGCGTGGATAGCCCAATGGTTATTGCTTTAAAACCAATAATGGCAGGCTTCAGTTTTTGGGTGACTAGAAAGCCAACCCCGAGCACATGGTGTTTTGCATGACAGCTGTAATAAATGTCATAATCGTTTCTTTGAATAACACCACTCCCCGTCGATCTTATTTCTTGTAGTGCTGTTATGTCAGCTTTATATTCGGTAACGGCATCGGCTAGCTGCTGTGCAGCTCGAGCTCTGCATTGTGGGCGGGGCGTTCTATGAGAAAATTCTCAAATCGTTTAGACATTTCCGTTTACATAGTCTTCGTCGTGTATTCGGTTCATATCGAGGCTTGTTAAATTTTCCATAAAGTTTTTTTCCGGGCAAGTTTATTAGCCTTGCGCCAATCTTTCTCAGGATGTCACGGCATGCATTCGTTCACTATTTGGCGGGTGCCAAAGTAGCTATCCAAGGGTCTCACGTGGAGACTGCATGTCAACTTGGATTGAACAGGAACAAGGCTCGCCGTGGCCTTCGCCGGTTGAAACCAATCAGTAACTTTGCCCGGTATGGCGAACGAGTATACCGCAAGTATTATATGGTATACGAGTTATATCACAAACTCATATCGACAAATCGTTTACTGCAAACTATTATAGTACAGACTCGTATACTATAGACACTTATACTGCAGACTCCTATACTGCAGACTCCTATACTGCAGACTCCTATACTGCAGACTCTCATACTGGAAACCGCTATACCAAACATTTTTTAAAAGACTTGCCCTGCAAAATCTTATAACGCAAACTTTTAATTGGAAACTCTTATACTAAAAACTCCGTATAAGTTATACCGCGAAATCCTATACTGCAGCATCTTATATTACAAATACCTATACTGCAAACCCCTACAACGTAAACTCTTATACTGCAACCCTTTATACTGCAAACACTTATACTTCAAACTCTTATACCGCAACCTCATATACTACAAATTCGTATACCACAAAATTATACTATACGTCATGTGTATATTGTATACTACAAATGATTCCTTATGAGATTACCTTTTAAAGTATTCATTCCTATGATATTTACAGGTATACTCTCTATGTTTTACTGTGGTGCTGTTACAATACTTTAATATTATATTATATTTATGATACACTACTATTTTTCGATATCTGACTCTACGCACTTCAGCTGGTAGAGTCTGTTTTTCGAACAACGCGTTTTCAATCATTTTTAACACCGTAATTGCATGTTTTTGATTAAACTTGTCCGATGGTGTCCTCGGTTATGTCGCTCTAATTACCTTCAAGAATTGCGCCGTTTTCCCGTGAAGGGTTTCATATATATACTCCGATGTAGTTCTCTCAGGAGAAGCGAATCTACAGCCCTGTATCAACACTATCCAATGCTATTAAATACAAGAACTTCCGAAGTTGTTTTTGAACAGTTGCACAGTTTTAAATGTATTTATTGTTGACAAGCGTTTTCATAGAAAGCTAGGCCATCGAAAAAAAAAAATTGACCACGTTGTGCACCTGGTGTTAATGCAGTTTTATATATGGCAATGCCCAGAGTATGAACGTAATTGATAAATAGCTAAATAAACGCAAAAAAATAAATAAAGTTACAATTAAAATAAATAAAATGTGCTGCATATGGAGAGAAAGAAGAGAACAATAAACACCAAAAGAAATTTTGTGAAACAACCTCAACCTTTCCTTATCCAGTTTCTCTCTATCCATTCCCACTCTGCCCTGACATTTAAGAGTACTTAAAATCACCTTTGTGCGCGAGTCAACATTATAACCATAGATAATAAGAAACATCTCAACCTATGAATCATACCCTGATAGAATACTAGACGGACAAGAGTCAACATTATAACCATAGATAATAAGAAACATCTCAACCTATGAATCACAACCTGATAGATAACAGACGAATTGATATGACACCCCAATGGTCATTACAACCTATGACTCATGAACCCTCATAGATTAAGAACATAAGTTAATGATAAGAATACTTGTATAAATACTATCGAAACAAACAGTCAGATGAACAGTCTCGAATTAGAAATCTAAATGACCACGTTCCAGAAAATTTGTTAAAAGTTTAGTTGAATAAAGGAGGCTTCTCCAAATAAAATAAAAAATATATTTTTTTATTTTCTAAAACTAAATAACCATTAACTCGCGCGTTAGCGTAAAAGAAAAAAACAGAACAAGTCAGACCAAATATTATTATATAAGACAAACTGATCACCAAGATTATTATTCCTCGTCTAAGAATAATAATACCTTTTCGAAGGAAAGAAATTCTTTCCGCGCCAAAAAGCAAAACTCAGTATTTAAGAAAATTTTTTCAAAAGTTATCGAGATAAATAAAATACCAAATATTAAAAATAAGTGTGCAGCAGAAAGGGTATGGAATAGTTACAATTGAATAAATAAAATAAATAAAAGAGGACGGCCTGATATATGTATGCATAGATAATAGTACATGTTATTGAGAAAATATTGTACGCAAAACAAAAGGACATTGTTCAATTTAGAATGCTTGTAAAGAGCCAGTTGTAGTGAAACAACATAGCCACGAAACGACCATGAAGAATCATATCAAGTAAATTAATTTGACCTTGTTACAATTAACAAGTTTCAGGTAACCAGCATTCGTTGCCGACAACAATTCAGGGTCGATTCTTTTCATTGAGTAAAAGAAACGAATTGCTCCGGTTACGATTTGTAAGAATCAAATGACAATGCTTTGCGGGCTTGCTGCTGGTAAATTATTCAGAAATTAATTGGGTCAAATCGTGTTATTGTTCTTACACTATGCACCAAGCTGGTGATAGAGAATAGAATAGCACAATAAGTAATTTGTATTTTGTGAATTATGAATTAAGTGTGAAATAGCTTATGAAGCATAATTTGTATGAGTAGATTAAGAAATTTATGAATAATTGAGTGATTGATTGGGAGTATAAATACCCCAACAATTTCAATAATAAATCAATCAAAAATCAAAGCGTGTTTGATACAATTAACTGCGGCGCTCTACGCCATACTCTTTCAGCGGGCTGCGCTTAAACAGCAACAAATAGGGAAGTCAGGTTTAGATTGCTATAGAACAAAATTCAGGTATTCCCTCGTACCATCCACGCTTATCATATGGCCATACTAGAGGTAAATATCATCACATGTTAATCATTACATGGCAAACACCACATGGGCGATAAATACCGCACAGTAAGTTAATATAAGAAAAATAACTGCAAATAGGACAGCATTTAGTCTCAAGTGAAAACTTTTTTTTGTAAAATAAACGCAAATTAAAAAAAAAGTCAATAAGATTGAAAGTGGGCGGTTAAAATTGAAATGAATGCAATCAAGAAAATTAAAAGGTTTTGAGTAAGCCGTGTTCTCTATTTGAAAGGGTAAATTAATGAAGACCAATTAGAGAGGGCAAAATAAATAATGAATATTAAAGAAGAAAAATTATAAGGAATATATGAAAAATAAATTTATCCGCCGTTTAATCTGACACAAAGGATTGTTATCTTTTTAAATTTTTAAAATTGAAAAAATAAAAATTAAGAACAGTAAAAATAGAGAACAGACATTAAAGCAAAAATATGTTTAAAATTAATAGACACAAAATAAAGGAAACTAAAAATGAATTACAATTAAATTAAATGAAGTATGTGAGAGAGCAAGAGAGAGGAAGGAACTCAGAAGATAGGAAAATTAGAAAAAAAAAACAAATAGAAAAATCATGAAATACAATAGAAAGCAGATACATTTATTGAAACTATGAATATAATTCTGAAATAGCTGAACCAGGTGTCTCAACCAGTTGTCAGGGGGTGTATTGATCCTCTAGCAGTTGTTTAAGGGTAGCACAAAATATCTTTCGTGTACACATGTTATTTAAAAAAAAGGGAACAAGTGTAAAAAAAAAACGGGTGAGGGGATTGGAGAAACAGGGAAATCGAAATTAAAAGATATCATGTTATATTTATAGTCGACTTTGTTTTGACCACCAATATTTCCATTTTCAGTAGTCAGTTTTCCCGTCCTCTCCATTTGTACTGAGTTTTTACTTTTAAAGTAATCGCAAAACACCTTTTGCGTTCACGAATTATAAAAATAAAACAAAAAATTAATTACTAAGAGTCAATACTTACTCGGTGTATGATTTGGTGTTGGTGGCAACGGCCGTACTTTGTCCGGTGGGCATCTTCTCTGCACTAAAACAGTGGCTGGCAGTGGTATTGCTGTACCGCCGTTTCCTTTTGTATATGCTGATGGTATTTGTCTGAAAAAAAATTAATATATAAATA
Organism: Microdon myrmicae; assembly: GCA_963931805.1. Classification (NCBI taxonomy): domain Eukaryota; kingdom Metazoa; phylum Arthropoda; class Insecta; order Diptera; family Syrphidae; genus Microdon; species Microdon myrmicae. The sequence continues at coordinate 67,964,342 of OZ007496.1, read as the reverse complement.
AATAAATATTAACTGTAAAAATGTAGTGCATTTGTGTTTTTATTATGATCAATTCCTTAATTTTAGACCCTAAAATCAGCCAACATATTAAAGTTCGTAATTTATGCTTTTTCAAAAAGCGTTAAATGTTAAAATGAACATAACTTGTCACCAATTAATATGGAATTCATAAAAAGGGGAACTGAAAAAAGGGAAGTCACAAGCTAAATTTCGACTTGCGTTATATGTTTTGGAACTCTGTGCCAGATTCCAACAAAAATATTTCAAAATATTGATTTTTACGTTATTTTTTATAACAAGTGCGTTTTATACACGATAATTTGCACCTCTAGTTGCTTAATCTTTCGGTTAAGTAAAATGTATAGGCTCTCCCGAAGTAGAAAAGTCGGACGGTTGAAACTTTAAAATTAATGTTATTATTGTTTATTTATTTTTAATATTCCTTTAATTATTTTTTTATGATGTATTCATATTGTTCGGGCATACGAAGTAGCGATACTACCATGCGAACTTTTCTATAATGCACAAACACTTAAGTAGTCAAATAAAGGAGAAGATATATTAATATATGAAGCTTTTCTTTAACGATTATTGAGCCTCTAACACACATACCAGGTGTATGCACAAGTTTTCGGGTTTAACTAAGAGATGGCACCAGCGAAAAGTGCGCAGCGTATTAATTTGACACATACGTCATTTTGTTTCTCTGAGATTTAACTACAAGCACATACAGGTTAAGTCCGCCAAAAACTAGCGTCTTTGTTTTATCGCTCAGTAATCATGTCGAGTTTTGTGCCTGAAAAAGAACATTTGCGGCATGCATTGCTTTTCTTATTTAATCAAAGAAAAAGGCTTTTGAAATTCATCGTTTGCTCGTAGAAACATATGATGAAAACGCTCCATCAATTAGAACATGTGAGACATAGTTTCGATAATTTGAAAGTGGTGATTTTAAAGTGAAAGACTGAGCGCTCTGGTAGACCACAAAAATGTGAAGACGAGCAATTGCAAGAGTTATTGGATGATGACCCTACCCAAACTCAACGGAAATTAGCAGAAGCATTACATGTGTCACAAGAAACAATCAGCAGACGTTTACGAGCAATGGGGAAGATCAATAAACTCGGTAAATTGGTCCCACACGTTTTGAATAGACATCACCGCCACGAAAGGAAATCATTTTTGCACCGAATTGTGACGGGTGACAAAAAATGAATTTATTTTGAAAACCCGAAGCGAAAAGATCGTGGCTTTCACCAGGAAATAAAGACAATTAAGTCATTGATTAAAAGCGTTCAAAAGCTGATCCGTCACAACCATCAGTAATTAGTGAAGAATGGAAACGCAAAATTCTCTCCATTAAAAGCAGTGGTAGGTATATGATTCCGCAAATAAATAAAGTATTTAGAAGCAAAGATCATAATAACATTCCCTGGCTTCGAGTGCCGAGGACTCCCGAGAATTATCAAATAGTGCTGAATGCAGGACTCACCCAGAACACATCAACTCCAACGAAGAACTAATAGTAGTCGAGCATCCGCAAGAGAAAGCGAGCTCAATTGGCGCCTGTCTTGAGGCCGTGCACAAAGTGAATGAATCCAATCTTTTTAACCTCGTCACCGAAAACAGATCTATCCAAAACCATATTTCGCTGCACAATGAGCGGAAAAGTTGGCATTCCGAACACAAAAGTTTCACCATCTTCAGTGAAAACAATAGAGCGGTTGCGCCGCTTAGAAATTTGCACACAAATATATTTGTGAACAAGAATGAACGCATGAACATCCTTAGGACCATTAAAAACAAGAAATCTTCTGGAACAGATGGTATTCGGAATACTGTTCTTAAACATCTGCCTCCGGAAGCGGTGAAAATGTACACTACCTTGTTCAGCAACGCTCTAAATAATGCATACTTTCCAAGACGTTGGAAAATAGGAGTACTCCATCCCATCACCAAAAAAGACAGGAGCGATCCCGCCAATCTCCGCTCGATTAGTCTGCTGCCAAACATTAGCAAAATATTCGAGAAAATCATAAATAAGGCATTGATAAACTGGTGTGATGAAAACGACATCATTCCGGACAACCAGTTGGACTTTAGAGCAGGGCACGACACAGTTCATGCAGCTACAAAACTTGTTTCCGATATACAGTGGAGCAAGGCAAAACGACAATGCATAGGCGTATGTTTGGTTGACTTTGAAAAGGCCTTCGATACCGTATGGTTAGAAGGACTTGTATATAAGTTATCAAATCTAAGTTTGCCCGAATATCTGTTATACTTCATTTACGATATGATAATAGATAAGCAATTTGTGGTGAAATGTGGGGACAAATCCTCCAATAAAACTTACCATATTAAAAATGGCTTACACCAGGTAGCCGTGAATTCTCCCATTCTCTTCAATATTTATACTAATGATCTAGTTGGGTCTCTTAATCAAGCTATTGCATATGCCGACGATATTGTGGTGTATAGAGCAGAAAAGAAATTGATGCCATCACCAGACTTCTTTAAGATGACTTCAATAAAATCAAACGCTTTTGTGACGATTGGAAATTGAAAATGAACTTCCAAAAAACAGAAACTATCCTTTTCAGAACTCCCCTCTCTACAGCCTCAAGAGATACAAGGGATAAATGGAAAAACGTTTCCATTGTAGGAAGCAATAATCTTCCGCTGCAAATGAAAACTGTTGTCCGGTACCTTGGTATTTGGATTGATCAATACCTATACTTTGATAAGCACATAGCAGCTGCCCTCATCGCAGCTAAAAGAGCATAGGCAATGACAGGAACTCTGTTCCGAAATAGTGTCCTAGATTACAAAGTTAAAATAATTTCGTACTCAGCATTTATCCGTTCAATATTAGTGTATGGTTGCCCGGTATGGTTTAACGTTTCCCCATTCTACATGAAAACGTTTCGCATGTTCGAGAGGCAGTGCCTGCGTTCATACCTCGGATTACATGGAACACCCGAGTCTCAATACAGGAAATTCTATCCTAATAAGACACTGTATGACAAATCAGGATTGAATAGAATAGACAATTTCATTATCAAAATTATTCGTGGTCACACTGCAAGGACAATGTGTAGCGAAAATAATCTTATCTCGGGAGCATACTACTCCAATAATATGTATCTGCAGAATACACTCCAAAGTGGGTTTATCCCACCTGAAGCGTTCCCTTTCTTGGATAGAAAAGGTCTCAGCCAAGACAAGCATGGAGTCCCCATTATTTATCACGCTTTTCGTGGAGCCAGGGACAAACGGATTCTTTATAACACTGATATATCAAATGCTGCAGTTCACTTGCGCTTTAGCATGGCAAGAGGCGATCGAGATAAATATATAAATGACCGATCCCATCCCAACTGGTGGTGGATTGACAATGAAGAAAGGATTTAACATCCCGAAATATAGTAAGATCTTCAGACGCTACGCTTTCCCTTCCCATTCCCCGTTTCCCTTTTCATATATATTTATTCTTCCTTTTCGTTCCCATTTTTCATCTAGATTCCTTTTCCTTTTCGTTTTAAAATCTCTGTATGTTACCATTTTTGTTAATATTTTTTGTTAATTTTTTTTAGCTTATGTTATTTACAAAAAACGCATTACATAAAGCTATAACGTGTAATTTAGAGTGCTCGTATATAGAGCCAGTAATTTATTTTAAGAGAAAGAAAAGTTTGTCAAATAGGAATTTCCATTTAGTCCTACTACTACTATTTATTGGCCTGTAGGAACCCGAGAGTTCATGAACTCACCGACTCGACTCCGCCATTGTTCCCTGTCCTGTGTGCTCTCCTTCCATATTCGACCATCCGATCCGATCTCCTCAAGGCCAAACCTAACATTGTCCTCCCATCTTCGTCACGGCCGTCCTGTCGGTCTCTTTCCCGTTGGTTTGCCGTCAAGAATTCTATGCACGGTCCTATCGTTGTCCATTCGCGCCACGTGTCCGGCCCATCTTAATTTTCGCGACTTGATTACTTTCACTATTGTAGCTTTGCGGTATAGCTCTTCCAATTCGTGGTTGTAGAGTTTCCTCCGTTATCCTGCCTCCTCGTCATATTTGCCGCCAACGATGCCGCTTAGAACTTTATTCTCGAATACGCGGAATTTGTTTCCTTCCCGTTTTGTGAGAGCCCCTGTTTCGCATCCGTATAGAACAATCGGCATGATTATGGTTCTATAGATACGGAGCTTTATATAGCGTGATACCAGTTTGGATTTCAGCAGTTTACTGACTGCATGCCAACTAGCGTTGCCGGAGTGTAGTCTATTGTTAATTTCCTCCGACATTTCGTTACTGGCCGTCAGTATTATTCCCAGATATTTAAATTCTTTGACATTTTCATATATCTTGCCCCTGATGTTTATGAGTGTTCTCTGAGTTCCACCTGCTCTCGCCGTAATCATGCATTTTGTTTTGTCTTCATTTATTTCTAGGCCCACCTCTTCTGCCGCTTGCATGATGATTTCACAGTTTTTACTTACAGTTTCCAGATTATCGCCCAAAACGGCGATGTCATCCGCATATGCCAGCACGTTTAGGGATGATCCACCCATGTTGTCGTTTTGTACCTTTCTGATGACATACTTGAGGACAAGGTTAAAGAGACATGCTGAGACGCCATAACAGGGGGTTTTAGTCCGTCCTGGATTTCAAATGGTTCTGAGTGGTGGTTTTCTATTCCAACTCGCCCTTTGTTTTCGTTCATGCAGATTTGAATGAGGGCGGCGTATTTTTTCGGGATTCCCAGTTCAACTACAATATGGTCCAGTTTTTGCCTTGCGACTGAGTCGTAGGCTTTTTTGAAGTCAGCGAACAGTTGGTGAACCATCTCTCCGTATACCTACTTCTTTTCCAGTAGCTGCCTTATTGTGAACATTTGGTCGCTCGTTGACAGGTTACTACGGAATCCGCATTGCTAGTCTCCCAATATTTCTTCTGCGCACGGTGTGATTCTCACCAGTATAACATTTGTTAGTATTTTGTATGTGGTTGAGAGCAATCATCTGCCGCAAGACTAATGACCTTGCCCGGAAAAACAAGTGATTATGGAAAAATTTAACAAGCCTCAGGACTTGCTAAATAAGGCCAAGACCGGGTTCCGGTTGTAGTGCCGATGATGATGATGATGAGAGCAATGATATCCCACTGTAATTTTCGCAGTCAGATCTGTCACCTTTTTTGAAAATGGGGACGACTATTGAGGTTTTCCATTCTTACGAAATGACTTCCTTATCCCATATTGTTTTAATCGGTTGGTGGATTTTTCGAGCGGTTGCCTCTCCTCTGTGCTTCACAAGCTCTACCGGTATGCAGTCAGCTCCGGGAGCCTTGTTGTTTTTTAATCGGTTTATTGCGTCTAGAACTTCGTCGAAAGAGGGCTTTGGGATCTGAGGCTCGGCTGTATGTACCTCTGGTGCGTTTATTTGTGGCTGATGGGTGCGTACATTGAGCAGATTTTCAAAGTACTGCTTCCATCTTGGCACGATATTTTTTGTTTCTGGCACCAGACAGCCGTTTGTGTCTCAGATTATTTTGGCTCTCCCTCGGTAGCCATTTCTAATTGAATTTATGCCGGCATAAATTCCTCTGATTTTCTTTGCTCTGGCATTTTCTAGGATTTTTCGATCCGAGTCTTCTCCCATTCGCGTTTTTTGCGTTTTCTTTCCGAATTGTCGCGTATCTTTCTGCGTTGATTTCATCACAACTTTCTAAGTGGATCACTCTGAGGCGTTTATGTTGTTCGATCTTTGCCTTGCACTCATCATCAAACCAAGGCATGGACTTAATTGTTTTCTTAAGTTCTAATACCTTTTGGGCTGTTTGTTTGATTGTGTCTCTGATCGATGCCCATTTAGTGCCCAGATTATTTGTTTCCTCTTCCTCAGTACTACTATTCTCTAGGATGCTAAATCTATTCGTTAGTTCCTCTTGATATTCACCTCTTTTGCGTAGGTCTTTTAGTTTATCAATCTCGAACATTTTGCTCGTCTCCCGTGACTGCCCATGTGGGTTTGCTGTGAGCCCACTTCCATATTTGGCGATTACTAGGAGGTGATCGGAGTCGCAATCTGCTCCTCTATATGGTCTTATGTCAAGGATATTCGAGTGGTGTCTTTTGTCTATAAGGAAGTGGTCTATTTGGTTATGCGTCACGCCGTCGGATGATATCCATGTGGCTTTATGGATTTGCTTCTGCTTGAACATCGTGCTTTTCACTACCAGATCTTTTGACGCTGCGAACGTGATAATTCGAATACCATTATCATTTGAAACGTCATGTAGGCTTTCTTTACCTATTGTTGGTTGGAAGACATCTTCCTTTCCAATTTTCGCATTGAGGTCGTCGAGGAGGATTTTAACATCGATGAGATCCCATCAAATACTTCCTCTAGGGTCTCGTAGAATGTGTCCTTCGTTTCTTCGTCGGTAGATTCTGTTGGGGCGTGTACGTTTATAAATACATAACTGTACCATGGGCCCTGTATTTTTAGCAGCGGCATTCGGTCATTAATAAATTTCACATCTTGTACATGGGGCGTAATCTTCTTGCTTATGATGAAGCCAGTCCCGAGGTTATGTGTATCAGTACCTCCAGACGCCAGTGCAAATCCGTTGGTTTCAATTACTTGATGTGGGAGTCGGACTTGCGGAAGCGCGGCGATGTCCATTTTATATTGTTTCGCGTTTTCTACGATCGTCTGTATCGCGCCTGGTTTATATAACGTTCGAACATTCCACGTGCCGACGCGTATATCCCGCTTTTTCCGTTTTTCCCTACGTCTTCTTTTTGCCGAGTCGGTGTTCTCTTGATGATTTTTTCCCTTATGGTAGTTTCGGCTCATCACACCTACGCCTACCGGGTTTTTCGTGGGGTTGTTTTTTGTATATTGATTCTTCATTTTTGATCCCACGTGTCTTGGGGTTTCAAATAGTCCCCCACATCAGAGCCCCTCTTCGATATGGTAAGGTCTGCTTACTGCTCTGATTTGTCCCGGTGTCAGAGAGGCGCCGTTATAATACAGCCGGTATACCCCTGGCTGCAAACCATCCAATGGGCACGGTGACGCGTAACACTCTGGATTAGGGGTGGTAGATCTTTGTGTGTTGCTCCTCGCTAGCCTGTCTGACATGGGTGGCCCTACTGGAAGCGTATTCTTCCGCCAGCATAGCCTGAGTAATTCATGGTAGATTTAGCCCCCGCACCACGGCAAGGTTTCTACCAAGCGCGGACGAAAATGTCGATAAAATGATGGAAATTGTCGAGTCCGCTCGTCATGTAAGCACTGCTTCGACTACCCAGGAATCACTTGAATAAGGCTGGATACAAAAAGAAGCTAGATATATGGGTGTCACACAAGTTAACGCAAAAAACTTCATGGACCGAGTTTTCATCTACGAATCGCAACAAAATCGATCAATTTCTGAAGCTGATGGTGACTGGTAATAAAAAGTGAGTCAGTTACCACAGCTTTAACTGAAACCGGCGGCGGTCGAATCGCGATAAGCCGGCAAAACGGTGGCCAAACCAGGATTGACGGTCAGAAAGATTTTGCTGGGTGTTTGGTGGCATTGGCAGGGAATTATCTACTATGAGCTGTTCCCCTACGACCAAACTCATAATTCGGATGGTTCATCGGCACTACAACCGGGAACCGGTCTGGGCCTTATTTAGCAAGTCCTGAGGCTTGTTAATTTTCCCATGATAATTTGTTTTTCCGGAAAGGTCATTAAGTCTTGCGCCAGAGGCTCCCCGACGGGGAATCGAACCCCGGATTCGGATGGTTACTGTCAACAATTAAATGTCTGAAGGAAATAATCGCTATGAAGCGGCCAGCTTTGGTCAATAGGAGTGGAATTGTGTTCCATCAGGATAAAGCCAGCCCACACACATCGATAGTGACTCGCCAGAAGTTCGAGTAGTTGGGTCGGGAGTTTATGGATCCACCTTATAGTCCGGGTCTGGCACCAAGTGAATACCACAAGTCCCTGTCAATGGCGAATGATTTTGTTGGTGAAAAATTCTCATTTTTTTGCCAATAGGGATGAGGGTTTCTATGAGAGGATTGTGGTAGTTTTTTTAGGTAGGCATCGACAAGGATGCGGGTTCTATAAAAAAACACACACTGGAATTGTTCACAAACTCTGGTATAACAGGACTCCGTACTATCACCGACGAGGAAGGAAATATGATATAAAAACGCAGTCTGGTTCTATTGTTAACACTTCTTTATTGTAATCAGTGGAGAGGACAACAGTTTGGTTCCAGGTCATATTTCTAATGTTAGCAAACTTCGCGACATAAGTTCACTCTGTATTTAATTTAATGAAAACGGGCACGAACCTCACTTTGATGCCCGAATGTACAATATAGTTTGTGTTTACTTAACTTAATCTCTACACCGACACGAACTCCAATAAGATGGTAGAATGTACAATATGTTTTGCGTTTTATTTAATTTACTCTCTACACTGACACGAACTCCACTTCGATGCTCGACGTACAATATATTTTGGTGATCGCGACGACCTTTAAACTTCCGCCCCGTTGGAAGGTGAAAATCTGACTGGTTATTGGATGTCTCTTTACAGACATCCAACGAAAACGAACCTAAAGGATTCGCCGCCAATGGCGAAGTCCAAACAAAAGGAAAAGGGAAAAACTCATGTAGCAGATCGAATCGGCTGCTACATGTTTGGGCAAGATAAACTGCCGCCATACGCAAGGGATAGATTCTTGATTGACGTGAGTCAATAAAACCCTTGCCGAAGGCAGAAATCTATCTTGGAAAAATGTATCGGACATTGGGCATGGCCGTTGTTAGATCATCTAGCATAAACAAATTTCGGTCGTATGACTCGATGCATGTTATGTTAGGGATGTGTTAATCCCGTTGAAAGGCACTGTCAGGCGAAAGTATCCGCTTGAATGTTTACTTTGTGTAAACTAAAATTGGTGGCCATGACCGATGCTGGTGATAGTTCCAAGAAACGGCAACGGATCATAAAATCGGTCATGCTTAGATCCGAGCAAAATATGCGCGCCTGAAAGGCCAATGTTCGATTTGATCTTCTTTACTTAAGGAAAGATAGATCGTAGACATGCCGTTGGAAATCTGGCTTGCAGCTGTGCAAGCAACCCGAAATAATGCTAGGTCAATGAATGGGTACAAAAATAACACACGGAAAGATCAGCGTGTGTTGGTGGGTATGTGCCATCCATTGTTCGGTCGCGGAAGCTCGGTTGATGGGTTGATGTCATGGCAAGATGATAATCTTGCCGTGAATTATGCTTTTAGGAATGACCGTGCGGAAGAGGTTTGGAAAAGCACCCTAAAAAGGTAAGCTGCCTAATATATATTTATGTCGGTTATCCTTGGGGATAACCGAATTAATTCCAGCGAATTGGTTGGCGGTTAATGCCGTAGCAAGGTTACGTAACCTTGCTGAAGATTCGACTTCAAGGTAAGTCGCATCGCTGGGAATGGTGGGGATCGAGCGATGCATGGCTCTTCGGGCCCTGAAAAGCCCCACAGGATAATGAATTTACCTTGGAAAAGGCGACAAATTATCGAACAAAACGATGCATATTTGACTTAAATCAGATCATTACAACTACGCTTTCAATTTTATGCAAAAATTATGGATTGATTTTGACTGCATTTTATAAAAAAGGTATAAAGTCTTTAAGATTACTCACAATGTTCGATGTGGGGTGCGTTAAGGAATGTGAAGTGTATTAAGGGAAACCACGCGCAACTGGTTCAACAGTGCTTTAGGTTAAAAAAAAGTATTATTACTTAAACAATTGTGTTTGTCTACTTGCTGTATAGAAAGTGCTGCTTGGCTTTTAATCTAGGAGATGGTCACATTACGTCTTTCGAACCTAATGACGTGCTCAGAGTTTGTGCATAATTATAATTAAATTGACGTTATGCTGATCAAATAACTATATGTTATGTTTCATTTATTTTTCTGATCCCTAATGCGGTCTGAATTAGCTTTTGAATGAGTGTACCCCACATCGATAATCATTGGTTTTTTTTCTACCAATCATTAAGTATCACTTACGTTGCATGAAAAAAAATCAGTTCAGTTACTTCCCGATTGTTTTTACATAGAACGCGCACATAAATGAGATTTTGAGATGTCCTTAAACTCTCTTAAATTCTCTTATTCCTAATACTGTTTGCCTTCCGGTCTTCGAGAAATAATTTGCAAAAATGGGTTTATTCTCTTCAATGGCGCATAACGAATCACTTAATCCTGCAACAATTTATTACCGAGTGACATATCACGCCTCGGCTTTGATTGCTGTGATGTATCGCACATCACCGACGGGTTGACAAGCTACAAGACAACCAAAGTACTGGCATATGGATCAGCCAGTTCCCAGAAGAATGCAATGCTTAACGTCCACCGTATGGAGATGTTAATGGTAATCTTATCGCCCACATGATCAACTGAGTTGACGATGTGATTTTTTATTTATACCACCAGCCTTGGACGTTCCGCGATAGTTGACATTTATACCATAAACCTGATCTTCAGGTTCGACATTTTATACAGCTAGACTGGCTGACTGAAGTTCGTCTTCCTTGAAGTGTGCGTCTCGTTAGTGAGAGCCATTGCCCCCGTGGATTGGTATTGATCGCATGAACAACTGCGGATTATCCTTTTGTGACTTTTTGTGTCAAACGTTGACTTTTATGGCTAGGAGGCAAACAAAGAAATTAGGTAAGAGATTAACTCCGTTAGCGGACTGCCAATGGACACTCTCTTGTGTGAAAACAACTGGCTGAAGGTGTCCCCTTGGGGGTTACCATACGAGTGTTGTTTGTTTGATCGGCTTTGTGAGATAGTCTTTTGTTTTTATTTATTTCTTCACTTCATTTATTTATTTTTGCTTTTGCATTTTATTGGCGGCGATACCCGACGAGATAAGAATAATTTTTCCGTAATTTACCACTGGATCCGATAAACTGTGCGCGGAAGACATGATAAGCGTTGCAAGGAATTGAAGAATAATGCAGCAGCCGTTGAATTTCAAATGTGATGAATAGGTGTTGCTGTGCGCTGTGGAGGGCACGGAAGCAGCTTTTGTTTTATCTATAATAGTGCTAAAGACTCGAGCACAATGGTCGATCACATACGTGGTCAAGCCTGTCGGTTTTTAAGTTAATTTCTAGACTGAAAAGAAATTACTCGCTGCTCTAAAGTGGAATTGCCATGGCATTCGATAATCAAATTACGAGTCACTTGATGGCGATCTGTGTTCACATTGTGGGTCTTAATTGGTTGGCAACCGATACTTTGCTACTTTTTTCGATCTCGCAATTACTCTGCGGACTGGAAAATTTCTGACGGAGATACAAGTAATCAAGCAGGGTGACCTTATTTAAGTGTTTGAACTCGTTTATTGCTGTACCTCGGCCACAGTACAAAAGGTTCAATTTTAATACCGTGCTTGTAGCTCAAGAGATTTTTAATTAGTCAATTTATCTGACATAAAAGAATGGGACAATGAAGTACGGCGGTATAGTTTCTGCTATTATTGAACTGCGGTCAATGAGCACGAGTGAAGTGTAAACAGAGTAAGTATTGCGGATGTATCATGACTAAATAAACAGGATGATCGAAATGTCATCATGGAATCTACATATAATTAATTCTCCTCTTAGTAGAATTCGAATAACAATCGGGCTGGGTGTTTGGAAGGTGGGAAAACGAACTTGTTATACGCTGATTAGATCATTCAAGTGTTACCACTGTTGTTGAAAGTGAGGTTATTGCGTCTCGCGATGGTAGTGAAGAACTTGATTCGGACCAACACTAGAAAAGAGTAGAACCAAAATACCGACGCATCATAACACCGTCGCGTAAACACGGAAATGTCTCAACTCGCTATATAATTTAATTAATTTAATTTAATTGCTACGTTAATGCTCTGGTATAAAAATTTGTTTGCGATTCTTTTTTGATACTATGCTTTTATCACGGTTATGTGAGGGTAATCTGTTGTAGTCGCCACAAGGATGATAACGATTACATCTTCTTGCTTCTTATAAGTTCACTGTGTCGTAACACCCTACGATGTGTTACTGTTACATTAATTGGGGAAATTACCTGGCCGCAGATGACGAACTTGTTCTATGATTAAGCAATACATCGCAACTAATCATGCCAAAAATTCGGACGATATGGATACTAGGTACAATGTTCATTTTTGAGATGTGATTGTTTCAGTTCAAACAATATTGTAAACTAAACTGTGTTCGTGGATTATTTGTGAGTGGAACAAGCGCATTGATACCATATATTTACTTTTTAGCCTCCTCAAACAAAAAAGTGACAATTGGCACCTGGAAGTCGTACGGATGGGACCCCATTGCACATTTTTGCGTCCCATCATAGACGTGCAATGCTGTTTTAGACGTGCCTGACCAATTATCTGAATTGAATTCCAATAAAGGATAGTTCTGGGCAGGTTGGATGGGAAAAAATAAGAAACTCCATATGTTTCTCCTTAGAATTCGTAGATTCAAATATGTGGTCGCTTCAGATAAGAGTCGTTATTAATCCAGGACCAAGAGCTGACAGTTTCTTTGCTTCGGCTATGCAAGTGTTGTTTATCGACAATATGTCTACATTGAGATTCGATTGAAAACAAGAGGGTTATGTTCGGATTTCTGGAGCACACCGGCACTAATTTGTTTTGGGAATCCGAACCACTTGGAATCACCAACCAGAATGATAATCTCTTATCCGATGAATCAGTGTAACTCCAGAGGGATGCACTTTTGACTATAGGTCTGAGTGTCAAACTCTGTAAGCACCAACTTCGCTTTAACAACGACTGGAGCGGCTCCACTTTTCGAAAATGTATGTCATCAGATAACCTGTGGACGTGTTGCTATTTAACATATGTTGCTGGTCATTTAAGGGGGTATCCTGGTGTAGCGGTTTCAAAAAACCGATATTTTGTCTTAATCGATAGTATCATCATCATCATCGGCACTACAACCGGGAACCGGTCTTGGCGTTATTTAGCAAGTCGTGAGGCTTGTTAAATTTTCCACAATGATTTTTTTGTTTACGGGCAAGGTCATTAAGTCTTGCGCCAGAGGCTCCCCGACGGGGAATCGAACCCCGGTCTCCTGCGTGACAGGCGGGTATACTAACCAATTAATCGATAGTATACCACTTGTAAATAGGGACTATGTCAGGGGGAACAACATGCCAATATTTTAATAAATAACCAAATGTTGCGGATTCGCAGTCGAAATAACCGGCGAATTCGCAATATTTAAATTTGTGGCAACACTTAACAATATGCGGCATCACCAATGGACAATGTCAGCAATCAGCTGGGACATATTAGAGTCCAGACGCTAAGACCCACGACCAGGAAAGTGAAAGTGAAAAGTGTAGTGCAAGTAAAACCTCCAACACAATGAACTCAACGATGGCAACAGCAGTGCATTCCACCGCCCAGTGATTGGCCACTGCCAGGGATTCATTTGTGGATCAAACCGATGTCCAACAAACTGACAAAGAGCAATTCGATTGCAAACACCGCTGCCCAGTTCGCTGCATCAAGGTCCAGCCTAAGAAACCAACGCCGCAAATTCGTGGCGCCACAACAAGCTGCCCCCGGCGCAGCTACAACTAACCACACCGCGTCCAGGTCGCGAAGTACGCAAGAAGGATCCAGATACGGATCATCCAACCAGTTCGCGGCACAGCCTGTCGGAATCCAAAACTATACTACCGCTGCTCCGAATGCAGCCCCCGTCCAGCCTAAGGACCTAAACCCAGCCAGCTTAGTGGCATCAACGATCTGCCCAGTGCAGCTATAGAAAGCCGCCAGATTATCCTGTTAATTAAGGGGTACGTCAAAGTTCTATTTGTGCTCCCACCTTGTTTTTGCTTCACATACATGATTTGTTTGAGTCAACGGATAACAAAGTGTTCAGTTTTGCGGATGATAGTACACTTGTTTCCTGTTTTTCGATTGATCGGCCGATTAGTGCATCAACGTCGCACCAGCTGAGATGTAGCCAGTTCGATTCTCTGAGTCGGTATCTGAATAAGGTCCTGCAGTGGGGAAACGCCAATCGCTTCAACTTCAATGCAACGAAAACACAATATGTGGATCATCGGTTCCACAACTGATGATAAATGGCCAGCCCCTCCCATCTGGGGAAAGCACGTAATTATTCGGCGTCATGGTCTGTGGGAATGTACCGTGGTATAAACATGTGGCAAAGTCTCTGCTTTCAACCCGGCGAAGCCCAGAACAATCCTTATCCCTATTCAATCCAAGTCGACACGCAGTCTCCACGTGACACCCCTGGATAGCTACTTTGCCACCCGCCAAGTAGTGAACCAATGCATGGAGCGACATCCTGAGAAAGGTTGGCGCAAGGCTAATAACCTTGCCCGGAAAAACAATTTATTACGGAAAATTTAACAAGCCTCAGACTTATTAAATAACGCCAAGACCGGATCCCGGTTGTAGTATGATAATGATGATGAGGGTGGTGTTGGCGTGCAGCCAGTGGCGATACACTTACTGGAGGAGCCTCCCTCGCAACTCACTGTTGGTAGCGGTGTTTTGCGCTTTGGGGCCCTAAATGAGCTGGGGGGGGGGGGGGGGGGGGGGGGGGGGCTGTACGCGAGTCGTTCATTGAAGAGTCAGAAATGTCAGTGACATTTTCTAGTTCGGCCTTGAACTCTGATTCCGAATCAGAAGTCTCCGAACTAGTCCTGGGCGGTGATGCGGGTGCGATGGCTTCTTATCGCGATAATTTATTTTTGGGGACAACGTTCCAGCCTTGAGGGCATTGAGGTCCTCTTTTAGTTTCTTTATATACCCTGATCTTATTATGCCCTGATCGGGCAGATGGCTCACGCCATAAGAAGAGCGGGTGTTCCATTGTAAAGAATAGGTAAACAAAAATATAGGCGATATAGCACGTCAGGGGGATGAAAAGAAAACAAGAAACACGAAGAAGTCAAGAACAAGAACCAAAAAATCGGGCAGATGGCTCACATCATAAGAAGAGTAGTTGTCCATTTGTAAAGAATAGGTAAACAAGAAGATAGTGACATACCACCTCAAGAGGATGAAAAGAAAACAAGAAACACAAGGAAGAAATAAAGTTAGATCTTAAACAAACTAAATTAGGAACGTAAATTTGGGGAATTAAAATAATTAAAACAATTAAGTAAAGATCAAGTAAATAATAAGAGAAAATATGAAAGATAAAAATGCAAACCACTGTATTGTATGTCTTTCGAAAATGGTGTGAAACACTTTCTCAAACACTTTCACATTCAATTTATTATAAAAACACGTCTGTATATTAAAAAACTTGAAATGCGAAATGCAATGTTGACAATTGTTTGGTTGTTTGCTCTCATGTATATAGTAGTTCTATGACTGATGAATGACGAATAAATGCAATCTGAGACCATCGAAACGAAATTCATCGCCGTTTTATATAAAATCTCGTCAAGGTTTGTCTATGAAAAAGTATATACAAATTCCTGGAAGAGGAGACAAGAGTTGTCGTGTACTTCGATTGCAATAAATTTCTAAGGATATCTATGAGGATTTGCTTGAATAAATTCTAGGAAGGTATAATCATGAAAAGCCTTTGAAAAGACGAAATTCATGATACAGGTAGTCCCTGACTTACGACCGTTCGACTTACGACTATTCGCACTTACGACCATTTTTTTTCCAATTTTTTTCATAGAAAATATGTTACTTAAAGAAGACAAATATGTAGTTGCCGAGAATCTCTAAAATACATGAGAAAAATTAAAAAAAAAAAAAACAAAGTAAAAAAATTCGATTGACATACATATTTCAGTACAAATAAGCTAAGTCGGAATTTTTTTTATATGAAATTCGACTTGCGACTTAATCGACTTACGACCGATGACCAGGAACCTATCTCGGTCGTAAGTCGGGGAATACCTGCATTATGATCTTTGGGAATTTGTGTTTAGGCATGACAAATGAACATCTGATTGAATTTATCATGCATTTGGTGGGATTTGGGAATTTTTATTAAAAGGGTGTAAGTGTGTTAAATAAAAATTTGGTTCGATTTATCACGCATTTTATGGTAAATTTGAACGCATGATAAAAGAATGCATTGTTCAATAGGATATGGGTTTAGGTATGTATTATGGATGGGGGAACCGTAGGGGTTTGCAAAGCACCACAACATGTGCGCAATCTGTTGCAGTCGTCACCAAATCATTTCAAAAATTGCATAGATTGGCACAATATATAAATAGAAAATGGAACATTCTCTTAATTGACTTTAGTCCTATTTTTTTTCTCTTACATCTTGCATGGACTTCCATCACTGTATTCCTTCTAGCTCCAAGCGTAGTCGAAAACATACAATTAAATTATTAAACACAGACTAAAATGCCTCCTGTCGTTGCTAAGCGCCTACTCCGGGTATTACATGGCAAGTTTTTATAATACAGATTCCTGTACAAAGATTCAACATCATTTGGTGAATGTTGACGCAGTTGCCCTTAAGCCCTGGGATTGGAATTTGGCTTCATCAATTTTTTCCATTAATGCTAAAATGTGGCAACTTAAAATGCTAGAATAGTCTCCGATTGGCAATAGATTGCAAAGGCGTGAGCACGATGTATGGGATCAAGGTTTATAAGAATTTTGTGCATTAGTCGCCTTCATTTATGTGTTGTGAGGCGATAAATTCCACATTCGAGTGCAGCATCAAGGCCACTCGTAATTGATATCAATATTCGTGATGCGATGAACTCACGATAACACTGAGCTAGGTTTGATGAATGATCCAAGATTCCGTGACGAACCAAAGGAATCATATTTAATCACACTGTCATTAAATGTTGCATAGACTTAAAGATCAGCTGCAAATGTCGTGACGCTTGGAACCACCAAAAGCCCGTTGTCACATCTATGATCTATAACGTAATAGAGATACAGCTAAAGGGATATGTTGGAGTGCCTCTGGGTTCTTACTCTCTCACGATACCACAAACTTGAGATATTGTTTACACATAAACTCACACTCCATTCTCACGCTTTGTTCAAACTAACAACTCCGATCCAACTATAGCTGAGTACTTCAGTATTATTTATCGCTAAGTTAACCTCCCCAACGAATACCCTGGCGATTGTGTATCCATTTCCATCCATCTGAACGAGCGACAGGCAATTTATGGCCCATCAACATGATTTGGATCCCATAAACTTCTGCCGAATGAATCGCAAGCCCGTGAACAACCCATCGTCAACCATCGGCAGGACATGTTATCGACAAATTGATTGATTTGATGGGACGAAGATGCCGAAGCTTAGTAAGAATCCACAAAAAGGTTAAATTAGCTAAGGATGTTTACTTAATTCATGGAGCATCCTTGAATTCTTGGAACGGGTGAATTGTTCCTTGAGAAATCATGCAGATGATAGCTGCTGAGTTAAAGAGAAGTACAAGAAGGAAGCAATTTTACAGGCTGTAAATATTCCTCTTTGAAGAGCGGCTGATCTGTGCGAACTTGTGAGGATATAAGTGTTTGGATAAATGTCACAGTCAAGGAAAGCTTTACAAGGTGGAGGAGGTTTTACCGACACTTTTATTTTGGATTCTTATTTGCAGTGTCCGGATTTTTTGTAGGTCTTGGTTTACTAGGAAGTTTAAAAGGAAGAAACTATTTTTATTTCGGTTTATTTGTAAGATTTCATCGAGTAAGAGGGCAACGGCTATTTATCCTCCCTAACTAATTTTACGTTACTTTATAATTAGTTTTTAATTTTAAGACAAAACGCTTGGAGGGTATTACATGATTAGGATAGTCACGGACAATATCTAATGTTATAGCCATCACAATGTATACGTTGTACCTATTTCAACACAAAGAGGTGTACATACTTACCATTCGGATTCGATTAGGTGCACTCGAACTTTGTAGTATACAAGAGGAAATAGTTATATAAGTGCTGAGTAAGTGATTAGCAAGAATTGTCCCCTGCCTTAACATGTTCGTCGCCCAATGTAATTCGGTTGTGTTTCTCGCGGGGCCCAAATCAGTCAGAGAGATCGAACATAAACAGAGAAATGAGCTAGATAGCTACGACGCAACTCGAGTAGGCCCGTGAGTTGTGATATAATATTACAGAACCTTCGATACATTACAAAGAATAGAATGTTTAATTCCGAAATGGGAAAAGCGATAAGTTCTTCGGAAAGAGAACTATGCAGTTACCCTAGATTCGTTATTCAGTCGAGAAGCATACTTTTTCTGAGAAGCAGATTCGTGGTTTTTCAGAAAAGCATCAAATGGTATTGTGGCGACTCTAACAGATACACACACAATTCACAAACAAAATAGTGAAGAGCACCGCGGGAAAAATCGAATAAGAAAATACATCAGAGCGGTATACCTTAGCGATAACATAACAATTCACATCAGTGGAGTATAGTCTAGTTCAAAAATCAAATTCTATAATCGGCCAGTAGCCTGATGGGTAACGCTTAGGTTCAATTTTTGGTGATTCAAACTGTCATAGCGTCAGTTCCAATCACAGGTTCTTCTTCACTATTATTTCAAACGCCATAGTATCGCAAATTAGCACAAATCCACTCTTTGGAACAACTTTGGCGGTTCCGCCAAACCCCACGGTTCCCTTTTCTAAAAAACACCCATAACGTCCATCCAATCATATAATTTCACTAATGCAATCACATTAGCATCTTAAATGCTTTAGGCATCTAGGATTATCTAAGTTATAATCTAAAAACTCCCTGTAAAACAAAACTTACCTTCATGCATCTCTTCGCATATAATTTCCTGTAAGATTTCTTTTCTACCTTTTCAGGGACCCCAAAACCTATACGGTACCTTCGTTTCCCAGGCAAATTTCAATTTCCCGCACCTGCACCGCAATCTCCACCCAGCATACCTGAAACATTTCCTTTTACAAGGACATTTAATGCATACAACGCGTTAGAAAAAATTCTTTAAAGTGCATATGGCATCATGAATCTCAAGCCAGTCGGCACCCTTTGTCTGTGTTAAAATCCTATGTCGGACAGCTTGTTTTTCCAGATGCCATAAACCATATTTCTACGCATGTAAACATGCATAAGATCCAACTCATCGTTTGTTTTTCCACTAACAAACAATTTTCAATTTCTTTCCCTGCCGCAGCTAATTACCCGGCATATACAAAGGCATTCAAGGGATTCGTTCGGCCACCAATCCCATTAGCACCTTTTTTCCTCAACGTCGATAATAGCGACGACGCATCGCGTAAATAATGAACCGCATTACCAACGGCGCATTTGGTCATATCTCCCTTTTGTCTTTGCCGCCTGTGTGCTTCGTTTACCCATTGCCCTCGAGCACGTGTAAACAACTCAGATCTGAACGATCGCACACATACCACCATGATCTTCATTACAAGATCTGGTTTCCTATTCCACCAAGAGAGACTTTACGTTTCTCTGGTGGTAGGTATAAACGATATCCTTAGTGGAGAGGATACCTACTACGACACCATAAACTCACCCCATAAGCGAATCATCTCTGCACGAGACGATTATCGCTGAGTCGTTTTACATCCGCCGACCGCCACGGTCGTTGCCGGCTTCCGCTCCTCGTTGCGCGCCGAGGATGCGTTCGTCACAGAGTCGCGAGTGTGCGTGAATTTAGTAATCCTTTTGTTTGTACCGGAGTGACTTAATCGAAAACCATTGCCAGTGGTATGAGTTCAACATAAAATAAGTTGTACGCAATAGCGGAAAGTGTGTATAAAGAGCTCCTTTGCTCTATGCCATTCGCGTCAGTTATAAAATATCATTGTACCTTTTATCGTTTGTTTTGTTTCACCAACCGTTTCTTTAAATATAAATAAATGGATCAATAGCATTGAAACAGTGACTTTTATTTACGTTTGTTTCCTGGTGATCGTTCGTTTGCATGCCGCAGAACAATCGTAAGTGACATCGGAACTTTAGTGACAATAGACGATGGGGATGGAAGTGAACCGTGTGCCGGTGTCGCGCATAATACTTCTCCTCCCCACACAACCATAGTAACTGTACGTATCGTGTATCAAAGAGCAAAAAACAAAAAAACAGAATTAGCAAATTCGTAAAAGAATAGTTATCCTCGGAAAACACAATGCCCGATATAAACAACACGAAGAAATGGTGTCTCACCATTTAGAGATTTGTAAGAATCAATAGGACATGTCTATAAGAAGGAAGTGCGTCCTATGTTATCAGAAGAGGAGTGTTAAGTCATATTTTTTATTAATTTTTCTTACCACCTGGTTGGGTAGGCCCGCTCGGGCTGCTTGCGGTGGCTAGAGGCCTATTGGGCGCGTCGAGTCCAGTTGGCGGGGTAGGGGTTGGGGTGAAGGCGGCGTCGAGGTGCATACCTTTCTCGCTTCTTTGGCGGAAGGCTTCCTGAGGAGCGGACCTTTAAGGTCGTTTACAAATGGTTCCCGGATTGGGGGAGTCGGTGTCCCACCGTCCCACTGGTCCTTGTGGCTGGATCGCACCTGGCGGGTTCCAGAACGAGCTGTCTGTAGGTTCCTCCAAAAAAGGGGGCCGAGGCAGAGCAGCAGCCGATATTCAAATTTTAACAAAAAAAGACGGGTTTGTTTTAGTTTAATTTTAATATTCTTTAATATGTGAAGGTTAGCCGCGGATTCGGCCTCCTGGACTTCGACTGATCACGAATCCAAAATGTGCCGCCCTTTTATACTCTGTGGCGACGGAGATTTGTTAAAAATTTTACTTAAAAATTCCAAGAAGCACAAACAAGATTTTGTGTGTGCTTCAATTGGAATGGGGTTCTAAGAAGTGGAATGGAATTTGGTTGAACAAATTCCCGAAAGAAAATATTATGAAATGTATTTAGCCATTTCATAATGTTAGGGTTATTGAAAATTGATTCAATGTGCGACAAATGGATTTTTGGTTTAATTTGTCGCTCATATGATTCATATGGGGAAGATATTGGGATTTCGGTTGACGGATTTCGCGGAAGGCACAACCATGAAATGCATTTGAAGATACGCATTGCTTATGTTATCATTCCAGGGCATTTCTCACCGCACAGTATGATCTTAAGGTTGGTACCATGACGCATCGTTTGGGAGAAAAGGAATTGGGATGATGCTTATTAGGAATTGGGTGAGGATGATGATTTAGGATCACTACAGGAGGCAAGCTGCTGAACGCCAAGAAGCGAGAAAAAATATAAAAAAGCTACAACTTATTGTCCTAAAAAATTACCACAGATGTGTCTAAGCTGTTTTAGCGAATACCATGCGACGTTGTATAATATAATACTACATCGTAAATATAAATTAATAAAAAGCATAATAAAATGTGTCGGCGCAAGGCTAATAACCTTGCCCGGAAAAACAAATTATTAGGGAATATTTAACAAGCCTCGGGACTTGCTAAATAAGGCCACTGCCGGTTGTAGTGCCGATGATGATGATGATGATAGTACAATGTGTATAGTTTTAATATTTTTATAATGTATATTCTATATTTATGTTTTTATGCTTATTCCAATAAATTCATATCAGAAATCCAACTGAAAATTCTATTTAACATGGACAAGAAGAGCGTCATCCATCTTTGGTTGATGGGGCCCCCAGAGAAACATACCCGTCAATCGAATATGGGTGATGCGGCGACGAACGTGTTAAATGACGACATGAGTGTTACTGGCGACAAACTGAAAATAAATGAAGATGAAAAAAAAAAAAGCAGGTCTCGAACTACGTTGCTATTAAATGATGAGTCACCCATTTTGTCATGTCTTCGTACTTTTGACAGCTGTCAAACTTGATGTCACTCAAGTTGGGATATTTTCAGTTTAAAGTTTGCAATTGTTTGCAATAAGGATCATTTAACTACCAAACAACAGGTTACTATTTACTATTTATTGGCCTATAGGGACCCGGAAGTTCATGACCTCAGCCATCGTTCTCTGCCCTCCAAACAACAGGTTAGAACAAAAAAACGTGTACTTTTTTTTCAAAATGGTGATTCTGCCCCTGCCGAACAGGCAGCATCAAAAAACTTGCTCGTTGCAAGTACCAGGTTTCCGTGTAAAGATATCAACAAAGCCATATGGGTATCACCTGATGGAGCCACTCGCAATCAAATTGACCACGTGTTGATAGATCGCCGCCACTCTTCGAGCCTGATAACGGTACGAACGTACCGAGGTGCCAATGTCGACTCGGATCACTATCTTGTTGGCACAGTTTTCTGAGCGCGGATTGTCTTATGCAATGAGAATACCAGTAACACACACCTTTGGACGCCCTCGAAGAGCTCGACGGAGGGAGAGTAAGTCCTGGGGCCAGAATGCCGGCCGTAGAAGAGAAATGAACACACCTTGAGAATACTGTCATTAGTACTGCCAACTCCATCTTAGACAGTAGTCGTAAAGATCGGTGCGACTGGTTTGATGATGAGGGCAAACTAGCAACTGAACGTAAGAATGCTGCATAGCGGACAATGCAGCAGTCTCATAGCACGCGGGTACGCGAGGAGAAATACAAAGAGCTCAGAAGATCTGAAAAAAGACATCACAGACAAAAGAAAAGTGCCTGGGAAAAAATTGTCTGTGAAATAGAGAAAAGCAGAGAGCGAGGTCCGCACCAGGCCCGGAAGTTCTACCGAATAATCCGCAGTATGATGCGGTACACACCACGCTGCACTTACTGTAAGGATAAAGGCGGTAATCTGATCACCGACCCTGAAGGCATTCTGGAGCGATGGTAAGTGCACATCAATGAAATGCTAAATGGTCAGCTCACAGAAGAATTGGAAGCTCCGCCAATGCAAGATCAAGACCAAATGCTGCCACCACCAGCCTTTGAGGAAACATTAAAAGCCATAAGACAGCTGAAATCAAATAAAGCCCCTGGAGCTGATGGCATACCAGCTGAGTTGATCAAACAAGGAGCGACAGCATTACATCACGCAATTCATGAGTTCGTGGTGCACGTATGGGAACAAGAGGAGATGCCGGAAGATTGGCGTCGTGGTATAACTTGCCCCATACATAAGAACGGAGATATCACACTGTGCAGCAACTATAGGGATATAACATTGCTGAGTACCGCCTAAAAGATACTCTCCTCTATCCTACAAGATCGGATAGCCACATACGCTAAAGTCATTATTGATCAATATCAGTGTGGCTTCATCCCAGGCAAATCAGCGATTGATCAGATATTCACCCTTAGGCAGGCGATGGAAAAATGTCTGGAATTTAAAATTCCATTATATCATCTATTTATAGACTTTAAGGCCGCCTACGACAGCATAGCCAGGCTAGAACTATATAATGGCATGAGAGAATTCGGCATTCCAAACAAATTGATCCGACTTTGTAAGTTGACCATGACCAATGTAACTAGTGAAGTAAAAATAGCCGGATTGCTGTCCGAACCAATAAACATCTGTAATGGATTTCGACAAGGGGCCGGTCTGGCCTGGCTCCTCTTCAACCGGGCTTTGGAGAAAGCAATCCGTGACTCTGGCATCATAACTAGAGGGACTATTATCACCAAGTCCAGCCAGATACTTGCCTACGCAGATGATATCGACATCATCGGTAGAACCAAATCGGCTGTACAGGACTCCTTCACCCAGCTCGAGTAGGCGTACAAAAACTGGGACTGCACATTAATGAGGGGAATCCTAAGTATATGGTGGCAACTTCTGCGAAGAGAAGATCTAACGTTGGTCAAACTATCAGGGTAGTGGAGCAGGAATTTGAAGTAGTGCAATTCTTTAACTACCTTGGGACGATAGTATCAGCTGATAACAATATGGAAGAAGAAATGTGCGAACGTCTGATCTAATACAACAAAGTCTGATATGGTCTATCAAGGCTCTTTAAATCGCGAAATTTATCCAGAACATCCAAGCTACTAATGTACAAGACCATGGTCTTACCGGTACTCATGTATGGATCCGAGACCTGGGTGCTTAATAAAAGGTACTCTGAACTCTTAGCTGTGTTCGAGAGGAAGGTCTTAAGGAGAATTGTTGGCCCCGTATGTGAGGAAGGAAGACGCTACAACCATGAGTTGTACGCAATCTACCTTGAAGCTAATGTTGTAAGAAAAATCAGGCTCGGTAGACTGTGCTGGGCGGGACATCTAGCTCGAATGGGCGAAGAGAAGCCTCCCGGCAAAGTCCTTTGTGGCAGGATGTACGGAAGGAGACAGCGCGGCAGACCTTGTCTGCGATGGTGGGATGGCGTAGACCTGGACGCCCAGAGCCTGGGAGTGTCAAACTGGATGACATCGGGTCGAAATCGGGACCGGTAGAGAGATTTGTTAAATAAGGCCAAGACAAGATCC
The DNA here is from genome assembly GCA_963931805.1 of Microdon myrmicae. Classification (NCBI taxonomy): domain Eukaryota; kingdom Metazoa; phylum Arthropoda; class Insecta; order Diptera; family Syrphidae; genus Microdon; species Microdon myrmicae. The sequence goes on along the minus strand of OZ007496.1, from coordinate 67,939,893 downwards.
TGGTTGTAGTGCCGATGATAACGACGATTCTTTATCCTGATATAAAGTTTGAGCGCCATCTGTTGTTTAATTTGTTCACAATGCACCACAACATGGAAATGCGTGAGACTCGTCCTTGTTTTTCTTTTCTTTCTTTTTTTTTCCTGTTATAAAGGAAATTTGCATATACATAACTGATAAGTTGTATTTTAACCGACTAAAAATACAGCCAATGCACTTCGTGGGAATGCTTTCGAAAGGTAAGTACGGAGGTAAATGAAAATATGTTCCCGCCTTAGATTATGAAGATAACTTCATAACAAGATATGCTCATTGTAATATATTCTTGGACAACACTTCATACTTATCTTGTGTCACAAACCTAGATCTAACAATAATTTAGTTCTACCACGCTTGTTGTGACACAAGAACAGCGGGACAGATCGAGAGAACAGTACTAAAGTATTGATCGTGACCTCAGATAAGAGAGACAAAGGAAAAGAATAACATAAATAAGAGGAGATAACAACGACGGATCGGCATCCGCCACGATGAAATGGAAAGATGCTGCGAAGAAATAACACTGTGAAATTAAGTTTCGATTATCATTAGCAAGCTAAAAATAAACAAATTCATTTCCATATAAGTGAATTCGTGACGGTGATGGGAGACTCCGAGCACACTAATCAACTCCAAGAAATGGAATTCTAGGCAACACAAAACAAACGAACTGGGATGAGAGAGTGGTGAGTAATGACATCGAACTCGAAGTCCAAAGTGGATTCTATAGAAACGTTTTGTAGCGAGTATATATCCCATTGTATTATTTGAATTATTGCTGTCAAAACTTATTGTAATAATAATATAACGTGTTGAAGAATTACTTTGTCCCTATGCTCTGAAATAAATAAAGAATTTTACACAAAACGAAAAACAATCACAGTGATCTTAAATTAGAACCCGTTCTTGGTGAAGCTGTCGCTATCTGAATTGAGAAATATTCCTATATACAAAACCGGGTACTAAATACGTCTGCACATACTTTGCCGCCTCAATGGTTGAATCGGTAAGGAGGTTGTGTCTTGCATTTGCTTGTGCAAACGTAGGTTCAACTGACGACTTTTGCTATTGTGGTGATCGACACAATTACTGAGTGGTAGATGGGGTCCCAAAACCTAGCAGCCCTGTGAAATACCACCCCATTAAGCTATAGGCTGCGTGAAATAGTTGGGAGAAATCCTCGACAATATTTCGGAGCTTTGCTGATGGATCCTGTCGAGAAAAAATAGCATCCCAGGGCGCTGACTCAGGTCTATAGGTTCGCCTTTCCTGGGAGAAGTACATAAAAAAAATGTATATATATTTATATATCATCATCATCATCATCGGCAGTACAACCGGGATTCGGTCTTGGCCTTATTTAACAAATCTCTCCACCGGTCCCGATTTCGAGCCGATGTCATCCAGTTTAGCACTCCCAGGCTCTGGGCGTACTGGTCTACGCCATCCCTCCATCGCAGACAAGGTCTGCCGCGCTGTCTCCTTCCATACATCCTGCTTCAAAGGACTTTCCGGGCAGGCTCCTCTTCGCTCATTCGAGCTAGGTGTCCCGCCCACCGGAGTCTACCGAGCTTGATTTTTCTTACAATATGAGCTTCAAGGTAGATTGCGTACAACTCATGGTTGTAGCGTCTCCGGAATCGTCCTCCCTCACATACGGGGCCAACAATTCTCCTTAAGACCTTTCTCTCGAAAGCGGCCAAGAGTTCAGAGTGCCTTTTATTAAGCACCCAGGTCTCGGATCCATACATCAGTACTGGTAAGACCATGGTCTTGTACATTAGTAGCTTGGATGTTCTGGATAAATTTCGGGATTTAAAGAGCCTTGATAGACCATAGTAGGCTTTGTTGGATTTAATCAGCCGTTCGCGTATTTCTTCTTCCATATTGTTATCGGCTGATACTATTGACCCAAGGTAGTTAAAGGATTGCACTACTTCAAATTCGTGCTCCACTACCCTGATAGTTTTTATTTATATATAATTATCTATATATATATATATATATATATATATATATATATATATATATATATATATATATAATCATCTATATATATATATAATTATCTATCTATATATATATATATATATATATATATATATATATATATATATATATATATATATAAATATATATAAATATATATATATATATATATATATATATATATATTAATCACCATCATTATCGGCACTACAACCGGGATCCGGTCTTGGCCTTATTTAGTAAGTCTCTCCACCGGTATCCGGTCCATATCCGAGACTTGTTAAATTGTCCATAACCGTTTTTTTTCCGGGCTATGTTATTAGCCTTGCGCCAATATATATCATATATATATATGGTATAGATAGATAGATAATTGCGAACTAGGCACGCCAACACAACACAACACTTCACAGAAAAAAACATCTTACTAAAGCACCAGTGTTAAAAAAGTGCACATTGTTTTGAAAACGCAAAGCCAAACATACAAAAAATAAAGATATGCAGATCTTTTGACAAAGTTTTCTGATTAAGTCTAGTAACTCACCTCTAGGCAGTAACAATAAGTACCCCACTTGGTGAAACATCGTTAATGAAATGCAAATACTTTTTGAGGGATTTGATGTCTTTACTATCACCAATGGTATTTGCACTACCACATTCTGCACCATTAGATAATATTCTTTGGATTTGTTTTCGGCTGCCGTAATAGTAACGAATCCATCAACAAGAAAAAGATTGAGAAATATTGCACCTGGGCAACCATTCCAAAACATTACCGTCTCGCTGTACCCCAAACTACAACCAGAAAGTTCAGCAATCTTTCACGTTCATGAACTCTTAACATCACCTAAAAGTACCTTGTCAAGAACGTGTCCATCAAAAAGTCACTACTCCAGTTTCACCTACGAAAGAATACAATACTTTCCATCGTCTATACAAAAGGAGACTGGTGGACTGCCATAAGTCCTATCCAATCCTCAGGCTCCTGGGTTTCTCGAGAGGAATCCTTTCTCTTTCATATTCCGTTCACTTAAGATTCAATAGGGAAAGAAAATATGCATTTCATCCTGTAGCAGGAAGGATTTTAATGGTTCACCATCCAGCAAAGCAATTGTTTTTCAGCCAAAGTAAATCCTTAAGAGTTGTTCTCACATGTTTGCGACGAATAATTTCGCACTGGTGTCTGAAGAACGAATGAATGTATGAGGAGGCGGAGATGTTTATGTGCGAAGGATTCCGCAGGATGTGGTTTAAATCAATTTAGAGACTTATGTGATATTTGTTTTCCGGTTTTTTTATGGGTAGGAAATTCAATTACATCATCAAGTGTTGGGAAAACTAAAGGGTAGAAGAACTTTATAGATCAGGTGTCCCTTTTATAGAAGATCTTAAAATGATTTATATCCTCTTTTCAACCGAATCTTCTTTTAAACTTTTTGGATAGAGGGGGTAGATAGAGATCGGTCTTCAGAGGTACATAAGTAACGTGCATTGTTTTTCCATACCATTTTTTTTGCCCATGTTGTACCGTTAATAACTAAAGATGTTCTCAAGCCTGGTGAGAGTAGACATTAAGAAATAGGAATATTCTGCAAGTTATTGGTTAGTGTAAAAATACCTGTGAAATTGTCACCTAATACCTTGCTAATCGATCACAAATCGATATATTATCTTAGATATAGTATTTGATGACTATGCTTATCTGTAACTTTCAATGGTTTTGAGCTCTCGAATGGCACGGATGTAGTCATGTGTACGATTTGTTCTTGGGCGTCGATCATGACTTTCGTTTTCAACGTAGAACGAAGAGGACGTGAAATGTAAAAGCTTTCTCCAATTCGCATAGCGTAAGGTATTTTGGAAAGTACGAAAAAAATTTAGGAGCACAAGCCCCTCTTGTAGTACAAACTGTGCCTTCAATCGAGAAATTTCGAGGGTTTAACGTCTTCATTTGTTAAAAAAATTATAATAATCCGTTGCGCAACATACGTATATGTACCATTTGCTCGCTCATGACTGTACTGACTACAAAGTGGGGCGCGTCCTCTAGCCAAGCTGGTTCTTCTACTCTTCATAAGCCAAACAACAGCCACGCACAAGATTATTTAGCTCGCAACATGTTGCTAAGCAAAAAAGTGAAATTACCGTTAATATTTGTACAAAAACGTGTATAGTATACAAAAACATATGTAGTCTATAAAAACATATGTATGTAGTGTACAAAAGCATATGTATTAGTGTGGGAAAAAGAAATCCATTACTTTCTTGCTAGATTGTTGTAGTGATATAGAGTTTATAAAGAACTGGTTTTTTGATATTGCAGTAGATTTGAACGGTAGCAGCCATAGCTTCGCCAGGAAGTATCAATCAACAAGAAAACTATTTTAAAGCATTTGCATAAACCTGGATGCAAAAACACACTCGATTTTTTTCGTAAAAACAACGATGGATCGGATTTCCATCTGCGAACCCTTTGCTAAGCGAAAATAAATCGAGCCATTTCTTAAACAAAAGTTGACTGGGGTTCACAAATGAGTCACATTTGACCAAATTGGCCGACAGCCATGATGGTTAACGCGCAGGGAAAGAGCAAGACCAGAACTAATGGCCAGTCCGATTTTACTGTGCATTTTATGGGTCTGAGGAGGAATCGTCTGCTAAAACTATTTTCATATGACCAAACTATAAATTCAGATTTCTACTGTCAACAATTGTACTGCTCGAAGATAACGGTTGACCAGGAAACGCCAAAATTGGCCAAAATTACATATTTTTTGTGTGCAGTCAGGACAATATCAGGCCACATACATCTTTGGCGGATGTTTTTGTCCTTTAGGTTGGCGGTTGTTGGCTGCGGTGTTCCGCCGAACACTGCTAACACAAAGAACACTACGGAGCGAAACAGGACAATGAAACACGGAAACATTGTTTTTCTATTTTTAACTTTTATTGTTCTCGTTTTGTTTTTTTATACTTAAACGTCTAGTACACAATTTATATTTTGTTTTAAGAAAACTAACTCCACAGGATCTTACTAGTCCGCATCAACTTTTTTTAGCGATCGTTACTTTTGAAGTTCACGTGAGAACATTCGTTAAGGAGTTAACGCTTAAACACCAATAGTTTATGATTGTTGTAATTGCTGTTAAGAAACACGAAAGAAACACAAGTTACTGAGTTAATGTTTAACACAAGTACGACGCGACCTTCTCGACTAACTTTCCTATACCTCTTCTCAGAGTAGACTTCTTCGATTAGGGATCCTCTCCGTTCGACTATCTTTTTTCCACTAAATTCCAATTCCCCATCGGTAAGGGAAATCTTACAAGCGCATCTCTGCACAGAACTCCCCATCATATCTGCTAACAGACTTTCCCATAGTATCTGTTAACACAATAAAATTTCCCATTGGATCTCAAAAGGAGAATTTCCCATAGGATTTGAAAAGGAGAAATCTTACCTCATAATCACCAACACCATTAGTTGTTGTTTATCGAAATCTTGTTCCTTTTGTTTAAAGATCGGATGCCGCCGCTTATTCTCCGATCTTTCCGTGGGATATGTTTAGGTTAGCCATCTGGCTTAAGCTAACAATGTTCTTGTGCGTTTCAGATGGGTAATAAGAGGAACCGTGGTATTGGTATAGTTCCTTCGTTAGGACTTTCGAACCATAAACTTCTAGCCAGCGATATACGTTAAGATGTTTATGATTGCATGACTATTGGACGGCAGTGAAACGACATGCCTTGCTTGCACAAGTGTGCCTTTTGCGTTAGGATCATGCAAGGGATTTAGGTGCTAATTGCTATTAGCTACCAGAGTATGCATCCGTTGTTCGGTTTATTTACCGACAATGGTATTTCAAGGGAAACATCGCGTTGATGCTTAGGATGGGTGAGTGATTTTCATGCGACGCTTTTCTGCATGGCGCATTTACTTAGATTCGATGCTTTCCTGCCTTTTGGAATTGGGGTAGAATACAATGTATGCATGCGATGAACCCGATATTGGGAGCTTTTGAACGTTTAGTTCCTTGCTTTCTGATATCGGGTCCAACGTCGTTGCATGTCCTATAACCTTTTGTTTCAGGTATGGTTACTGACTATTGGGACACGTGTCTGTGGGCAGGTGTGCTGAAAAAGGTGAGTAAAGTTCCTTGGCGGAAAGGATACCTCAACCTGTAGTGAGTTGTATGGTTCGTGGAACCGTTACACATCTACAACGACTCGCCATTAGGGAGTTTAACTAGCCAATTTTTATGTGTATATAGCCTGGAAAAAGCACCAAGTAACTACCGCGTTTTTTGTTATTGCAAAGCTCCTTTAATGAAAATTTGGTATGAAAGGAAAATTGTTAAAATTATTTAGTCGAATCTGTCCCCACTATGAATCAGGGCTTTTGTTAGTCAAGCATTATAGAGCTACCTGTAAAATGCCAAGAAATTGTGAAACAAAAGGGTTCGTTTTTACCCAACCTAATAGCTCTGTTTAGTCCAGACATATAAACAAGGCTTTGGCTGAATAAGATAAGAATAAACTGAATGAGTTATCAAAAACGAACCCAAACCAAGAGAGACACTAAAACGACCTGATCCGTGGCAAAGGACTCTATAAAACAACTACATTGACTACAAGAATTTTATATTTAATGACTTCACAGTCACAGAGCTGACGAAAATGTTCGCCAACAATTAGCAGTTATCTCTGCAAATGTAGACAGACTGGTACTTAACTTAACGACGAACAAACGCAATGGAACCCCTTAAGTCTAAAAGTACGAATGTTACAATATTATAAGGACTATTAAAACGTGCCACAAAATCTGCTTTGTCTCACATCTCAACAATTCACTTTTGTCCATAAAAATCCAACAAAATCCTTGGGACCTGTCTAATCTAAGCTTCTATGTAAAGGTCTACAATGAATCGCACCACGTTTCCAACATTTAAGTCCGAACTCATAAAGTCAGCACCGACTTTCAATTAGATGAGTCCTTCAACAGAAAACGACGTCCTACCATCAATCATCCATCCCACCAAGTGCACGTACAAAAACTTTACGCGTTAGTCTGGTACAGTACCATCAAGTTTCCCAGTTAAGCCCAAATCCTACACCTTTTCAAACTCACGAAGACATTAAAACAAACCCCTCAATGCTTTGATGCCTCGAAATGTCCATCGCACACATCCTCCAAATACAACGGCTTTCACAAAATATACAAAACATGTCAATAGTAAGAAGGACACTTTGGAAATCATCCTTCGTCCCGAGCACTTTAAACTTTTGGATACAAACAGAACTGAATGGAGAACAAGAACAAGCTGGAGTTTTGTTGTTGGATTTGCCTTTCAAATTACAACTTTTTGCCTTTTTTTACATGCGAGGATCTCTCATAAATTGTCATCTATGAGACGAGTTGTTTACTTATGCACGATATACAGCGACTTCATTAAAGTACCAGAAGTAGGAGCGCAGGAACATTACCAGGATTGCACAGTAGTCATCTTTTGAATATCTCACCTCAATTGCAAGTCCTGCGAGTTCATAAACAGTCAACCGAACTACGAGACAAACAGATTTGTAAAGAGTATATAGATGAACACTCAGAGATGCGTAAAAATAAAAAAGAAAAGAAAAAAAAGGGAATGACTCGTGATAGTCCTTAAAACTAAAGGACACACCAGGGCATATGAAGTGCACATGTTTTGGTTTTATTGACGCAGCCCCACGCCCACAGTGCACCCTCGTGTGCATAACTCCTGCACTATTCATGCACTGTGTAGCTAAGGAGTCCAACAACGACTGCCTTGTGTGGAGGCCTTCAAATGGTCTCCTGCTCAGACCCGAACTAGTGTACTATTTTATGTGCCGGGAAGGGCACATTACTCAGTCGTCAAGTTGTTAAACACTGCAGGGCGGTACGTCCCAGTCAAGGGCATAAAAAATTGGAAATTAAAAAATTATGATGGCACACGAACTGCCTCGGAAGTGCATACTAAATTTAGTAAATATTTGGAGCTGCTCGAGGTATTTAAGCCTTGGGTGTTCAGGGGTAATGGCGTTCTGCTGGCATACTCAAATTAATCCAGTCGTTTGTTTTATGCCCTTTCAACGCATGATAAAGTAGCTTAAAGCAGACCGCATACATGCGGGGAGCATAACATGAAATAACATGCATTGTGGTGGAGATTTCGGGGAACACATCTGTCTAAACAGTTTCATACCCACTATGTTGAAATGAAGCACGTTGGTTCTAACAATATAATTTAGACTTTATCATTCGATTGTGAAGTTTAAACAAACAGGAAAGGCATTACAACTCAAGTGGAATTAATATCTTCTGAAATGAATCTCCAATTTCCGCAATCTGTTGCCATTAAATAATATATTCGTAGTTCGACAGAGAACATTGTACCAATAACACAATCGCTTTACCCACTGCACAACTAACGTGGTCTGAAAGTTTTGCCCTTTTCAATAATTTACAATGTGATATTATTTATCAGTTTCTGCGGCAATATGTTCTTTGTTATAACCTGGAGTTTAATTTTTCATGATTGTCACGGCCACAAGCATATCAGCTATAAATGTTCTCCATTTAGAAGTCTGGACTTGTGTTTTAACCCCCTTTTAGTATTGCTTTTGTTGCCTTTTTCGTGTAGGTTGGGAGATACCTTAGTCAAGACTGGAATGAGGGGAAAATTCTGCCTATTAGTGTCATAGCCACTGAAGCAACACAACTTTCCTTCTTTAAAACAATGGAGTCACCTCATTATCCGCTACGAGTTTATTGAAAGGAATGAGGTGTCTTAATTAGAGATCTTCTTTATTCAATGCCTAACGATTTGGGAAGCGGCCAGTGCACTTGATCGATTAAAGACTTGATATGACTATACTAGAAAACATAACTATTACAAGAAGGGTTTTTGAGGTACCCTTAAATGCCAAGTTACAATGCGAACCAAAGACGGAGAAGAGGCTAAGGTATCGATATACATTGGTCTTGAATGCCCTTTATATTACAACAACGAGAAAATACAAAATCTGGCAGTGCATCCCACATTCGTGTGGTTCGGGTGAAGAATGATCTCTGTATGTATTTGTACGTTGGAAGTTGACTTTCAATGTGAACTTATGCGCAGTCTCGCATTGATGGGTATTGGTGCTGGAGATAACGTTTAGAGGGGTGAGATTCATTCAGTAAATTCAATTGAGTTGAAAAGAGTTAAACAGGACACGGATTTGAAACTTGTAGAATAGTTTTGGACACGCCTGGCCAAATACGGAAACGAAATTCCACTTTAGGATAGATACACTTGTAAATTATGGTCAGGTTGGATAGAATGAATAACGAGGATTTTTCTTTTTAAACTAACGCGCCCACAAAAGAGGATATTGAAGTACCCTTAAATGTGAAAGCACAGTGCGAGCGGATGGAGAGGAAGTGGATAAGGAAAGGAGGTGTCGATGTATATTGGCCTTGAATGTCTGGACATCACAACGGCCAGGAAACACATGATCAAGCAGAATATTCCACAATCGTGTGGTTCGGCTTAAGAATGACTCTCTATGCTTATTTGTGCGCCTGAAGTCCACTTTCAACGTGAACTGATGATTGACGGGTATCGCGGGAAAATGTCTGAAGGGGCGGAACACATTCAGCAAGTTCAATTGAGCAACGACCGTGGTAATACCTATATAAAAAAGATAGACATGATACGTTGCGCCTGGGTTCTAACGATGGAATTGATCGACTTACTGCTTACTGATCGCTTCACTGCTCGTTTTTGCATCCTGTCGAACACGTGTAGTACAGTTTGGATGCGCCTGAGCAAATATGGGAGTTGAACTACATTTTTGGGCGAATATACGCCTTGCAAATAGTGGCCAGGTTGGATGGAGTGAAGTATCTTTTGCATCAATTAAGGAACCCCATACATTTGGTTGCACTTTTCGCAGCTTCAGATATGCGGTCATTCCAGTTAAGAGTCGAATTAATTCGAATGCAGAGGATTGATCGTGCCTTAGCTTCGTCGATGCAAGTGTCGTTCATAGACAGTATATTCACTTTGGGGCTCGCCTTTGACGACAAGAGGCGGCATTGAGTTTTTTGGGTATTAAACAAGATAATCCCCACTGATATATCTTGTTGAGGTCTGAATTCAATGTATCAAGCATAAGTTGCTGGTTGGTAGTGATGTTCGAAGAGTTTGGACGGGAGTGTTCGTATGCGTATGAGAAACTCAACATGCTATCATCAGCAAATGAGTAAATTGGGTTGTGAGTAATTGACAAGAGATCATTTATAAAAATAAGGAAGAGAGTGGGTGAGAGTACTGAACCCTGGGGAACACCCGCATTAATTTGATGGGAGACAGATTTGACACCATCGAGAACCGCTTGAATTGAACGGCCAGAAAGATAGTCTCTTATCCACTGGATTAGTGAATTGACAATTCCATATGAATGCAATTTTGACAAAAGGCGTGGATGCCAAACTCTGTCGAAGGTTTTTGAAATATCGAATGCGACTACCTTACTTGAGGGTAGGTCAATAAGTCCTTAGAAACACCTACCATGGCAGTACCAAATTGACCACCATCCGGTGTAGACGTCAATCGACAAATGCTAGTTAATGAACCGAGCAACGGAACGGCCTAAAGTGAAGTGTATGTAAAGTTATTATTAAATTATTGTAAAATTATTATTTTTAAATTAAACCGCGTTACACATCTTAAATCAGTACGGGATCGCTTGGGACTTCTCTGCACCCAAAATAATTAAAAAACAATTAGTGCCGATACGCGACATACGACGTGTTCCTGTTTGTGTATGTGCACAGTATAATAAATAAACTCTTCAACGTGATTTTCTGTCAGCCGCGCAATAAAACAAAAACAATAAAAAAGAAAAAACGTGAAAAAACATCATCATCATCATCATCATCATCGGCACTACAACCGGGATCCGGTCTTGGCATTATTTAACAAGTCTGAGCGTTGTTAAATTTTCCATAATAATTTGTTTTTATGGGTAAGGTTATTAGCCTTACAGACCTAAATCTAAAGGCTAAACGCCATAAAGCCAACAAAAACAAGGATACAGACACGTTGAGTGTCAACAGCGACGACGAAAACAACGCTCATGGTGCCCTGTACTCAGGGGCTGGAAACCAATTCCAAGAACTAGCTGTCAGTGAAACAAATGCAGACGCCAGCAGTCAGGTCGAGGTCCTCAACAGACTCATTCATGAAATTACTCTTAAAAACCAAGAACTTGATAAACAAATAGAGGAAGTTCTTAAACTAAAAAACAATTTGAGCCAGAATGAGCGGAAAACGAAAATGGTACAAAAACAACACCAAGAACAAAGACAACAGCAACCAACGAAGACAAAGAAAATCCGACAAGCTAAGGAAACTCAACAGCAGGTCACATCAACAACAACACCAGGAACCACACCAACAGCAGGAACCACACCAACAGCAAGAACCACACCAACAGCAGGAACCATCTCAGCAGGTGCCATTCAAAAAAAAAAGGAGAAAGTACCTCCTATCTACATCAGTAACATGGAAAGAAAAAGGAGAAAAAGGATGTCATAAAATTGGATGAGTTGGCATGCAAAACTTTTAAAACAAAACGTATAAATAATTTTTAGATAAGTTTAACATGCAAGGATTTAGAAGACTATAGCAAAATTAAATCGGCATTGGGGAAATCGAAAAGCGAGTACTACACGTACACCCCTAAATCGGAGAAAACTGTCTCCATGCTCCTCAAAGGAGTTGATCCTTCCTTTACTCCCGAAGAAGTGATCGACGAACTAGAAAGCTTCGAAAATGATACCTTGAAATTTACAGGTGTGAAACGATTTTCTACAGCAAATTCTAGAAATCGCAACCGTAAGTTGCCTTTCTTCATTGTGTCGCTAAGCCCCAATAGTAAAATTGATGGACTTAGATGTATTAAATACATTAATCACCAAACAATAGGTTGGCAGAGAATAAAGAAGTCCGACCGCGTATGGCAGTGTATGTGCTGTCAACGCTTCGGCCATGTGGCAGCGAATTGCAATAAGCATTTCAAATGCCTAAATAATCATATCATTGGGGAATGTCCGTTGGGGAATGCCCATTGGGGAATGCACGTTGGGCAAAGAACAGCTCCCAGATAGAAATAAATTATCCTGTGTCCTCTGTAACAATACAGGTCACCCAGCTAACTTTAGAGATTGCCCTAAGTACCAACAACTAAAATCAAAGTTGGAACCCAGGAAAAGCAAATGAAAACTCGCTCTTACAACAACTTCGTAGCACCAAGTGTGTCATACGCCCAAATGGCAGGTGGAGTAAAAAATGCACCAATCTTAAAACAATCACGCAACATCATTAAAACGCCTGCTCCAGAGGCACAAACTGATATAACAGCCATATTACTAATCATACAAGGACAGTTTGCTGCGTTTGATAAAAAATTCGAAATAATCGAAAAAAAAAAACTGACGGAACAAGTGGCTCACACGCATATCTATCGACCCTTTTTACAGATGAACCCGCACTCTAATCATAACGTTCACTGGGGTTGAATTAACCATGAAAATTATTGCTGTGAATGTTAATTCACTAATCCGCATGGACAGAAAGGTTAATCTGCTGGAAGTTGAACGCCCAGATGTGTTTTTGGCTACCGAAACTAAAATAATAAGGTAATTGGACGAGATCGTCCAAATTCCACTCAGGGGGCGGGATCGCTGTCTTAGTTAAAAATGGTCTACAACACAAAGGCGTCTACAGTAGAGATGTATACAAGTGCCAGATATTCCTTTGAAAAGTCAAAGGCATCTGTATGTGATCTCTGCTTATGCTCCCGAATCTCCACAGTGTATACAGTTTATCAATGAACTTGATACCCTTTTTCGAAGTCTCAAGTTAGACTCGGAAAATAATAATTTTTTTATGGCGCGAGATCTCAATTCTAAGCATAGTTTTGGAGTAACCTTATGACAAACACAAGAGGCAATGTGTTGTTCGACTGGTGGCAAATAAACGTTATCGAACATAAACTAGAATTGTACGCTACAAGTACTCCGTCATATCCAAGAGGGAATTCCTTCTTGGATCTACTATCGCTGGACGAGCGAATACAATTATTAGATACGGATCTAACTACTCGAAATTGTCTTCGTACAATTGAGTAGGATAGCGGACATTATGGACTTGGCGCCGTAATTCATGTCCCAAACGAACACTTACTACTTGAGCAGTATAAACAGATACATTGTTTTAATTCCGGAAAAACATACTGGTCGCGCTTTGTACGGATATTAAAAGAGGAATTACGCTCCAATGGCATAGATCCACCAACTGATAGAAATCTTCATATTGACGAAATTGATCATTATCTTTCGACGATGAACAACATTGTTACTAATACAATGAATCGTTCTATTCCAAAAGTGTCTCACATGGAGAACCATACAAACCGATATCGAAACTCAACGATCGACGAACTATTAGGGAAAAAGCCTATTCCGCTCTCTAAGTTAATATTGCTCTACAGACAGTTCAGCGATGCAAATAGCCAGGAAATAAAAACAATTCAGTCACTAATTAAAAATCTTCAACAACTGATCCGTGACAACTATAGATCAGTAATTAATGAAGACTGGAACAAGAGAATTCAAGCCATCAAAGCTGGTGGACCGAATATGTTCCCCCAAATAAATAAAGTCTTTCGAAGGAAAGATTATAATGACATCCCATGTCTGTAAGTTCCGCGGCTCCCGAAAATTGTCAAACTCTGCTGAACGCAGGACTTACCCTGGAACACATCAACTCTAACGAAGAGTTCATAGTAGTCGAGGATCTGCAAAAAAATGCGAACTCAATTGGCGCTTGTTACGAAGCAGTGTATAGATTGAACGAATCGCCTCATTCTAACCTTGACCTGGAAAATAGAGCTCTCCAAAAACATATTTCGCTACGCAATGAACTTAACAATTGGCGTCTCTTAAGTCGAAGTTTCACTATCTTTAGTGAAAATAATAGAGTGGATTCCCCGCTTAGAGATCTAAACACTAGCATATTTGTACACAAAGATGAACTGACGGACATTCTTAGATCGATTAAGAACAAAAAATCTTCTGGAATAGATAGTATTCGAAACATTGTTATAAAGCATCTACATCTAGTGTAGTGAAGGCTTACACTATTTTGTTCAATAACGCTCTAAACAATGCATATTATCCAATCCAATGGAAATTTGCAGTAGTCCATCCCATCCCCAAAAAGTGCAAGCACAGGAGTAATCCAGCCAATCTTCGCTCGACTAGTTAGCTTCCGAACATCAGCAAGGTATTCGAGAAACTTATAAATAAAGCATTGACTAATTGGTGTAAGGATAATGGTATTATTCCGAAAAACCAGTTTGGTTTCCGATCGCAACATGACATAGCTATGCTGCGATAAAACTTGTTTTCGACATACAGTGGAACATCAGCAAGTTATTCGAGAAAATTATAAATAAAGCATTGACTAACTGGTATAAGGATAATGGTATTATTCTGAAAAACCAGTTTGGTTTCCGATCGCAACATGACACAGTAGAACAAGGCGAAGCGACAATGCACAGGGGCCTGGTTGGTTGGCTTCGAAAAGGCTTTCGGCACCATACGGTTAGAAAGGCTTGTATATAAATTATCAAATCTAGGTATGCCCGAATATTTATAATACATTATCTACGATATGATAATGGGTAAACAATTTGTAGTGAAATGTGGAGATATAATCTCCAACAAGTCCTTCCGCATCAAAAACGGTCTACAACAGTGAGCAGTGAATTCTCCCATTTTATTTAACATTTACACTAGTGATCTAGTGGGTTCTCTCAACCATGCTATTGCGTACGCCGACGACATTGTGGTGTTTAGATCTGGAGAAAAGATTGATGTCATCAACAGATTTCTGCAAAATGATTTCAATAAAATCAAACGTTTTTGCGACGACTGGAAATTAAAGATAAATTTCCGAAAAACAGAGACTATCCTTTTCAGACGCCCCTGTCCAGTGTATCAAGGGTTACAAAACGAAATTGGAAGACATTTTCCATTGCAGGAAGTAACAATCTTTCCCTACAAGTAAAAACTGTAGTCAGATGCCTTGGTATCTGGCTTGGTCAGTATCTTTACTTTGATGAGCATACAGCAGCTGCTCTTACAGCAACTAAAAACGCATATGCGAAAACACACAGAGTCTTCCGTAGTAGTCTTCTGGACCCCAAGGTGAAAATAATTTCATACTCGACATTCATCGGACCAGTATTAGTGTATGGTTGCCCAGTATGGTATAACATATCCCCATTCTATATGGAGAAGTTTCGGGTATTCGAGAGACAGTGTTTGGGTCCCTGCCTCGGAATGTACAGAACCCCAGAGTCGCAATACAAGAAATACTATCCCATAGTCCTGTATGACAAATCAGGACTAAACAGAATAGATAACTTCATTATCAAGATTATCCGTGGTCAAACAGCAAGGGCTATGTGCAATGAAAATGATCTCGTATAGGGAGCATTCTATCCCAAAGATATGTATATGGAGAGTACTCTCCAGAATGGGCTCATTCCTCCAGAAGCGTTCCCTTTCTTGGGTAAAAAAGGACTTATCCAAGACAAAGATGGAGTCCCTATTATTTACCACGCTTTCCGTGGTGCAAAGGATAAACGAATTCTCCATGATAACGATATCTCTAATATTTCAGATGGCCTCCGTTTTAGTATGGTGATCGGTGAAAGATATAAGTCAATAAAAGGTCAATCGCAGCCCAATTGGTGGTGGATAGTGGTGAAGAAAGGACTATACGTCACAAATATAGTATGCCTCTCAGGCGCACCGCTTTCCTGCTCCTATCCCCAATTCCCAATTCCCAATTATTTTTTTATTTTTATTTTTATTTGTATTCCTTGTTTATGTTTATCCGTTTTGTTTCGTTTTTTATTTATTTTGCTTGTCAACCCCCTATATATGTAATTGAAAAAAAAAAAAAAAAAAAAAAAAAAAAAAAAAAAAGATAATAATAATAATAATAATAATAATAATTATTATTATTATTATTATAACTGAAACAAAGTACTCGGGCATAAATTTCCGAAGTGAAATAATTTTAATAAACTCGGCAGAATAGTGCTCAATATACGAGGGCAGTTTGATTAGT
Source organism: Microdon myrmicae (assembly GCA_963931805.1). NCBI lineage: Eukaryota > Metazoa > Arthropoda > Insecta > Diptera > Syrphidae > Microdon > Microdon myrmicae. The sequence goes on along the minus strand of OZ007496.1, from coordinate 67,923,653 downwards.
TATTGATTTTTTGAATTAAGGGGTCTAGAATTTTGAAAAAAAATCGTTTTTTTTTTTGTTTTTATACTTTCGTATAGTTGATACTTTTAAGAATATGCGTCCAAGGTAAATTTTAAAATTCCAATTATTGGCGAAGTTGCAGCTGCTTTAGTGACGCGGCAACTAGACCGGTCCCGCTGGAACGAATCGAACAATATATGGTACATACTCCCCAACTACCCTTTGTCTTGGAAAAATTGTTTTGAAATGAATATAACGGTATTCTGTGACGTATTTTGTTGATATCTACTTAACCAACTAACAAAGTGTAAGTATAAAGCAATATAATCTCACTTGAAGCTACTATACGCTGAAATTTTTAAACGCGTTTTTCTCGAAACTGTCTTTTTTAAAACAATACCCACGATTTTTCAAGTTCTACTGAAATGATTTACTTCAAATTTAGTATATGTTTAGTATATATATGTATATGTATATTATAGGCTTTTCTATGGCATGAACTATCCTCATCCCCAAATTTCAATGTTAACTATTTTTTAAAAATTCGAAAAACTAAAAAAAAGTGGTACAAAAATAATTTTTTTTTCAAGCAGTCGCCATTTTGTTAAAAAAAATTTGTTTCAAGTTTTTTATAGTTCCAACGATAAAGGCATTTCTGTAAATTAATAATCTTTTTTTTTTTCGTTTCAGATTGCTAGGTGGGTTGAATCGTGGGTGCCAACTTTTTGAGATCCCCCACTTCATCAGCTGCTAACTTTTTGAATTTTGAATTTTTTACTTTAAATTTTTTTACTGTATTCTTGAAATATTAATAAATATCCTATAAAAAAATGAATAGTAAAAATATTGATTGCTTTTTTTTTACAAAAATTGCGTTATATTCGTCCGTCTAGACCAGAATACCCCATTAACGGACTTTTGTTTCGCGCAAATAACCATTTGGTCTCTCAACATAGTCTCCTTTTAGCTCGATACATTTGGTCCACCGTTTTTGCAGTTTTTTTATTCCTTCCAGATAATATTTTTCCTCAATGCACTCAAATAGGCAATCCGACCCAAATCTCTTATTGCCAAGCCATCTCTTCAGGTTTGGAAATAGGAAATAGTCACAGGGCGCCATACCTGGAGAATATGCTGGATGAGGTAGCAGTTCATAGCCCAATTTATGGATTTTGCTTCATTATGCTTAATCAGCACACGAAATTCACTTTTTTCCATTTCCTTTAAAATTCACGAGGTTGTCTGCTTTCAATGGCTGTGAAATACAAACTAAATGACGCAGCGCTACGCCCATAATTTAGAATTTCGATGGCGTCGGTTTTATTTGTTGTTTGTGGTTAACAGTTTGACAGGGCTGATCCGTTATGCATCCTGGTTGTTATCCTGAAGGAGGCCATTCGAATATTTTTCCAATGAAAATATATATATATATAACTAGGGGGCTTTGCCCCCTGCTCGCTAAGCTCGCTAACCCTCGTATCAGTTTTAATGTAATTATCAACAATTTTAAATTAATTTTCAATTTCAGTGTAACGATCAATGTTTTAAAACCATTTTTTTAATTATAATGTAACGGGTCAAAAAAAAATAAATTTATCTACTCTTGAAGCCAACTTTGTTGATTTTTTTTTCATATTATAGGCTCTCACGAGAGTGCCTCCTCGTTAAAAAAATGTGACACGAAAAACTTTTTTATATAATAGAGAGATATATAATCTAATTAAGCGACTTTATTTGTTTTTCATGTCTGTAGTGGCCTTACTCTCAGTGTTGGCGATGGATCAAGTCGACACGAATTTCCAGGAAAGGCACGGCAAGCGCTAACACAAAAGTTCCTGGGAAACAACGATCGGCGGCGCACTGATTCCAGGAAGCCACGAAGGGGAACACCACCCAAAAAACGAGCGAACGAGAGGACGGCTGCGGACCTATATAAGGCGAGCACATCAGAAGAGCAGTTGGCACAGGAACTCCTCGCTGCACGGTCTTAATGAGACCACAATTATAAAGAGACAATCATCATCATCATCGGCACTACAACCGGAATCCGCCTTTGGCCTTATTTAGCAAGTCTCGAGGCTTGTGAAATTTTCCATAATAATTAATTTTTACGGGCAAGGTTATTAGACTTGCGCCAATAAAGAGACAATAGAAGAATCAATAAAGATTAAGTATTTAGTAGCAGCGTGTTTTTTATTTGCAAATTGCAAAGAACCATACTCCGCAAGACAAAAATGCCCTTCGTCCAGAGCAGAGCCCGGCTTTGGAAGTACGATACGCTAATCTAATAAATCTCTCCGGCCAGCGCCGGAATACAGTTCACACATAGAGAAGGAAGCTGAAACGTCGCCGGAGAATTCGCCGTCCGCGGAGGAGTAACACTCAGAGAGTGCGTCTCCTTGCCCTTAAAAGGACAAAGGTCTCTTTGATAGACCGCTCCTGAGAAGGCTCGTTGCGATCGTCACCATGCTTCAGAGGCCTCACCTTGTTTAACTTATTTAATTCAATGTGTACAGGGAAAATACAACTCTCTGCTTTGTTTCTAATTCTTTGAATAGTATACTGCTGATAAATTTTTAGATTGAAATCGATGTTGAACCAAATTGTCTGAATTTCAAAAGTTTAATTTGTTAATTTATGGTTCACTTGATATAATGGATTTATTGGCGTCCTCGCACCTCGGACACCCATCGAGATAACCAGAATCACCCACATCGGTAAGGATGTTGGACTCGGTCTCGAGATATCTGAAAAGAAAAGAAAAAAAAAGGGAGGGGGGAGGGGGGGTAACCAAGGATAGTGTGGACAGTGTTAGTCCAGGTATTCTCTAACTACTTATATGGGGGGGTGGTGGGAAAGAAATCATACAAGACCGGTAGGTCTTGAGTGCGGCAGTAAACGCAGATCACGACTTTGGCGTCTGATGATCTGCGCTTTGGTCGGTGGGTGTATGTTTGTGCTGTGTTGTACTGTGCGTCCGTGTGTGTGTGGTTTGTTAACAGTAGACCCTAAGGGATGGATCCAGGAATCCTCTATTATAGAGGGGAATGTTGTTGGGAAGGGTGCTTTCTTCAGTTTATGTACTGAATATGAAATTGTGGTGGTCTGATCCGAAGAGATCGAAAGAGAGAAGGGTCAAGAACGCAAGACTCCCGTACAAGTTGGTTCTCGTTGTTCTGAATGCTTTCGAGGTAGCAAGTACTCGTCGATCGGGATAATGGAGGCGCCTTCGTATAGGTGAGAGTTTGGGCAATGGCAACTGTCAGGCCTTCTAGAGTGGTTGGTGTATCTTATGAGGAGTTTCCTTTCGAAAACTCGAAGTCTTTCCATTTGAGTCGAAGATATGTAGGACCATATGGGAAAGGCGAACGACATTCCAGATCGAATTGGCTGCTTATACCAGAGAAGCTTAACTTTGGTGTCAACTTTGTTGCTCCACTTCAAGATGTCGTGCAGTTGCTTAGACCGACCGACCGATGTTGTGCAGTTCCTTAGACCGATAGAGTTCGTCTAGGTGACGGTTGAGTCGATTTGTTGCGAGTTTAGGACTTTTGGATGACTTGTATACTAGGCCGTCATCCGCATAGCAAATCTGGTTTACTCTCCCGTCCATAGGGCGAGGAATAGATATTAAATAAGATGGGGCCTAGAATGGAGCCCTGTGGTACGCCTGCACCGGCGTTGAAAGTTCGGGAAAGCTTTCCATTCACTCGAACTTGGAAGGTTCTGTTTAGAACGAACTGGTAGATGATACTACACAGCGTTCTACTGTGGCCAGTATTCAGTAATTTAAAAATGAGACCTTCGATCCACGTCGCGTCAATCTACTTTTAGAACATAAGTCAGATGCAGGATGATTAAATGCATATATATATATATATATATATATATATATAATGCATGGAGATAATCATTGTAGGAATTTTGATTTATTTATAGAAATTGTGTGTATATGAAGCAAATGGACTCATGCTTCGTTATCGCGTGATTACTGGGCATATGCATTGAAGATTTGCATTGTGATGTTTGGATTTTAAGGAATTAAATTCAATGTTCGACAATTGAACGAATGGTTCAATTTGCTTGACATTGAATTCAACGTTGACTTGAGAATATAAACGGATGATATTTGATGGGAATTCGATTAGTGGGTAATATGTATATGGCAAGCAAAAAATAGGGTTTCTTGGAGCACTACATGTCAAACAAGAGTAACCCCTTTCGGAAAGTATATCGTATAGGTTGAAAAACCATTTACATTTCCATAAAATAAAATATACTGTAAATATGTACTGTCACAAAAAAGAATCCATGGAACATATATAGCAAAATCCACACATTACGAAATAAATATTTAATCAGATCCCAAACATATAATGAGCCACCCAAATCCCTATTTTTCGGAGAACAAAATGCATGTTCTGGTTGGACCTGTGAAAAATGCTTAATACGAGATCCTGCTCGAACCCAGCGGTTTTGAGGTACTAGTCACATGAACTCAACTAAAACAAGGCAAAACAACGAATGAACTTTTACCCAACAACATCTTTGGAACATAAAATGTTTTATATGCTTTATACCCAAATAAAAACCCTTAATCGCATATGAATTTATCAGGTGTAAATTGCGATCTAATAACTGTTTTGCAACGCGAACGTTTAGCACTCTGTTCCTATAAAGATAAATAAATCTGAAATTGGATTTTTAGCGCTTTGCCCTCCAACTAAAGGCGCACATCTCCCCAATCCACACTGCTCTGAGATTTCGAGAACCCATCAAGAACACATCTTATTCATTAATAACTTTTATAACCATATCATCAGTTTCCTCGTAAAAGTTGTTAAAACTATTTCGAACCAGTTGAACGATGCACACAACCACAAGGGGCATTATGAAGAAGGTCTATAAATAGCGAAGATTCGCGCTTCAGCATTCGCCAAGAATATCAAGAAAACCAATTCATGAATCAACCATTTAAGATATACCACCAAAGGATGATATTCTCACTTCAGCCATGCAAAAGCTTCAATACCATTGGAACAAGCACCTTACATCGCAATGAGCCCCCTAACCCGTCGTCACCTCTTCAAATAGTCATAAAAATTAAAATTGACTTGGAAACCACACATATCTCGGTATGTTCACTTTGACTCCTAATTCATACTCATACGACTCATTATCGAATGGGCAAATGGACGCTAACTAGTGTGCACTCTACGCCCCAAACGGGGAAGAAAAAGTAAAATAAAGAAACCACCAACTCTCCATCAACTCGGCAAAGACCTGGCGGACTACATGACTCCTGAAGGAATAAAAGAAAATAAAGTTGATACCAAGTTGTATTGTTGGAGCAAACAAACTTCACCGATCCAAGATCCTGTGGCCTGAAGTACCGTGTGTATACGCGGCCACCGTCTATTCACCCGCGGTATGAATGTAGCGAGAAGATTCCGACATACTCTTGGGCATACAAGCACTTAGCATAAAGGAGTCTCGCTACTTTTCATTTGAGTCGGATTCCCTATTTCAAGTTGCATTTTATTGTACTTTCTTGTTTCTCTACTACTGTGGGCATGCCACCAAGAGTGTTTCTAGTGCTTGGAACCAAGTCTGGCTTAAGCAGTCTTCTTGTCCCTTCTCTGTTTACTTCGATGTCCTTTACTCTGCATGTAAACGGTGGAAGGAATGTAGAAAAGGCGAAAACAAACACAACTCGGTGTTATTTGCATTGCCACAGCACTTACGCTTACCCCAAGAAGTGGAGAAGTATGTGGCCATCCAGAATTTTCTGCTACGATGAAGTTCTCCATGTCAGAGACTCAACAGACGTCATTAAGCAATTATTGTCAGTTCCATGGCTTCAATTAAAGTATTTAAGTGAATCCGAATCGATACTCCCTTTCTATATCTCCATTCCGTTCTCCAATTCAGAGTTACTTTGCTATTTAGAGATACGTTTTCGCTTGCGAACGAAAGTAACTCCAATTGAATGTTGCAACACCTAGAACTCCTTAAAGTAAGAATTTCAACCTCAATCGAGATCCATCCATTTCTAGACAGGTCCAGCTTCATTTCTGTGCCTACTTCCATTTGTGTGCAACCCTGTTTTGGTGACCAATGCCAGCGATAAACCAGATGGTCACCATTCCTCATGAATGCCTGTCACAATGTGTTGACCGTCATCATCAGATGTCTTCCATCATCGCTCATCATCGGCTTCCATCAACTTCTGTTTATTCACGCGCCGATCTCCAAACAAGCCGCGGCCATTTCTTATGCCCCATGGGGTGCACGCAGTTATCATTGAAGACAGAAAAAAAAGGTCCAAGGCCCACAACCAGATCTGTTCGTCATGGTTGATAGGAAAGAGAATTGCAACTCTATAGGCGCACGGATGTTGACTGCTGAACATTTGGTCACATTAATCGTTCTTTCCAATCCCCACGGGGCAGAGGATACATTATATGTTCCACTCATCAGTCCAGACACTGTGTGTACACGATCGGGTGAACTCGATCGGCTGTTGAAATATTTGTTCGTAGCGATCGTGGGCCCTTTTGTGTGTCAGGCGACATCTGTATGCCATTTATACGAACAGAAGAGTGAAAGTAGCTCCAAATGGTGTCAGGTACATGATGAGGATATTTCGGAAGTCTCTGAGAATGCGTTCGTTTTTGGGCCGAAATAGAGCAGTGCACCCCCCGTGGGGAATGCTTGTTAGTAGATGATTTGTGTAGACGCCATCGGGCTCAACTGTGTCCACATATGTAAATCGCCTTTTTTTTTTTTTTTTTTTTGTTTTTTTTGTTTTTTAGAGAGACAATGGGATTGTCTGAGATCGATCTTATTTTGAAGATCATTAATAATATGGGAGGTAGGTGTCTCAAGGTGTGACACAGGGTGTCTATGATCTTTGGAAAAAATAAGAAAATAATAATATCTCGACGCCGGAAAGGTTTCAGTTGCAGACAATCAATGATGGAAACATTTAAGTGGAATGGGGCGTCATAAAATTAATAGGAGCAGTATTTTTATTAGTGAACCAAATTGAGCAGGGCGAAAGAATGTCTAGCGGAACATTACGTCTAAAGTGTTGCCTCGATATATATCCTTTTATGATCAGAGCACACTGACAACATTGTGGTTTCCTATCTTCATAAAGTATCTATGAAGCGTGTTAATGGAACGTCAGCGGACGCAGGTTTTTAATAATATTCATTTAGAATGGTTTAAGTTTGCTTCGATTACGAAATAATTCGATGGTATGTTACAAATTTCTACAATACGAGTTTTACTATTTTTTTTAATTCCACAATGTAAGCAGATTTCACGCGGTCCTCTTGTAGGGGATGCTTTTTATATTTTAGGTCAATTTTGTTTGGTAGTCATTTCGGTTTGGATGACCCTTGTCAATTGATATTTGACAGCCTTAGAGATAATCGATAACATCCTATTCTGGAGTACCTAAAATCGCAAGAACGTTATAAAATTATAAATTTCAATGAAATGATTGTTCAATTCTGGTAACACTGTGGAAATGATGTAACCTTTTTCTTGAAATTACATTGAGACGACTGATTTCGTTAACAAACAGAATAAACATTGTAGGAGTAGCCATTCATTTGGTACACTAAAGGCCACTGAACTCTTGCAGAGCAATTGCATGGTACATCATTTAAGGCGGTAGCATATTAAGCTATAATTTCTTGGGCGATGCTAGATGCAATCCTGTAACAAGTATTGGTGACCGCTATCGGCACATGTTAGACAAGTTTCTTGAAACCGAACGGGATCAATTAGGTCTACACAACATTTGCCAAAATGACAGTACTACATCATACTTAGGCACGTGTTGGAGTACACATTTTTAAGAAACATTTTTCGCGACCGAATAATACCAAAAAGGGCGATATCGACTGTCTCTCATGATTCCTTACCCCCCCCCCCCCCCCCCCCCCCCCCACCATTATTTTTTTTCTTCTAACTGGATACTTTAAGGAAAAATAATACAGCCAACAGCACAACCTTAGTCTTTAAGTACTCCTTTTGGAACGAGATTGCTTAAATAACATTAGTTTGCGGAATTATTGTGAAAAATGAGTGAAAGGTTTTCGATTAAGACGAAGCGGAAAAATCGAATCGACGGTGTGACGATTGGAATCACAAAAAGATAGAACCGAAGCCTCAACACATCAGACTAATATAACCCCATAATTGGGGCTGCTTTTCACTTAACGTGATTTACCTTGGTTGAATAATGTGTGTTTATTAAATACACTGAATTATATATGAGCACCTTTCAATGTGGGCGTAGACTGTTTTCGTGATATAATTGATAAAGAGTTTATTTTTGCACAATTGCAAGTACGAGGGTGGGATGAAAAGTTTCCGACCCCAACATGAAGATAGCGGCACTCGTCAATACAGGTTCGTGAACGTAGTTTTGCATCTTTTGACAGTTACCCATTAAAATTTCAACCATTTTGGACGGGTAGTTTTTATTTGACAGTCGTTTGAGTGAGCCGCTTTTTTTGGAGCCGACTCCGCATTTGTAGTCCACTGTTTTGACTGTATATTTGTTTCGGATGTATAATGGTATATGCAAGTTTCATCGAGAGTATTGAATCGGCGCCAAAACGGATTTATTGCGCCTAAACTGCGCCAACAGAGCCCGTTGGAAATGTTCATTCGAACACGTTTTTCGTCTAATGTGAGCAAACGCTGCACCCAAGGCGCGGACAGCTTTGTCATGCCCAAATCTTGATTTAATATGTCACAAACACGTTCTTTGGACATTTTTATAGCCTCTGCTATCTCTCTCACTTTAATTCGGAAGTCATCTAGCACCATTTGGTGAATTTTAGCGATGTTATCGTCAGTTGTTGCTGTTTTTGGATGTCTCGAACTCATCGTCTCCCAAGCTCTGATGGGGACGTTTAAATCCAGCTGCCCAGAATTTATCCGTGGTAAATGATGGTACAGAGTCCCCACACACAGAGTCCAATTCATCTTTGATTTGCGTAGGCGGATTGTCGTTCAAAAACAAAAATTTAATGACAGCTCAATACTCAATTTTGTCCATTTTCACAAAAACACTCACATTGACTCACTCAAATGACTGTCAAATAAAAACTACGCACCCAAAACGGTTGAAATTTTGGTGAGTAACTGCCAAAAGATGCATAACTACATTCACTAGCCTTTATTGACGAGTGCTGCTATTTTAACTTTTCAGGTTACCCATGTATATGCACTATGTACCGATATATATCGGAACGAGATCGAACCGGATGATAACTGGAAAGGAAAGGGCATATTCGGAAAACCTGACCTCTCCATATCTAAATCGAAGTTGAGCCTGAGTGGGAGGGTGATGTGTATATGGTGGAGCATTCGAAGACTAAACCATTTAAAATTATTAAAATTGAACGAAACGCGAATGTTTGGAGAGGTACTGTTAACAATTGGTAATTGTAAAAACAGTACTCCAAGAAAAGAGGCCGGAGATGTTCCAGTAGAAGGACATCATACGGATTCATGATAATGCGAGCCCACATTTTGCCTTAGGCACTCGTCAGAAATTCCCAGACCTAGGCTGAGAAATTCTGTCGCATTCGCCATACTTCCCGAACCTAGCACCCTCCGATTATCACTTGTTTCTGTCCTTACAAAATGTTTTGCAGAGTAAAAATTAAAAAAAGGAGAATTATCAGACAAGCACTGGTTCAATTTTTCGCCTGTAGGGTTAAGGCATTTGTTTTTTTAAATGGGATATACAAATTGCCATCACGATGGGAAGAAGTCATACATAATGATCGTAATTACATTCAACGAAGTTTATTCAGGGTATGAACAATTTATTATTTTGTTTTATTTTAAAAACGAACGTAACGTTCCGATAGAACTAATAATTGTAACTATTCAGTAAACGGTTTTATATTCAATATTCTGTGTATCAATATTATAACTAAAGATCTTTAATAAAAATTATTCAACAAAATTGATCACGAATCAAAAAAAAAATAAAAAAGTATCTATGAAGCGTGTTAATGGAACGTCAGCGGACGCAGGTTTTTAATAATATTCATTTAGAATGGTTTAAGTTTGCTTCGATTACGAAATAATTCGATGGTGTGTTACAAATTTCTACAATTGAAAAATGGGGTGGCGAAAGGCCGACTTGCGATAACCAGAATCACCCACATCCGTGAAGATGTTGGGCTCGGTCTCAAGATATCCGAAAAGAAAGAGGAAGGACGTATCTAAGGATAGTGTGGACAGGGTTAGTTCAATTGTTGTCTAACTACTTGGATGGGGGGATGGTGGGAAAGAAATCGTACAAGATCGGTAGGTCTTGAGTGCGGTAGTAAACGCAAATCACAACTTAGGCGTCTGGTAATCTGCGCTTTGGTCGGTGTGTATGTGTGTGCGTTTGTGCTGTCTTGTACTGTGCGTGCGTGTTTGTAGTGTGTCCGCAGTAGACCCTATTGGATGGGTCCAGGAATCCTCTATTATAAAGGAGAATGTTGTTGGGAAGGGTGCTTTCTTCAGTTTTGTACTGAAGAAGAAATTGTGGTGATCTGATCCGAAGAGATCGAAAGAGAGAAGGGTCAAGACCGCAAGACTCCCGTACAAGTGGGTTCTCGCTGTTCTGAATCCTTTCGAGGTACTTATATGCTAATTGTAGCAACTACTCGTCGATAGGGATAATGGAGGCACCTTCGTATAGGTGAGAGTTCGGGTAATGTCGACCGTCAGGCCTTCTAAAGTGGTTGATGCATCTTCTGAGGAGGTTTCTTCCGAAAACTCGAAGTCTTCCCATCGGAGCCGAAGATATGCAGGACCATATGGGAAAGGCATATGATATTTCAGATCGGATTAGCTGCTTATAGCAGAGAAGCTTAACTTTGGTGTCAACTTTGTTGCTCCACTTCAAGATGTTGTGCAGTTGCTTAGACCGACCGAGGCCCTTTGGAGAAAGTGGGTCACATGTTTGATGAAATTCATTTTTGGGGTATAAATGACCCCAAGATATTTCATCCTGTGTAGTGCTCGAAGAAGCCCTACCACCTTTTCCCCCCATTCCTACACCCCAGCTATATTACCCAAAAACCCAAAATCCTGTCAAAACCCGAATTAACCCAAACATGATCCAAAATTCGCAATAAACGAATTCGTTTATCGCTTAACATTTGCCCTCACGGCATAATTAAATCCAAAACCCTAAATTAAAATCAAATTCACAATAAACGAATCTAATATACATTTAGCGTTCTACAATCGCCCCACGGCATCAATCGAAAACCAAATCGTTATCTTCATCTGAAAATTCCATTAAGCTAAACAAATAGAAAACCAAATCCAGATACATTCCCACATCTGCGCAATAGTTTCGTAAGAATTCAAGAAATTGAATTCTTATCTTGAATAAACATTGAGCATCTCACTCAGGATACCCAAAATCAAGATTGTTGTATGAAATTGTGTATTTTCGAGATACAAATCTCGATTTGTTTCTCTTTATAAAGGAACAGAAAAGTGATATCCGAGATCAGATCAGTATCCGACACTCACGATCCAGGTTCGGATCAGAAATAAGTACCCAGTTTAAGTATTCAGAAAATCAAATCTTTTGTCTTAAAATTTAATATTCATTCAGTATTCCGAATTGGCTTATAAAACTGTACAGGATCCGAATACACCAAGGATTTTCAGTATTAAACTGATATTCTTAGCAAGGAGAAGCTGACTAATAAAAGTTACAAAAAAGGAAAACTGATTTTTCATTTCTTTCAAAACCCCCAAATAACAAGTCAATTGAAAGCTCCCCGGCCTGACACATAGATGGCGGCACTAGAATTAAATCCATATGATTCGTAGTTAGCCCCAACTTTCAAAAGAGGCGTGTGTAAATTTGACAGATGTCGGATAATTAGTTTGTGAATTATAGTATTTTGAGTGAAGCAACTCAAAATAGGCCTCAGTTTCGGCGATCACCTCTTCATTCGACGAAAATTTCCTCCCAGCGAGCATTCTTTTGAGATCTGAGAACAGGAAATAGTCGCTGGGGGCCAGATCTGGAGAATACGGTGGATGCGGAAGCGATTCGAAGCCCAATTCATGGATTTTTGCCATCGTTTTCACTGACTTGTGACATGGTGCATTGTCTTGGTGAAGCAGTACTTTCTTTTTCTTCAAATGCGGTCGTTTTTCGGCGATTTCGTCCTTCAAACGGCCCAATAACGCTGTGTAATATTCGCTGTTGATGGTCCTTCCTTTTTCAAGATAGTCAATGAAAATTATTCCGCGCGCATCCCAAAATACAGACGCCATAACCTTGCCAGCCGACTGTTGCGTTTTTCCACGCTTTGGGGCGGGTTCATCGTGTGCAGTCCACTCGGATGACTGTCGATTGGACTTCGGAGTGAAATGATGGAGCCATGTTCCATCCATTGTCACATATCGACGCAAAAACTCGGGTTTATTACGCTTGATCATCTCCAAACACTGCTCCGAATCATCAACTCGTCGTTGTTTTTGGTCAAAAGTGAGCTCGCGCGGCACCCACTTTGCACAGAGCTTTCTCATACCCAAATATTCGTGAATGATATGATGTACACGTTCAGTTGATATCTTTAGAGTGCCTGCTATTTCATTCAATTGCAATTTACGGTCATTCAAAATCATTTTGTGGATTTTTCTAATGTTTTCGTGGGTAACAACCTCTTTTGGGCGTCCACTGCGTTCACCGTCTTCGGTGCTCATTTCACCACGTCTAAACATAGCATACCAATCCTTGATGGTTGATTTTCCTGGGGCGGCGTCTGGACACTCGTCATCAAGCCAAGTTTTTGCTTCAACTGTATTTTTTCCCTTCAAAAAGCAATATTTTATCAACACGCGAAATTCCTTTTTATCCATTTTTTTCACAATAACAGAAGTTGCTTCACTCAAAATACTATAATTCACAAACTAATGATCCGACATCTGTCAAATTTCTACACGCGTCTTTTGAAGGTTAGGGCTAACTAGAAATCATATGGATTTAATTCTAGTGCCGCCATCTATGTGTCAGGCCGGGGACTTTTCAATTGACCTGTTAGTTCAGGAAAAATCCCAGCGGAGTCAACGGCTTGCGGAACCCAGAATATAAATCAGGGTAACATCAACCGACATCAGGACGTTGCTCTTCTCTCAGGATCTGAGGAAGCACGCCAACGACTCCTTGCTGTAGTGCGTTGTTTCAGGAGCGGTCTATAAGAGTTCCCACGTCCTTTTCAGGATCAGGAGACGCGCTTCCTGAAACTGAAGCCCACAACAGCGAAACACCTGTCCCGTGGTCTAATCGTAGTATCTCCTATTTTTATTCGAATATTCTGTGAATATCGAGAAGTAGGTTGGGAGTGTTTACGACTCAGAATTATAGCTACTACTTTAGATGGATTAAGTCGAATTTCCCATCGACTGTAATATTGATACAGTTCGTCCAGGTGGCGGTTGAGTCGATTTGTTGCGAGCTTAGAACTTTTGGATGACGTGTACACTAGGACGTCATCCGCATGGCATATCTGGTTCACTCTCCCGTCCACAGGGCGAGGAATATCGGAGGCGTAGATATTAAAAAAAAACAAAAAAAAAAACAAATCATTATGGAAAATTTAACAAGCCTCAGGACTTGCTAAATAAGGCCAAGACCGGTCCCGGCTGTAGTGCCGATGATGATGATGGTGAGATATTAAATAAGATGAGGCCTAGAATGGAGCCCTGTGGTACGCTTGACATAGCGTTGAAAGTTCGGGAAAGCTTTCCATGCACTCGAACATGGAAGGTTCTGTTTAAAACGAAGTGGTAGATGATACTACACAGCGTTTTACTTAGGCCAGTATTCAGTAATTTAAAAAACGAGACCTTCGATCGATGTGTCAAAAGCCTTTTCAATTGCCAGGCTCATCGCAATGGTGGCTTCCTTATTAAAGAGGCGCACGCAAACGTAGTTTTGAAATATGTTGAGAGCCATACTGATAACGAATCAAAAATGTACCGCCCTTTTGTACTCTGTGGCGACAGAGATTTGTTAAAAATTTTACTGAAATATTCAAAGAAGCACAAACAAGATTTTGTGTCATTTCATTTTTTAAACATTTTTTTTATTTTCTTTCTATATTCTTAGTTTCTAAATTAAAGGCTAGACAAAAAATGCTTAAATTCTAGCTTAAATATCTTATATAATAACTTACTGGTCCTTCGCAGACGCTCTAAGCTAAACATTACTTAATATTTGTATAATTTGCCTTTCGGCGACAGAACTTTGTGGCAATACTTATAATTATTTGGAAGACAAAGAAAAATTTTAAAAACTTTGTCAATTTTTTTTTTGTTTTTTTCTTAAAATTTAACTTACTTAACTTACCTTTTTTTTTTTTTTTTTTTTTAAATTTTATGTCACTTAGCTTAACGTAACTTAACTTAAATCTTATACTACCCTAATTCTAGAAAAGCTAAGTCTATGTAAGCTACCTGATGATAGTGTGATTCTATACCGACTTTGGTATCCAGGTCTTTATATACCATTCAACCACCAGAACTGTTGACGCTGTCTAATACTATCGTCCCGGTCTCTGTGGGAGATAGCCCTACTGAAGCGCAGGAGCTCTTCTTCGGTGCGCGTTACTTCCCGGTCGTAGCACAATCGCCCGTCTACGGATGATCTACTTACATGATAGATCAGCGGAATTCCGGATCTATCCTGTATAAGCCCTTTCATGTCCAAATCAAGGAACGCCTCTGGTGGAACAAAACCGTTGCGACGCACGTTCCCATAGTACAGGGTATTTGGATAATGAGCCCCGAAAATTAGGTCATTGGACGAGCTTATTGCTCTCGCAATATGTCCTCTGATTAATTTAATCATAAAATTATCCACCCTATTTATGCAGGCTTCATTATATAAAGTCTCATTTGAGTAGTACTTTTTGTATTCCGATTGCGGTGCCCGATATAATCTGAGACAGGTTCTCAGACACTTCCTTTCGAACACCCGAATCTTTTCCATCAAATTTGGACCTATGTTAAACCATACTGGACAACCATATATGAGCATTGGCCTGATTAGCGTCATGTAGCATATGACTTTTACCCTGCTGTCAAGTTGGCTACTGTGAAATAGCCTCCTTGTCATAGCAAAAGTTTTCCTCGCTTTGAGCAAAGCAGCCTCTACATGTCTGTTGAAATGCAGATACTGGTCTAGCCAGATGCCAAGGTATTTAACTAAACTCTTGGTTTCCAGTTTATCTCCATGCGGTCCCACGATAACTAGCTTTCGCCCGTTTTTCCTTGTGTCGTTCGTTGCTTTATATAATGGGGTTCTAAATAGGATGGCTTCACATTTCTGGAAGTTGATCTTAAGTTTCCAGTCGTCGCAATAGCGCTGCACGTTGTTGAAATCTCGCTGTATTAAACTATTTCTGATCTCAACTTTCGGCGCTGTTCTGTAAATTATGAGATCGTCTGCGTACGCAATAGCCTGCGGGAGTGCATCTAATAAGTCGCTAATGTAAATGTTAAAAAGAATCGGAGAGAGTACCGCACCCTGTTGCAAGCCATTCTTGATATTATACGTTTTATTAGAGGTCACATTACCACTTTTGACCACGAACCTCCTGTCCTTTAACATATCGTAAAGTACATATAGTAAAGGCTTATGTATGCCATGTCTGACCAGTTTGTAATACAGCACTTCGATCCAGACGGTATCAAAGGATTTTTCCAAGTCGATCAGACAGGCACCTGTGCATTGGTTCCTACATTTATTCCATTGTATGTCGGAGACCAGTTTAGCTGCGGCATGTGTGGTTTCATGACCCGCCCTAAAGCCAAACTGGTTATTTGGAATAATGCTATTGTCGTCTACCCATTTTAGCAGAGCTTTGTTAATGATTTTTTCAAATATTTTACTGATGCTTGGGAGTAAACTTATCGAACGCATGTTCATTGGGTTTGTACAGTCTTTGCCCGTTTTTGGGATGAGCTGAATGATAGCCCATTTCCAACGCGCGGGATAATATGCATTATTCAACGCGTTGTTAAACAGGGCCGTGTATATATCTATTGCCTTTGGGGGCAGGTTCTTGAGTACGATGGTAGGTACTCCATCTATTCCCACTGACTTTTTGCTTCTTAATGAGTCGAAGATACTCTGGATTCCTTCCCTTGTGATTAAAAGGCTATTAGCTCCACCATTGGCATTAATGTCAATTGACAGATTATCGTCACTGAATTCCGTAAAACCCGGATTCTCCGATTGCCAATGTGAAATTTCATTCCGGAGGTGCAGGTGATTCAGTCGAATTCTCTCCTCCAGGTCATGATTTCGGTGAATGCTTTCATTCACCTTGTACATTTCCTGAAAGACAGCTCCCACAGCGTTCGCGTTCTCCAAAGGATCTTCGATCACGAAGAGCTCACTATTGAAGATAGCGTTCTCTGTATCTATGCCAATGTTGGTTAGCAGCTGCTTGTTTACCTCAGTACGTGGAATTTGGAGACACTGGATCTCGTTTTGATTATTCCTCCTGAATATTTTATTTATTTGTGGGAACATATTCGTGTTATTAGTTTTTATAGCTCGAATTCTGTTGTTCCAATACAAATTTGTTGCTAATCTATAATTAGCTTTAAGTAATTGTTGGAGGTTTTTTAATTGAGATTTCAGTGATATTATCTCCTGGTCTTGTCTGTCTGTAAACTGTCTGTGTAATTACAAGATTTTGTGTGCTTCAATTGGAATGGGATTCTGGGAAGTGGATGGGAATTTGGTTGAGCAAATTCCCGGAAGGAGACGTTATGAAATGCATTTAGAATTAGGTATTTCATAATGCTAATGGTTATTGGGAATTGAATCTATGTACGACAAATGGACTTCAGGTTAAATTTGTCGTGCCTATAATTCAATTGGGGAACATGATTGGGATTATGGGTAAGGGTAAGGTAATTGGAAATTGAATCAATGTGCGACAAATTAACTTTAGGTTTAACTTTTTGCTCGTATGTTTCACTATGGGAACACGATTGGGATTATAGGTAATAATGGAGATTGGATGGGAGTACTGATTTAGGATCACCACACTACTAAGACTACTGAGATTCGAAAAGGATTTCAAGTCCCATCCTTCTAAGATTAAAATCGTTCAAGAACTCAAGGAAAATGACTTTTTTTTACGCAAAGAATTTTGTGAAACGATATTGCAAACATTTCGAAATGGAAATTCTATTTTTTGGAAGGGCGAGGCTCATATTCATATAAATGGGCATGTCAATGAGCAAAGCTACCATTAATTGCTTTCAAGAATCCTTTTTTTCGGCCAATTAAAACCATTGCATTGTCCTCGGATGACTGTTTGATGATTGCACCAAACCGACATTATAATCGGCAAACAAAAAAATCAAAGAGAGCGAAATAGATAACATAATAATGAATCACAACAAAGCTGCAGAACTTATGTTAAAAGAACAACTACTGGAGGCGGAGAATACATTCCAAAAGGACATCAGCCAAAAAAACAACAGTAGAAAATCAGCAACAAAAAAAAACTAAAATGCCACTAATCAAGACTACCGGCATCGATTGGAAAGAATTGGTAACTCTGTGTAAGTTGGCTGTAGGAAGTAATAATTTTGTAATTAACTGGGAGGCAATAGGTATGCCATTCAAACATATAACGTTGGTGACCATTTTAAAATTAAAAATGTTTTGAAAAGAGCCACCGCGGGATTCTTTTCTTACACGCCGAAAGAACGTCAACTTCAGGCGTACAAACAAACATAGAGAGTGTTTTTTAGCCGAACCACACGAATGTTGAAAGCTCTACCTGATCATGTGTTTTCTCGCCGTTGTAATGTCCAGGTATTTAAGACCAATGTATATCGATACCTCCTTTCTTTATACACTTTGTCTCCTCCCGCTTGCACTGTGCACTGACATTTAGGGGTACTCCAAAATCCCCTCTTGTGTGCATTTGTCCAAAAAAAAAGAAGAAAAAACAGAAAAATACTTCTCAGACAGCAAGAAAAAAGGTCCGTTTGCAAAACGAATTGAAATGACAAACTGCTCGGCATCAGCTCGAGGTAGATGCTAATGAAAGAGAGACAGAAACGTGGTCCCCGTTATAATAATAAAAACATTCACACGAATTACAATATTGTGACGCATATGACAATCAGCTGTGATATCTGGCAGATCTCCAAAACAAAGTACTAGACTATTCTAGAAAGTACTGGAAGACTGGAGACTATAAGCAGTAGAAAATTCGAGGCTATGGAACGGACGAAAACGAAACACCGAATCAGAATGAGGAAAAGTGGTATAAATACGTCGCACGCAGATCAAGGAAGTAAGTAAACAGTAAGGAAGCGATAAGTAAAGAAGCGATAGGAATTAAACGATAAGTCTCGGAAGTGAAAGGAGAGTCACCGAATTATTAGCGAAATATCAAATAACGGTTGTTATTAACAGACTAATAAAATGTTTACAAAGAAAATCGATTTAACGGCTCTTATTTATTAAAATAATTAATCCAGCGAACCCCAAGCTCGCTACAATATTTACTACAATTTTGGTAAAAATTGATTTGTTTTTGTTATAGGAAAATACTTTTAAGTTAATATTTAAAATAAATCAAAACAAAATACAACCACATTGCGAGTGATTTAATGTCGAGTGTCTAACTAAAAATATTACTTCATGCTGCTTTGTGACTTGAATACACAATTGTCCATCAAGAGCGTGCACAAAGGAAACATTGACACATTATGTCCGTCTAATTGTACCCCACCTCTATCCTGTAGCAAAGCCCGGCTGATAAACATTAACCAGCTGAAAGGAATAACGTTCCCGCGAAAATAGCGCAAATCCTTAAATTGCCAGATCCACCACAATGCACCATTTCGTTGACACCCAGTTATAGCAAGTGCTCATCCTTACCAAATGCTGCCGGCGATTTTCCTTAATTACTCACATCAAAACAAATATACCTCTTTCCCTAGGCAAGTTGCCAAATCCCTTGGCATTGCTCCTATGACCACACGCCTGCTGCACTCCAGCGGCTAAATTTACTCCCTAGAGACCTTAGTCACCGTTCAAGACCAAAATCTCATGTAATTGTGCATATCATTTGGCAACCGCATCACGCCAAAATCTAACACGCTTCTTGCGGTACGTTGATGATGTGCGCACAGTCTTTGAAACCTGCATCCCAGGTATGGCCGCCCATCTGTCGGGGGTCTCCATGATAAACGATCTTCCTGAAATAGCACCAAATTTAGGCGACGCTGCAAACACAACATAAGAATCTCAGCAAACATAAAACAATCTGATAATTAGCCCAAAATAGATTTGAGGATTACATGATGACTAACTGGAGCTGGATCCCCATTGAATCGTGCTCGTTCGATCTCAATGCTGGGGCAGCTCAATCTCACGGACACATGAACTCGATCACCAACTGAAGATCTGTGCTTTTGGATTCCGTTTGTGTTTTCCGATTAGATCGGAATTCCTTAATGAAATTAGAACATCCTGAGATGGTGAAACATAACCGCTTCATGTCGGCAACAATTGACGCCGAAAAACTATTGAAATAAATGGCGAATGAAATTATGGGGGAACACCGCAGTACAGATAAATGGGTACAACGCTACTTTTCGGCTGATTCTCTTGGAATTGATTGCCTCATAAATGTCGCAAGACTGAGGGGTGTTTATTGTAGCTGATTGGGAAACCATCAGCATGTGTGTGGTATGTTGACAGCGTTATGACATCGACCTTCTACTAGTGGGTGTGAGACATTAAATCCCTCTTGAAGGATCACCATGTTGCACTTAGGAGACATTTCACAGAGCCATATGAAGGGGGACTTAGATGAGAGTTGCTATGACAAATGAGCGTATTCTAAAATGTAGTCCAGAATTATGTTAGGATTCTCCAGATAAGTTTACAGGAATAAACTGAAGATTGAATGTATAGTCTCATATGGATCTGCAGATTGTGGTAATAGTAATAATCGGAGTCGTGCATCTACAGATTTTATTTGTATCTAATGCAATGGTATTGCCAACGCATGAACCCATTCAACTACAAACTGTTGTTCCACCGGTAATACCAATAATCGAATCTATGTATCTGCAGATTGTATTGCAAACTTGTGTAATGGTGATACTCTCAGTTGAATCCACAAATTTTCATATGCAAACGTACAAAACCGGGTGCTATAAATGTAACTACCAATACCATTAATTCGAGCGGTGCTGAAGACTTCCATCACTTATTGGAAGATGTAACGTGGGTGACATTGAAAACGTACTTATTTGCATTCCGCTATTTTACCACTATAAAACAAAGTTAATAATGCATGTATAATTAATTCTGTTTATAGCAATGCAAGCAGTTTAGTATTTGTAAAATATATAAAACCCCCTTTTTCGGAGACGCACAAGAACAACTAATTTAGCAATTTTTATTCAATTCATGAATTCCTCAAGCCATAAAGATGACATTAGACTGTCTTTCATTTGTGCCTTCACCCTAAAACGGCAAATAAACATTTCATTGATGCCCTTGTACGCAGATTGCTACCAGGTTACGAACACAGAGTTTGACACTGACTTAAATGGAGGTAAAAATAAATTTCCTTTCCACATTACATTAATTAAATCGTCATTTTAGGACTCGCGGAGTGGGAGAGGCCAACAACCTCGATTAAAACTTGATCAACGTTTCTGGTAAAGCTTAGTCGATCACCCATCTGCTTCGTTTGACGTTTATGTAGGTAACACAGCGATAAACAACAAACCGGCTGCTAATGGCCCAATGGATAAATATCAAAGGTCATCAACATGGATATGTGATAACAAGTTAACAGACGATGGGAAATTTGGCAACCAAAGCGTCTGTTTGATTAATTCACATTGTATGCATGTGGGGAACTGTTTTCTTGGCTCGAACAGAGGGTATCTGAAGACGAAAAAGGACACATGACTGTTTTTAACCAATTCGTTGCCCCGGCGGTTGTTATTTTATGAAATTGACTTCGAAATTATCGGTTATGCGATGATGTTGGGTACATCTTTTAATATTTATGAAAACCATCTACGTGAATCATCCATGTTCGCGATGCCATATGCGGTCTGGTAACAAACCGAACGCTTTTATGGGGAAGAAGTTTTTACTCTAAATTGAGTTCCGAAGGTGGATAGAAGAATGTATTAAGGTGTGCACTAATATGGTCTGTGGACACTCAACATACCACGAAATCGGCTCAAAGCAATGTGTCCCTTTTAAAGTGTAGTACTAAATACTTGCATCAAAAAATTGTGTAGCCTATTTTAGCCAAAAGTTGAGCATGGCTACACTTCGTTGAGTTTGGTTCACCAGATTGTCGAAGAGAGAATAAATACATAAATTAATCATATTCCTTAAACTCGTCAACAGAAGGTGGTGAATCCAGTTTCAAACCATGGAAAACCTCCAACGTTTCTTGATACAGAGCCCTACTGAGTAAGCTTGTTATTTATAGACTTTCCCAATAACCTCACAATTGGATCAAATAAAGGAAAAAACATTTCGCATGTATTCTAACGACAGAACTGAACACCTGAGGTGTGAATCTCCTGTGAGGTTTATTGCTCTATTTATTTATCAGCCACCTGCATTATTTATCGTGTACGCGTAACATTTTTTTCCTTTTAAGAATTGGAGTGGGTGCCACACATTGCGGGAAATATTTTCTCCGTTAGTGTACTATATTTTTGCTTATGTAGGAAGCAAAAATTGTATGGTGCCAAAAATATATATTTAGGGGACACTTGCATTATTGATACTCCTAATAATAAACTCATCGTCTGGGAAATTGCGGTGGGTTACGCATATTAGCCGTAATATTTGTCCGTTAAGGAATGCAGATTATATTGTCGCTATCGAGTAAACCAAAAATGTTTAGGGTCTTCGAAATGTATGTTCAGATTAGATTCAACCTCGTTGAAGGAATCCGGCAATTCTTAAGTCGAAGAGTGCTTAATGCTGTAGGGAGAGTGGCGAAGTAGCAGGAGTTAATCTCAATTTGGTGAAGGCAAAATCCCCATTGGTTCAACTTAATATCAATTTGTAAATTCACATACAAACTACTTTAGAACTGGGAAACAGAAATAAGATTGTTAAGGTTTTACAAGTTATGATCATCATCATAATCATCGGCACTACAACTGGAATCCGGTCTTGGCTTATTTAGCAAGTCTCGAGGCTTGTTAAATTATCCACAATAATTTATTTTTACAAGTTATTATATATGTGAATAAATAATGAGAAGACGAGGAAAACCGAAGCTTAAGTACAAGGATGAGGGGTGGTGTTAGAGGGGGGTTTTGGGGGAAAGAGTAAGGGACGGGAAAGCAAAAAGTTAGATGAAGGTTGCGAAGGATGAGGGGGGGGGGGACTCAGGGGGGTTGATAAGGTGATGGAGTTTAACAACAGAAGTGTTGAGATTAAAATCAATGCGTCGACGTAAACTCTGTTGCGCCCCGCGATGGAATATCTAAAAGAAAGTTCCGCGGGGATCAACGCGAATATGTGCCTGGGGGGAGGTGGTTTTAATCGGTAAAAATCCGGCATTACGCTGGATCGGTCCAGAGGTATCTTTTGAACATTTCTACCTTCCTACCGAAAACAACAAAACAAAAAAAAAACAGAAAAAAAATCATAGGGGTCGCATGTATCCCATCTATCTCTGTTCAACATGTAATAACATAGACATTGCTTCCCTGTTTTATGTTACTTCTCTTAGGAAAGGCGAAGCCTTAGCAATGTGTTGGCGCCTGGAGAAGCTTTTTTTCAGTCAAGCTCCGAAATATTAATTCCTTTCAACTATTTGAGTGGTTTTACAATTTAATTGATGGCGCAAGGCTAATAACCTCGCCCGGAAAAACAAATTGTTATCGAACATTTAACAAGCCTCGGACTTGCTAAATAGGCCCAAGACCGGATCCCGATTGTAGTGCCGATGATGATGATGATGATGACGATAATTTAATTGGGCTTTATTTCACGGTGTGGCTGGCTACACACCACCGAATATTTGTGCCGAACTGTTACAATAGCTAGAGTCATCAGGTGAACCCACGTATACATAATCAAACACAGGATACTACCTTTCCAGCTCAATCAATACGGTGGCAACTTATTTATCATATGTTCATGGTGCGGCTGGCTACCCACCACCGAATAATTGTGCCGAACTGTTACAATAGCTAGAGTCATCAGTTGAACCTACGTATACATAATCAAACACAGGATAATACCTTTCCAACTCAGCCAATGAGGTGGCACCTTATTCATCATATATTAACGGTGCGGCTGGCTACCCACCACCGAATAATTGTGCCGAACTGTTACAATAGCTAGACTGATCAGTTGAAGCCACGTATACATAATCAAACACAGGATGCTACGTTTCCAGCTCAGCCAATCTGGCGGTAACTTATTCATCGTATACGTTTCTTCTCCTCAAATATTTCTTCGAGAAAGTCATCAATCGGAGAGTGGGAGCCGGATGCGATTTATGCGACTGGCGAAACTTTAGTGTTCTTTAAATATTGTTTTTGCACTTAGAAAAACTCTATGAAATTTTAGTTAACAAACTACGGAAATCACAGATTAGTTTGCTTTAAATTTTTTTTCTTCCTTTCGTTGCCGGATTTTACGTGCACCCTACTTGGTGTGTAAAAATCTGGGAACGATACTGACGGCCAGTAATGAAAGGTCGAAGGAAACTAACAAAAGACAGCATTCCGGCAACGCTAGTTGGCACGCAGTCAGTAAACTGCTGCAAACAAAACTGCTATGAAATAACATAAAGCTTCGAGGGTATAGAACCATAACCCGGTTGCTCTATATGGATGGGAAACAAGGGCTTGAACAAACCGAAAAAAAAAAACAAATTCCGCGTATTCGAGAATAAAGTTTTAAGGGGTATCTTTGGCGGTAAATATGACGAGGAGGCAGAACAATGGAGGAAACTCTACAACCACGAATTGGAAGAGCTATACCGCAAACCTACAATAGTGAGAGTAATCAAGTTGCGAAGGCTAAGATGGGCCGGTCAAGTGGCGCGAATGTACAACAATAGGACCGTGCATAGAATTCTTGATGGTGAGCCAACGGGAAAGAGACCGACAGGACGGCCGCGACGGAGATGGGAGGACAATGTAAGGTTTGACCTTGAGGAGATCGAATCAGATGGTCAAGCGTGGAAGGAGAATGCACAGGACAGGGAACGATGGCGGAGTCGAGTCGGTGAGCTCATGAACTTCCGGGCTCCTACAGTCCAATAAATAGTAAAATAATAAAAATGTTTGCCGAGTCAGTGGGTTTATAATTGCCAAATAGTCGTGTCCGCAGGTAAAACATAATTTGGAGGAAAACATGAACCACTGAATGAGCAAGCTCCCAGAGGGGATTTTCGAATGTATATCGGGTTTTCCAATAGGGACTTGACAACTTTGAATTTAATTTGTGAACTTACTAATCATCGAACTGTCACTATCAATTTATTCAGTAAACTCAACGTTTTCATCATGGTTAAGTTCACGAACAAACAACGTCTCCAAATTATAAACATTTACTACCGAAAAAAAGTTGTCAAATCCCTATTGGAAAATCCTAGGGTTATACAATATAGTTTTACAATAGGGACTGGACGACTTTGAATTTAATTTATGAACGCACCCTTTCACTAAACATCGAACTGTCACTGTCTATTTATTCGGTAAACTGAACATTTTCATCGTGGTTAAGTAAATGAACGAACAGCGCCTCCAAATTATAAAAATTTAATACCGAAAAAAAGTTGTCAAGTCCCTACTGGAAAACCCTATAGTTTGACAAACAACTTTTAGTCCAATTAATGTACCTGTTAATTTATATATTATGTGTTTTTAAATGAAATCAAGGAAGGTATTTTCTTATTTGTGCCAGGTTACCGTAATTCGAAATTTCAAAATCCTCAAAAGTGTGCACGGGTCCGTATTAAAATCAATTTTAGACGACCCGATATACTGGAGCAATCGTTCTTCAGTCGAATGGCAAGGAGTGCGTCTCCATGTTTTCCTGTGATTACAATCTTCAGTCAATCACTCTGGTTGAAAAAGACCTATTTTTTGGGCCCGTATATTATTTAACCGAGACATCTTTCTGTTTGAATAAATATCCAAAAGTTTCTGATGTCTGTTCAAAACTGACAGTGGTTTACTGTCATACGGAAGCTGAGGAAAAGGTCCTTATTAACATTTACACAGCAGCAAATTTAAAAAGTCGCAAATTTATTGATCCACTTCCCTGATTTCAATGCCCAATTTTTATTTCGCGGAACTAAAATAAACCTATTATTCGAAAGGAGTCCATAAATATGGCTGAAGAAAATTATAATTAGCTTAAATCAACATTTTTAAGTCATCTGCAGACTTTACAAACCGACTTTGTTTAGGGAATCCACTTTCACAAGTTTTGAGAACCGCTAGTTTTCGGTATTTAATATTTTTATTGATGAATTAAAAAATGCAGGAATATGATAAAGCTAGTTAGAAGAACTTTCGGCTTCCTATGGAGCAGTAAGTAGTAATAATATAATAGTAATAGTAGGAATATGATAAAATCATCTGATATAACTCATAAGCACCACCAAAGCAATTTATTCGAAATGTCGTGTGTGTTTTTGAACGCAAGAGATCTTCAAAGATTCTTGCCTTAGACATATTATTCCTTAAATAAATTCTAACTGCACTCAAACGTATATTTCAAAAAGAATATTATTTAGTGAATTACCTTCGCACATCTGGTGAGTTGGGTAAGCTGCGACATTTTCGGCTGCTTTTGTTTCCATGTGAAGATGACGAGTTCCCCATAACGTCAACGAAATCCAATCATACACTTTGAGGCATTACTCACTCATTTCACGGTTGTTCGTGTTTTATTTCACTTCACTGTGTGTTATGTCGACAATTTTCGAAACACATCTCTTCATCTCATCAATAAATATAATTAGACCGCCGCACACCAGAATCCTATTTTCCACCAGGACTTGTTAATCACTGAGATCAAAGAAAACCGAATATAAATTGAAATGGAATACCCGACATTCTCTGTTACAATGACAAAACCAAATTAAGATGCATCCCCACAGCCATTCGTTTACAAAGCGAATATCCATCAACTATAACCCCCAACAAGTTCTATCTAACGCAACACAATTACTGATATCCCTGTGACAAACATCATTATTTTTTCACAATTAAGCTCAGCAGACAATTGGTTGGGGCTATTAGTTGTCCAAAGATTGAATTGAAATGTTAGTCCTTGAGTAAGAATAGCTAAATAACTGAGGTGGGGGATTGTGCGCCCCTTGATGCAAAACGTGAAGTGGCCTGATCTAATAACATTAATTAAATTGAAAACGAAGAAGGTTGTTGGATATCAAATTGATTTTTGAAATAAAGTACTCTGATGTTTACTATACTCCCTTACAAAATCATTTCACTGACTCTAGTGGGGAGACTGTTCAACGGACGATGGTTTTTGACAGGGGCACAAGAAGGACTCATTGATAACGGACAAAGGATGGAATTTGGGAGTTTGAAGTGGATGAATGTTCATCCTGCAATTTCTATTGTTTGGAGTCGCAGTTTTATTTTCAGGGAAACATGACATCGGCATTCAGGGGTACATTAGGTTTGTGTTTGGCGGAATCTGTGGGCTTGAGAGTATGAGATAAATCAGGTCAAGAGGAGAGAAGTAGTTCCGGAATATCAAACCAAATATTAGTAGTACCCTCTACACAAGTTTCGCAAAATCGACGCTGTTAGACAATATAATGCAGAAATGAGAATTATATAACATTCTGCTTCATTTCAATATATTTCCAATACCCAAGACGCAGAATTATACCTTCCGTTAATTATTTTTCGAATAATTGTAATTTCCACATCTATGCATTTTGTGTTGGACAAAAAAATATGTTATAAAAAATGGGATTT
This sequence comes from Microdon myrmicae, assembly GCA_963931805.1. NCBI lineage: Eukaryota > Metazoa > Arthropoda > Insecta > Diptera > Syrphidae > Microdon > Microdon myrmicae. The sequence continues at coordinate 67,896,578 of OZ007496.1, read as the reverse complement.
TAGTCAATCACGGATATCCAAGTAACTCCATCCACCTCACTGAATGTTTCGACAACATATATCAGCACCTTTGTAGACATACAATAATCCTGTCAAGAGAAGTAGCCACTAGAAAATGTTGAATAAACATCGAAAAACAGTCCATGAGAAAACAAACAGGAGTGCGTTGCAAATTGGTGGTGAATTTAGTCAGGCGGGGAACTCGGACCATTAATATTTTTTTGCAGATTGTCACCTCACAAACCCGAAAAAGGAAAAAAGTATTTTCAATCTCAATTTGATGTCAACAATATTGACGGCAGTCCACTTGACACAAACTTAAGGTGAAAAATACCCCAAGTGCGCCACACCATATACTTGTACCAGTCCAACTTACGCCAGTACATCTTGCTGGCCAAGATATGTTGACTGTGCATTACACGGTTGACCAACTCAGGTGAGCACTTCGGCCATAATTTTGACTACTTTTGTCTTACAGTTGTCATAGAACATGTTCGGTATTAGCAGATATTTGCTATGGAACGGTACAGACAAAACATAATGAACTACAATTGTTCAACTGTGCATTCAAAACATCTAATCAAATTCATAACTCTCAATAAATCATCATCATCATCATCCCCATAGGCACTACAACCGGGACCCGGTCTTGGCCTTATTTAGCAAGTCCTGAGGCTTGTTAAATTTTCCATAATGATTTATTTTTTCTGGGCAAGGTCATTAGTCTTGCGCCAGACTCAATAAATACTCAACATTAATGGCCAAAAAATTTAAATGCAAAGTGCGTCAACCAAAGACACCATACAACGTTTACACAAAAGATTTTTGCTTTCTGGTGTTGTTGCTAGTACAAGGTGTCTTGCACAATCCATTATGGTCCAATGATCCAGGCATTACAGGCCGTTTTTGAGACTTCTTGAATAAAACCATATCGAAGTTGTTCTTCACAGTAGAATATCAGACGAATTACTATACAGAGCATAATCATAAATTACTTCACCAATAGAAAGTGTCTGTACGATATAGACAAGGGCAGAAACCTCGATGATGTCTCGGCAGGAGTTCCCCAAGGTTCAGCACTTGGTCCAGTCTTGTAAAATGTTACGTGCCACGGTGTTTTACAAATATAATTACCACACGGAATGGAAATTATTGCTTTCGCAGAAGTCATCGCAGTTGTACCAATTGCTAAAGATATAAACGAATAAAAAGCGGCACTATGAGGCATTTCGACTATTTAAAGATGGGTCACAATCACACGTTCTCTCATTATCGTCGCAAACGATATAATTGATGACCCCGAAGTGATCTGTGTACAAACAGCACACAATCTCCCTTAGGTAAACAGGATGTTACTACAACGATCCCGACTTCTGCACAAAGCACCGGCTCAGTTGCCTGCTCCGACGTTCTCTCGCTCGCTCGCTCCTCGCTCCGTCGTTCGCACATGAACTTGATCGTAACAAAGTTACTTAGGAGGGATTAGTGTGACGTTTCTAATAGATATACACACAGTAAACAAGCAAATAGTGAAAAAAAATACAGAAAGAAATTCGAATAAGCAAAAGCATCAGCCGTATACCAAGCAAATAATATACCATTTCCACATCAGTTGAGTGTACTTGAGTTTACAAATCGAATTACATGGGGCAATGGCCTGATGTGTTGAGCATTAGTTCAATTTTTTAGTGACTTTAGCCGCCATAGCGTCGGTTCGAATCACACATTCTTCACTGTCGTCGCAAACGCTATAGGATCTCACACGCTCCTACATACAGACCCGACTGTTAACCTACCGGTACCACCCACCACACCAGCGTCCACCGATGACGGAGCAGCCCTGAGCAGTTCAGAAACTGTCCCTGGTGCAGTGATCCTAACTCACTACTCCCATCCAAATCCCCAATATTACCTATAATCCCAACCTAATTCCCATAGTGAATCATATGAGCGACAAGTTAAACCAAAAGTTAATTTGTCGCACATTGATTCAATTTCAAATTAACTTACATCCCAATCCAATTGAATCATATGCACGATTAATTTAAACTAAAGTCCATTTGTCGTACATTGATTCAATTCCTAATAATCCTAACATCATGAAATGCTTAACTCTAAATGCATTTCATGATTTCTCCTTCCGGGAATTTATTTAAGTAAATTCCTATACACTTCCCAGAATCCTATTCCAATTGAAGCATACAAAATCTTGTTTGTGCTTCTTGGAATTTTTAAATAAAATTTGACAAATCCCGATGACCCAGAGTATAAAAAGACGGCACATTTTGGATTCGAGATCAGTGTAAAACGCTATGTAGTATCACCTTCCAAGTTCGAGTGAATGGAAAGTTTTCCCGAACTTTCAACGCCGCTACAGGCGTACCACAGAGTTCCATTCTAGACCCCATTTTATTTAATATCTACACCTCAGATATTCCTCGCCCTGTGGACGGGAGAGTAAACCAGATTTGCTATGCGGATGATGTCCTAGTGTACACGTCATCTAAAAGCCCAAAACTCGCAACAAATCGACTCAACCGTCATCTGGACGAACTGTATCAGTATTACAGTCGATGGAAAATTCGACTTAACCCATTTAAAGCAGTAGCTATAATTCTGAGTAGTAAACACTCCCAACCTACTTCTCGATATTCACAGAATATTCGAATACAAATAGGGGGTACTACGATTAGACCACAGGACAGGATGAAATATCTTGGGGTCATATATACCCCAAAAATGAATTTCATCAAACATGTGACCCATATTCTTCAAGGGGGCCTCGGTCGGTCTAAGCAACTGCACAACATCTTGAAGTGGAGCAACAAAGTTGACATCAAAGTTAAGCTTGTCTGCTATAAGCAGCTAATCCGATCTGGAATATCATACGCCTTTCCCATATGATTCTGCATATCTTCGGCTCAAATGGAAAGACTTCGACTTTTCGAAAGAAAACCTCTCAGAAGATGCACCAACTACTCTAGGAGGCCTGACAGTCGCCATTACCCGAACTCTCACCTATACGAAGGTGCCTCCATTATCCCTATCGACGAGTACTTGCTACAATTAGCATATAAGTACCTCGAAAGCATTCAGAACAGCGAAAACCCACTTCTACGGGAGTCTTGCGTTTTTGACCCTTCTCTCTTTCCATCTCTTCGGATCAGACCACCACAATTTCTTTTTCAATACAAAACTGAAGAAAGCACCCTTCCCAACAACATTCTCCTTTGTAATAGAGGATTCCTCGACCCATCCCATAAGGTCTACTACTGACACACTACAAACACGCACGCACAGTACAAGACAGCACAAACACACACACATACACACCGACCAAAGCGCAGATTATCAGACGCCAAAGACGTGATCTGCGTCTACTACCGCACTCAAGACCTACCGGTCTTGTAAGATTTCTTTCCCACCATCCCCCCATCCAAGTAGTTAGAGAACAATTGAACTAACCCTGTCCACACTATCCTTAGATACCTCCCCCCCCTCTTTCTTTTCAGATATCTTGAGACCGAGCCCAACATCTTCACGGATGTGCGTGTTTCTGATGATGAAAAATGACCAGAAGCCAGAGACAAGATGAAGGACACAGTTGTCCTTGTCTTCCTAAAGTCGGCCTCTCGCCACCCCATTGTTTTTTTTTTTTTTTTTTTTTTTTTTTTTTTTTTTTTTGGATTCGAGATCAGTCGAAATCCAGAAGGCGATCAGTAAATCCCGAAGCCCGAACTACGGCCAAAGTCATAGAATAAAGGCATTTGAAATAAAACTCAAGTAAAACATAAAGCGTTTCCTTATATCATCCATCTGTGGCGGGTAGCCTCACCACATCAACGGTAAGAACTGTGATTCGGTCAACCTCAATGATCAAGGCTCTCAACACCACGGGCCAAAAGAGTCGGACACCATCCCACGGAGAAGCTATAAGACAGCTCGGCTATTAAGGACCCGCGGGACCCACGGGATCAGTAGGTAGAAGACGTCTGATCGGCTCATCGGGGAGGCTCCCACTAAATAGGGCGGGCACACCCATTACGTCGCCCTCACGCACCAATCTGGAACAGGCGTCCACCCTAAAAGGTAAGGGTAAACCAAAACTTAATAAAAATATAACCCTACACTGGACAATCTAATACATCACTCCGAACTGCAAGGATTAACCTCATCGACGAGATGCTGATAGAATGCCGAGCCATACCGAGTCATTTAATTTTTATTTCAAATACACCAAGTTGCTATTCCCCGCACGCAGAAATTCAAACGGACCATTAATTTTACCTTCATTTTAAGGCATCCCCCCACTTCTTCATCCATAGATTTAAAACTAGGTGAAATGTTAAAGATAATTCTGTACACAGAACTGGTGGTATCTTACGCCTGCATGGGGAAAGAAGCTCAGCTCTGCTCAAGGCAGGAGCTCCTTCATATGATCACCTCGCAGCTCTGTGAGTACGGCGTTAGAATATACTCACAGCTGGGCCAGCTTGTCGTAAGAGGCTACTAAAGGCCGAGTGGTAGCCGGGGTCCCAACGCCCTGTGCGCCCGGTGAAATACCACCCCATCAAACTTTAGGCTCCGTGAAATGATCGGGAGAAATCCCTGGCCATCTTTCGGAGCTTGGCTGATGGACCGGTTCGAGAAAAGGTTGGTTAGGTGGTAGTCGGTCCCAAGGTGAGATACCACCACGTCACGCTGTACATTCCGCGATATCGCCGAGAGAAATCTTCGGCGGTGTTTAGGATGTGTGGCTGATGGCCCGGACTGACACGGGGATAAGTCATGATGGTGTCTTCTGATATAAAGAATTCCGGAGGTAAACTAGTCTCCCATTCGGATCTCCGGGGCGGACTATGTCAGGGGGAACATCATGCAGATATCATGATAAATAATGGAACTTTAAGAGGTTCGTCATCGTATAACCGGAATAGCTCTCGAGGCTCGGCCCACGCTCGACTGGTGACGGCATTTTGTAACATCAGGGGCATCGGTTTCACCAATGCTAATGTAAACGCCGTCCACCAATATTTGCAAACAACGAAACCTGATATCCTTGCCCTAACTGAGACCCAGGTCGATTCGTCAACTGATTCGACATATCTTCGTTGCTCAGGATACGATTTACATTCGAGATTCCGTTTTAAGGGCGGAGTCTGCGTCTTCGCACGGTCCGATCTGGCTTGCCAGAGGATGGAGGCGTTGGAGCCCAATAATATGGACATCATATGGTTGAGGGTCGTGCTGAGGAATTCCGATAAATTTCTTTGTTGTCTTTACCGCTCCCCGAATGACGATCGACCGGCGACATTTTTCGAACATCTTTCATATACCGTCGACTGGATACAGATCAACCACCCAGCTTCTGAAATTATTGTCCTTGGCGATTTTAATGTGCACAATTCTGACTGGTTGTTACATTCTAACAGAACCGACGAGGCTGGGAGGCTGGCGGAGATGTTTGCTGTAAGCCACAACTTGGCTCAACTCGTGGGGGAGCCAACGCGAGTACCGGATGCCCGAGGCGATTATGCGAACACAATGGATCTGTTTTTGACATCCGAACCGAGTATTTATACCGTAGAGGTTTTTACGCCACTGGGAAACTCAGATCACTGCTTGGTATCTGTCGCGCAAGCACTTGCATACCAAGCGAATAACCGGTCTAGGCAGCTTCGCCATGTATGGAAGTATGGGGCTGCTAACTGGGACGGTATGCGAGATTTCTTCGCATCCTTTCCATGGTCGGAGGTGTGCTTCGGAAACTCCGATGTTAACGCTTGCGCGGAGTCGGTATCAGATATTATTCTCCTGGGGATGGAGATGTACATTCCACATTCCATCAAACGAAGTTCGTCTGATAAACCTTGGTTTGACAAAAAATGCGAGCTGATTACAGCGGCAAAAAATAGAGCTTTTAAGCAATGGCGCTCCAATCCCACCGATGTTAACAGAACGAATTTTGTTAGAATCAGAAACGCGTGCAACCAGGCGATTGATACCGCGAAGAAGACTCACAACGACAGGGTGATCAATAAGCTCCTTCGGTGCCCAACTGATTCGTGCTCCTTCTGGTCAATGGCAAAGGCAAAGGCTGTCAGCAGTAATTTTGCTTCCTCCTCTTTCCCTCCGTTGGTGACAGACAGCGGGACGTTAGTCACGAATCCAAAGGATAAAGCTAATGTGTTCGGGAATTTATTTTCCACGAATTCAAACCTCGATCCCGGCCTTTTGGAGCCACCTGTGATCTCGCCGGTACAGTCTTCCATGCGGGATGTGAGATTTCGTCCGCGCACTATTCGACGCATTCTACGTGAACTGGATTGTAGGAAGGCAACCGGCCCGGACGGAATACCAGCAATAGTCCTTAAGAACTGTGCTCCAGAACTATCGCCGGTTCTTGGCAGACTCTTCCGCTTATCTTATGCACGGAGGATCTTTCCAGCCTGCTGGAAAATCGCTCGAGTTCAGCCAATCCCGAAGACGGGAAAAAAGTGTCTCCCACAAAATTACCATCCGATAGCATTACTGTCTATTTTAACTAAGGTAATGGAAAAAGTCATCAATACAGAGTTGGTTAAGTATTTGGAGTGCAGCGGTCTTCTGAATGATCGTCAATACGGATTCCGTGGCAGGCGGTCCACAGGAGACCTTTTGACACTTATAACCGATATATGGACATCTGCGATTGAACGGCATGGTGAGTCAAGGGCGGTCGCATTAGATATCTCCAAGGCTTTTGACCGCGTCTGGCACGGGACATTGCTGAGCAAACTTCGTTCATATGGACTTTCCCAACAGCTTTGCGACTGGACGAGGAGCTTCCTCGAGAATCGATCGATCCGGGTTGTTGTGGATGGCGAGTGTTCGGAACTGTATCCTGTTAATTCGGGGGTGCCCCAGGGTTCTATTTTAGCTCCAACCTTGTTCTTGCTTCACATAAATGATTTGTTGGAGACAACGGATAACAAAGTGTTCAGTTTTGCGGATGATAGTACGCTTGTTTCCTCCTTTTCGAGTGATCGGCCGATTGGTGCATCAACGTCGCACCAGCTGAGATGTAGACAGATTGACTCTCTGAACCAGGATCTGAATAAAGTCCTGCAGTGGGGAAAGGCCAATCTTGTCGACTTCAACGCAACGAAGACCCAGTATACAACATTCACAAAGACCTCTGGATCATCGGTTCCACAGCTGATGATGAGTGGCCGGGCCCTCGAGGCTGGGGAAAGTTTGAAATTGCTCGGCGTCACGGTCTGTGCGAATGTATCATGGCATAAACACGTATCGGGTATCGCCCGGTCAGCCTCAGGAAAACTGAGTTATCTTTTTAGAGCCAAGAAATACTTTACTCCGGCCTAACTTCTTCTCCTATATAAATCTCAAATTAGACCCGCGCTCAAATATTGCTCTCATGTTTGGAGCTCGGCTCCTAAACATATCCTCGATCTACTTGAGAGCGTACAAAGACGAGCGATCCGCCTGATCGGGGACTCGGCGCTGACGTCGGGACTACAGTCGCTATCACATCGAAGGCGCGTGGCCGACCTCTGTCTGTTTTACAGATATTATCACGGGTGCTGTTGTTCGGAGATTCTTGGCATTGTTCCACGCAATTCGGTCTATATGCGCTCCACAAGACAATACGACGGATCGCACCCGTTTGTGATTCATCTCCCGACAGCGCGAACATCCCTGCATCAGACCTCGTTCCGTTACAGAGCGGGGAAGCTGTGGAACTCCCTTCCCACGCGAGTGTTCCCGGAACGTTACAACCAGCAACTGTTCAAAAAGAACTGCAACAGTTATTTGATGGCATCTCGGGGCGCCCACTCGACGCTATAGGTTCGCCTCTCCCGAGAGAAGTCTAATAAAAAAATAAAAAAAAAAATCAGTGGAAAGGCTCACTGATTTAAAATCCCGTGTAAATTTCTCAATCGCCTAATGAGTTTTCAAGCACCCTTTCCATGGGAATTATAAGTCGATTCCTTTACAAATGGAGAAATTGAAAGAAGTCATAAATGTCTGCAACAAAATCAGCTCAACATTGGCAATTTTCGGAGCTCCTGTAGCGACTAAAACGTATTACACAACCACTATGAAGATCGCAGCATACAAGAGAAAATAGTAGCGCCGTATACCAGAGCATTCACGTAGCAATTAGACAATTATATTAAGTGGCATGTTGAGATATCATCGTCTACACACGGCCGTGGTCTGATGCGTTGTATATAGTTTTCACTTTCCGATAGTGCTGGATCGATACGTATTCTTTGCTTCTTCACAACTGAATTGGAAGAGCTATACCGCAAACCTACAGTAGTGAGAGTAATCACATTACGAAGATTAAAATTGGCCGGACATGTGGCGCGAATGGGCAACGATAGGGCCGTGCATAGAATTCTTGACGGAAGACCAACAGTAAAGGGATCGGTAGGACGATCGCGACGGAGATGGGAGGACAATGTAAGGTTTGACCTTGAGCAGATCCGATCAGATGCTCAAGCGTGGAAGGAGAGTGCACAGACAGGGAACAACGGCGCAGCCGAGTCAATGAGGTCATGAACTTCCTATAGGACAATAAACTCCAGTAGTAAATAGTCGATTTTTTGTTTTTTTTTAAACATAATATCCTTCTAGTTCAGTACACTCACACAACAAAACTGTTTCTTGATTGAGGGTGGAATTTAATAAACCTGGTATTACCTTCCAGGCGTAAACAAATCGACTTCATCTTCGGACTTTGGCAGGTTTATCCTTCTAAATAGAAAAAGCCATTCAGTTTTCTATACTACATGCATACCTTACAGAATAGAGTCTATTAAATTTCATAAGTCAATATTCTTTCCCATAAATGTCCTTCCTGGGATTGGTATACAGCAATGATGAACTTAGTATTGCCTAACATCTTGTGAGAATATTTCCAACCCCTACATCAATTGAATGCCACAAATTGGCTGGTAAGTGAGCACACCTCAATTAAATATTCCATTTCCTTAAATGCATCGGCAACCGGGCGAGAATTTTACTATGTGTTTACAACCCGTACCACCCCAATTGATTTCATCCGACTTTAAGGATACGAATCAAGAACGTTGTCAAGGGGCAGCTTTCACGATTTATGTGCAGCTTGTTTTTTTTTTTTTTTGCGATTTGCAATTGTTAAACGTAGTTACCGAAGCAATTGTGAAATGCCAACAACAGCAGTCAAGGCTGCAGTTAGCATCTCAGTCACAGACGCAGTCAATTTACCCCTAAGAAGGATAATTGGAAATATATTGCGATAAATGTTACCAGAGAGACATGTCAAGTCACGTGTCCTTTATTCGCTCCGCCTTTACTTGATTCTTTGTACTTTTTGAAAATCTCGTTTTGCCTGCTCCTTGGAATCAAGTCAGCCTGTTGCAAATGATTCATGATGGGTGGCAGTGAATGCCGGATGGTGGCACGTAATAATTCAGAAACCCGACAAGAAAAGGTGCCCCGGTCGTCTGGCTGTGGCACTGGTACTCTCTACTCCCACACCTTGCACATGGATATTTCATTTTTCTTCTTGGATTGCGTGTCAATGATTTCTGGTCGACTTATCAATTTAGTCTTTTTTGGATTCCCCTTTCAAATTCAGTTTTCCCTTTTTATGGATATGGATGCGATGGCTGTTTTATTGATGGTTCTGGGGACTGAACGCATCCGAAAATGAGCTCTGATCTAATGCGAGCATCTAAATCAAGGAGACATTATAAATAAGATAAGTGATTGATAGAAAGACAGCCTCAGTCTAACATTGATCAAACGATTCTAGTTAGTTTTCGTATGTTAAGTAGCTTCTTGGATACGGATTTAAAATGCATCTAGTCGACTTTCCTTTAGAGGGCTCTGGAACCGCGGCGGCTCAGGTGGCGACAGCTTCGGCATTCGTTTGAAATGTCAGACAAGTGGGTAGAGCTGTCACGATTCTATGGAACTACCTTCTCAGATTCACTTCATTGGCATTCTAGGGGATTTGCAACGTCGGAGCCAGTTGTAGGATTGTGTTTATTTTCGTAACACTTGCTAGTTAATATTCACTGACGTCCCGATTCTTGTCACATTTGTGACAGACACAGCCACTAAATTAGAAGTGAATGGAGCAGGCAAGGAAATAATAACATTAAGACCTTCAGCGGTTTGGTGGAAGGATCTTACATGATAAATAAGATTACTCATGACATTTCATTTTGATTTAATCAACAAGAGAACAGGGTTTACAACAATTTACTCAACATAAGAACAAGGTATTACAAAACTCAATTAGAAAAATAAGATTTTATTTTTTCGACCTCATAAGCACAAAAACATTGTTTTAATATGCCTAAGAAATAAATGAAAGTCCTTTGATGGGACGAAGATTTTGTACCAAGGCCCACTGACTTCATTATGCAAATGTAAGGAAACTTGGCCACGGAGGAGAATGGAGTGTAAGTGGAAGTTGTGGAGAGGAACGGAGTGGATGGGAATTTAATGGTTAAGGTTAATGAGAAGTGGTCAAAAAGTAACACGAACATTGCTTCCGCTGGTTGTACCGAATGTATAACTTATCGTATTCGTTACTGTAGTGATTCATATTTGTTGCATTTAAACAAAATAGTTGCGACGACGACATTCATTTTTACACACACTAGTTCGAACGTGCTCCAGATCATTTGTTTTACTTTCCGTTCATTGTAATGTAACAAACATTAATAACATTTCTTTTCGAATGCAACTATTGCCCGCATTGTTTCTCTAAAACCAACAAATGTTATGGGCCCGCGCACCACATTTATTATTAGAAGAAAAATAAAACGAGTAAAATCACCGAATGGCATATCCAAGTTGCATCTTAAACAAGGCCGAGTGAAACCACTCTACAATAGAAAAGGAGTTACCATTCGGACTACCATGTCGCTCCTTCGGTAGACGGCAATGAGTTTACGAATATCAGAAGATACAATAAGCAATGTAAAAAATTCTAGACGGTGAAAACAACTCCCGAACTTCAAATGCCAATGGTCATTATTGGTGTAGCCGAAAAACTTTTGGATAAGGAATACTTGGATCATTAGAAAAATCAAACACCGGGAATCAATACATATTGACAATCAATACATATTGACATAATTTGACTAAGATGATGGACTGTTATACTTTGCCTTTGCTAGTATTGTGGAGGTTCTTTAAGCACCTCCGAAGACCCACCCATTTCCATTAATCCAACTTCTCATTTCTCATCTCAAATAAAGGCATTTCGCTTACCTGCATACAAGCAGTACGGAGCTCTCTTTCAACCATTTCCCACCTGAAATATAACCCACAGCAAGATCTTCATCTTGCCATAGCATCAAGCAGTACAATTTCATTACCAACAATTTTTACTATCAGCATTTGGGCAGCATCAAACTCTCTGGTAAAGATGCGGTTCACACCCTTTATGACCATTACGAACCATTTGGGAACCACTACTTTAGATTTTAAGATAGTCTGTAAGGATTTATGTTAAGTTAATTTTAAGATTGCATTAACCTAAATAAAAATGGGTTCCGCCTTCAATCAATCAAAAAAAACCTAATCGTTTCCTTTTGCCGACAACCATGTCCATCATATACACAGTAATCTCCCTGTGTTTACTTTTCCCAACCAACCGTTGGTTTTATTACCCATGATCGGTCGCCTAACAGATAAACGATCATCAAATCGGACACGACACATAATTTGTTTATCTAAACTACAAGCAATGGTCATGTCTTATGATTCGTTTTCTGAACCAATAAGCACCATCATCCTAGCGCTTGCCATCGTAAACGAATTTACTGTTGGCATAACACCAACAGAAAAATCTATGTCGGCCTCCGGTAATATCCCCTATTGTTTACGATAGCAATGCCTTCAGCCTCTGTAGCATGATCACTTGTTTAAACAGCTGCCTGGTTGATTTCTCTTCTTCTTATCCAATGCATTTTCGTTTGTCCTCCTATCGACCTATCTTTACGATATCCATGGGAACCCTTCCAGTGAGACTCAAATCGAGCTCTCATTGCTCGCCGGGTAAATGAAAGATGTAAGTTGTTTCTCACCACGTCATCATTTCAGCGCAACATCGTTGGGCGTGTTACTAGTTCAGTGAAATCGTTGGTGGGTGATAGTGAACCTGTGTCGTATGCCGACAAAAAAATACTACACCCTCACAGTATCCCTAAACAGATAATAACAGATCGTGCAACAAACTTCCGTAGCGATCTCTTTAAGAAGCTGCAAAAGCTTCCTCGTATAGAGAAATTGCAAACAATGGCATACCATCCACAGTCCAATGGAGCATTCGAGAAAGCTCACATACCTTCGGAGGAATACTTAAATACAGTGCTCGATGAGAGTTCGAACACCTGGGACCAATACTTTCGAATGACTACGTTCGTGTACAATACCAGCACGCACGATAGTACCAAATTAACACCAATGGACTTTATAGTTCCTCTCCGGTGATTTGCTTAATTTAAAACGCCAGTCTGAGTCCATTTATAACCACTAAAGTTACTACCAACTTCTCCGATACAAACTACAAAGGCCTATGCAATAACTAAACGGAAGTAGGAATATACTGAGTTAACTTTGTTCTCCTTGAACTAACCCTGTCCACACTATCCTTAGATACCTCCTCCCCCTCTTTCTTTTCAGATATCTTGAAACCGAGTCCAACATCTTCACGGATGTGCGTGATTCTGGTTATATTATAGATGACTAGAACCCAGAGACAAGATGAAGGACACATTTGTCCTTGTCCCCTTAAGTCGGCCTGTCGCCACGCCATTTTTTTTTTTTTTTTTTTTTTTTTTTTGATTTGAGATCAGTCAAGTTCCGGAGGGCGAGACCATATGTCTCTTTTGGAGAAAGCTACACAAAGCTCGTTGTGCGGCCCATCAAGCCCGGACACCCACGTCAAGACAAATCCGGCCACAAGGACCAGCGGGACAGAGGGACACCGACTCCCCCAACCCGGATGCCAGGAGTTCTGGAAGGAACCTACCCGCTCCAGGTAAGCCGTAACCTAACAAAAACTATAAACCTTAACAACTGCGTTAATTTATTTCGTTAGCAACACAAAGGTCACCGGTATTATATGAACATGCGAGGCCGGGTCAATAACTTTTTAGAAAAAGATAGAAAAACAATTTATTTTGGGTAGATTTTTTTGAAACTACGGCGCGAGTAGGTGGACCTCAGGGAACACACATAAATGTCAGAAGCAAGGTATTTGAAAAAGTTAAAGAGTTTAACCATCTAGGAACAATACTCACGGCCAGTAACAAAATGTCGAAGGAAATTAGCAAAACACCACACTTCGGCAACGCTAGTTGGCACACAGTCAGTAAACTGCTGCAATCCAAACTGCTATCACATAATATAAGGCTCCGTGTTTAGAGAACCATAATCATGTCGATTGTTCTGTACGGATGGGAAAAATAGGCTTTCAAAAAGTGGGAAGAAAACAAATTCCACGTATTTGAGAATAAAGTTCTAAGTAGTACCTTTGACGGTAAGTATGATGAAGAGGCAGGGTAATGGAGGAAACTCCACAACCACGAATTGGAAGAGTTATACCGCAAACCTACAACAGTGAGAGTAATCGGGTCGAGAAGATTAAGATGGGCCGGACATGTGGCAAGAATGGCTAAACGATAGGAGCATGCTTAGAATTCTTGACGGTAGTCCAATGAGAAGGAGACCAGTAAGAGGACTGCGAAGGAGATGGGAGGACAATGTAAGGTTTGACCATAAGAAAATCGGATCAGATGGTCAAGCATGGAAAGAGAATGCGCAAGGCAGGAAACGATCGCGCAGCTGAGTCGGTGATGTCACGAATTTCCGGGTTCCTATAGGCCAATAAATAGTAGTAGAAAATAGTAGATTTTCTTTTATTTTTTAACATAATCTCCTTCTAGTTGATTACAGTTTGACAGACGACCCTCCAACTTTTTTAAACCTTCAGAAAAGTACGATTGTGGTAGTTCCTGAAAATACCCATTTGTGTATGCGATGACCTTCTCATTTGATGTAAGCCGTTTTTCCGCTAAGCCTGTTTTTTTTATTTGAAGATAAAAAAAGTTGCTCGGGCCAGATCTGGTGAATACGATTGATGGTCTATCAATTCAAACTTTAATTCCTCAATTGTAGCCATTGAAACTGCACTCGCACATTATTCTGCAGACAGAGGACTTTTTTCTTCAAATAGGATGATTTTCTTTTATTTTTTCATTTAGCTGACCTTATAATGACGCATAATACTTTCCAGTTGTCGTCTGTCCTTTTTCCAAATAGCCAATGAAGATTATGCCACGTGCATCGCAAAACATAGTAGCCATAATCTATCCAACTGATTTCATCATCTTTGCCCTCTTTGGGGCGCGTTCGCCCTTAACAATCCACTGTTTTGAGTGTTATTTCGTCTCGGGAGTGTAGTGATGTATCCATGTTTCATCTGCAGTTACTAATCTGTGCAGAACCTGGGTTGCGACGCATTCGCCCCAAAAGAGCCTTAGAAGAGGCCACGTGGTTGCGTTTGTTCTCAGCTGAGAGCAAATATGGCAGCCATCTCGCAGATATTTTTTTCATACTTACAATTTTTTAGATACCTACAAGGTATTTATATATTGTATTTGACAGATACCTAGTGAGGAATGATGCTTACAAAAAACAGACGATTTGCGAAGATACGAGGCCCATCTCTTAGATTTTCTAAGGACTTATAGAGCTGTCATCGTACATCGTGCATACAGAAGTTTTCAATGCGACGAGATTATAATACCCAGGAACATAAATTAAAAGACGCAAGCTTCCTCTTTCGCGACGTTCGGCTGAAGAAGGATTTTATGTTTCTAATCGTATGTCTAAACGAAATAGATAGATTGATAGATAGTGTCGTACGCCTGAAGTTAGTTTTTACCGTGAGTTGATACGCTCACTCTGATTACCTTGTATCGTGGAAAAAAACATTTCACCGAGTTCAGTTGACTAACGAGCACAATAATAATAGAAAAGAGGCAGGATACATTGCGCCTGTAGATATGGCGGTTTTGTAAGACACCTGGGTTCCCAATCACCGAGTGGCTCGGCATCCTGTTGAGCAAGTACGGATCTAGGGAGAAGAAACGTGCGGAAGGGAAATTACCGAAAAGCGAGTGGGCCAAGGAAAAAGAAGGTTGATCGGAAAATGTGGACAGAAAACAGATCTGCAAACAATGGATAAGGAAAAAGTGAAGTGGGAAAAAGTTGCTGAGGAGGAGAATGAAATAGTAACGAGAGGAAAAGTGATGACGGCTGACCGGATGAAATAGGATGAATGCCAATAACCAAAGTAAAATTGTGAGAACGAGGAATAACAAGGAGTGAATGGGGGCGGGCAGAAAATGAAAGAAATAGCTCTTTAAGCTGTCCATAAAATCATGCAGCATGTTTAATATTCACGATTCACGCACTAAGCACCTAGCTTAAGGTTAAGAAATTGCGAATAAGTAAGAATCTATTTTAATGGTTTTGGATAAGATCTTCTCCACGGGACCTTGCGGTGGGTTTTTGAAGCTTTTGTTCAAAATATTTTCCAAATTCGTGAAGATAAATTTCTACAATATTTGCCACGAACAGTCTGGCAAAAATAATTTCCAAATTGGTTACCTACGACGCTGGTTGCTTGGAGACATTTGTCTTAAGGAGCACGTGTAACTTTATCTTAGCGGAGATTAGATCGAGTAAGCCGTCAAGGATTTATTTTGGAGGATCGGAACAACCACATTTTAAATTATATTGATCCTTTTATTTTGTTCTTGTTTGCTTCCTTTGTTTCTTGTTCTTTGTTTGTTTCTTTTTCAGATCAACACCGTATGAGTTATCATCGTAATCAATTGTATGATTAACTTTTTCTTCATTTTTTTCTTCTTTTTTTTTCGAAAGATTATTAATTTATGTTTTAGTATTTTCTCTATTGTCTAGGTTGAATTATTCTTTTTTCTGTGTAGACTTTGGATAGAATTTTGCTTTCGTGACCAATCTGTCTTAGGGGGGAAATTAATGCATTCTTTTTCACTTTAGCGATAAATACTTCTATTTCGAAAATGCCATAGACCCGGTCACAGTTGCACGGTGAGGCATCTAGTCAAGCATCTTCTGTTTTGTTCCATTCTGCGGATGCGGGTATTCCTGACCGTGGTTTTTACACATAAGCTTACTAGTCTGCCAGCCTTTTCTCCTGATGATACAAAGTTTTGGTTTGAACAAGACGAAAATATTTTTGAGTATTACAGAAAAGGGAACCAAATATCTTTTGGTCACCCGTAATGTTGAAAAAAAAAACCTACGGGTTCATGTAACACGTCTTGTTATTTCACCTTATTAATTGAATCGCTACTCCGCGTTTAAGGATATTGTTTTGAAAGCATTCTCACAATCTACATAGTCGCTTATACGATTGAACAAGGAAACTAAGGTTCTTGGAATGAAGTCATTGCATTTTCTGGCATATTTACGGTCTTGAGCTGTCACTTCATAAAAGATTACTGTTCGAGCATCTTCCACAGAACCTCCGAGATATTGCCGAGCCCCGAATTGACTTAAACGTTTATCAGATAGTTCAGAGTGTGGATGAGATAGTTGCAAGTGGTCAGATAGAAATGTATGCAGTCCAGATCGCGGCAGTTAATACACCTTAGGTGCAACACACAAATTGCCTGGATGCGAGTGGAAGTTCAACAATTTCGTGTGGATTTTAGTAGGGTTACATACACGATTCTTAGTAGAAGCCGCCGTTATCAGAGGAGTCGCTTCCGTAACTTCTCGCACCGACGACGGAACGGTTCGCGTACTTCAGATAGAGCTAATTTTGTTACGATTTGTTTCTATCATAGGAGTTTCGACGTGATCGCTAGAAATGTGAACAATGTTTTAATTGTTCAAAGTCAACTTCCGCTCCGGCGAATCGTCGACCGTCGTTAAGGCGTAGATGGCCGGTAAGAAAGCTTGTGTTTGTACCATGGAGGGGAAGAGGTCGATGTTCTTTGTCTAGAGTAAGGAACAAACAGGGAAATAGAGTAAAGGATTTTGGTATATAAGGGAGTGATAGTGTGGGGATAGATGGTCTGTGCGTCGGCATGGACGCTGATTCTACCATCCACCCACTACTTCCTCTAAATGTTTCACAGTACACTGTCCACCGAAAGAAACAAAACAAGTACATCGTCACAAACCGATTTCGCAAAGCAACGGAAACACCAACACAAGAAGTAAGATACACAGTTATTGTTTTATTAATATTGGTTTTATTTAGATTTATGTACTTAGTGTTTTTGATTTATAGAACTGATATTAATTACATTGATTATGACACGTAGGGACAAAAGAATGTAAAACAATGTACTCTACTTTAAAGGCATTATGCTGCCGGCACAAGAAAAATTGCTTTTCACGACTCGGTGACAACTGTTAATCACACGACTCGCGGTTGACTTTCGCGTCCCCGTGCGCACCGGGGAGCGGGAGCGGCACGACCGGCGTGGTCGGTGGATGCAATTGGACTCAATCGAGGGTTGGAATCTGGTTCTCGATTCGGTGGTGGTGGCTATCCTCTCCGCTAAGGATATGTTTCTACTTACCACAAAAGAGACGTAAAGGCTCTCTCTGTGGAACAGAAAACCAGATCTCGCAATAAAGATCATGGTGATACACATGTATGTGTGTACATTGGTTCATTCATGGGACGAAACCATGAGAACGAATCTAAAACAAAGAAAACGCAAAATGTGCATCCATGCGATGTGAGTCCGGCTAAGCAAACAAGCCGAATCTCATTGGATGCTAATTGGGGTCTTTGTTTGCTCATGCCCCGAGGTCACGAGGAACGGATCCAGGGAAATTAAAAGACAAAGGGACCATATAGATCGTTGTGTAGGATGTGCATCGTGGCTAAATAAATAGACGACGATGCATCGAAGAAATGGTGTTAAAAGAAAGATGGGACGAGGGCATCATAAAAGTGTTAGGTGAGTGATGCCCTTGTGTAAATAGCTGAATAGACATTGGGAAAGGTGCTAATGGGTTGCGATTCTTTATACAATGAAAATTGTCTATCGTATCTTGGGTCGGTGGCCGAAACGAATCCCTTGCATGCATTTGTACATGCAGGAAAATTCGTTTGTGGCAAAGAACGAAATTTGTGATTATTTATTCGGTTGGACGAGGGATCATGGTCGGGCAAATGTCAGCTGAACAAACAAGCTGCCCGACGCTGCTTTGGCAGCTGGACAATGAATCGCCAGCCAATGTATATGTAAGCCATTGTTGTACACATGCGAGGCTGGAAATAGCCAAATCAAGGTTAAGATTCCCTGATTATGCGGTTGCATTATATGTGAACCGATAAATTTTCTTTCAGCGAATTTATGGTAAGTTTGGAGAGAATTCTTATAGGGAATTTTTAATTCGAATTAATGAATGAAGGTAAGAATTCTTTTTCAAAAGCTTTTAGCCAATACATTTGTTGCGTGAAGCATTTACAGGTGCTAATGTGATTGCATTAGCAGAAAACTATGACGGTTGGGCTGCGGATATGGGGGGTTCTTCGGGTGAGCTTTAAGAACCCGCACAATAGGATCTTCAACGGATAGGTGATCGTAGTTGAACGTAAGGCGGCCTAGGTAGTCGTCGATAAGGCGAAAGTTAGCTTTATGGAAATCGCAGGCGTACTGATTGGAAAGGAGGACGGACGTTGGCAAGCAGACTTGGAAGAAGGTCACGAGAAGAGGGGGACTAACGCTCAGCCCGGAATGTTATAGCGTCCCTTTTTTTGGGATGTGCATGTCATAACCTTTATCGATTACCTGCAGAAGGGTAGAACAATTACACGAGAGTATTGCGCAGAGTTATTGGACAAACTGAACGAGGAAATAAAGAAAAATTGACCCATATAACGAAGAAAAAAATCACACACATCTCTGAAAGCCATGGACAAAATGGACCAATTACGATTTGATTGGTTGTTCACCCACTGTATGCTCCTGACTTGGGCTCCAACGACTATTATCAATCCACAAACCTCAGGCGGTGGCTCCAGAGAAGGAGATTCAGATCGAATGAAGAAATCATCGCGGAAACCGAGGAGTATTTCGAAAGCATGAACGTTTCGTACTACAAAAAGGTCATCGACATGTTGGAAAATACGAAGCGTATCGCAACTATGTTACGCTTGTTTTCATTACAAATCCCGGGACTTTTCAGTTCACATAGTGTTTTATATTAATTATATTCTACTATTTATTGGCCTGTAGGAACCCGGAACTTCATGACCGCATCGACTCGACTCCGCCATCGTTCCCTGTGCTGTGCACTCTCCTTCCTCGCTTGACCAGCCGATCCGATCTCCTCAAGCTCAAACCTAACATTGTCCTCCGATCTCCGTCGCGGTTGTCCTGCCGGTCTCTTTCCCGTTAGTCTACCGTCAAGAATTCTACGCACGGTCCTATCGTTGCCCATTCGCGCCACATGTCCGGCCCATCTTAATCTTATTTTATATTAATGTTGATAAAAATTAGTGCAGTTTTTAGAGGCTGGAGAAGGTCTTCTTGATTGCGATAAAGCCCGTTTTGATATAAAATGGACAATATTTTTCCTTAAATCTTTTTATAATAGATGTGCAAGCAGAAAGCCGGCTTTTTTGTTAAATTTAACTTTATTGGAAAAGATACTTAACACAGATTAATTGATATTGCTTGGTGTGCAAGCTCTTCTTAAGTTTGACATGAATTTGCATTTAGTAAAACTTGAAATTCTTTGTCGTCAATTTTTCTTACTGGATCTGAACCTGGGGCGTCCTCTAGACTAAAATTTCCTTCACGAAATCTTGCAAATCACTTTTTTACTGTTGAATGATACAGGTGAACAATCTGTCGAAGTCAAATTAATCAATTCGATAGCTTGAGCAGCATTTTGTTTTCATTTGAAATCATAATAGAATGCAATGGCGTAAATGTTGCTTATCGACATCCAGCTCTTATACAACTGATGCGCACGCAATGAGAGTTTGTAAATGACTAAAACTTAGTCACAAAAACAGCAATGACTAAGCTATAAAGTTGGCAACTAAGTAACTGCCGATTTTTTCAGATAAATAAAAGCTTTTTTTTAAATACAATGAAAAAACCTTAATCAATGATATATTTTCCATTTTGTCCTTCTGCTATCTTTCTGGCAACTTCATAATTGTCAACGACCATACCACACTGAATGCATCCATTCTCGTCCGATTACCGAAACACCGAACCGCTTGGGAACACCAAAAAAACCTTCATAATTCCACAGCCGTAGAACTTTGCTGCGGTCTTTATCGTCAAAAACTGAATAAGTGTTATTTCGCAGCGTCACAATCAATGAAAGTTATACCATTCGAATAGTTTTGCAAAGATCGAAATAAATAATAATCTGATGGATTAACGTCAGACATATATGGTGGAAGTAACATCAATTTCCAACCAAGCTCCAATAATTTTTGGCGAGTGACCAAAGATGTATGTGGGCTAGCGTTGTCCTGGTGAAAAATGACATCTTTTCGCTGGACCAACTCTGGCCGTTTTTCGTTGATCGCTGTATTTAATCTGTTCAATTGTTTACAGTACACATCCGAATTAATCGTTTGAGTCCTTCGAAACCGCTCGAAATGCACCACACATTTCCAATCACACTAAATTGAGAGAAAAATCTTCTTTTGTTTAATATTATCTTTCGAGGTGGATATCAGCTTTCGAAGTGGATTGGACTAGCTCATCAAGCCTGGACCAAGATCGTTTTCGATGGACGTTACTGTAAACAACTCATTTTTCATCGCCAATGATTATTCGTTTCAAAAAATGGTCGGATTCATTGCGTCTAAGATGCAAATCGCAAGCGTTGATACCCTTCATTAAATAAATTTCTTTCGAATTACGTGGAACCCAAAAATCAAGCTTTTTAACGAGTTTCATGCGTTTTAAATGTGTCTCAATAGCTGTATGTGACAATTTAATTTGTTTACTATCTTTCGGTTAGTTACATGGTGATCCGACTCGATTATGGTTTTAATTTGATCATCATCAAGCTCACCTGGTCGACCTGATCGTTGTTCATCTTTCAGTGAAAAATCTCCGGAACAAAATTTGTCAAACCAATTCTGGCATTGTCTTTCTTTTAAGGATTCTTCACCATGCACATCACGTATCTTCTTAGCAGCCTTCGCTGCATTCTTTCCCTTTGCGGAAATAAAAAAAATATGACGAAAATCGTGGTTTTTGCACCCCATATTAAAATTGACGCCAAACTAATACATTTTCACGAAAATACGCGCAATTTGCTTGTTAGGCAAAGTAAGATTGACAGCTAACAAGTGTAGTGTAACAACATATCCACGAAATGACCATGAAGTATAATATCAAGTAAATCAATTTGACCTTGTCACAATTTGCAAGTTTCAGGTAACCAGCATTCGTTGCCGACAACAATTCAAGGTCGATTCTTTTCATTGAATAAAAGAAACGAATTGCTCCGGTTACGATTTGCAAGAATCAAATGACAATCCTGCAGGTGAATGATTCAGAAATTAATTGGGTCAAATCGTGTCATTGTTCTTACACTATGCACCAAGCTGGTGATAGAGAATTGAATAGCATAATAAGCATTTTTGTATTTTTGAGTGAATGGCTTATGAAGCATAATTTGTATGAGTAGATTAAGAAATTTATGAATAATTGAGTGATTGATTGGGAGTATAAATACCCCAACAATTTCGATAATAAAGCAATCAAATACCTGAAACGTTTTGATTCAACTACTGCGGCGCTCTACGCCATAAACTTTAAGCGGGCTGCGCTACATACAGCAACAATAGGGAAGTAGGTTTAGACGGATCTTTCCTACGATCGAATTAGCATATGTCGACGCTGCTACAACGGTAAATGGCGATCCTGTCGCATAATATTACACATGTGTCAAAAGGAAAAAAAGTCATTGGCAGAAGCCATTAAAAAATATGGTCAAAGACATCTATGTGTGAAATCGGCAATTACTTAGTTGCCAACCTGATCATGTATCCAAAATGGCAAACGAATTGAATGCGTTCAAGTATGTTTTTAATGCAGCCAACTTCTGAACGGAGTTTTTACTTGTACAGGTAGTCCCCGACTTACGACCGTTCGACTTACGACTATTCGCACATACGACCATTTTTTTCCAATTTTTTTCATAGAAAATACTTAAAGAAGTCAAATATGTAGTTGCGGGGAATCCCTAAAATATATGAGAAAAATTTAAAAAAAAAACAAAGTAAAAAAATTCGATTTACATACATATTTCAGTACAAATAATACATTACACTAGCTAAGTCGGAATGTTTTTTATATGAAATTCGACTTACGGCTTAATCGACTTACGACCGATGACCAGGAACCTATCTCGGTCGTAAGTCGGGGAATACCTGTACACCTATTATAATTGTTCTTAATTTAGAAATGTACCTTTTGAAAAATTAATATTTTTTATATTAAGAACTCAGACAGCGAATGGTTGAAGCTCAATTTGTGTTAAGACAGAATCCACATCACTACCCACAACTTAAGTGTTCTAGTAAGTTAATATAAGAAAAATAATTGTAAATAAGATTTTTCCTGTAGTCCTAAATTTTAGTCTGTAAATTAATTGTTGAATAAATGTGTATTTTAAACTTAAAAAGGCCTTAAGTGTTCTGACTTTTATGATACTACTGATGTGCGATTGGTGTTTAGTACACGCATCGTATAATTAAAAGCCACACGTCCTGTTGCAGGTCACTGATGCTGTTATCAACAACAAGTCACTACCACATCTATAACTCTACCTCAGTGCGGCGACCTACTTCGTCTAAAAACAATCACATCCAATTAATGATATGCTAAAGTCCAATCTAGACATAATCGGCATTAATGCGCTTTAAATCGATTCAACTCTTCAAAACCGTTTCTCACCTCAGCGATTAACATAAAGGCCTGTAAAAACCCCTCAATGATAAACTGCCGCCTATTATCATCAAACCTAATGTTTCCCGTGAATCCATTCGCAATTTATCACTCTCTCGCAGGTGACTTTTACCACACTGAACGTACCAGGAATTATCAATAAATTTTCTTTTGTGCTACATAACCATTCGGGGATTTGCTCAAACAAGAACAACTCGAATGATTCGAACCCGAACATCAAAAGTTACCGATGTCATGCCTTCCGGTATCCCGACTCCTCACTTTTGAGTTGGATATCGATGCCAAAACTTCAGACGAACCAATTAATTACATTCAACGGGGGGAAGTGTACACGCACCGATCGATCAGCTTTGCATAATCAAATCGGACTGGACAAGATCAATGGAACACCTTTCGGCTGACACTGTTGGTCGAGCGTGAATGAATCTCGCGCCAGATGCCACATGCCTTATCGAGATACGAGTTTTTCAAATATCCAATTGTTGGAGATTTAGACACATGGAGTTTCTGTGAGATGCCTCCAGCTGATGTCAAGTCCACACGCGAGTGCTCGCCCTTGTAAAGTCTGACTAGAGGGGCTTTCTATCATTTCACTACAGTTTTTCACAGACTTACAGACTTAGGGATCTCATGGTTGTTAGAGGGTTTTTGAAGAATATTAGTTGTGCCATTGGATGCGGCTTTATGCTTCACTGACTTCCCTTCACTGGGGTTCGACGATTATGGCAATAAACTAGACGAGGGTAAATTATATTTGAATAAAATTGGTAGTTTAGGGAATTGGAGTTTGCATATCTCTCTACGGGGTAATTTACGATCTGTAGAAACAAGATTTCGGATTATATTTTGAGGTTGATCATCCTGGATTAGATGTGAAGTTGGTAAACAAGTTATGGGTAAGGTGAAGGATTTTGTTCCGATCACTAACTCGTTCAGATTACAGAACGCATTTAAAAGAGTGGGTTAGCGCAAAAAAATCTTACCATTTTTGACAATGATGAGAAACAAGTTAGTCGGTATTCGTTATGAATGTCTGCATCTATCATCACAAATCTAAGATGGAATTAAGCTAATAAACAAAGTGGATAATCCCACAAAAATATCTATCAAACTTATAAACCGATCAAAACTTAAATGACCTTTCTATGAAAGGCGCAGGTCAACGTAATACATAGAGCAACTGAATACAACCAGTTCAAGATGACCTGAGGTTGCATAGTGAGGGCTACGAATATAGGTATGGCCATTGATAACATAACCAATACTTGTGAACAAAATGGATGTAAAAAAATAAAAAAATAAAAAAAAGCTGAATAAACTACCTGAAGAAAAGTCTTCAATTATTCCTCCTAACAGTGATATCTTCCCCCGCTTGGTAGAAACCTTGACGTGGTGCAAGGGCTTAAACTACAATGAATCACTCAGGCTATGCTGGCGGAAGCATATGCTTCCAGTAGGGCCACCCATGTCAGACAGGGTAGCGAGGAGTAACACACAAAGCTGTACCACCCCTAATCCTAGGTGATACCCGTCACCGTGCCCATTGGATGGTTTGCAGCCCGGGGAATACCGGCTGTATTATAACGGCGCCTCCCTGACACCGAGTTGAATCAGAGCAGTAAGCAAATCTCACCATATCAAAGAGGGGCTCTGATATGGTGGACTATTTAAAACCCTATTACTCGTGGGAACAAAAAAGAATATTCAATATTTAAAAAACAATCTCACGCAAAACCCGGTAGACGGAGGTGTGATGAGCCGACACTACCATAAGCGAACAAATCATCAAGAAAACACCGACTCGGCAAAAAGAAGACGTAGAGAAAAACGGAAAAAGCGAGATATACGCGTCGGCACGTGGAATGTTCGAACGTTATATAAACCAGACGCGATGCAGACGGTCGTCGAAAGCTCGAAACAATATAAAATGGACATCGAAATTAACGGGTTTACCCAGGCGTGTGGAGGTACCGATACACATAACCTTGGAACCGGCTTCATCATAAACAAGAAGATTATGCCTCATGTAAAAGATGTGAAATTTATTAATGACTGAATGTCGGTGCTAAAAATACAGGGACCATGGTACAATTATGTATTTATAAACGTACATGCCCCAACAGAATCTACGGACGAAGCAACGAAGGACACGTTCTACGACACCCTAGAGGTGGTATTTGATGGGATCTCATCATTCGATTTTAAAATCCTCGTCGGGAACGTCAATGCGAAAATTGGAAAGGAAGATATCTTTTAACCGACTATAGGTAAAGAAAGTCTACACAACATTTCAGATGATAATGGAATTCGAATTATCACGTTCGCAGCGTCAAAATATCTGGTAGTGAAAATAACGATGTTCAAGCACACGCAAATCCATGAAGCCACATGGATATCACCCAACGGCGTAACGCGTAACCAAATAGACTACTTCCTCATAGACAAAAGATACCGCTCGAATGTTCTTGACGTAAGATCATATAGAGGAGCAGATTGCGACTCCGATCAACAACCTTACCATATCTGATATGGCGGACTATTAAAAACCCAAAGAATCGTGGGATCTAAATGAATAATCAATATACAAAAACCAATCCCACCAAAAACCCGGTAGGCGTAGATGTGATGAGGCCACACTACCATTATTATTTTTTATTATTTACTAGCCTGTAGGAACCCGGAAGTTCATGACCTCGCCGACTCGGCTCCGCCATTGTTCCCTGTTCCCTGCTCTCCTTCCACGTTCGACCATCCAATCCGAGCTCCTCGAGGTCCAATCTAACATTGTCCTTCCATCTCCCATCAAGAAAACAACGACTCGGCAAAAAGAAGACGTAGGAAAAAACGGAAAAAGTGAGATATACGCGACCCACGTAAAAGGACTGAATATCGAAACGAACTAACGAATAAATTTAACATTCTCGAGAATGAGAGCAGTGAGGAAGAGGAAACCAATAACATGTACACTAATTGCGCATAGATCAGAGACACAATCAAACAAACAGCTCAAAAGGTATTAGGATTTAAGAAAACAATTAAGTCCTACCCTTGATTGGACGATGAGTGTAGGGCGAAGATCGAAGAACCTAAACGCCTCAGAGTGATATACTTAGAGAGATATGATGAGGTCAACGCAGGAAGATACGCGACATTCGGAAAGAGACAATGAAACTCTTCAAACGCAAAGAACGCGAATGGGAGAAAACTCGGATCGAAAAAATCTTAGAAAATTCTAGAGCAAAGAACATCAGAGGTATGTATGCCGGCATAAATTCAATTAGAAATGGCTACCGAGGGAGAGTCGAAATAATTCGAGACGCAAACGGTTGTCTGGTGACAGAAACAAACAATATGGTGACAAGATGGAAGCAGTACTTTGAAAATGTACGCACCCATCAAACACAAATAAACGCACCAAGCGTACATAGAGCCGAGCCTCAGATCCCAGAGCCCTCTTTCAACGAAGTTGTAGAAGCAATAAATCGATTGAAAAACAACAAAGCACCCGGAGTCGACTACATATCGGCAGAGGGAACCGCTCGAAAGATCCACCAGCTCATTCAAACAATATGGGATAGGGAAGTCACTCCGAAAGAATGGAAAACCTCAATAGTCATTCCAATTTTCAAAAAAAGGCAACAGATCTGACTGCGAAAACTACAGAGGAATATCATTGCTCCCAACCGCATACAAAATATTAACAAATGTCATTCTAGCGAGAATCACACCGTACGCAGAAGAGATACTGGGAGACTACCAATGTGGATTCCGTAGGAACCGGTCAACAAGCGACCAAATTTTCACAATAAGACAACTGCTGGAAAAGATGTGGGAATACGGAGAGACGGTTCACCAACTGTTCGTTGACTTCAAAAAAGCCTACGACTCAGTCGCAAGGCAAAGACTCTACCATATGGTAGTTGAGCTGGGAATTCCGAAAAAATATGCCGCACTCATTCAAATTTGCATGAACGAAAACAAAGGGTGAGTTAGAATAGAAAACCACCTCTCAGAGCCATTTGAAATCCGGGACAGACTAAAGCCGGGAGATGGTCTATCACCGTGTCTATTTAACCTTGTCCTCGAGTATGTCATCAGGAAGGTACAAGACGACAACATGGCCGGATCAGTACTGTACGGAGTCACACAAGTGCTCGCATATGCGGATGACATCGCCGTTCTGGGCGATAATCTAGAAACTGTAAGTAAAAACTGTGAATTGATCATGCAAGGGGCAGAAGAGGTGGGCAAATAAATGAAGATAAAACAAAATTTTTGATTACGGCGAGAGCAGGTAGATCTCAGGGAGCACATATAACCGTCAGAGAGAAGATATTTGAAAAAGTTAAAGAATTTAAATATCTGGCAACAATACTGACGTAACGAAATGTCGTAAGAAAATAACAAAAGACTACACTTCGGCAACGCTAGTTGGCCCGCAGTCAGTAACCTGCTGAAATCCAAAGTGCTATCACGTAATATAAAACTCTGTGTTTACAGAATCATAATTATGCCGATTGTTCTATACGGATGCGAAACATGGCCTCTCACAAAACGGGAAGAAAACAAATTCCGCGTATTCGAGAATAAAGTACTAAGGGGTATCTTTGGAGGTAAATATGACGAGGAGGCAGGACAATGGAGGAAACTCCACTACAACGAATTGGAAGAGCTATACGGCAAACCTACAATAGTGAGAGTAATCAGGTCGCACAGATTAGGATAGGCCGGGCATGTGGTGCGAATGGGCAACGATAGGACCATGTGTAGAATTCTTGACGATAGACCAACGGGAAAGAGACCGGTAGGCTGGCCGCGACGGTGATGGGAGGGCAATGTTAGGTTTGACCTTGAGGAGATCGAATCAGATGGTCAAGCGTGGAAGGAGAGTGCACGGGATAGGAAACGATGGCGGAGTCGAGTCGGCGAGGTCATGAACTTCCGGGTTCCTACAGGCCAATAAATAGTAGTAATAGTAAATCAGGTCGCGAAGATTAAGATGGCCCGGACATGTGGCACGAATGGGCATCGATAGGACCGTGCGTATAATTCTTGACGATAGACCAACGGGAAAAAGACCGACAGGACGGCCGCGACCGAGATGGGAGGACAATGTTAGGTTTGACCTTGAGGAGATCGGATCGGATGGTCAAGCGAGGAAGGAGAGTACACAGGACAGGGAACGTTCGCGGAGTCGGGTCGGTGAGGTCATGAACTTCCGGGTCCCTACAGGTCCATAAATAGTAATAGTAACAGTGATATCTTAATATTCCAAGTGGAAAATGATGTAGCCAATCACACAGTAAGTCATGTAGTTCATCAATACAGTCGACCATGGATCCACTTCGAAGTGTGAAGTTTCTGACTTTTTGACGCGGCTATACTTTTTTGACCTTGTTTCTATTGATTGGCTTTACTACTCATCATCTATGAGTCTGCCTTACGATTGAATTCCTATATACGTAAGTAATACTGAGAGAATCCCTCACCAGAAGGCTAGACTTAATATTTTCATTTCTTATTCTGATACCTATAGTTTGCATCCGAATTTTTTGTTAAAATTATTTCGCAGTATTCTCGTGTAAGAATTTATAATATTTAGTTCGTTCGTTAAATGTAAAAGCTTACGCGAAGTTAAATATGTATTGAGTCGTAGTGCGATATGTATGTAGAAATTCTACGCTTGGAAAGCCACCTCTAGACAAAATCAAATATCGCCCAATGCATGCATCCCGTCATTCAATAAAAAAAAAAATTTTTTTTAATATACAGAAATGTCGTTATGAGTGTTTCAACAGAAGTGTCAATGTTTTAATAATAGATTCTCTCCCGGAGGAATCTGAGGGTTGGTGTTGCACCGGAACATTTTAGACCACGTTACATCGTAAGGGTAATTGTCTATTGGAACCGTTCTTCTTTGTTTATAGTTAGACGTGTATGTCTTCTTTTTTTTTTTAACCCGGCTCAAGTATTTTGTTGCACGATTCACTCACGATAGAGAGCTATCATGCCCATAAAATAAAAGCTACATCCCAGAGCGGTATTTGAATTTTAGTTGCATGATTCACTCACGGAATTATCATGCCCTTAAAATAAAATCTACAGCCCCGAGAAGTATTCGAATTTTAGGAAGAAAGAAAATCTGTATAGTGAAAGGCCAAACACACGCGCAGTATTAGTCTGACCCCGTTATTCAAGAGGACCTGAATTTCCACACAAAATTACCTAATAACCCTTAAGTTTCTGATTAGTCCAACTGCATACGTTGGAACAGGAACCAGAGTCATGTTAAGCTACTTAATCCCTAGCACCAGTCTCCACTTATACCCTTGCAAGTAATCAAGTTCTTTACCCCTTTCATAAGTGTTTTACGACTGTTCTCGCAGCCCCATAGTACAATTCAATTATGGGCTCCTGAATAGAAGGAAAGTTGGGCGAAATCGACTTGGAAGAACTCCAAGAGTTCACCTCAAGAGCTGATGTGTGGTGCATTCCATATATGAACACATCTAGGTTACACAACTTCCGGGCTTCTTGTCCGAAGCCAAAATATATTTCAACACAGAAACGTTGCTCACAGCCACTTGACTATCAAGAAACTTCATCCGTACAACCGCATCAAGTTATTCATAAGCTCATCTAATTGAATCGGTTTTGGATCAGAAAAGGGGCAGCTACTCATGTAATAATCCTTTCTGACAGCAACTTCACCCTTGATTCATCATTTTTAATGAAATTCGTATTTAAAGAAACAGCATAGTAAATGCGCCATTACGTGGGGGATTTGAGATATTAACCAGCCAGGACTCATTATTCCCAAAATCAATGATTAGTCACGTTCTTGTCGGGCATGAATCCGAAACTGACGTTAGATTGGATTTGCTGGAAAATTTATTAAGTGATGTATTCGTACTCGGGAGTGTCTTAATTAATTCACTGCTGAAATTTAAGTCTATTGATTTGAGAAACACGGGGTGTAGGTGAGGATATGCAATGGAAAACTTGGACTGAAAGTTTCAGACAATGTCTTCTGTTAAGTATGGAAAACTCGTAGACTGCTGCGACGCAATTAATCAACATTTAAACTGTGTATGACTAAAATGGGTATTCACTTCGAGATGTAGTAACAAGGAACACTTTTATGCACACGCACACTGGCAAAACGTATCCTGAAAGAATTCGAGCGCGAAAGCCACCAGTTACAGACCCACACTAGGCACATACTAAAGATCAATTTAGATAGACAAATAAAGACAAGGCTTCGTTCTACAGTGGAAGTGCAAGAATGTGGAATGTTCTGTTTTACCATGTGTTTGTGGTTACAATTTTTAATCACTTAACACCAATGGAACACATCCTTTACCAGTATGCTTCCCTTTTCGCCTCCCACACAGGGTGTTAACATCTAAGGGGATCAAAAATTCCCTTTTGTGCACACGCATTATAAAAGCAACTATGAAGATCCAAAAAAGTAATGACTAATGTGCTACATAGAATTAGTACTAAGGCAAGGAGTAGAGAATTCTTCAGGTGCATATAGATTGGGTGACTGTGGTCGTGCCTAATGAGTCGTCTATGCTCACCAAATTCAGAAAATTAACAAGTGAATATATAGCGTAGTGAAGAACTCGATGCCTACCCAAGCTATCAAGATTTTTTGGTTAAAATATTACACTATAATGCTATCTTGTGGAAAGTTGCAGCAGTTCATCCATCAAGTTTCAGTAATAGCGGTTCATCTGTACCCTCAAAATATCTTCTCAATTATGAAAACTCAAGGTACATGGAGAAGAAAAGTGAAGAGTGTGCTATCATAAAATGCTTGCACAGAGGATTTTTGTCACCTAGTCTGTTGATAATCCCAAATAGATGTCGTCCGAATCGATCCGGAGCAAATATTGCAGCCTTACAAACCACTCTTCGACATCATCGCGGCATCGTTCTGCGCATTTGAACATCAGACGAACCACTCTACATCGCAAAATACGTGTTGATTTGAACGCAAACCCGTACAAAATTCAATTGATTCAGTGACTACTGTCAACCGATAAGGTTGGAATATGAGAATTTCTTCGCCCAAATGTCAGGAACCGACAAGGATTTTCGGTATAAAAAAAAAACATCATCACTGACAAAGCGCATTTCACATCAAACGGAATCATTAACAAAAAAAAAAAAAATTGACAGTTCTAAGGCACTAAAAGTCCAAGTTATTAGAGAGACCAAAAACTTACTGTTTGGAGTGGTGTGTGGGTTGCTTTGGTCATCGTTAAATAAGGTAATGGAAAAAGTCATCAATACAGGGTTAGTTAAGTATTTGGACTGCAACGGACTTCTAAATGATCGTCAATACGGATTCCGTGGCAGGTGGTCCACGGGAGACCTTTTGACACTTATAACCGATATAGGGACATCTGCGATTGAACGGCATGGTGAGTCAAGGGCGGCCGCATTGGATATCTCCAAGGCTTTTGACCGCGTCTGGCACGGGACATTGCTGAGCAAACTTCGTTCATGTGGACTTTCCCAACAGCTTTGTGAGTGGACGAGGAGCTTCCTCGAGAATCGATCGATCCGGGTTGTTGCGGACGGCGAGTGTTCGGATCTGTATCCTATTAATTCAGGGGTGCCCCAGGGTTCTATTTTGGCTCCAACCTTGTTCTTGCTCTACATAAATGATTTGTTCGAGACAACGGATAACAAAGTGTTCAGTGGGGAAGGGCCAATCTCGACGAATTCAATGCAGCGAAGACACAATATATAACATTCACAAAGAATAGTGTATCATC
Source organism: Microdon myrmicae (assembly GCA_963931805.1). Classification (NCBI taxonomy): domain Eukaryota; kingdom Metazoa; phylum Arthropoda; class Insecta; order Diptera; family Syrphidae; genus Microdon; species Microdon myrmicae. The sequence goes on along the minus strand of OZ007496.1, from coordinate 67,864,750 downwards.
GGTTCCACAGCTGATGTTGAATGGCCGGGCCCTCGAGGCTGGCGAAAGTTTGAAATTGTTCGGCGTCACGGTCTGTGGGAATGTATCATGGCATAAACACGTGTCGAGTATAGCCAGGTCAGCCTCAGGAAAACTGAACTATCTTTTTAGAGCCAAGAAATATTTTACTCCGGCCCAACGTTTTCTCCTATATAAATCCCAAATTAGACCCGTACTCGAATATTGCTCTCATGTTTGGAGCTCGGCTCCTAAACATACCCTCGACCTACTTGAGAGCATACAGAGACGAGCGATCCGCCTGATCGCGGACTCGGCGCTGACGTCGGGACTACAGTTGCTATCACGTCGCAGACGCGTAGTCGACCTCTGTCTGTTTTACAGATATTATCACAGGTACTGTTCTTCGGAGATTCTTGGTATTGTTCCACGCAATTCGGTTTATATTGCGCTCCACAAGACAATCCGACGGATGGCACCCGTTTGTGGTTCATCTCCCGACGCACAGTGGGACGAGTCTATGGGAAAAACGGCAAAATTAATATCTCTGGTTTTAGTAACTAAAATATGAATATTTTGCATTTAATCTCTTTTTACATTTGATATCTATGCAACGACCTAAAAAAAGGTATCAAGCTGCAAAAATGGCCTGTCCAGCTTCTTAAAAAAAAAAGAGTTGAGCAGCGAACTTTATTTTTAAACTCAAAATTTATTTTCTTGCGCATGTTTTTTCAAACTTTATTTAAAAATTTAAGTATGATAACAATTTTATAGTTTAATAAACTTCAAAACATTAATATAAATGAATTATGTATAGGTATAATAAATTAATTTGAAATAACAAATATGTGCATATGTGTTAATTATTAATGGCTATCGCCCTCCGATGATGATGTTCCACCTATATCGGCCAAGTCTATTGGTAGCGTAAAACTTTCTGCACCATTTCGAAGTAGATAATGTTCAATATGCGGATCTATTTTAGGCATATATGAGCTTTTGAATCTTATATTTGAAATGAGACGATCCGAAGTAATTAATAAGTGATTTATTTAAAAGCGATTGGAGGTTAACTTCAGCAATTGTTTCCGACGCAACAGCAATTTCGGGTAATAGATCAGACTTATATTTTTTCAATTTATAGTAACTGGGAAAACAGTCTTTGTGAATGCCATTTACAACAGATCGTAGAAGAGCGTATTTTCTCTTAGACAAATCCAAATCTAAATACAATGCTAGCGTTTGTTGCAGAGTTACCGTCTTATTCGGTTTTTGACGAGACTTTGAAAACAGATTTGAAATGTTAGCAGCATAGCTTAGTTCCTCTGAACTGTGCTGCGTAGCTAATTCATGAATCCGACGTTTTTTCGTGCGTTCACCCGAAGACCAGCCTTTTTTTCTGTGAGGATACTTGAAGTTAAGGGTTTATATCAATTAGCCCAGGACACAAGACGAACTTAAGGCCGGCATCCGCTGGGAAATAATCATCATATCGGCTGAAACACTGACCAATGTGATGAAAAATACCGAAAAAATGAACACATTACACCATTTCAGATCCGGGTGACCACTTGCACAATATCATATCCAAAAGTGATGTAAACAAATACTCTTTAGTCGAAACTAATGATTTTTACTTGAAAAATGTGGTCTTTTTTCAATATTGTTTTTTAAAGAAATAAATACGCTAATCTAAATTGGATCATCTTGGAGTTACATCCCGAAATTCCCATAAATCGTTTACGAATTGTACGAACCAGTGGTTCAATTACTTTTTTTCAGAGTCTTGTGGAGTTTTTATGATCCACAAACTTCTGGGATTTATATAAAGACTTGGGGTATTCTAAAGTTAGGTTCCAAAACACCATTACGTTGTTTTACCAACTTTACGAAGTAGTGATTCGATAACTTGTTTCCTAAGTCAAGTAGAATGTTGACGATTCACAAACTCTGAGAATTCATATATCGATCTTAATGTTTGTCCTATTGTCGTTTTACCAATTGATGTCCCATTGTCGCTTTACCAATTGTAGAAACTTTGTGGATTTTGTGGAGTATTTACGAAAAACAAACTTAGAAAATGTATATAAAGACTATAATGTTATCCTAGATTTAGTCTCCAAAACATCCGTACGTTATTTTGCCAATTATAGGAAGTACTGATTCGATAACTTCTTCCCAAAGTCATGTGGAGTGTATACGATCCACAGATACTTAGAATCTATATACCGATTCGATGTTACCGTGGATTTAGTTTCCCAAATACCTCTAAATATATTGTAGTTTAAAAAATTGTGGGATATAGTGCTTCAATAACTTCTCACAGTCATGTGGAATGTTTGCAATCCACAAAGTCTCAGTGTTCATATATCTACTTCGATGTTATCCTAAGGTTTGACTCGAAAATAAACCTCCGATTATTGTTGCTTTATTAATTATGGCCGCGAATGTGTTTGACACTCATCAGAAAACCGCGGTTGGGAACCCTGGCAACGTCAAACCAGCTTTCGAGCCGTTCGATAAGATGAAAATTATGTATGGTAGCAATTTCTCAAGACGTTCAAATGGTGTATGTTACGAGGGTAATCCCAAAATTATTCGGACTGACACAAAGATGGCGGTAGTTATTAAAATCGAATGACTTTGGTAGATAGTACCAACCTTAGAATGATTAAGTTTCAAGTTTGAAGACGTTACATTGTTTATTGCTTGTTTGACACCCATCAGTATTGAACGCTCCCTGTCAATTGTGTTTTCTTCTCCCGACATGATCTGTACGACAGACCACACACTCCCATACGCAAACAGAACGTTACTACTACAATCACATACGTTCTTCTCAGATCACCGGCTCAACGGCCGCCTCTGGCGCTCTCTCGCTCGCTTGCTCATCGCCCAGTCGTGGGCATTACAAAATTGATTGTAAGGAAGATACTGGGAAGGGATTGGTATGGCGTTTCTAGCAGATACACAGACGACTAATAGTGAAAAACAACACCACGGAAAAGACAAGTCGAAAAATCAAAGTTCATCCATCAGGGCCGTATACCATAGCAATAACATAGCATTTTCACATCAGTTTAGTGTACTTGAGCTTAGACATCGAATTTGTACACAGGAGAGTGGCCTCAGGTGTTGAGCATTGGTTCAATTTTTAGTATTTTAACCGTCATAGCGTCGGTTCGAATCACACGGTCATCACCATCGGCGCGAACGCTATAAGTTCCTCAAGGGTCTTAGTCCACTCCTGTGAAAGATTTCGTACGACGAAATTCTACGAATAAAACTATCACAGGGAGAGAAAACTAATCGTTTCACAGACGGCATGGTGGCTTCAACAATAACTCAACATATAAACGAGGTTGAAGCGGCCACTAATGAGGAATAATTACACAATAATTAAAGACTGATTACAATCAGCCGGACTAGAACTAGCCGACCACGAAATCAGTTCCAATAACTAGTCGAAAGTGTGTGGAATATGTTACCTTCCAGATCGGAAATCAGACCATACCACCAAAGGAAGCTGTTAACTATTTGGGAATCATACTCGACAATAGATTAAAATTTAAGTCTCACGTAGAATATGCAAGTAAAAAAACCACAGATGTTCAGGCAGCCCTCTTTGGTATATTGCCCAACATCGGTGGACCAAGATATAGTAAAATAATTATCTTGTTAAAGGTGGTCACATCAGTAAGAGTCCAGTGTGGTCAGACTCTCCAACAGAAAAGACGAGAAGAATGATAAGTGCAACTCACAGGTTCCGGGGCGATTTTTGACGAAGCAGCATTTGTTATAGCCAGGATACTTCCCATAGACATCCTAGCTGTGGACATTTTAATGCTGACTCTTTTAATGCTGAAAGTGTAAAAGAAAGGAATTCGACGGTTGGTCGTAGTCGATCTACTAGTGAGAAAACCATGTTGTCCTTGAAAAAGGGAAATTTGCGGTGAAAGCTTAGAATTTTGTATAGAATGCTTTTGAAAATTTTGGGTAACTTTTTTTTTACAAAAGCGCACGCACAAAAGGGGATTTTGGAGCACAATCTGAACCGATGGTTCGGATTTATTAAAGAAGAGCCACGGAGGATCCAGTTCTAGGCGGAATGGCGACAATGCAGCTAAAAGAAAGAATCTTCTGTTGCTTAATAGCCGGCCACATGGAACATAAGCTTATAAGGCACATGCATGATGAACGCATCCCATCTTTGGGGGTGTGATTAAAACGCTGTCACTAGAACTGCAACTACTACCTTATGCAGTTCTTGTCAAGGTACGGTGGGTATCAAAAATACCTAAACCGTTTTGGACACAACAGTTCACCTCTTTGTCCACAATTCGAAGAGCGGGAAGAGGTGCTGAACATGCCATTTTTGTAAGCAGCCGTTTCGTTCTATGGAAAAATCAACTTCCCGGGGCCAAGGCCACTACTTTAGCGTTCCTTTTCTCCAAATCGTTGATCTTCAAGTTCGTCGTGCGGGAACAAGTTGCATCCGGCGTACGGCCTGCAACCCATCCTTACCCTTCGTTTGGTGTGTGTCTATTCGAACCGGTAGTCCAGACTCAAACGGGCATTTTCTCTCGGCGTCGAGTGTTCATTTCGCTCGCACTGTACTCTATTATTTAAGGGTACTTAAAAATCCCCTTTTGTGCGGGCGCTATATGATGCGGTCGGAGGAGTGTGGGATCGAAATCTGTTATCTACTAACCCTCGTGCAGAATAAGCCGCACGAACCTGAAAAAGTACCAAGTCGCAGAAAGCATTAGTAGGCCACCCTTAAGAGCTAATTAGATTCATGAAAGAAAACCCAAAGTCCCACAGGGAGAGTGGTAGGAGATGGAAGGGTGTGTTTTATTACGTAGACGCAGTAGTGTGACATATTGTACAATTCTGTGAATCCTTCATATCAAAGGCTCTTGCCCGTGGTATCTGTAGAAGATTAGAAGTCTATTGAGGCAACCACAAGGGAGTCACCTTCTCTGCCGATTTTATCATCTTCGATGCCCATTCACCTTCAAAAGCTCACTGTTTGGGCTGCTTCGAAAATGTGTCTATTACCAAAAAAGGAATGATGTCAAACATTGTTTTAAATACTTTTTACGCTGTTTACGCCAATAGAAAAATAATGGCAAACAAAATGCTGACCATAATAGACATAACCCGTTAAAAATGTTGAAGACCAATATGAATTAAAAACATCAGTTCTGTGTGATATCTTAAACTGCTAATGTCTAGTGCCAATGTTTTTCAAAAAACATCCTTGCTAAGATGGCATCTAGGTTTCCCAGGATGAGTTTCGGTTTAAGTTGTCAACAACACAAGAAACCCATTTGTTAAAATGAAGTCCGAATATATAACCAATACCACCCATAGTTATTTGTTAACGAAATTAGAAAATGCAGGTTTTCGTGGTTTCATGCTTTACTGCTTTAGGTCGCACTTGTAAATAGGTGGCAACGAGTGAAGATAAACTATGTTAGGAGCGTTGGCAGAATTCTTAATCTAGGCGTCCCACAACGCTCTGTTTTGTGTCCTGTCCTTTTTTTTTGGTCTACATTTATTCACTTGATTTCAAGGGATCACCAACTGTTTTTGCTGATGATATTGCTTTCTCGTATGGTTTAGGTAATCCGCTAGACTTGATCGCTGATGTTAACTGGGATTTGAATTTGCTGTGACACTGGTTTTCTGAACATAATTTCGTAATCAATTCTAAAACTAAATTAATGTTCTTCCACTTGTCTCCCTCACGTGACTTGAAAGCCAATTTGTATTTCCATGCACCCGAATGCCATAGACTTAATATTACAAACTTCTGCTGGTCAAGTTGTTTCTCTTCGCTCTCTTTCTGTTAGAATATAAGCGCCCATATGGCTTTCGTAGTACCCAGTCCACAGGAGCTTTGATGACGTACCTTACCGAAAAGTGGAGCCATGCTGTTGCACTGCCGTTTGGCTTGAATGATTATACTACAAGATTGTCAGACAAGGTATGTGTGGCGTTTCTAACAGAAAAAGCATCAGCCGTATAGCCAAGCAATAGCATAGCAATTCCACATCAGTTGAGTGTACTTGAGTTTAGAAATCGAATTCGAACACGCGGCAGTGGTCTGATGTGTTGAGAATTGCTTATATTTTTGCTGATTCTAACCGTCATAGCGCCGGTTCGAATCACACGATATATAGCAAACGCTATATATGTATAAACCTTAACTGTACATACTTTATGATATGTTAACAGGAGGTTCGTGGTCAAAAGTGGCAAAGTGACCTCCAATATAAAGTATAATATCAGGTTTACAACAGGGAGCAGTACTTTCTCCGGTTTTTTAAACATTTATCAAATATAAACAGTAATTTTACTTTTTTGCGTAGCAACAAGTTGCGAGTTAGATAATCTTGTGCGTGGCTGTTGTTTGATTTATGAAGAGTAAAGGAACCGGCTTGGTTAGCGGTCGTGGTCGACTTTGTGGTCAGTACAGTCATGAGTGGAAAAGAGGTACATTGCTCAACTGAACTTGCTGAATGCGTCCCGCCCCTTCAGACATTTTCCCGCGATACCCTTTAATCAGTGAATGCGCATCAGTTCACGTTGAAAGTGGACTTCAGGCGCACAAATAAACATAGAGAGTCATTCTTTAGCCGAACCACATGAATGTGGAATGTTTTGCCTGATCATGTATTTTCTGGCCGTTGTGATGTCCAGACATTCAATATACATCGACACATTCTTTCGTTATCCACTTCCTCTTCATCCGCTTGCACTGTGCTCTGACATTTAAGGGTACTTCAAAATCCCCTTTTGTGCGCGCATTAGTGTAAGAAAAAAATACATCTGTTGCGCAACGGATTATTATAAACAAAAAACAAAGGATGGGATTAAACCCTGGGGATTTTTTTCTCGATTAAAGGTACAATTTGGTGATGATACACTGTCTCAGAATCGTGTGTATACGTGGGCCAGGGAATTTAAAAGTGGGCGAGAACCTATCAAAAACGAAAATCTTAATCGACAGCCAAGGACAAGTCATACAGATGAACACATCCATGCCGTTCGAAGGCTTATTGAAAGTGATCGCCGCTTAATTGTTGGAGAATCGTCATCCGAAGCGGGTATCAACTATGGAAGTGTTCAATCCATTATCACTCATGATTTTAGCTAAAAAAAAATTACTGCTCGATAGGTTCCGGGGTTACTGAGCGTAAACCAAAAACAGGTAAGGTCGGAGATCAGTGGAAGACTTTTGGGTCGATTTTGACAAGGGGAGGAGTCTTTTATGTATCGTCACATGTCATGAGACGCGGGTACATCATTATACCCCCGCGACGAAAATGTCGAGTAAGGAGTGGCGAAGGAAGGATGAAGGCTGCCCAGTAAAAACCAAAACTCATTTCTCAGCCGAAAAAGTTCTTGCAACGACTTTTTTCCACTCAAAGGGACTTTAAATGATCAATTTTCTTCACGAACAATGAACAGTGAATGCAGCTTACTACTGTCAGCTGTTGCAGTCAACAGAAGCTGAATATCAAAACAAAGGACGAAGTATGCCCGTTCGAGATGTTATCCTTCTTCATGACAACGCCAGGCCTCACACTGCCTCCTTGACATGGGATAGATGGAAAGAAATGGAAAACCCCCGAACACCCTCCTTACAGTCCATACTTGTCTCCCTGTGACTATTTTTCGTTCGCACTCTTGAAGGAATCACTTGGAGGAAAAAAATGGGAAAGAAATGAAGAAATCGAGGAGCATGTGCAATTGGCTAACAGCTCTCCCTAAATCTTTCTACGAACAAGGGATATTAAAGCTTTCAAATGTGTGCAAAAGTGTGTAGATCACGCAGGAGACTATATTGAAAAATGTTGATAGTATAGTTAGTATGTAACATTATTCAATAAATGTATAAAAATAAATTACCCTTTATATTTGTTAGCGACATATTAAGCGCACTTCCCGACGCAATTGCCTACGCAAACGATCTTATAAGTTATGAAATAGTTCTGAAAATTGAAATCATAAACAGTTTACTGCAGGGCGACTTCAATAAAGTGCAGCGATATTGTGGCGACTGGAAACTTAAGATCAACTTCCAGAAATGTGAAGCTACATGTATTCTATTTAGAACTCCGTTGCATAAAGCCACGAACGATACAAAAAAAACTGGCGAAAGTTAATTATCACAGGACCGCATGAACGCAAACTGGAAATCAAGAGTGTGGTTAAATACCTTGGTATCCGGCCAGATCAGTACCTGTATTTTAACAGACATATGGAGGCTGCTTTGATCGGGGCTAAGAAAAGTTTTGCCATGACAAGGCTATTTCATTGTAGCCAACTTGATAGTAGGGTAAAAATTATATGTTATATGGCCCTCATCAGGCCCATGATTATATATGGATGCCCAGTGTGGTTCAATATAGGTCCAAATATGATGAAAAATTCGGTTATTCGAAAGAAAATGCTTTAGAACTAGTCTCACTTGTCTGACTACAAAAGGTATTATCCAAATAAGACCTTATATAACAAAGCCTACATAAACAGTGTTGCTAATTTTATGATAAAATTGATCAGAGAGCATATTGCGAGAGAAATAACCACATCCAATGACCTTATTTTCGGGGCTTATTACACAAATACTTTGTGTTTTGCGCCGCAATGGCTTTGTTCCACCAGAGATGGTCCTCGAATTCGGAGTTCTGCTAATTTATCATGTAGGTAGATCTTTCGTAGACGAGCGATTGTGCTATGATCGAGAAGCCACATGCACCGAAGAAGGGCTTATGAGGTTCAATAGAGATATTTCCCATAGAGACCGGTATGACATTATTAAACAGTACTAACAGTTTTGGTGATTGAATGGCACATAAAGACCTATGTCCCAAAGTCGGTAAAGTAACTCCAATATAAACACGCTTACACGGATTTAGCTTTTCTAGGAGTACGGTAGAATGCATTTATATTTCGGGATTAGAGAACAAAAACAAATATTGATCATCGAAAATCACTTTATTGTTTTTCAAAATATTCCCCATGGAGATCTATACACTTTTGCATGCGTTTGAACCAATTGTCGAAGCACTTTTGCCACTCTGATTGAGGTATCTCCAACACATGCATTCTGAATGCAGCAACCGCTTCTTCAGGTGTCGAAAAACGTTGACCTCTCAGTTTGTTTTTTACGTACGGGAATAAAAAGAAGTCATTCGGTGCCAAGTCAGGACTATACGGCGGATGACCCATCAAATCGATGTTTTGGGTGCTCAAAAATGCAGTTGTCGCAGCCGATGTGTGAGAGCTCGCATTGTCGTGGTGAAGAGTGATCCGTCTTCGGCGGTTGGTTTTCCTGATTTCTTGGAAGACAACTGGCAAACAAATGGTTGTGTACCACTCAGAATTGACTGTTCTGCGTTGTTCTAGTTGTACGGTTGCGGCATGTCCAGTTTTTCCGAAAAAACAGGCGACCATTTGCTTGGAAGTGCTTCGTGCGCGAACAACTTTTGTTGGATTTGGCTCATCTTGAAACACCCAGACAGTCGACTGCTGTTTACTTTCGGGCTCATATGCGGAAATCCACGATTCATCACCTGTCACGATGTCATAGACGTGTTTCGAAGCACCGCGACCGTATTTTTTGAGCATTTCTTTCGACCAATTGGCCCGCGGTATTTTTTTGGGCGATTGACAAATTGTGTGGGATCCAACGCGAACAAATTTTTTTGACAGTCAAATGTTTATCCAATATTGAATGTATGCTGGTCCCACTAACGCCTAAGGTTGTCTCAATCTCACGATAGGTCACATGACGATCTTCCAATACCAGTTCGCGCACAGCATCAATGGTTTTCGGAACAACAACTGATTTTGGACGACCTTCACGAAATTCATCTTGGAGTGAACTACGACCACGATTGAATTCACCATACCATCGATAAACACTGGTCCTTGATGGAGCTTCATCGCCAAAAATTGAATTAAGTTCATCCATGCACTGTTGCTGAGTTAATCCACGCCGAAAGTCGTAAAAAATAATTGCACGAAAATGTTGACGATTTAATTCCATTTTTGGGCCAAGATGAATCTTTTAAGTTACTGTAAACAACACAAATAGCGCTCGTATGTCAAAACGTTCTGAGTGCGTATAACCTCAAAAATGTCCAACTTTACGACAGAGCTGTCAATTGCCGGATTGCAACACTAGGGTTGCCAAATCCCGAAACATAAGAGGCAACCCTCGTATAAGTTATATTAAATGAAGGTTTTTAAGCAATAAAAAACAAAAAAAGAAAAAAAATTAGTTAATTTTAAGTTTAAAAAAAAACATTATTGACAAAATTTTTCTTTATTAAAATAAAAATAATTAAAAAACATACAAAGTTCTTTCGTCGAAAGGGAAATTGTACAATAGATATGTAAAGTTTAGCTTAGAGCGTCTGCGTAGGATCAGTAAATTATAATATAATATAATTAAGGTAGAATTTACGCTTTTTTGTCTAGCCTATAATTAAGAATCTAAGAGAAAAAAGGAAGTAAAAAATGTTGGAAAAATGAAAATGTAAGCAATATACCCAGCAATTTCATTGTCGAATGTTTGGCCAAAAAGAAATCCATTACTTTTTCACTACATTGAATGGTTTCACGAGATATTTGTTTGATAAAATAAATACGCAGTAAAAGTGTCATTCCGCACTAAAACAAATTCCTCTAGAGTTTCTGATTCTTCGATTAAGTTATCAGGTATAGGGAGTAAAATATGAAAGTTAATAAAAAGAAAATTCGGTATATTTCACAATTTTGCTTTAATAAGGGCGGAATTTCAACCCTGGCGCCTGAACTTGTGAATGATGTTTATGAGCACGCTCCTGTGGCATTTAATTACCCGTCATTTTCGAAATTTCGCCGATTTCGTTCCGGTATTTTCAATGACATGATGTACCTCTCAAAGGTAAGCCCGTTGTCGAAAATGGCAATAAAATCGTGGAAATGATCAAAGTAGCCCGGATTCAACTGAACTTGCTGAATGTGGTCCGGCTCTTCAGACATTTTCCCATGATACTCGTCGATCTGAGAATGTCCATCAATTCGCGTTGGAAGTCAATTTCAGGCGCACAAATAAACATAGAGATTCATTCTTCAGCCGAACCACACGAATTTGGAAAGCTCTACCTGATCATATATTTCCTCGTCGTTGTAATGTTCATGCATTTAAGATCAATGTAAATCGAAGCCTACTTTCGTTATTCACGCTACTTCCTCTCCTTCTGCTCGCACTGTGCTCTGACATTTAACGGTACTCCAAAATCACCTTTTGTGCGCGCGTTAATGTAAAAAAAAAATACATTAGCAATCGTAGCATTACTGAGGAACTACAGGTCGACCATAAATTGTTCAAGACGATTTACATAAAGTTGGGCTAAAAATTATCTTTGGCTGCCACACAAATTAGCGCCAAAAACTTCAAATTTCTTCAAAATGGAACAGGCTCAGCCAATTTCTCAAACGATGGTGACTGGGGATGAGGAACAAGTCACATACGACTATGCTGTATGAAAATGATTGCGATCAAAGGGCGGTGAAGCCGACAAACGACGGATTTTTCGCCAATAACGTTCAGGACTTTCAAGAGAGAGTCATTATAAAGTTACCTTGAAACAACAAATTATACTACAAAATGGTTTGACCCAAATTTGACAATCCGAACTATGTTAAATAAATTTTTGACATAAGCGATAAATAGAACGAATTTCCCCTTTCTTAATAACAGCACCTGAACACTTTAAAGGGGTACTATTGGTCGAGCAACTTTATTCAGTAGAATGGCTAGTTTTTCCCTAGAACGAGTTCTGAATATTTATACAGCTCATTGGCGTGCAGTCCCCCGCTTGGTAGAAACCTTGACGTGGTGCGAAGGCTTAAACTACAATGAATCACTCAGGCTATGCTGACGGAAGCATACGCTTCTAGTAGGGCCACCCATGTCAGACAGGCTAACGAGGAGTAACACGCAAAGATCTAACACCCCTAATTCAGGGTGTTACCCGTCACCGTGCCTATTGGATGGTTTGAACCCAGGGGTATACCGGCTGTATTATATTGGCGCCTCTCTGACACCGGATCGAAGCAGAGCAGTAAGCAGACCTTACCATATCAAAGAGGGTCTTGGGAGGAAACCCCAAGACTGTTCCCACAAAATGAATAACCAAAATATAAAAAAACATTTTGCGAAAAACCCGGTAGGCGGAGGTGTGATGAGCCGACACTACCATAAGGGAACAAATCATCAAGAAAACACCGACTCGGCAAAAAAAGAACGTAGGGTAAAACGGAATAAGCGGGATATACGCGTCGGCCATGGAATGTTCGAACCTTATATAAATCAGGCGCGATACAGGCGGTCTAAGAAAACGCGAAACAATATAAAATTGACATCGTCGCGTTTCAGGAAGTCCGACTCCCACATCAAGTAATCGAAACCAACGGATTTACACTGGCGTGTGGAGATACCGATAGACAAAACCTCGGAACCGGCTTCATCATAAGCAAGAAGGTTACGCCTCACGTAAAATATGTGCAATTTATTAATGCCGAATGTCGGTGCTAAAAATACATGGCTCATGATACAAGTATGTATTTATAAACGTACACGTTCTACGAGCCCCTAGAGGCAGTATTTGATGGGATCTCATCAATTGATTCAAAGACAAAAGACACCATTCGAATATCCTTGACGTAAGATCATATAGAGGAGCAGATTGCGACACCGTTCATCTTCTAGTGATGGACAAAATCAGGAGTCGGCTTGCAGTAAACTAGCATGGGCAGTCACGGGAGACGAGCAAAAAGTTCGACATAGATAAACTAAAAGACCCGCGCAAAAGGGCTGAATATCAAGACGAACGAACGGATAGATTTAGCATGCCAGAGAATGGGAGCAGTGAGGAAGAGGAAACCAATATGAGCACTAAATGGGTAACGATCACAGACACAATCAAACAAACAGCCCAAGAGGTATTAGGATTTAAGAAAACAATTAAGTCCCAAACCTTGGTTTGACGATGAGTGTAGGGCGAAGATCGAACAACGTAAACGCCTCAGAGTGATACACTTAGAAAGATATGATGAAGTCAATGCAGGAAGATACGCGACATTCGGAAAGAGACAATGTAATTTTTCAAACGCAAAAAACGTGAATGGGAGAAGACTCGGATCGAAAAAATACTAGAAAATGCCAGAGCAAAGAACATCAGAGGTATGTATGCCGGCATAAACTGAATTAGAAATGGCTACCGATAGAGAGCCAGAATAATCCGACACACAAATAGCTGGTCACAGAAACAAACAATATCGTGACAAGATGGAAGCAGTACTTTAAAAACCTGTTCAATGTGCGTACCCATCAACCACAAATAAATGCACCAGACGTACATACAGCCGAGTCTCAGATCCCAGAGCCCTCTTTCAACGAATTTGTAGACGCAATAAATCGATTGGAAAACAACAAGGCTCCCGGAGTCGACTGCATACTGACAGAGCTTATGAGGCATGGAAGAGAGGCAACCGCTCGGAAGATCCACCAACTGATTAAAACAATATGGAATAATGAAGTCGCTCCGGAAGAATGGAATCCTCAATAGTCGTCACCATTGTCAAAAAAGGCGACAGATCTGACTCCGAAAAGTACAGAGCAATATCATTGCTCCCAAACATATACAAAATACTAACAAATGTCATACTGGCGAGAATCGCACCGTACGCAGAATAAATACTGCGAGACAGTCAGTACGCATTCCGTAGGAACGAGCGACCAAATGTTCATAGTAAGGCAACTGCGCTAGAAAAGAAGTGGAAATACGGAGAGAGGTTCACCAACTGTTCGTTGACTTCAAAAAAGCCGACGACTCAGTCGCAAGACAAAAACTCTACGATATTGTAGTTGAGCTGGGAATCCCGAAAAAACATACCGTCTTAGTTTAAATTTGCATGAACGAAAACAAAGGGTAAGTTAGAATAGAAAACCACCTCTCAGAACCATTTGAAATCCGGGACGGACTAAAACAGGGGGTGGCGTATCACCATGTCTTTTTAACCTTGTGCTTCAGTATGTCATCAGAAAGGTACAAGACGACAACATGGCCGGATCATCCCTGAATGGGGTCACACAAGTGCTCGCATAGGCGGATAACATCGCTCTTTTTGGGCGATAATCTAGAAACTGTAAGTAAAAACAGTGAAATCATCATGCAAGCGGCAGAAGAGGTGGGCCTAGAAATAAATGAAGACAAAACAAAATACATGATTATGGCGAGAGCAGGTGGACCTCGGAGAACACACATAAACATCGGCGGCAAGATATTTGAAAAAGTTAAAGAATTCAAATATCTGGGAACAATAGTGAAGGCCAGTAACGAAATGTCGAAGGAAATTAAAAAAAGACTGCATTCCCGCAACGCTAGTTGGCACGCAGTCGGTAAACGGCTGAAATCCAAACTGGTATCACGTAATATAAAGCCCCGTGTCTATAGAACCATAATCGTGCCGATTGCTCTATACGGATGCGTAAGATGGGCTCTCACGAAACGGAAATTAAACAAATTCCACGTATTCGTTTTAAGGGGTATGTTTGGGGGTAAATATGACGAGGAGGCAGGACAATGGAGGAAACTCCACAACCACGAATTGCAAGAGCTATACTGCAAACCTACAATAGTGAGAGTAATTAGGTCGCGATGATTAAGATGGGTCGGACATGTGGCGCGAATGGGCAACGATAGGACCGTGTGTAGAACTCTTGACGGAAGACCAATGGGAAAGAGACCGACAGGACGGTCGCAGCGGAGATGGGAGGATAATATTCGGTTTGACCTTGAGGAGATCGAATCGGATGGTCAAGCGCGGAAGGAGAGTGCATGGGACAGGGAACGATGGCGGAGTCGACGCGGTAAGGTCTTCCGGGTACCTACAGGCCAATAAATAGTAATAGTAGCATTGAAGTGCGATATATAAACAAAGCACACCCTTGTCCAAGTTCCTAGACTTACACTAATCAGCCATCTCCTCGGAGCCATAACTGGTATCAACACCGACCTTCTCAAATTATGTGAGATCACACCGACGCTATAGCTTTTAGATGCTTCTAAATAGCCCTTCTCAAGACTACCTTAAATTCTAGATATTTCTCATGCAAAAAGAGCCGAATGTAGAGCTCTTATTATAATGCACCTAATACCTCGCCCCCCAATAAGAAGAAATAACGCCCACAGAGAAAAGCTGATTGCGTCCTTGAAAAAACTTTGTAAATCATAAAGCCTCCAATCATATATACTAAGGTAAGGACAATTTAACTCAAACATTGCATTCCGCCCGGTAGTCCTTATGAATCCGAATAAATCACGACCAGCATGAGCTCCCTTGAAGCACGTCCTCTGTCAATAGCTCATTGCAACATCTATATGCTTCTTATTCAGTTCACTGCCCTTATCATCACGACTGTTAAATGAATGTTAAGGATATTACAAAAGATTACAATAGACAGACATCAAGAGCCCATCTCATGATGAAGCACTATCCCTCTGCCCTTCACCAGAAATCCTGTGACTTTAAGAACCACCGCCTTCACAGTCAGTACTAACCAGAATAACCGTGCGTCTGTCTCCTGAATGGCATATGGGGTTAGGTGTGAAGGAAAACCTTTAATGTACCAGAGAATGTCCTATCTCAAAATGCTACCGACTACAACTCACACTCACATATCGGAAAGGATTAATTAACCGCATCCTTGTAGTTTGATAAGGCCTCAATCAGGCGCAAAGGGTCCGCAATTTAACAGCCAACTACTAATTCCTATTGTCGCACACACCAACGGACCGCACGTACAAGATTGCTACCGTTGTCTCGTAAATTAACCGTTATCTGCGAATTCTAATTCACATTATTTGGATACACGATCCTTCTGGACCAAACCGAAACTGAATAAAAAAATCACAAATCCACAAACACACACACACACGAACCCGGCACGAAAGGGTGATATCCATTGAAGCACTAAATACTTGGCACGCGAGTCGTCTACAAGATTTCAGGATTGCCGGTCGCACACGACCCGTTGGCTGCTTGCGCGTGTTGGGGTTACGACAAACGGCATCCACACGCAAAATACGAGAATTGACACCCTCGACGTTCGGTAGTCGCACGAGTACTGAGCCAGCCAACGCAGACTTCTTGTGCGGCTGGATAGACGCCCTCTCAGGCGCTGGTGTGTGCAGCGCGGATGCCGCTTTCCGGATGTATGGATGCGGTGCGAGTTGCCGTGATCAAAATACACGGGAGTGAATTCAGTGCGAGGCGGTAGTGTTAAGATAGAAGCTGGGTTTAGCTTACAAAGGTGACTTTCAATCATGATTCATCTCCAGGAGAATGGAGTGTGTGAATTAATATCTAAGAGAAAATATGTTTGCGTGAGATACGAAAGGATTCGTGTAAAATACCCAAGGAATTACATTGAACACACAAGTTGGTGTATGTTTATTAATTTATTCCGCTTATGGCAAATTAAACTGCAATTAAAAATGTTAAAACTGAAATACTTGTAACAAAAATGTAAATATATACTTTTAATTTAAGGATTTTTGTTTCAATGTTCAGTTTGTTGCCAAATTCATGGATGGTTCACATAAATAAATAAGAATATTTTTTTTTTCCAAACAAGAGATATATTTTGTTCTATTATACACGCGCTCAAAAGGGGTATTCTGAAACATTTAAATTCGAAAACACAATGTAGACGAAAAAAGGAGCAGCACTGAGGGTAAGGAGCTGCCATTCTAAGACAAAAGCCTGTAGTTTTGGTGAAGAACGGTTCGTACTTGTAAAATCAGCTTTTAATGTTGACCAACACTCATTTGTTAATTGGATCTAGTTGGCGAATTCCTATTTCGTTCACTCCAGATAATCTTTTCGTATGAATGAAGCCAAATACGGCCCAAAGCCTTGATGATATCTAATGCGACCGCCCTTGATTCACCATATTTTTCAACTGTAGATATTTAGATGTCAATTACAAAGGTGAAAAGATCTTCCGTTGACGGCTGCTCCGAAATTGGAATTGACAACCATTTAGAAGTCTGTTGTAATCCAAATATTTAAGGGGCAATCGCAGGTCACCCGCAGTACGCCCGTATGTAAAAACAACATACACAGGAGCGACTATCCATTACCGCTTATGAACATATTGTTCAGTCGCACAAGATTGCGACATATTCAAAGAAGTGGCAGTTGGCCCAAGCCAACAGCGAAGCAAATTAATGCCCATAAATGGATAGTCTACATCTTTCTAAATACACGGTAGTTGCTACCTATGATACGACTTTGTATCCGCGGGAGACCCGACCCTTTAATGACCTATAACTTTGGAACCGCCTAAGATTTCGTTTCCAAATTATAACATATTATTTCTGAAGTATAAAACTATCGATTAAGCAAAAAAAATTGATTTTTTGAACCGAACAAACCGTAATGTCCCCTTAATCGACTCGGTACCTTCTCCATCTCTTTGCATAATATAAACAGTAATGCTATCTACCGATAATTTGGTGGGAGACACTTTGTCCCCTTCTTTAGGACTGGTTGATTTCGAGCGTTTTGGCAGATGGTAGGGAAGGCCCCCTGTGTATAATGTAAACGAAAAAGTTTGCAAGTTCTCCTCAATACACAGTGACCGAGTACGGACGTTTTTAAATTCGGCGATTGAGTTAAAATAAAAAGTAGCCTTTGTGAGTTGTGAGTGTTTAAAATATGAAGACTATTTATTCGAGGGTAGCCGGAAAGTTTCCGAGCTAACAAAGATACAAGACACTTTTACTTAAAATTTATTTTTATTTTTCTACATAGTCTCCTTGTAACTCTGCGCACTTCTCCCAATTATGCTCCCATCTCTCTAACACGTCCAAATAGTACTCGGCGTTTTTCTCTGTAAAATAACTGTTCACGAAGGTGGTTGCGTCCTCATTTGACAAAATCTCTGTCCTCCGAGCGCAATTCTTAGATTAGGGAACAAAAAGAAGTCGCTTGGGGCTAGATCTGGGAAGTAAGGCGGGTGGTCAAGAAATTCAAACCGTAATTCGTGGATTTTCGCCATGGCAACCGCTGAGGTGTGAGACGGCGCGCTGTGTTGGTAAAACAGGATTTTCTTTACTGCAAATGTGGCCGTTTTTCCGCATTTCTGCCTTCAGTTGGTCAAGTAATGATTGCGTAGTATGCTACTGTAATGGTGTTTACTTTTTGAAGATAATGACTATCCCAAAAAAAAAAAAAACAGTCGCCATCACTTTCCCAGCCAAAAAAACAGTTTTTTGTTAAGGCGATTCCCCATTTGCAGTCTTCTGTTTTGAGTGTATTTTTATTTCGGGCGTATAATGGGTTATCCAAGTTTCATCGACAGTAATAACTCGGATTTATTGCGCCTATACTGCACCAACAGAGCATTGGAAATGTTTATTCGAACATATTTTTGGTCTGACGTGAGCAAACACGGCATCCAACGCGCTGACAGTTTTCTCATGCCCTTCTTTGGACATTTCCATAGCCCCTGCTATCTCTCTCACTTTAGTTCGGCGGTCGTTTAGCACCATTTGGTGAACTTTAGCGATGTTATCGTCAGTTGTTGCAGTTTTTGGACGAGCGTCCATCGTATCCCAAGCTCTCACGGCCAAGTTTTAATTCAGTTGCCCAAAATTTCACTGTCATAAATGATGGTGCAGAGTCCCTATACACAGAGTCCAACTCATATTTGATTTGCGTAGGCGTATTGCCTTTCAAAAACAAAAATTTAATGACAGCTCGATAGGTGGCCGACCACGACAAAATTAAAGAGGTTTTAAAAAGAGCCTCTGCAGAATTTTACTCGTTCACGCCGAAACAAACAAAGAGAGCAAAGAGAGTAACAGTGTTATTAAAGGGCGTCGACCCAGAAATGGAACCGGAGACTGTTCGAAATGCTTCAAAAGCTGAAGCATGAAGATGTTGAATTTACTGCGGTAAAACCGTTCACCATAACCAAGGTAAGAAGAGAAAGCCGGAAGCTAGCCTTCTTTTTGGTCCAATTATCACCGAGCAGCAGAATTGGTGGTCTAAGGAAAATTAAAGTATTGGATCATCAAATTGTCACATGGGACAATTTAAAAAAAAGCAAAGATATTCTGCAATGTATCCCATGCAAAGGTTTGGTCAAGCTGTGGCAAACTATAAAACGCAGCATCGTTGCGTAAAATGCGGACAGGACCATAAGACTGAAGAATTTCCACTGGGGAAAGAAAGGGTAGAAGACAAAGTCCTTCTAAAGTGTGCAGTGTGTCGGAATGAGAGACATCCCGCTAACTATCGAGGATGCCCTAAATTCTGAGAATGAATGTTGAGAAAAGTGACTCGGCAAAAAAACACGGAAACAACTCGTACAACAACAATGCCCGCAACATCGCAGCGGTCATACGCACAAGTTGCGTCGGGCGCGAGAATAGCAAAACAGGCTATAACACTGGTAGCCACAAATACTCCCACACAGACTGAAACAACATCGCAAGCACACATGTTCACAAGCCTGCTCAATCTGCAGAGACAGATGACACAGCTACAAAGTCACATAAGCGAGATCTACTCGCACTTCATCATCACCATCGGCACTACAACTGAGATCCGGTCTTGGCCTTATTTGGCAAGTCTCTCCACCGGTATCCGGTCCTTATCCGAGACTTGTTAAATTGTCCGTAATGATTTGTTTTTCTGGCCAAGGTTATTAGCCTTGCGGTAAGGCTAACACCCGCACTTGCCCAGTCTAAATATAAAGTCAATATAAACCACCTAACCAAAACATCAGTCAAAGCTCTTGTCGTGAATGTAAATTCACTAATAAGAACTGAAAGAAGAGCCAATCTTTTCAACCTGTGGCAAGATGAAAACCCTGATGTACTTCTAGCGGAGGAAACAAAGTTAAACCAGAAGCATAAGATAGGGTATAAAAACTACGATATTATACGAAGAGATCGACCTAACTCCCCTCAAGGGGGTGGTGTCGCAATCTTTATTAGAAAAGGAAGCCAACACAAAGTTATATATAGTGGAGAGGTGCGCATGTTCCGGGTGCTGGAAGCCTGCATCGTACGCATACCTCTTCACCGTGGAAGGGGTTTGTATGCGATTGCGGTCTATGCACCTGAAAAACACCAACATAACCTCTTTATAGCAGAGCTTGAGACACTCTTTCGATGCTTACAATTGCATTTGGACTAAAACTATTTTATCCTAGGTGGAGACATAAACGCCAAGCATAAAAATTGGGGAAATAATATATCTAATGCCAGAGGAAATCAGTTATCTCGTTGGTTAGATCTGTATCATGTAGAATATAAAACTGACCTACTAGCTACGGAATATCCATCGTTCCCTAGAGGAAGATCGTTCTTAGATATCTTGCTTATTGACTCACGACTGAGACTACTTAACACCAACAGACGAAACAGAAACTATTTACGGACAATTGAATACGACAGTGACCACTGTGCATTCACGGCAGTAATAGAGCTTCCGAGCGATCTGGCAGATCTGGAGGAATTCGTGATCCCGCAAGCTTACAACTACAGAGCGAGGGCCACGGTTCACCAGATCATTAACAAGAGAACTTCGTTCGAATGACTTTAATCTGCCAATAAACAGAAACCTGATAAATGACGAAATCGACAAATACATTGAACAAATGGACGAAACGGTAAAATGTACAAACATGTACAGAAACGCAACAATAAACGCACTCCACAAGAAAAAGAGCAGACTGCTATCGAAACTAAAACAATTACACAGACAGTTTACAGGCAGACAAGACCAGGAGATAATATCACTGAAAACCCGATTAAAAAACCTTCAACAATTACTAAAAGTTAACTATAGATTAGCAACAAATTTGCATCGGAACAACAGAATTCGAGCTATAAAAACTAATAATGTGTCACCACAAATAATTAAGATATTCGGGAGAAATAATCAAAACGAGGATCAGTGTTTCCGAATTCCACGTACCGACGTAAACAAGCAGCTGTCAGTCAACATTGGCATATATACAGAGAACGCTACCCTCAATAACGAGCTCTTCGGGACGAATATTGTTGCGGATTCGCTGGATGCATCCAGCTAATTGGCAGTGAACGCAACAATGTCAGCAACTAGGTGACATTATTATATTTCTGGTTGTCAAGGTGACAAGGTAAACAAACTTTGTGTAAACCGTCTGCTGTCATTGCTGACATCGTTATTCTTCGTTAGCTTGTAATCGACACAGGTCGCATTTTTGGATGTAATCGAAACAAATCAAAGTAACCACTTTAATAAAGGACATAAAATTATAAGCAAAATAACCCCGACTGCTGATTATTTTCAGCATTTGTGGCATTTAAAGGTATTCATTCAATTTCAGTGGTAAATAACGCATTGGGTTTCAGGAATCAGACTGCTGACGCCATTGCTGTGTTGCCGTGGTGGATCTATGCAACTTCTGTAAAGAGTCATCATCTAAGCCCGCAACAAAACACGAACTCTTGTTAGTGGAAGGTGTGTTCAACGCTTGTTGGACACACAAATATCCTTTGGAAAAGATGAACGCTGTGGGAGCTGTCTTTCAGGAAATGTGCAAGGTGAATGAAAGCATTCACCGAAATCACGACTTGGACGACAGAGCGTTACTGAATCACCTGCACCTCCGAAATGAAATTTCACTTTGGCATTCAAAGACACCGAATTCGGTGACGATAATCTGTCAATTGACATTAATACCAATGGTAGAACTCATAGCCTATTAATTTCGAGGGTAGGAATCCAGGGTATCTTCGACTCATTAAGAAGCAAAAAGTCACTGGGAATAGATGGACTACCTAACATCGTACTCAAGAACCTGCTCCACTTGGCAATAGATATATACGTCATAATCATCGGCACTATAACCGGGATCCGGTCTTGGTCTTATTTAGCAAGTAAAATTTGATAAATTTCTATAATAATTTGTTTTTCCGTGCAAGGTTATTAGCCTTGCGCCAAAATAGATATATACACGGCCCTGTTTAACAACGCGTTGAATAATGCTACTTTCCCGCGGGTTGAAAAACGGCAATCATACAGCCCATCCCAAAAAGGGCAAAGACTGTACAAACCCAATGAACATGCGTTCGATAAGCTTGCTCCCAAGCATCAGCAATGTATTTGAAAAGACCATTAACAGAGTTCTGCTAAAAGAGGTAGACGATGACAACATTATTCCGAATAACCAGTAAAACCTTAAAACGGGTCATGAAACCACGTATGCCACAGCTAAACTGGTATCCGACATACAATGGAATAAATGTAAGAACAAATGCAGAGGTGCTTGTCTGATCGACTTGAAAACAGCCTTTGATACCGTCTGGATCGAAGGGTTGTATTACAAACTGATTAGGCAAGGCATATATAAGCCTTTACGAGGGTTGCCTCTTATGTTTCGGGATTTGACAACCCTAGTGTTGCAATCCGGCAATTGACAGCTCTGTCGTAAAGTTGGACATTTTTGAGGTAATACGCACTCAGAACGTTTTGACATACGAGCGCTATTTGTGTTGTTTACAGTAACTTAAAAGATTCATCTCGGCCCAAAAATGGAATTAAATCGTCAACATTTTCGTGCGATTATTTTTTACAATCTTTCGGCGTGGATTAACTCAGCAACAGTGCATGGATGAACTTAATTCAATTTTTGGCGATGAAGCTCCATCAAAGACCAGTGTTTATCGATAGTATGGTGAATTCAATCGTGGTCGTAGTTCACTCCAAGATGAATTTCGTGAAGGTCGTCCAAAATCAGTTGTTGTTCCGAAAACCATTGATGCTGTGCGCGAACTGATATTGGAAGATCGTCATGTGACCTATCGTGAGATTGAGACAACCTTAGTCGTTAGTGGGACCAGCATACATTCAATATTGCATAAACATTTGACTGTCAAAAAAATTTGTTCGCGTTGGATCCCACACAATTTGTCAATCGCCCAAAAAAAGGCTCGTGTTAATTGGTCGAAAGATATGCTATAAAAATACAGTCGCGGTCATTCGAAATACGTCTATGACATCGTGACAGGTGATGAATGAGTATGAGCCCGAAAGTAAACAGCAGTCGACTGTCTGGGTGTTTCAAGATGAGCCAAATCCAACAAAAGTTGTTCGCGCACGAAGCACTTCCAAGCAAATGGTCGCCTGTTTTTTCGGAAAAACTGGACATGTCGCAACCGTACCACTAGAACAACGCAGAACAGTCAATTCTGAGTAGTACACAACCATTTGTTTGCCAGTTGTCTTCCAAGAAATCAGGAAAACCAACCGCCGAAGACGGATCACTCTTCACCACGACAATGCGAGCTCTCACACATCGGCTGCGACAACTGCATTTTTGAGCACCCATAACATCGATTTGATTCCCGTACGTAAAAAACAAACTGAGAGGTCAACGTTTTTCGACACCTGAAGAAGCGGTTGCTGCATTCAGAATGCATGTGTTGGAGATACCTCAATCAGAGTGGCAAAAGTCTTCGACAATTGGTTCAAACGCATGCAAAAGTGTATAGATCTTCATGGGGAATATTTTGAAAAACAATAAAGTGATTTTCGATAATCAATATTTGTTTTTGTTCTCTAATCCCGAAATATAAAAGGCAACCCTCGTACTATATGTACTTTACGATATGATAAAGCACAGGGGCTTCATGGTCAAAAGTGGTAATGTGACCTCTAATAAAACGTATAATATCAAGAATGGCTTGCAACGGGGAGCGGTACATTCTCTGATTCTTTTTAACATTTACATTAGCGACTTATTAGATGCACTTCCGCAGACTATAGCGTACGCAGACAATCTCATCATTTACAGAATAGCTGCGAAAGTTGAGATCATAAATAATTTACTACAGCCAGACTTCAACTAAGCAGCGCAACTGCGACGACTGGAAACTTAAGTTCAACTTCCAGAAATGTGAAGCCATCCTATTTAGAGCCCCATTATATAAAGCCACGAACGACACAAGAAAAAACTGGCGAAGTTAGTTATCGTGGGACCGGATGGAGATGAACTGGAAACCAAGAGTGCACCTTGGTGTCTGGCTAGATCAATATCTATATTTTAACAGACATGCAGGGGCTGCTTTGGTCAAAGCTAGGAAAACTTTTGCTACGACAAAAAGGCTATTTCACAGTAGCCAACTTGACAGCAGGGTAAACGTTATATGCTACATTACGCTAATTATGCCAATGCTCACATATGGTTGTCCAATATGGTTTAACATAGGTCCAAATTTGATGTAAAAGATTCGGGTGTTCGAAAGGAAGTGTCTCAGAAGTTGTATCAGATTATATCGAAGACCGGAATCGGACTATACAAAGTAGTATTGAAATGAGACTTTATATAATGAAGCCTTCATAAATAGGGTGGATAATTTTATGACCGAATTAATCAGAGGACATATTGCGAGAGCAATAACCTCGTCCAATGACCTAATTTTCGCGGCTTATTATCCAAATACTCTGTACTTTGAGAGCGTGTGTCGCAACGGCTTTGTTCCATCAGAGGGGTTCCGGAATTCCGCTGATCTATCATGTAAGTAGATCATCCGTAGACGGGCGATTGTGCTACGGCTGGGAAGTCACGAGCACCGAAGAAGAGCTTTTGCGCTTCAGTTGGCTTTATTTTTTAAATTCTTGACTAGTACTCCGCTGCCTCTCACTAACAGAGAAAAAGAGGACGGAGCGAAGTTATTGCTGAAAGCCTTTGCCATTGACGAGAAGGGACGCGAGACAGTTAGGCACTCAAGCTGCTTGTTGGTTACCTTGTTGTTGCGAACCTTCTCCTGAATGAACTGAATCGTCTGGTTGCAGCCATTTCTGATTCTGACAAACTACGTTCGGTTCGCCTCCGTGGGATTAGAGAGCCAATGTTCAAAGGATATGTGGTGCCGATTGGCCAATTTGAGTAAAATATAGTAAGGACTGATCTGTTCTATAATTTGTTGGTATTTCAAAGACAATTTCATAATGTCTTGTGGGGGTTCTTAAAGCTCACCTGAAGAACCCCCATATTCGTATCCAATATTTGCACATCAATCTCCCCGCATCAAATCATTTTCTTTCACAAGGGCATTCTCCATGGATCATATTTGCTTTCCTAGAAAAGTTCCTTCAAGAACAAACCTCATATCCCTGATAGAAAACATATCGGTTACAGTACCATGTAACCATCATAGTCAGGGATAATGATCATTGAGTCGTCTATTCCCAGCCTCACCATGTGTATAACAATGCTCCCCTTATACACATTGGCTGGCGACTCTTTTGTCCAACGACAAAGCAACTCCTAGCAGCCTATTGAAACAGCTGCATACAATTAGCGCAAAAGCCGCTAAAACCAAATTCTTTCGCACATATCATGTGCAAACAAAAGATTTCTGTTCGATACGATAAACAATCCAAATTGTTTGAGGTATCCCAAATGCATTTCCCATTTAATGAGTTGCAGCTTATTTATTTAGCCGACCCTCATTACAGGCCCATGCCTTAGTTTGCTTCCCCCTTTGTTCTTTTTCCCCCGTTTCAGGTTTCGTTTATCCTTTCCTCAAATGCATCGACAAAACACTGTGATCTGTACGATCAGCCATACATGCATACACCATGATCTTCATTACGAGATCTGGTTTTCCATTCCACAAAGAGAGATTTTACGTTTCTCTGGTGGTAAGTAAAACATATCCTTAGTGGAGAGGATATCTACCAACACACCACCAAACTTACCCCAAACAAGGGTTGAATCGTTGAGTCTTCTTCCATCCTTGAGTGCGTGCACATCGGTGGCGGGCTAGAGGGTACATGATATGAGTGATAAATCGATTCGACGCCATTCTCAATAGCTTGGCTTGTCGTATGCAACTAGAATTTTAGACAGCAGACCTCCCGAATCGTCACTATTCCAATCTTCTGAGTTGTCACTATTTCAGTATTTAAGCTCTGGAATAGATTGAGGATGATCTATTGTTTTCAACCAAAATTTTATCCGTCGATGAAGATCATTTCATGCTTTAGAGTACAATTGTCATATTGCCATATTTGAGCTGCTAAAGATTCGGAGAAGGTTCAAGAACTGCCACTATATTCAGACTACAATTAAGCTACAGGCTTCGTGAAATGGTTGGGAGAAATCCTTCAGCATTTTACGGAGCTTAGCTGTTGAACCCGGTCGAGAAAAACAATGGCATCTCAGAGGGCTCACTCAGTAGTGTAGGTTGCTTTTCCTGGGAGAAGTAAGAAAGGACAAAATAACAGTTTGTAGTTTATAGGCTGAATGTTGAGTCCATATTCCTTTAAAAATGAGGCAAGTCAGAACGGAACTGTCAATGCCGCTCGTGGTAGTGGATTATTTGATGTTTGAGACGTATTTATTTTGCCCACAGTGGGTCTTCTCGTTTAAGAGTACTTTTCCTATGCGCGTTTTATGTAAGAAACTTATTTCCGAAAGGGGAGATCCCTTTCAACCCAAGGCTTTAGTTGGCATTCTGGTGGAGATTTTGGATTCTTCAACAAATAGAAAGTTTTCAAAATATTAGAAAATATAGGGTATCCTTAGTGATCGCCAATATTGGTTTATGCCATCAGAACGACGGGAGATGTAATAAAAGACTTTAACGGAACACGGAGTCACCACTGCCTTACTGTAGCGAACTTTAAAGGTCTAGATATGTTAACAGCGCTCATTCTAGAATTCGAAGCTTTTGTAGGTGTTAAATGAAACGCCGGCCTAGAGGACCGCGCATAATGATTGAGCAAACCGCTCCCAACTTCATCGTGTCATGCAACGAATTACCCCTTTGTTTTGGTTTCTCTACTGTATCATCCAATGAAGCACTTGTGGCGTTTCTAACAGATACGCACACAATATGCAACCAAATAGTGAAGGACACCGAAAGGAAATTCGAATAAGCAAAGCATCAGAGCCGTATACTATAGCGATAACATAACAATTCTACATCAGTTGAGTGTAGTTGAGTTTAGAAATTGAATTCGTACACGCGGCAGTGGGCTGATGTGTTGAGCATTGGTTACATTTTTAGTGATTCTAACCGTCATAGCGTCAGTTCGAATCACGCGTTCTTCACTATCGTCGCAATACGCTATACACTCTTTTTGTTCTTTGTTATGTCCTACTGAAGTCTCGGATTATCTTCTCGTTACTCCAACAATTGAATGTTTATGTGTTTATCTTAAAATACATTTTTTGCAAACAGCTGGGCCTGCGTATGTTCTATGTTTCAGATGTCACGAGCCAGCAAATCTTATTCCGCTCCTCATGAATATCTTTACCGCCGCCTGCTGTTTGCCGATTGTCGGATTGATGCTCCATCCCTTTTGATCCGTTAACCACGAACCGTTCTGCAGATTTATCCACAAGTGCGTCGTCAAAATAAACAAGGGTGAGTTTCCATTCTAGTTGATAAGATGTTTTGTTGAGAGTGTGGAGTCCGTCTCAGTTTAAACCGGAACGAAGCACAACGTGTCTCAAGTACAAGAGATACTGGTGGCGCCAATTAATAAACTCGGTCAATAAAGTGTGTGCGCGTTTTAATACAAAATATACTCGTGATGACTAGGAGTACACGTGGTCACTAAAGCGTCCGTGCGTTGATTCAAAAATATTCTTGGGAACAAATAGTAAAAACAGACAATACAGTGTGTGACTAATTCTAAGCGTTCTAACCGGTGACACTGGTGGCCCGCGCTGTGGAGTTGGGGATTTCACCCCGACCAGACACCGAGAACTGCTTCCCCCTTCAGTTTCTCTCGACCTCAGGAGACGCTCGGCAGGTGTGTCTCGGGTAAGTCGCAGTCTTAGTGTTTCATTGGTTGGCGACTTTATCATGGAACGACGCCGGGAGCTGCAGCGCGTCTGTGTTCATCCGAGCCGAGGATTTATACGGTGTAGATTCCTGCGCCCCTTGGAAACTCAGATCACTGCTTGGTATCTGTCGCGCAACCACTTGCATTTCAAGTGAATAACCAACCTAATAAGCTTCGCCATGCCTGGAGATATGGGGCTGCTAACTGGGACGATTTGCGAGATTTCTTCGCATCCTTTCCGTGGTCGGAGACGTGTTTTGGAGACTCCGATGTTAACGCACGCGCAGAGTCGGTCACAGCGATTTTGCTTCTCGGGATGAAAATCTACATTCCGCATTCCATCAAACGGAGTTCATCTGATAAACCTTGTTTGGATAAAAAATGCCAGCAGATTACAGCGACAAAAATAGTACTTTCAAACATTGGCGCTCCAATCCCACCGAGGCTCACAACGACAGAGTGACCAATAAACTCCTTGTGTGCCCAACTGGTTCGCGTCCCTTCTGGTCTATGGCAAGGGCTGTCAGAAGTAACTTCGCTTCCTCCTCTTTGCCTCTGTTAGTGACGGGCAGCGGGCACTAGTCGCGCATTCAAAAGATAAAACTAATGTGCTTGCGAATTTATTTTCCGTGAATTCAAACCTCGATCACGGTCTTCTGGAGCCACTTGTAATTGCGTCGGAACGGTCTTCGATGCGGGATATGAGGTTCCGCCCGCGCACTATTCAATGGATTCTACGTGGACTGGACTGTAGGAAGGCAACCGTCCCGGATGGAATACCAGCAGTAGTCCTTAAAAAAAGAGTTCAAGAACAGTCGTCGGCTCTTGGCAGACTCTTTCGCTAATCTTATGCACGGAGGACATTTCCTGCCTGCTGGAAAATCGCCCGACTCCAGCCAATCCCAAAGAGGGTAAAAAAGTGTCTCCCACAAAATTAGCGGCCAATAGCATTACTGTCTATGTTATCTGAGGTGATGGAAAAAGTCGCCAACGCCGAGTTAATTAACTATTTGAAGTGCAACGGACGGTGAGTCCAAGGCAGTGGCATTGGATATCTGCAAGGTTTTTGACCGTGCCTGGCACGGGGCATTGTTGAGCAAACTTCGTACATATGGACTTTCCCAGCAGCTTTGCGACTGGACGAATAGCTTCCTCGAAAATCGGTCGACCCGGGATGTTGTGGACGGCGAGTGTTCGGATCCGAATCCTGTTAATTCCGGGGCGCCTCAAGGTTCTATTTGGGCTCCAACTTTGTTCACATAAATGATTTGTTGGAGTCAACGGATAACAAAGTGTTCAGTGTCGCGGATGATAGTACGCTTGTTTTTTCTTTTTTGAGTGATCGACCGATTAGTGCATCAATGTCACTCCAGCTGAGATGTACCCAGACCAACTCTCTAAATCGAGATCTGGATGAGGTCCTGCAGTGGGGAAAAGCCAATCTCGTCGACTTCAATGCAACGTAGACACAGTATACAACATTCACAAAGAAAAGTAGATCATCGGTTCCACAGCTGATGACGAATGGCCAGGCCCTCGAATCTGCGGAAAGCTCGAAATTGCTCGGCGTCACGGTCTGTGGGAATGTATCGTGGCATAAACATGTGTCGAACATTGCCAGAAGAACAGAGTTAAGAAATATTTTACTCCGCCTCACCTTCTTTTCCTATATAAATATCAAATTAGACCTGCGCTTGAATATTGCTCTCATGTTTGGAGCTCCGTTCGTAAATATACCTACTTGAAAGCATATAGAGACGAGCGATCCGCCTAATCGGTGTCACGGCGCTGAGATTAGGACTACAGTCGCTATCACATCGAAGGCCCGGAACCGACCTCTGTCTATTTTACAGATATTATAACGGGTACTGTTCTTCGGAGATTCGTGGTATTGTTCCCGGCAATTCGGTTTACAAGACAATCCGACGGATCACGCCAGTTTGCGGTTCATCTCCCAACGGCGCGAACATCCCTGCATCAGAACTCGTCCCGTTACAGAGCGGGGAAGCTGCGTAACTCCCTCCGCGCGCAAGTGAACTTTACAACCTGCAATTGGTGAAAAAGAACTGCAACGGTTATTTGGTGGCATCTCGAGACCCCGTGCCGGCGCTATAGGTTGGCCATTGTAAAGAGGTATTTAACTCTGTTGTGTTACGTTAATTGTATAAAAACACTGAATACCTTCTAGTTTTCTTATATATTATTATAGTCGATAATATTTGTCAATTGTATTGTAAAATTTAATGTACAAACCATATAAGAAATAAAACGACTACTACTACTACTACTCTCCTGAAAGTTTATATTATTAAGTATATCAAAAAAAAAAATCATGTTTGATTGTCGGATGTCCCAGATCACCCATTACCATGAAGGTGCCCAGTCTACTCATCATGTATACTGTATCGGATCCTTCACAGCCCGAGGTCATGAGACTGATTTTCAAGTGTTTTCATCCTCCCGGACTATTCCACCGCCACGTTTATGACACAATAAGGTTTGTAGTTGACGCACCAGCGTAGATTAGAATTACTGATGCCTTGGGTGATGTTCTATGGATGCAGATCTGTTCGTGACACACCCTACAGCACAGATCCACCTTGTCTATCAGCGAGTAATCTCACGACCTGGTGCAGCTAGACTTTCCCATGCATCTCCCAAAGATGATGCGGTGTTGAATTTCAGGCTCCACTTATGACGGCTCCGTTGGTTGGTTCTCTTTCTGTCTTATTAAAATGAGTTTTGCTTTCATGACATTACGACCTCACTGTTGATCGTCAGAAGTGCGGGTGTTTCGGATTTAATTGTAACTCCTCCAAAGTGATGTGGTGTCCTGAGAGAGTCTTGGCTCGTTGTCAACTGTGTCAGATCGTTATCAACAGATGGCACCTAATAACGATGACCGTCCCCTCGGTCAGACCCCACTAGTTTCTCTTAAAATCAACCTCGTTTAGCGCTGCCTCCCGATCGATCTACCAACGTTGCTCACTCAGTTGACGTCACCTACGCCAAAGGTATCTCCTTTTGTAGTTGGCCAGCTCCTTGATCCAGCGCTATCTCAACCATCCTCAAATACCTAACTGTGCGTGTTCGACGGATTGACCCTACACACACGGCAATGGTAAGACTCTACACCACCTTAGGGATAAGACTGTTCGCCCCCCATGATCATGACAGCATTCTTTCGACGTTGCCGCATCCCTTCAGTGTCGAGCGCCCTACACAAATATCTCACCTGATTGAACTTATTTTCAGAATCACCGTTAAGCCGTCTGCAGCCATCGAATAACCCGTTCCCATCTAACAGTAGGTCTACGTAGTTGACGAACCCTCATTCAATTTACAAGACACTGCTGTGGGGAGGAAGTATTGTGCCCATACACGGGCACTCCGTTCACTTCCTCCTCCACGATAATTAATTGTTCCCTCGAGCACTACATG
Organism: Microdon myrmicae; assembly: GCA_963931805.1. Taxonomy (NCBI): domain Eukaryota; kingdom Metazoa; phylum Arthropoda; class Insecta; order Diptera; family Syrphidae; genus Microdon; species Microdon myrmicae. The sequence goes on along the minus strand of OZ007496.1, from coordinate 67,833,379 downwards.
TTCCGCCGAAGCAAAGAAAACGCCAAACACCGAACAAGTAAAAAATGTAAAAAACAGGATTTCTATTGTTTATTTTTATTTATTTTACAGTAGCACCACGTGAAAGTTACAATGTGGAATCAATAAAAACACAATCTTCGAATACAATATAATATTCGACATCGCTGCAACAAACACTGCTGATACGGACTTCCTTTTGATTATAATTTAACACAACAGTCGCCACGACCCGGGGTATATTATCGTCACCGTGGGCACTGGTGAGCGGGAGATCACGTGACCGTGGCAGTCAGCGGATGGAAATAGACTCACCGAGGATAGAACTCTGGCATGAATTCCATCCTAGGATAGGGTTAAGAAAAGGGACGAGAGAGAAAAACTTTTCTCTTAAGAGTGTGGCCGCCACAGAAATGCACTCTTTCAGTGCAGTGGTGTGTGTGCATGGTTCTTTCATGGATGAGAGCGAACCTAGAACAAAGAAAGGGCATACAGTGCATTCATAGGATACGATTTCGCTAAAGCAAATAAAACCGAACTCGTCGGATGTTAATGGGTTTCCTTATGCATCGTCCGGTAATGAGGGTCAGCTAAATAAATAGCAGCCGCTCATTAAATGAAAAAAATGTTTTTCGGATACCACAAATGATATGAATTGTTTATGGTATCACAGGAAACCTATGTAGGAATAGCGTTCTTCTGTTTGCACTGGTGCGAGTTAGGGAATTTTATTGCTGGGAGAAAAATGTCGCTGGCCAATGTGTACGTAAAGAAATTTATCGTACACATGGCGAAGTTGGAAAATAGACGGCGCAATATTTATGGTCCCTGTCATGACGGTTACATTTTATGCAAACCGAATCATTTTGTTTATAGGAATTTGTCTGGTACCGAAGAAGCCGAATTGGTTTGGAATTCCAGATAAGCAAAGAAAGAAATCTTACGGAAAATTGTATGCGAAGAGATGCATGAAAAGGTAAGTTTTCTTTACAAGGACTTTAAGATTATAGATTTGCTCTGATTAATGCGTGAAGCATTTTCAGGTGCTTAATGGGATTGCATTAGCAAAACTTATGCGACTTGGGGTGAAGTTATGGGGGTTTTTAGGTAAGTGTACCGTGGGGTTTGGCGGCACCGCCACACTGCACTTCTGACCGTTTGAATTGGGTAGTAAGTATGGTTAAATCTACACTTATAAGATTAATTATGGAATTCCTCAGGGCCCCGTCCTGTCATTTATCCTTTCTCTTATTTAATTCGACAATCTTTTGTTCACCATCTGTTAATCAATCCACATGTTTAATGAGTACATCATTTTGGGTTTCTCTTACTATTCGGAGCAAATTGGACAAGGTGCTTCCTAATTTTGCTTCAAGGAACAAAATATATTAACAGGATATACATTCTGACAAAAAAATACCGGGAATAACAGATCGCACTCAAACTTCGCCTCGGAAAAGAGGACAGTTGTGCCAACTTAGCAAAAATGAATTTTGACAATCCCTTTAAGTTGGCTTTTAAAATACTCGGTACGGCAGACTGTATCTAACATAATAGAAGTAAGTGCATTCAAAAAGCATCTACCTCATATATTGAAAGACAGACTCCAAGGCTGAACAATGGTTTACAGATGGTATTATCCATCATCGAATTAAAGAACCTTCAGTTTTCGCTCTCGCACTCAACTGAAATTTTACAAACTCGATGGGACGAAAACCTTAGTGAGCCGGTTTTTTAAAGAGATAAGTAAGTAAGACAACATTTAACAAGGTGTAAGTTCGTCGAAAGCTGCAATTCCATTAGTTGTAGGGTATTTAAAAAACTCTGTAAAACTAGCAATGAAACTCATAGGGAATACGGGTGTGAAGATCATTGGAAAGCAGACTGACCGTATATCCCTTTTCTCTATATTACAAAGACTGGCCAAAATAATCTAGAAATTGAGTTCCAGGTTGATATACTTGACCATAAAAAGCCGCCAGCCACACCATTTCAGAGTACAAATCACTGTTAGACTACCACAATGAATCATTCCTTAGTCAACTGGACGAAAGAGGAACGCTCTGTTTTAACATATGTTCAACCACGATGTCAGTTTTACGACGTTCAAAACCAATTTACTTCGAATCTTATCGTTAAGGTGTCGGAAAATGTAGTTTTGTACGCGCATTTTATACTACCAAAGATGATACTACCTCGTTTCAAGCGCTGACACTAAGGTAAGTTTTTTGATACAAGTTAGTTGTTCTTGGCGCAATATTACACGTAGTGTAAAGTTTCCTTAACCTTATTTTGAAAAAAAGGCAGATATCCTTTACTCCTTTTTACCATACGTCAACTAGTCAACGTAGTCTGCTCCGCACCACCCAGTGAAGAAACGAATCCGCTTCTATCTCAATCAAACAACTACTCCAATACTAAGCAAATCATTTTAAGTGACTAGCAACACTGGCACTAGGATTACCCGTGAAGAGAGTGTGAAAGAGTTCTGGTTGCCAGGAGAAAGGATGTGCACATCTGGCATTAGATCCAGTAGCATGTGCTTTATGCGTTACCTCCACCTAAACGAAGACCACAAGAGAAACTGACTTGCAAAGACCGTGGGTGGATGGAACAGGAGGACCTAGGTTTGGTTTGGTTTGTTGTTCAACTTGTCACCGGTGCTGCGGGATGATGGAAATAAATGTCGTCTGGTGTGTTATTTATCGGAGTCTCGTGGGCGAAATGCGGGTGTCATCAGAGGATATCAAAGAAAAAGGTGGACAAATGGAATAAATTTGCGTCGGAATGGAATGTAAACATGCGAAAGACGGAAGACGAAATTAAAGGACACAAATGCATCTGGATTTTAAGGATGAAATGATGCAACTTGTACCAATGCAATTAATAAAAGATAAAAGGGTGAGGTGGGAGTTTAATCCATCTATACAACCCATCGATTTTATTTTATTAAATATTTAAACAGCAAGACAAAAAAATAATGTGTGGAATATAATTGATGCTGTATATTTGCAATGCAAATTTTGCATCCGGTTATTAGTGAATGCATGTCTGGTAATAAAGAAATGATAAGCTTCTAAAATCTTTCAGAGAGTTAGAAATATTCTTGGAGAAGACAACACTTTAGTCAATGAATATTTTTGAGTATAAGTTTTCGGGGAAAATTAATCCATTTTTACGTTTATTTCAAGACATTGGGTAGTCTCGTCCGGTTTCTCCGATTTGCGTCAAATATGTGCGGATCTATTCTATTTTTGCCATCTTAACGGTGACTTTATAAGACTTGCAGCATAGAAACTATCTTCAAACAAATTGTTGTGTCGTTATATTAGGCGATTTTCACAATCTTCTCTTGATATATACTTCTTATCACTACGGAAGTTTTGCAATGGTATAAAGCAGATGGTAATCGGCTAGAGCTAAGTCCGGACTATAAGGCGTATGTGTGGCGATTCTATGAATCACTTGGAAAACTTGCAGACTCTTCGCTCATCCCTATGTACATATCTAACGCCAACACGGCTACCGTGTGATACAGAGTTGCAAAATCGACTCAAATGATAGATAAACGTAAATGGCCAAACACAGCATCGCCAGTTCCCGGCATCCTTCAAAATCCCGGCGGAAAGCCACAAACAAAGCTAGGCGAGCTTGTCGTAGCCGGGGTCCCAACGCCCTGTGCGCCCAGTGAAATACCACCCCATCAAGCTTTAGGCTCCCAACTGATTCGCGTTCCTTCTGGTTAATGGCAAAAGCTGTCAGCGGTAACTTCACAACCTCCTCTTTCCCTCCGTTGGTGACAGACAGCGGGACGTTAGTCACGAAACCAAAGGATAAAGCTAATGTGTTCGCGAATTTATTTTCGGCGAATTCAAACCTCGACCCCCGCCTTTTGGAGCCCCCTGTGATCGCCGGTACGGTCTTCCATGCGGGATGTGAGATTTCGTCCACGCACTACTCAACGCATTCTACGTGAACTGGATTGTAGGAAGGCAACCGGCCTGAACGGAATAGCAGCAATAGTCCTTAAGAACTGTGCTCCAGAATTATCGCCGGTTCTTGGCAGACTCTTCCGCTTATCTTATGCACGGAGGACCTTTCCTGCCTGTTGGAAAATCGCTCGAGTTCAGCCAATCCCAAAGACGGGAAAAAAGTGTCTCCCACAAAATTACCGTCCGATAGCATTACTGTCTATTTTATCTAAGGTAATGGAAAAAGTTATCAATACAGAGTTGGTTAAGTATTTGGGGTGCAACAGACTTCTGAATGATCATCAATACGGATTCCGTGGCGGGCGATCCACAGGAGTCCTTTTGACACTTATAACCGATATATGGACATCTGCGATTGAACGGCATGGTGAGTCAAGGGCGGTCGCATTGGATATCTGCAAGGCTTTTGACCACGTCTGGCACGAGGCATTGCTGAGCAAACTTCGTTCATATGGACTTTCCCAACAGCTTTGCGGCTGGACGAGGAGCTTCCTCGAGAATCAATCGATCCGGGTTGTTGTGGACGGCGAGTGTTCGGATCTGTATCCTGTTAATTCGGGGGTGCCCCAAGGTTCTATTTTGGCTCCAACCTTGTTCTTGTTTCACATAAATGATTTGTTGGAGACAACGGATAACAAAGTGCTCAGTTTTGCGGATGATAGTACGCTTGTTTCCTCCTTTTCGAGCGATCGGCCGATTAGTGCATCAACATCACACCAGCTGAGATGTAGACAGATTGACTCTCTGAATCGGGATTTGGATAAAGTCTTGCAGTGGGGAAGGGCCAATCTTGTCGATTCAATGCAACGAAGACCCAGTATACAACATTCATAAAAAAAGTGGATCATTGGTTCCACAGCTGATGATGAATGGCCGGGCCCTCGAGGCTGGGGAAAGTTTGAGATTGCTCGGCGTCACGGTCTGTGGGAATGTATCATGGCATAAACACGTGTCGAGTATCGCCCGGTCAGCCTCGGGAAAACTGAGTTATCTTTTTAGAGGCAAGAAATATTTTACTCCGGCCCAACTTCTTCTCCCATATAAATCCCAAATTAGACCCGTACTCGAATATTGCTCTTATGTTTGGAGCTCGGCTCCTAAACATTCCCTCGACGTACTTGAGAGCATACAGAGACGAACGATCCGTCTGATCGGGGACTCGCCGCTGACGTCGGGACTACAGTCGCTATCACATCGAAGGAGCGTAGCCGACCTCTGTCTGTTTTACAGATATTATCACGGGTGCTGTTCTTCGGAGATTCTTGGTATTGTTCCACGGAATTCGGTTTATATGCGCTCCACAAGACAATCCGGCGGATCGCACCCGTTTGTGGTTCATCTCCCGTCGGCGCGAACATCCCTGCAGCAGAACTTGTTCTGTTACAGAGTGGGGAAGCTGTGGAACTCCCTTCCCACGCGAGTGTTCCCGGGGCGTTACAACCTGCAACTGTTCAAAAAGAACTACAACAGTTACTTGATGGCATCTCGGGGCGCCCACTCGGCACTATAGGTTCGCCTCTCCCGAGAGAAGTCTAATAAAAAAAAAAAAAAAAAAAAAAAAAAAAAAAAAAAAAAAAAAAAAACGAATAAAAAAGTACGATCTTCATTCAACCGTCACCGACTGTGCTTTCCATCACGGAAATGTTGCCAGTAGCAAACACATTCAAAAGGTATTCAGATATAGCGCTGTTTCTATACTATGGAACCCAATCTACGAACCGTCGTTCCACTGAAAGAGAAATTAAGCAAACCGCCGTTCTATCCGAAGATGCCAATCCCAGCGAAGAAAGTTTATTTTCATGGGTTATAAATTACACAGCTGTTACGTAATATTACGTACAAGGTTATGTTCTTACAATAATGTGCCAGAAAGAATCATTGGGTATACACATGATTTGATAGTTAAATACTTATATGAACTAGAAAATATATTTCTCCACCAAATTCAGAGCATTATATTGCATGATTGAACCTAACCGCGCATATGACATAAGCAGTTTCCAAGAGAAACTGGAAGAAAATTTAATACTTTGATATAGAAAGAGAAGGTTCATCATATCACATTTAATCCTGTTACGTTATATAACACCACACACTTAACATACGTTTGAAAACCACACACTTAGTAATTGGACTATTGCAAACCCATCGCATGAAGTAGTTTTGATTGACTGAAAGTCCACAAATCATTTTGAGCAATCCGATGATGATGGGAAAAGAAAAAATTGTACAAAACCGATCTTACAATTTATATATTTATTCAATTATTATTTATATGAAGTGATTTACGCTATTTATTCAACATAGGAGGGGTTTTCAAAGAGCACACTTCTTTATGGTTCGTATTTTGAAATCTATTTAATTCAGCACTGTTACCACAAACTCTTATTTTATTCTTCCCACTAATAAGTACACACGGTGTTGGACACACGGCGGCAATACTGGATGCGACCAGCGAAGTCGCATTGAATGCAGTCAATCACAACATAAACAACAAATGTCAGCAAACAACTGACATTCAAATTAGATTAAATCATCTGTCAATCTGTAAATTGACTTACACTTTTTCGTGAGCGCTTGGCGACTGCAGTTTAAGATTCAATGTTATAAATCAATATAAATCTAGTTCATCAGTTAAATAAAGTAATTAGTTAATCACAATAATCACAGCCGTTGTTATAACTGCAATCTGGAGGAGGCTTATTTTGGGAAGAGCTGCACCAACGTTTAGGTATTTCTTTCCTCTTTCAAACCATTGCACGTATCATTGTTTCAGAACGACAAGCAACATCGCCGCACGCCACATTACATTTGAGTGAGAAATCTTCCCCGACGACATTCCTCGGTCGGCGGAAATCAAACAACACAATTATTGAACATATTGTAAGTAAACCGAGTTAGTTGGTTTCTGTTGCTTTACAAATTGGTCCTCCGAACCGGATCCACGATCTGAGGTAACCACAAATATATACGCCACATACGGCCAAACACAGCAGCTGCCGACTGGACAACCTCTCCTGCGGTGCAACGTGGGACCAAGCATTTCAACAGCAAGACATTGAAGCACACCTGCGGCGACTAAGCAGCATGACAGACGGTCGTCCAGCCGATCAAAGCTGGCATCAAACAGCAGCGCACTCAGTTGCGTAGAAAGCTACAGCCGATCCACAAGAATCGGAATCAAGTAGCTAGTGGCACTTCGATCCACAAGCATCTAAAAAACGGCAAACTAAGTTGCAATGGCTACCAGCGATGCGCTAAGCAAATCAATGGCGGAGCAGACTGTTCCGGCAATGAAACGGAAAAGAGGAGTCATCAAGGGATTCCTCACGCGGTTGGAGGAGTTCGCGACCAAGTCGAATGAGGAGACCAGGAAGGAAGTCGCAAGCAGACTGCGCAAACTGGAGGACTCGTTTAAATCCTTTGAGAGCCTCCAGGAATGTATCGAGGAGAACGACCCGGACCTGGACCTCGACAGAGAGAACGAGGAGCGAGCAGATTTCGAATAGCGATACTTTTCGCTACAAGGCGGGCTCACCCAGCGGTTGACCATGGCAACAGGCACAGGCTCCACCACATGGGGTACGTCAGGAGACACCCTGGGAACGGCAACTAACCCAACGCTAACAGGGGAACAACCAGGAATGGAGAGGTTGCTTGACACAATGAATTCCAGACAGATGCTCATGAACAGCTTGGTGGAGCAATTGGTTACGCGGTCAACGGGCCTGACAGCAACAGATTTCACGAGTGGGGCGACAACCCGACCGATCAAGTTGAGGCATATCGACGTGCCTACCTTCAATGGGGACTAGCAGCAGTGGGTAACGTTCCAAGACTTGTACCAACCACTCATCCACGACAACCCCCAGTTATCAGCAATAGAGAAATTCCAATTTCTCCGGACTTCCTTAAGAGCGGATGCATTATCATTGGTTCGCAATGTTCCGGTTACGGCGGCCAACTATCTGGAGGCTTGGGCTGCACTGGTCTCGCGCTATGACAAAAGGAAGATCATCGTGGGGGCACATCTACGATCACGAATGACGATTCCAGCTATCCAAACATCAGGTGCTACGGAGTTCCGCAGATTTATCAACGAGCTCTTCGAACAGGTTCGGGCTTTGCGAGCATTGGAGCTACCAGTGGAGTATTGGGGTTATTAGTTGGTTTCACTACAGTCGAGAAACTCGATAGTGAGGCTAGGCAGTTATGGGCTCGAGAAACCAACAGGAAGGAGATGCCGACTTTCGAGGAGCTGACCGAATTCCTGGAAGCCCGACTCACCGAACTAGAAAGCATTCCGACAGCAAAACAGTTAAAGAAGACGTACTCGGCCATCACATCACCAGTGACGGCTAAGTGTTCCAGATGCGCGCAGCCGCATCCATTGTACCGATGCGGTGCATTCAGGAATCTCCCAGCTCTACAGCGAGATCAGTTTGGCCGCCGCCACAAGCTATGCAGAAATTGCCTCAGCCCAGACCACAGCCTTGACAAATGCGAGGAAGGTAACTGTCGAGAGTGTACCGGATGACACAACACTCTGCTGCATCAGTCGGTAGACGTTCTCATGCTGTCACCAGAGTCTGGACCACCAGAGGTATCTTGCGCGACAGTACAAGCCCAGGATTCACTGCTGCCTACGGCAATGGTAACTGTGGTGGGCGACAGAAACCAGTTGGTTCCTTGTCGGCGGCTTCTGGACTCCGGTTCGACCACATCTTTAATCCGAGAATCATTCGTTCAGCAGTTAGGCCTGCGACGCACGCAGGCGAAGGTAAACATAAGTGGCATAGGCGAAGCGAATCCACAGCTCAGCCGAGGAAAAATCGAGATGCTGCTGAAAATCCGAATAGGGGAAACAAGCGTTCGGGTAACGGCACTGGTGCTGGAGTGATTGATTTCGGATCTGCCGTCAAGGTCACTGGAACATGACTGGAGAAGCTTTTCATCGGTGGCATTGGCCGACCCACTATTCTACAAATCGAGACCCATTGACTTGTTGCTGGGTCCAGACACTATCTTCCAGGTCCTGCGCGATGGACGACTGATGGATCCCGACAGTAAAATGATGGCGCAGAACACCATATTCGGCTGCGTGATCACAGGGAGTGGGCTTCTCGATAGTATAATGGTTAATATCCCCGCCTGTCATGCGGGAGACCGGGGTTCAATTCCCCGCCGGGGAGCCCCTGGCGCAAGACTAATGACCTTGCCCGGAAAAACAAATTATCATGGAAAATTTAACAAGCCTCAGGACTTGCTAAATAAGGCCTAGATCGGCTCCCGATTGTAGTGCCGATGATGATGATGATCGCAGGGAGTAGACCAGCTCTGCCCGATCAGGAACAACATTGCTGCAATCTCACCCATCAGGTCGACCCATTAGAGGGGCAGCTGATAGCCTTCTGAGAGATGGAGGAAGCACCAAAGATGAAAGAGCGCCTAACAGAAGAAGAGAGGAGGGCAATGACACATTTTGCGGACGCTCACCAGCGTTCAGCAGAGGGACGCTTCGGGGATGCCGTTCAAACCTTTCCCGCCGCCATTGGGACATTCCAGGGAAGTCGCCATCCAAAGGCTTCTGTCCATGGAGAGGCGATTCAGGCGAAACCCGGAGCTAGGCCATCAGTATGCTGAATCTATGAGGGAATACCAGGACATGGGCCACATGCAGCGGGTGACCGAAGGAAACCCAAATTTACCGAACAACCAATGCTGTTATCTACCCCACCGTACAGTAATTAAGGCCGAGAATGAAACCACCAAGCTCAGGGTGGTGTTCGATGCTTCTCGGGTTACCGGTAATGGAACATCTCTTAACGATCACTTGATTGTTGGGCCATCCTTGCAGTCGAACCTTACCTCAATATTGACCCAGTTTCGCAAGCATCCCATAGCGTTTGCCTCGGATATCGCCAAGATGGTTCGCCAAATTCGAGTCCAGCCTGGTGACACCGACTTCTAAAGAATTGTTTGGCGGGACAACCCAGAGGAGGAGTACCAAACGTTCAAGCTGCTAACCGTAACATACGGATCGGCGTCTGCTCCATTTTTGGCAACGCGTTGTTTGGTCCAGATTGCCAAGGAGATGGAACAATCATGTCCGGAGGTAGCGCGAATCATCAGAGAGGACCTCTAGATGGATGATTGTATATCTGGAGCGCAATCCGTGGAGGAGGCAATCCGGTTGGTGGGTCAACTGACGGAGGCTCTTAAGAGCGGCGGATTTCCGCTACGCAAGTAAAAATCAAATTGCCACAAATTACTGAACTGGCTGTCCGCCGATTCACCGGGTTCTGAAGAAGTGTACCAGTTCATCACGAGCGAGGGAACGAAGCTACTTGGAGTGAATTGGCATCCCGAGGCAGACTATTTGAGCTACAAGGTACAGAAGATTCTGGAGATATCATCGCTCATGAATAGGAAGATCCTGTCACTCGTCTCCAGGCTATATGATCCATTGGGCTTGGCCGCTCCAGTGGTGGTGTCAGCCAAGCTGGTATTGCAAAAACGGTGGCTTAGAGGTGTCAATTGGGATGACCCCCTGGATGAAGAGATTCGGAGCGAGTGCAAGGAGTACTTCGGGGGATTGCTGGCGCTGGAATCGGTGAAGATCCCACGTTAGTTGAGACGTCCGAAGCCCCTTCACTTACACGGGTTTTCGGGCGCAAGCGAGAAGGCGCATGGAGCGGTACTCTATGTCAGATTTGAGGAGGACGGGGCTTCCCAGCTGCGTATCATCATGGCAAAGGTAAAGGTGGCCCCAGTTAAGCATGTGCCCCTCCCAAGAATCGAGTTATGTGGCGGCCATCTCTTGGCTCGGCGTTTTTCGTTCGTAAGGGGGGCGCTTCAACTTAGCGAGGTTCAATGCTTCGTATATACCGATTCCACTATAGTTGTACAATGGCTATCGGATCATCCCAAGCGGTGGAAGACATTCATCGCGAATCGTACGTCGTACATTTTGGAAAGGGTGCTAAGAGGCCAGTGGCATCATGTCTGTTGTTTCAAATCCAGAGGATTACCTGTCAAGGGGGCTTAGCACAAAGGAGCTCGCCGGAGCAGATCTGTGGTGGCGAGCACCCGCTTTTCTGCGAGACAAGGAGCTGAGGTTGCCCCGGACGCCCACTTACCAAGTCCGAGAGGCGGACACCGGAACCCCGGTAGATCTCGAGGAGCGAAAGGAATCGTGCTTTGTAATCCAGCAAGAGGAGCTGTCCATAACAAGGAGATTCTCCAGTTTAACTCGAACGGTGCGAACAGTAGTGTGGTTGAAGCCGTTCATCGACAACAGTAGCTGCAAAGAGGACGGCAGGTCAGCCAGGTGGTCGGGCGTTCTCGATACTGGGGTAGTGAGGGTGGCCACACGCATTATATTGCGAGCGGCTCAGACCGAATCGTTCGAGACAGGCCTAACGGCCATTAGAGCCGGGAGACAATTATCAAGACGAAGCGAACTGGTTGCGCTCGACCCATTCATCGATGGCCAAGGTATCCTCAGGGTGGGCGGAAGACTAGAGGCAGCAAGGAATACGAACGCCGACATCCACCAATCTTACATCGACAACATAACCTGGCAAAGATCATCGTGAGGGCTTTGCACTTGAGACTGATGCACGCTGGAAGCCTGTTACTGCTCGTCGCCGTGAACTCCCGGTACTGGATCATAGGGAGTCGAGGACTTGTCCGGAGGGTCATCGCTGAATGCACGGTTTGCGTTCGTCACAAGGGACGGGTGCTATCTCAACAAATGGCCGCATTGCCAGCCAGTAGGATTAATCCCGCACGCCCATTTAGTAACACCGGCGTCGATTATGGAGGTCCTATCACTCTTCGGACATGGAAAGGACGCGGCGCGAAGCGAGTCAAAGGCTACATCTGTCTCTTCGTATGGTTGGCAACCAAGGCAATACATCTCGAAGCGGTTAGCGAGCTGTTCAGCGAGGCTTTCCTGGCAGCATTAAGGAGATTCCTCGCGCGTAGGGGTTTTTGTCACACCTTATGGAGTGATAATGGTACCAGTTTCATTGGGGCATGCCGAGATCTGCGGTAAGTTTATGAGCACATAAACCGGACCAGATCATGACGGTGTTGGCCAGCAACGGGATCACTTGGAGATTCATTCCCCCGCAGCTCCCCGCCTTGGTGGCTTGTGGGAGTGTGACAGTTATTGCCTTTGCCACAGAAAATTAATTGTAATTTGAATGATATCTGTAATCTTGGTGAATTAGATCAGCAGCTAGTCAAATCATAGACCTCGGTCCATTGTCGATAATGTCAGAAATGTACAGTGTTCCCGCTCTCGGCCAGAGTGGTCCTTTCAATGGTGAATGATTTTGTTAGAATCTATAGATCATATATTGAAGCTCTTCAATTTCCATGGGCACCATTGAAACAATTTTGTATTTTATACACAGCTCTCCAGGACAGTGATCAGCATTTAATTACAAGTAGATGTTCGAGACACGAATCACTTGAAAGAATCTGACACTGCGAATTTTAATTATTTATGAGATATATTTAAAATGTAACAAACAATTTTAACACTTTTGGGAATCTAGTGTATTTTTGAAAATACTCCTATTACTTTTCAATTTTTCATCTTTACTTTTTAATCTCAAAACAAAAAAGGCACGGGCTTCTTTCTTTTCTTTCCAAAAATCGATCAACGGACCCATGAACAACCGTATTTTCTGCCTTTTCAAATCAACCCAAAAACAGAATTCCAAAACCGTATTCCTCAAAACATTAACCCGTTCTTTCTCTCTCGCTCCCCCTCAACGTCCACTTCGAAAACCGAATTCGAACTCGAAGAGCTGCACGATCCACACCCGAATCGGGGCGTGTTCGAAAACTCACTTGTGGATCGTGCAACTCCTCCACCACCTTACCATCACACCATTTCAAAACAAATTATATAAAAATTACAAATTATCGATTGATGGTGGTGGCGGAAAACGCACGTAACAGGAGGCATGAATCAAGTCCGTGAAGCATCATCTGAAGCGAGCTATTGGGAATGCGTTTCTGACGTTCGAGGAGCTGGCTGCCCTGTTTGCCCAGATCGAGGCTTGTCTGAATTCCCGACCGCTGGTTGTCTTGCCAACGGAGTCTGGCGACCCCGGGGTGTTGACCCCTAGTCATTTCTTTGTTGGAGGACCGGCTATGAAGTCGATCCGGGAGAGAGAACGATCACTTGGCAGTCCAGGTGGAAGCACTTGCAGGCGTTGCATCGAGCATTTTTGGTACCGGTGGAAGAACGAATACCTCCACACGTTGCAGGCTCGCAACAATGGTATCAATTGGAACCAAACCTAGGAAATCCGGTCGTGGTGCTTCTGAAAGACGAGCAACTATCTCCGATCTACTGGACCATGGGGAGGGTTATCGAGCTTCATCCGGGCAGAGATGGCAAGGTTCGGGTGGCAACTGTAAGGATTCAGGGGGGCACCCTTATGAGACCCGTCACGAAGTTGGTTTTACTCCCGGTTGCGGTGGATGAGACGGTTGAACCGACAGTTCAAGGTGGGCGGAATGTTGGAGATGGAGCAGCACACGACTGGCGGACTGAGCATCGGACATTTTATACTCTGGCTCTCTTTGTTCCTGTGACAACCTGTGAACAACATGTCGAGTACAATTTATTCGAGCGTTATTGTATTCTCCGGTTACAATTAAATACTACAAACACAATAGGGAAATAAACATCTCATAAGAGAAACTTGACTAACAGAATCTTAACATTGACATTGTTATTGTTAATAAGGGGTAAAGCCAGACTTTACACCAGGAGAATTCTTTGTGGATAGTCAATCACGTTATAAATCATTACAGTGTGTTGCTGATTTACACCAACTGATACTTACGGTCAGAGCAACTACAGTAACTAGACATCCAAAGAAAAAGCTATTTGATCACCTTACTATGAAGTTAATTTTCATTACGGTGGATAACGTAAAGAAGCCTCTTCAACTTCCTTACGTCGACCTATACAAAGTCCTCGATCCCACTAGCGATCGAGTTTACTCGATTGATATTGACGGAAGACCGTTGGCAATCAAGGACTCGAACCTTGTTTTCTTTAACACGAAGAAGGGTTACACCCAAACATGAACGCGTAAAACAGCTCGCAGAGTCGGACACATCTGAGTCGGCATAAGTATGTATTTGGGGATGGAATTTTTCATGTGTAAAACTCAATAAATAGGAAGCAAAAACGAATAGTGCGACTCATTCTAGACCGCATAGATATTCTCGCAGCAGTTGTTCACCTGTAATTGGTGAAGCATTCCACCGCCTCCAATGCTTTCCCGTTAACCAACAACCACCAACATCGCTATTTCCTTTTCTCCCGATCCGTCTGTGTGTCGAATTTTAAGGGTACATCAAAGTTCGTTTTGTGCGCTTTGTTTGAAAATTCAAAATCAAAGCACTTCACGTTTTTCTCCGTTTTTATATATTTTTTCTATTTCTTTTCTGCTTTTGTTTTTTTTTTTCTTTTTTTTTTCATGGTCATTTCATACTACAAAGGCATTAATAAAATTGTTAACGCATGCATATTAATATTATGAAGATCGCAGATTCTATAATTACTTTTGCCTTCAGAAAACAGGTTAAATATACTCCGATTTACTTTTAAAATTTTTTCAATTAACCTAATCTCTTTGGTATTCCCATCTTTCACCAAAGCAAAAGAGATAGACGGAGTTTTAAAACCGTATGATTAAGTTTCCTACCGGAACCGGTCTAGTCCTCATTTGCAATTATTTATCTTTACAAATAAAAAAAAAAAAACGTCTTTCAACTAGTTCTACACTAACTTTCGACTAGTAGATAAGAAGAAACCCTACCGGCCGCAATCTATCTCTGTTGCCACCAAACCACATCGGGGGACTTGTCCTGCCATTTGGTCGTTGTCTGGCTTCGAATAAAATAACCAAACCAGATACGTTCCCTTTGCCTTATTTGCACCAACAAAGGCTGTACAAAAAGGGCTGCCGGGTACATTCCTCCTTCCAAGTGCAAGTGCATCATGAATTCCAACGATGCAACAGATACGACGTCCTTTCATACGTCATCGGCCCATGTTCCGAACGACATGGCTTCTGTTCTTTCTCTAACCTAGTTTGGCTCTTGTTCGACAAGTTTGCCGAATGCTTCGACAGCAAAATCACGAAAATGGACAAATGTTTCTTCTCGAAACTTTTACATTTGTATCTCAAAACAGGTTTTGAGATTTGCAGATAGCAGCAGCAAATCGCCTCTCGCACATTTCACTGCCAGAGCGGCGAGTGCACGTAGTAGGAAGACAACCGGCGAGAAGTTCGACACTTGTTTTAAATGAAACAGTAAAAGTGCTCAAAGTGTGACAGCGGTCTTGAGGCAATGTTCCACTAACGGAGCAGCAATTGAAACCAGCATCTAATTACACTGATGAATGGCGTGTCTTCAGACATTGGAGGAGAAATGTGTAAACATGCATTTTAATTGCCGACTTGCCGCATTTCGGGCCATCGAACCCAAACTGGAGCTGACCGCAGAGAAGGCAATGTATTGGCCTTTTCGTGGGCAAAAGTAATCATTTTATGCCATAGGTGTGAGAGGTTTAATGGGCCAGTCAGTGATGACGGTAGAAAATTAAACACTTAATTGTCGATTGCAATTATTTTTGTGCATTGTTTTTGAAAACATGAGATGTAATGGTATTTCTAACCTTGGAAAACTGTAACAATTTGAAATAAGAATGCTTGGAAGAATGTCATTCGTCTTACCACATTTGCATCAAAGTTGTTGACCAGTCCGAGGCAAGGATAGAGAACTCACAAACAGACCAGAAATCACGAGTAGACAAGGTCCAGTCTTCTCAAAAAACAAAAAATTAAATTCACCTTTTTGGAAAGAGACTCCCCTTGCAATTCTCTCGCTTCCCAGTATTTGTCTGTGCCATAATCGTCAAAAGGTATTTAAAACCATCCCTACTATATCAAAAAATGAACAAATATCGCCCTTTCCATTCTCCTCTCAAATAGAATGCACATGTGCACAAACACCCCGTCTGGATTCAATAAGTGAAAGTATTCAAAATGCTGAAGCTTAAAGCACACATGCCACCCATTATTTAGCGTATTTAATTTTGGCAACAACTAAGGATAGGGTGGCTTCTGGCACATTGTTTCCGCCCCTTATCCTACTCCATGTACTTGGCAGACATGAGGATGCATTTGTCAGTAAATCCATCCAAGCAAATTCAAGTACAGGGCATATTTTGACATCTGTATGACAGAGAATCCTGTTCAACGATTTCAATTATTTTGTTGAAAGGGTAGTCAACCATCAGCTTCTGTATCAGAGGGTATTTCATCCTTGTAAAAGACTAGAGTTGCGATATCTTACAGACCGGTTGGCATGACAGTTAATACCTTTAAACATCTATGAAGTAGATATCTAATAACGTAGTTACTTGACGCGCCAAGGAAGTGAGTTGGAGATGACTTGTTAATGTGATTCCTGGGTCAAGGATCTGAGAAAGACTTGCTGTCAGACACCGTAAGTCGATGATAGTCTGTTGAAATGGGTCAATATGAAAGCAGCTGCCGCCACTCAATACCATCTAAAAGCATTTAAAAAATTGGTCGGATATGATGGCCAATTAAAAACGGTTCCGAAGAAACAGGATGTCTTCAAAAACTATTTTTTGTTGCTTTGCTGTCAAACGCATGCGGCGGCCGTGTCATAATAATGTTACCATACTAAACATCTAGCAAGGACAACCGGGCGGAAAGTTATGAAAAACAGCATCTCATTTATTTATTGAAAGGCGTTCCATTGAATACGAGTCTCCATACATCATGGGATGCTAGTGTTCAGGACGGAGATTACTATATATATGTATTATCCCGCAGACAAAGCATAGACTTCATCCTGTTAATTTTTAGAGGGCAGATGTTACTACGACTGTAAGGGCTCTGGCTGGGTATGAAGAAGAATCGATTGGGACGTGAAAATATGTCCTTCAGGTAAAACTGAATCAAACTAATTTAAAAAGGAAATGCTCTTTGTATGCAAAACAGCTGTGGAAAGATGCATGAAAAAAAGCACACAGAAGAATGTCTAGCAAAGTATAGTTTCGAGAGCGACGATGCACACGTTTTAAGTAAGACTGGAAAAGGGCTTTCCACCCACGTCTGACTGAAATCTGCTAAAATATAATAAAATTATATACTTCTTAATGTGCCACGTTTTTTTTCGGAAATAAACAACGCTGTGTGCAGAAGGGCGTTGGAAAATACCTCCTTTAAGCCCCCTCGTCGTACTAAACGACCAACAGTGTTAATCGCTTCAAAAACATTCGACGTTTATGGATGACATATTCATATCTAAATTGCCGGACTTCGACTCACAACGACTAGATTATGACAATAAATCGACAAATGGTTGATTAAGGACGATTGTTTAGCTCACCCTGTCGTACATTCAATTTGTGTTTGGAAAATTATATGAGATGCTCTGTCTTTTCATGGTGGTGTTTGGCTTCGGTTGTGTGCAGTTTTTTGTTGTTATCACAAGATTTTTTCGTGACAATACTATGAACCTGTTTTCTCGCTTGACTAAAAGATATACAGAACAGTAGTATGATGACATTCGTGGCTTCCCAGGAGCCCAGCCAAAGGGAATAGTAATAAGGATGGACTAATTTTTCCAAAGGTAGATTGACCTACACTATGACACTTAATATAGAAATACATTTCAAAAGAAATGATGGCAACCTAAAATACTACCATTAACTGACATCAGAGCACAGGTGCTTCCATAAGTATAAGCATGTCAAACATTCACACCCCTTGTACTGCGAAGACAAGAAAATACGGAACACGTACCGAAACAGTGGGTGAGATTCGAAACCACATCAAGGGTACTGAAGCGACATGTGAAAGGACAGTCACACCAACAGATGCAATATAAAACATGCGAAGGTGTCAAGAAGCATGTGTTATAAAGGTGTATAAAATCATGTGTTATGTGATATCATGTGCGACGAAACGAGCGCATAACGATGAAGAAAACGACACCAAAAGAGAATCATTAGATCTGCATACCACAGTTTAAGTAGCGTGCTGAAATATCCTCGTACACAAGCGGCCGTAGTTCGACGTGCCGATGCTTTGGTTCTAACCTTTTCGTAAGCATGGACTCGAATCATGTACTTCACTACTTCGTCGCAGAATGCTACAAGAGCAGTAAAAAACGAATTCAATCCCGTTTCGGGGAGGAATTTCTAAAAAAAAATTGTTCTACGGAGAATTCTGTAAACTTGTACTGACGCTCTATTTAAAGCTAACATATATTTTGAAAGTCCCGCCTTCCTACCGAAAACAAAAACCTGAAAAAACCCATCAATGTACTAACGCTGTACATTTTGAAGCCAGTTGTCTGATGTCCGGTTTCCGTCCACATCAGTTCCGGCTTAACTTAGGCACAGAAAATTGCAATGTTCCCGAAATCCAACAATTTCTACAAAGGTCTTGTCTAAACTGGATCTAAGTCAATTCCCCTAGACATGGAGGGGCCGGGGAAGGCTGTACATGCCTGCATAAAAATTAGTGCAACATTGGTCATCGTTCGCTTGTCACAATGAGCCACGAGCTCAATGTATACATACTGCCATCATTATGCCAATAACCCAAAATGTACAAGGTTTGTCCGAATAGTAATGTATTTATTTTAAATACCGCATCGAGTAGCTTAGGTGAGGAGAATTCTCAGCTTTCCAGTGAGATCTTATTACAGCGTTTGCGAGGATAGTGAAGAGCGATGATTCGAACGATGCTATAACGGTTAGAATCAGTAAAAGATAAAACCAAAGTTCAACGCATCAGGCCACTTCCGCGTGTACGAATTCGATTTCTAAACCCAAGTACACTCAGCTGATGTAGAATTGCTATGTTATCGCTATGGTATACGGCTCTGATGCTTTGCTTATTCGAATTTCTTTCGGTGTTCTTCACTATTTGCTTGTATATAGTGTGTGTATCTGTTAGAAACGCCACAGTCTCATTCAGTTGGAGCTTCGTGCTGTTGGAGTATGTGCATCGCTGTTAGTGTGTACCGCTCTTCAGTGCTGGAAGAATCGCGATGAGTTTGGTTCTCTATACCACATGGAGAATCAACCCATAATGCCAATCTCGACCACTAACAGCGCGTCACCTCAACCCAACTCCCCATTCAAAACCTGCAATACACACATTCGCAACCATGCAAAACCTGCAAGCGCATCCATCCCAATATGCAACAGCATCCGTCCCCATTCCGCAACTGCATACATTCCCCAATTTACCGGGAACCCATTTCCTAAGCTGAAATAAATGCATATTCCAATTTACAACGGAATATTAATCATCTCCCTCAATTACATCACCTCACATACATTTTCCCAAAATTGCTTCGGTCAATTCTTTACTTAAGTTATATTCCTTCCTTGCGACCAAGCAATCTTAATTTCTCCGAAATTCATATGCTGTAATAAAATGCATATTCAAACCTACAACGGAAGATTAACCATTACCACCAACTATACCGAGCCGCATACATTTCCCCGAAATTGCTTCGGTTAATATCTTATCTAAATGATATTCTTTGCTCGCACCCAAGCAATTCCAATTTCCCCCGAAAACCATTTCGGTTCATTTCCTCCTTAAACTATACTTCTCGCCTGCAACCAAGCGACAGGTAATTTTCCACGAAATGATCACAACAATGAAGATCCTCGATCATACTTGGCTATGCCGCCAAAACCAATTTCCCAGTATATACAACCAACGAATCCAACTCAGCTTATACGGCGAGGATTCGCTCGAACTGAATTCCCTATGCGAGCATAGCAATCCCTTTCAAGTTCCTAGTAAGTGGCAGTGAGATTATTTAACTATGACTCCACTGCCACGACGCGATGAACTTGTTCTTGCTTTTAACTAGTCAGTCGAGGTACAACCACCGCCGAGCGCACATCGCTCTTTGAATCGAACAAAAAGTCGCTAATCACCCACCCAAACGGTTCGGCATCATTGCCAATGCGCACTAAATGCACCGGTAACAAAGGGTCCCACACTTATAATTAAAACTCGAGTCGGTTGAGCTTGCCATAGTGACGAGTTTTAACGCCAAGTTAAGTGCTGAGCAAGGAGCTCCTCCCGTCAACCCTGGAGTCGAGAACAAGTCTCTATAGCACAAGTCTTTACCTAAGTCCCGAAGTTTAAAATAAGGTTACTGTAAACGAGTCACGTCCGATCGTACTCGACCCACTAAAGTAATGTATATTAAGGAACATCAACGACAAGTGAACTACGTGCATGTGCTGGACCCATAGTTAAGTAGAGAAAAATAAACGAACGTTAATCAGTAAAACAACCCTAGTGTTTTCTTCATTTACTCACCCTTTGTTGGCGAACGATTCCTCCGTGAACAATCTTGGGGGATCAAGTGAACCCGTCTCATGCCAGACACCCTACTTGAAACCCCCACAAGTTCATCGATCAAGCAACGCTAACCGATCAAGTTTTGCGCAAAACTTCAGAAATCTGTTACCGAGACCAAGGACATGATCAGAGAAGCTTACCGAGTCTCTGCACTTTGCTATCCGCAAGTTTCGCGATGCCTTCATTTAAGAATGGCCGGGAAAACGTGAAGATGAAACCCGCTCTGGACGATCAACAAATGTATTGCTAAATGACGGTGATCATCATCACAAAAGAACTATCAATTTTTAGCACTCGAATTAACTTGACTCTTAATTAGATCAACCACATAAGTTGCGAGTTTATGGACTTTTTTTGAGATATGCAAGAAATACTTGACCACATTCTGCCTAGCTACAATTTACAAGGAGAAGATTCGTCCTAAATTGGGTTTTATTTGGCATATTTAGTAAGGAGTCTCTGGCGCAAGGCTAATAACCTTGCCCGTAAAAATAACTTATTATAGAAAATTTAACAAGCCTCGAAACTTGCTAAATAAGGCCAAGACCGGATCCCGGTTGTAGTGCCGATGATGATGATAAATTAGGAGTCAAAATTCCGGAGATAAACTAGTTTCGCATTCGGATCTCCGGGCGGACTATGTCAGGGGGAACACCGTGCAAATGTTTTGATAAATACCCGAACTTTAAGAAATTCGTCATCGCGTAATCGGGCTCGTTCTCGAGGCCCTGTCGACGTTAGACTGATAACGACAGTTTGTTACTTCAGGGACATCGGTTTCACCAATACGAATGTAAATGCCGTCCACCAATATTTGCCAACAGCGAAACCTGATATTCTGGCCCTAACTGAGACTCAGATCGATTCGTCAACTGATTCGACAGATCATCATTGCTTAGGATTCGAGATTCCGTTTTAAGGGTGGAACATGCGTCTTCGCGCGGCTCGATGTGGTCTACCAAAGACATGGGAACCCAATTACTTAAACAACATGTGGTTGAAGGTCGTGCTGAGGAATTCTGTTAAATTTCTTTGTTATCCGTACCGCTCCGAATGACGATCGATCACCTCTACCCTTTCAAACATCTTTCACGTATCGTCGCTGGATACAGATCAACCACCCGGCTTCTGAAATTGTCATCCTTGGCGATTTTATGTGCACTAGTTCGTCTGGTTGGTACATCCTAACAGAACCCACGAGGCTGGCGGATATGTTCGCTGTTAGTCGCCATTTGACTTAACTCGTGGAGGAACCTACGCGAGTGCCAGATGCCGAGGTTGTGGCGAACGTACAAATTCCCCACAGGAAAAAGTCCAGACCAACTTGAGGTAACGCACTTACCTGGACAACATCACGTCCACAGACGCCATCCCAAGCCCAGCGGGGGCCGCCAGTAACCCAACGTTGAGTCGACACCAGAAGGCAAGGAACTTAACGTCCCCAAAGCCTCTAATACCGAGCTAAACGCTCCAAACCTACGACCTGAAACAAGGAGAAACATTCATGCGTCCTTCGACGTGTGCAATCGCAAGCTAAGTGAATGCCAGCACCACAAGTCGGCAACCCTGAACATCTGCACGAGATGCAGGGAATTACAATTAAAACAATTAACCGACCAACGGACGTGGTGCGGTTGATCTAAACATTAGATCACCCAAATATTCACCGCAAACAAAGGACCGCATTCCTTAGCCTCGTAAACACCCAGATGGCGCGAAAAACCAAGCACCACGTAACTCCAAACAATACTTTGTTTGGAGTTTTACGAAGGCCAGCTGCAATAAATAAATACGGCACAGCATTGCGCCGTTGCCACTGTCCGCCAAGCAGAAATGCATCAGCGGAATGTTTGTTTTTCACACCATGTGAAAAACTCTCTTGGATTTCAAATCCAATAGATACCAGCGGACTAGACGTCCAGGCGATCGGCAACACCAGATGGTCGACCTAACCAAGCAGCGTGGGAATAGAATCCACCGTCAACCACGACGGTGAAGCTTCCACATGTATGCGTGAGAATTTTTTCCTTACAGGAAATTGTGTCTGCACAACTGCAGATACAAAACACACAGATACTGGAAAAAGAGTATCCGATAGGTTGGAAGAGAGATTTGAATCGTCAAGAAGGACACAGAGATTTTGACCGTCAAACCACGCGGATCTCTAACGCAGAGATCACCGAACGAAGTAGAGAATCGAATTGTTCAAGAAGTCGAGTCGTCGCGTGCTTAAATTGCAAAATAATTAACTGATGTATTCACCACGATCAGTGCAAAAATAAGTTTTTTTTGTGAATTAATAAACAGTCACCGTGTAAATAAGAAAAAAAACAGTTTTCGTGTTTTATTTGTGCCGTTTCCGCTAGGTGTGTTCTTCCTGGTGTGCGTACAGTGTTCGGCGGAATACTTACGAGCGAATTTGAAAGAAACCGCCAAACTGGTGACAGCCCGACGCGCGAACACGCCAAAAACAATTTTTAAAAAGTGAACTCGCTAGTAAAAGAACACGCGCGAAAAATAAAACGTGAACACGCCCGAAAGCAGACAGTGTCGTGAAACAAAAGAACACGCTCGTAACAATTATATAGCAATCACACGCGAAAAAAAAAAAAAAAAAAATAGTAAACTCAACACTAATCCAGTGCCGAAAATAGACAGTGAGGAGTGCTAGCCCAGTGAAAGTGACCCGACCACCCACAGTTTTAAGTGCCCACCGGACTGCAACTCACCTGCGGACGTAATATAAGGACTCATCACGACGCCCACGAACGAAGGACATCTCCGGATAAACCGCAAGTTTTTTTAATATAAAATTTTTTTTTATATACATTTCTTTTTTTTTATATATAATTGATTCCTTTTGTGTGTGCCTCCAGTGTATAAAAGTTTTTAAAGTTCCTTCTAAGTCGTAAACAGAAATTCAGTATAAATTGATTAAGCTCCTTCAGAGCTGAAAAGGATAAATGTTTAAAGCTCCTTCCGAGCGAAATTTAACTTTAAAAGTAAGTTACAAAAAGCAATTTTCTTCTTTGCATATTGTTTTTTTTTTTTCTTCTTCCTGTTCTTGTATTGTGTTCAAATAGATAGTAAAACATTTATTCCTTTGCAATTGCCAGTGTAAGCTCCTTCCGAGCAAAAATTTAAAACAAACGTACGCACAAATTTACAAACAAACAACAACTAAGAAATACATTTAAGTCAATAAATCAATTACAAATATTTTTTTGTTTTAAAAAAAAAAAAAAAAAAAAAAAAAGGAAAAAAAGAAAATTTTTTTTTTGTGTGCTTAAACGCAACACCGAATAATTATTAGTAAACTGCAATTAAGGAAGCTCAGATACAAATATTCAAAAGTAAAATTTTTTGTAAGATCCTTCTGAGTCACTTTGCAATAAGATTTATGCCACACATGTAGATACGACATTAAAAGAAAACTTAATTGTAAGAAAATTACAAAGCTCCTACTGAGCCAGAAGTGAAATTTGTAAGCTCCTTCAGAGCCTGAAGCACACGCGAACCGACGACACACTCGACAAATTTTTTTCTCGTTTTTCTCCTTTCGTGACGACCGCGAAATACAAGGGAAATTAATCCCCCGAAATAAAGGCAACGAAGAAACAGTTGCGCATCCGCGAAAAAACTTCGATAGTCCTCACCTCCTCGTACTTCTTGCCCTCTTCCAGACTGAAAGCTTTCTCTTGTCCGTCACTAACACCGTCGAATTACCCAAAATATCCGCTGGTGTAGGCCCATCCTTGTATCATCTTTGGAAATCAGATAGCATCCTTTTGTGCTAGGCCTTTTCCCTGACTCCATCTTTGGACCCAGCAGGTTGTTTCGCCGCGTCCACTAATTTAAAGGAAAACTCGCGCATCGAGCGACCGAGTTACAGGGCGAAACCCCTGGAAATTAATGACAACCACGAGGTTGCAGGCGGCGACCCAGAAAGTAAAAACGTTGAGGGGAAACGTAATCGCTCCCTCACAGAGAAAATCGACGCGAAATCTCCCGAAGTCAACGATAACGACCAGGTCGAAATCCACAATTTTTAAAGCTACAATGGCTAACAATGCCGAAGCTTCCCCAACGACGTCGCAGGCCGCAGCCCTCCGTCAAGAAGTTAATATTGCAACACAAGCGGACCATCGTTCGAATCGATACATTAAATTACCGGACTTCACGTCCGATGACCCAGACTTTTGGTTCGGTTACGCCGAACAAACGTTTGCCTGCGAAGGCATCACCGGCGAACAGGAGAAATTTCTCCTAGCAACCCGCGATTTAGACCCTGTCTTGCTCCCTTATGCGAAGCATCTGATTAAAACGCCATCTCCACAACCATATACAGCATTCAAGGAGATGGTGATTAATGCCTATAGGGAATCGCCACAAAATCGCTTGCGACGTTTGTTACGATCGGCCGACACCTCGGGGATGCGACCATCCCAGCGCGCCGCTTATTTCCGTGCACTGGCCGGCACGGACATGTCCGAAACAGCCTTAACGGCTATATTCAGAGAGTCTTTGCCAGAATACGTTCAGGCAATCGTCGCGCCTTTAGCCGAATCTGGCCTCGACGAATTAGCGCGACACGCCGAGGCAGTCGTGGCCACAGATAGATCCCGATCGGATCTCCAGCTTCCACTGGCGGCGACGCACATCCAAATTCCACCCCAGCCCCAGCCACGAACCCCCACGGTTACATATACCCATGCGACGCACCCAAGCGAACTCGAAGACTTGAGAGTGCAAATTAGGCAAATGCAAACGCAGCTAAATAATCTCAGCATGGGGAACAATTTTCGGGCTGGCCGTGACAGATCGCGACGCCGAGACAGGTCGCGAAACAATTCAAGGCGTCAGCATAGCAGACCACGCACGGCAAACAATGAGAACACCTTCGGCAGGTGTTATTATCATCATCGATTTGGAGCGCAGGCCAGGAATTGCAGGCAGCCCTGCAACTGGACACAAAACCCAGCATTACCGGCTAGTTCTTTAAACTAGAACTGCCGACCGACGAAAAACCGCAAACGGCCGGCAATCCCCAAATAAGTCGCTTGTCAATTTATGACTCAAAATTAAACATGGACTTCATAATTGACACAGGTGCGGATATTTCCGTTCTTCCTCGCTCGTACGCACCTGCCACTCGGTTGCCGGATGAATTGAAATTGTTCGCCGCGAACAATACCCCTATCAAGACATACGGTAGGAAGTTAATGACACTAAAAATAGGCCTACGTCGACCAATTCGATGGTACTTCGTAGTAGCCGATGTCACCGATCCTCTAATAGGGTCGGACTTGCTGCGACACTATAAACTAGTAGTGGACGTAGCACGTAATAGACTGATGGACCCGTTAACGTCTCTTTCTCAGCCAGTAAACGCAAAGGCGGGAAAGGCAGTGACGTTAACGTGCACAACCGCAAACGGTCCATTCAGCGATCTGTTGCGCGAATTTGCGGACATTACAGTTCCGCTTAGTAATCCCCGACGCGCAAAAGCCGGCGTTTTTCATCACATTGAAACGCGCGGCCCCCAGTGAGCCAACGCCCGCGCAGATTGGCTCCCGAAAAATTGCGTGAGGCTCGTGCAGAATTCGAGTATATGCTCGACTTAGGAATCTGCCAGCCATCCGATAGCCCTTGGGCGAGCCCACTCCATCTCGTCAAAAAGAGCAACGGCGAGTGGCGTCCATGCGGTGATTACCGAATGCTGAACGCGGTGACGACACCCGATCGGTATCCGATAGCACACCTGCACGATTTCTCCTATAAGCTGCAGGGTTGCGAAATCTTTTCGACCCTCGATCTCACGAGGGCATACCACCAAATCCCGGTGGCTCCCGAAGACATCCCCAAAACCGCGGTAACTACACCTTTTGGACTGTTCGAGTTCAACGTGATGACGTTCGGTCTTCGAAATGCAGCGCAAACGTTCCAGCGCTACATTGACTCAGCTCTCCGCGGACTTGACTTCTGCTATGCGTATATCGACGATATACTCATAGCATCGAAAACTATGACAGAACATCGCGCCCACTTGAAGCAGGTGTTCGAACGCCTCCGAGATTTCGGCCTGGTAATCAACCCAGGCAAGTGCCACCTCGGAGAGGCGGAAGTCAAGTACCTTGGCTACTGCATTAACGGCCAAGGAGTCCGCCCATTACAAGACAGGGTGGATGCATTAATGCAATTTCCTCGCCCCACGAACGTGCGAGAATTAAGGCGTTATTTGGGCATGCTGAACTTCTATCGCCCAACACTCCGAAACGCCGCACAGGTCCAGGCTCCTCTCAACGAATATCTAGTAGGAGCCAAACGCAACGATAAGCGACCAATTAAGTGGACCGAGTCAGCTGATCAAGCATTTCGCGCCTCAAAAGAACAGCTGGCGAATGCAACGTTACTTCGACATCCCGTCGAAGGAGCCCCATTGGCCTTACAGTGCGACGCGTCCGACACTGCAATTGGGGCCGTACTCGAACAAGAGTGCGACGGCAAATGGGAACCGCTAGGTTTCTTCTCGAAAAAGTTGAACCCAACCCAGCGACGATACAGTGCTTATGACAGGGAGTTACTAGCGATTTACAGCGCAATAAAGTACTTCCGGCACATGATTGAGGGACGTCAGTTGACGGTAAAAACCGACCACAAACCACTGACGTATGCCTTCCAAAAGAAAGCGGGAAGTTCAACCCCGCGACAAGAACGGCACCTGGATTTCATCGGGCAATTCACCACCCGAATCGAATATGTCCCAGGTGCAGACAATGTAATTGCAGACGCCTTTTCGCGTATCGATGCAATTAAACTCCGTGCGCAAATCGATGGTGCCGACTTGGCACAAGCACAAGAAGATGACCATCAACTCGAGTCACTACTGAAAGCGGAGACAGCACTAGTTTTGCGTAAACTCCCTTTCAACGACTCAAACGATGAAGTCTGGTGCGATGTTTCGACAGGGACAGCTCGACCCTACATCCCAGAAAATCTGCGAAAAAATGTGTACGAAACATTCCACAACCCAGCCCACCCAAGCGGACGCGCAACCATTGCCGCAGTCCGACGCAAATTTGTCTGGCCACATATGGCCAAAGACATAACAAAATGGGCACGAACTTGTTTGCAATGTCAGCGTTGCAAAGTCGATCGACACAATGTGCTCCACCCAGGACAGTTTAAGCTCCCCGAGGCACGATTTGCCCATGTTCACATCGACATTGTGGGACCGCTTACGCCGTCGAGAGGTTACCTGTACCTCCTGACGATGATCGATCGTTTCACTCGGTGGCCAGAAGCAGTGCCACTACGAACAGTGACCGCAGAGAATGTAGCCAAAGCATTCTATTCGACTTGGGTCACACGTTTCGGCGTCCCAGCTACCCTCACAGCCGATCGAGGACCACAGTTCGAGGCGGCGATTTTCAAGCAGCTGACCGATCTACTCGGCTGCCAGCAAAGCCACACAACAGCCTATCACCCACAGTCCAATGGGATGATCGAACGTTGGCATCGCTCTCTTAAAGCCTCACTGATGTGTCATGACGACAATCAATGGCTGGACGCACAACCAACAGTTCTTTTAGGCTTGCGCACAAGCATAAAAGAAGACCTGGGAGCCTCAGCAGCAGATCTGACGTACGGAACCAATCTGCGCCTCCCAGGAGAGTTCTTCGCCGATGGAGAACCACCGCTCGAACAGTTGCCAAATTTGGAAAACCTACGCAGACTCATGCGTAAGGTCAGGGCAACGCCGGTCGCCAGACACGGTTCCAAGAGGTTATTTGTTCACCCAGATATGGACAGCTGCACGCACGTCTTCATCAGGGTGGACAAAGTTAGGAAACCTCTAGAACCGCCCTACGAAGGGCCATACAAGGTGCTGGGGCGAATAAACGACCGAGTTTTATCCGTAGACATCGACGGAAAGCCGTACACCGTCAGTGTCGAGAGATTGAAGCCGTGCCACCTGGAACTACCGCCAGATACCGTGCCAGGAGAGGTACACCATCAACCGTTGGCGGCAGCCGAAACCCGCCCAGTGTACCACCCACCACACTCCCAGGAAACACCAGGCACGGTAAGAGTTGAGAATCAACCTAACCCTCGCGAAATGGTTGCTCGTGGGGCATCGGATATCCTGCACGGACCGATAACGCGGCAACGCGCTCGAGATCTGCGCGCCCAAGAAGACGCCGCAAGGATTCTCAACTTACGGCAACCACTAACCGAAACCACCAACAACGAAAGCGCGACTAACACCCACAAGGAAACAACAAACGCGATTGCTTTCGCTCCTTTACCGCCTAAACACCGACCACGATGGAAAGGAGCACTCTCCGACCTTTAACAGCACCCTCCATACTCCTACCTTTTCCTTATCGTGACTACGTCACTGGGGGGGGAGTCCTGTGGCGAACGTACAAATTCCCCACAGGAAAAAGTCCAGACCAACTTGAGGTAACGCACTTACCTGGACAACATCACGTCCACAGACGCCATCCCAAGCCCAGCGGGGGCCGCCAGTAACCCAACGTTGAGTCGACACCAGAAGGCAAGGAACTTAACGTCCCCAAAGCCTCTAATACCGAGCTAAACGCTCCAAACCTACGACCTGAAACAAGGAGAAACATTCATGCATCCTTCGACGTGTGCAATCGCAAGCTAAGTGAATGCCAGCACCACAAGTCGGCAACCCTGAACATCTGCACGAGATGCAGGGAATTACAATTAAAACAATTAACCGACCAACGGACGTGGTGCGGTTGATCTAAACATTAGATCACCCAAATATTCACCGCAAACAAAGGACCGCATTCCTTAGCCTCGTAAACACCCAGATGGCGCGAAAAACCAAGCACCACGTAACTCCAAACAATACTTTGTTTGGAGTTTTACGAAGGCCAGCTGCAATAAATAAATACGGCACAGCATTGCGCCGTTGCCACTGTCCGCCAAGCAGAAATGCATCAGCGGAATGTTTGTTTTTCACACCATGTGAAAAACTCTCTTGGATTTCAAATCCAATAGATACCAGCGGACTAGACGTCCAGGCGATCGGCAACACCAGATGGTCGACCTAACCAAGCAGCGTGGGAATAGAATCCACCGTCAACCACGACGGTGAAGCTTCCACATGTATGCGTGAGAATTTTTTCCTTACAGGAAATTGTGTCTGCACAACTGCAGATACAAAACACACAGATACTGGAAAAAGAGTATCCGATAGGTTGGAAGAGAGATTTGAATCGTCAAGAAGGACACAGAGATTTTGACCGTCAAACCACGCGGATCTCTAACGCAGAGATCACCGAACGAAGTAGAGAATCGAATTGTTCAAGAAGTCGAGTCGTCGCGTGCTTAAATTGCAAAATAATTAACTGATGTATTCACCACGATCAGTGCAAAAATAAATTTTTTTTGTGAATTAATAAACAGTCACCGTGTAAATAAGAAAAAAAACAGTTTTCGTGTTTTATTTGTGCCGTTTCCGCTAGGTGTGTTCTTCCTGGTGTGCGTACAGTGTTCGGCGGAATACTTACGAGCGAATTTGAAAGAAACCGCCAAAAGGTGATTATACGAACACCCTGGATCTGTTTTTGAAAACCGAGCTGACCGTGAAAATTGCTGCGCCACTGGGAGGCTCAGATCACTGCTTGGTATTGGTCGCACAGTGACTGGCATTTCAGGCGAACAATCGAATTAAGCAGCTTCGCAACCATGTATGGAGGGATGGGACTGCCAACCGGGACGATTTGCGAAATTTCTTCGTATCCTTACCGTGGTCGGAGGTGTGCTTTGGAGACTCCGATGTTAACACATGCGCGGAGTCGGTCGCGGAGATTATTCGTCTCGGAATGGAGATCTACATTTCGCATTCCATCAAACGAAATTGGGACTAATAAGCCTTGGTTTAATAAAAAAGTGAGCAGATTGCGGCGGCAAAAATAAAGTTTTTAAACAATGGCGCTCCAATCCCACCGAGGTTAACATAAGGAATTTTGTTAGAATCAGAAGCGCGTGTAACCAAGCCTTGATGCTGTGAAGAAGGCCAACAACGACCGAGTGACCAATAAACTCCTTCAGTTCCCAAATGATTCGTGACTCTTCTGGTCAATGGCAAGGGCTGTTAACAATAACTTCGCTTCCTCGTCTTTTTCCTCGTTAGTGACCGACAGCGGGCACTAGTCACAAATTCAAAAGATGCTACGTTTTTTCCGGTTTAACTTAGACATGGCGTCAACGAAAAGTACGCAGTGTATTAATTTGACACATACGTCATTTTAGTCGTCTGAGATTTAACTACAAACACTCACAAGTTGAGTCCGCTAAAAACGAGCGTCTTCGTTTTATCGTTCAGTGATCATGTCGAAAAAGAACATTTGCGGCACGCATTGTTTTTCTTATTTAATCAAAAGAAAAAGCTGTTTGCTGGTAGAAGCATATGGTGAACACGCTCCATCAATTAGAACATGTGAGACATGGTTTCGACAATTTAAAAGTGGTTATTTCAATGTGAAAGACAGTGAGCGCTCTGGTAGACCACAAAAGTATGAAAGACGAGCAATTGCATGAGTTATTGGATGATGACCCAACTCAAACCCAGCGGCAATTAGCAGAAGCATTACATGTGTTACAAGAAACTTTTTTTTTTTTTTTTTACATTTCTGTATTTATTGACCATAAATGATTTGTTACAATAAGTAATACAGATAACTTATAATTATCTTAGCTTTAATCGTTTACACATACTTGCTAGTACATTTTTCAAACATTATTATAAAGTTATATATTTCACGGGTGGACAAGATAGCAGTAGGTGGGGCTTCCTGGAAAAGGTCAGAAAACCAGGATATAATTATTTACTTAACCTATAACTAATTTGCTTAACTTAACTTAACTTAGCTTAGCCTAGCTTATCTAATTATTAAATCTATTATTATTACAATAAGTTAGAATAGGGTGGGGCGGGAGGTATAGTGGTTGATGGGTGGAATTTGGGTTAGGGTGGGTACTATGAGTCGGGGATATAGGTTGGGGGAACACTTTCCGATTGGTCGTTGAAACGCAAGATATTAGAGAAGGGTTGTATATTACAATATTTAAACTGGTGAGGTGAGAGTTCAGTATTGTGGTATACGATCTCATTGGAGTTGTTGACCAACCTGCCAGAGGTGAAGAGGGTTCTGGTGTGGAGACAGTTCGGGTAGGCAGTTCGGTTGTCTGACGGAGTCGATGTGAGCGCATTTATTATCGGATTGGGATTATTGGGAAGATTTTCGATAAATTTGATGGACAGCTCGAGGAAGCGTCGATCTATACGTTCAATATTAGCGGCATAGTAGAGCGAACTACTGTTGTAATATTTGTGGGAGTTAGGATGTCGGTTGAGGCCAGTGATAAGTCTGAAGCATTTCCTTTCGAAAATGCGTAGCTTCTCCATTTGGGCGGGTGTGATATGGTACCATATCGGGCATGCATATGTGAGAGTGGGTCTGATTATTTGTTTGTAGATAAGTGATTTGACTTTGGGAGAGAGAACATTCGGTTTGTACATGACTTTTCTGCAGAGGTTCAGTTGGGTTGTGGCTTTACGAATCGTATTTTTAATGTGGGCGGAGAATGACAGATTGTTGGTAAAGGTTATACCTAGATACTTTAAGGTTTTGGAGGGTTTAATTATATTGTTATTTATTTTAATTCTGATTTTATTATGGCAGCGAATAGTGTTGTTTGTACAACTCGCGTTTCTGCCTTTAAAAACTATGAGCTGAGTTTTGGTTGGATTTAGTTGAATTCTCCACTTGGTAAAGTAGGCTGACAGGATTGGGAGATATCTGTTAATACAGTTTCTTGCCTCCTTGACAAGCTTGTTGCTTGAATAAATTAAAGTGTCGTCGGCATAGTTGATTACAAGAAACAATCAGCAGATGTTTACGAGCAATCAGGAAGATCAATACCAGGTGTATGCATACGTTTTTCCCAGTCTAACTGAGAGATTGCGCCAGCGAAAAGTACAAGGCACACGGCAAAACTAGTGAAAGACACCTTGGATGGGACATTCTTCAGCATCCACCCTACTCCACATACTTGGCGACATCTGACTATCACCTGTTCGCATCAATGGGGCACGCGCTCGCAGAGCAGCACTTCAGTGATTTCGGGGAAGTTGGAAAATGGCTCGACGAATGGTTTGCCGCGGAAGACAAGCAGTTTTCCTGGCATGCTATTCATAAATTACCTGAAAGATGGGCGAAATGTGTAGAAGCCGACGGAGAATACTTTGAATAAAAAAAATTAATTTCCCTTGAAAATTACGTATTTTTTTACCGAAGAAACAGGAAAAAACGTATACACCTAGTAAAACTAGTGTGTTCCCCAATTTATATTCCGCGAATTCCACCCGCGCCGCTACGGTCTTTGATGCCGAATGTGGGGTTCTATTCGCGTACTATTCAACGCATTTATTTATTTATTTCCGCCAAATTCAAACCTCGATGCCGGTTTTTTGGAGCCACTTGTGATCGCCCCAGTATGTAATGTTCCGACCGTGTACTATTCAAAGCATTCTACGTGGGCTGGACTGTAAGAAAGCAACCGGGCCGGACGGAATACCACCAGTAATTCTTAAGAACTGCGTTTCGGGACTGTCGCCGGTTCTTGGCAGGCTCTTTCGCTTATCTTATGCACGGAGGACATTTCCTACCTGCTGGAAGGTGGCTCGACTTCAGCCAATCCTAAAGAATGGAAAAAAGTGTCGCTCACAAAATTACCGACCGATAGCATTACTGTATATGTTATCTAAGGTGATGGAAAAAGTTATCAACGGCGAGTTAATTAAGTATTTGGAGTGCAACAGACTTCTGAATGATCGTCAATATGAATTCCGTGGTAGGCGGTCCACGGGAGACATTTTAACCCTTATAATCGATATATGCACATTTGCGATTGAGTGGGATAGTAAGTCAAGAGCGGTGGCATTGGTATCTCCAAGGCTTTTGACCGCGTCTGAGACGGAGCATTGCTTTGCATGGTACGTTCATACGGACTTTGCTAGCAGCTCTGCGACTGGTAGAAGAGGTTCCTCGAGGATCGATTGATCCAGGTTGTTCTGGACGGCGAGTCTTCGGATCGTAATCCTGTTAATTCCGGGGTGCTTTAAGGTTTCCTTTTGGCGTCAACCTTGTTTTTCGCGTCACATAAATGACGTTGTAGTTAACGGATAACCGAGTGTTCAGTTTCGCCGATGACAGTACGCTTGTTACCTTTTTTTCGAGTGATCGGCCGATTAGTGCATCAACGCCGCACCACATGAGATGTAGCCAGATATACTCTGAATAAGGATCTGGATAAGGTCCTGCAGTGGTGAAAAGCCAATCTGGTCGACTTCAATGCAACGAAGACACAATATACAACATTCACAAAGAAAAATGGAACATCAGCTCCACAGCTGATCATGCTTGGCCAGGCCCTCGAATCTGGGGAAAGCATGAAATTGCTGGGCGTAACGGTCTGTGGGAATGTATTGTGGCATAAACACGTGTCGAAAATCGCCAGGTCCGTCTCTGGAAAACTGAGTTATCTTTTTAGAGCCAGGAATTATTTTACTTCGGCCCACCTTTTTCTCCTGTATAAATCCCAAATTAAACCCGCACTCGAATATTGCTCTTATGTTTGGAGCTCCGTTGGTAAGTATACCCTCAACCTATTTGAGAGCATACATAGACGAGCGATCCGCCTGATCGGGGACACGGCGCTGACGTCGGGACTATAGTCGCTATCACATCGAAGGCGCGTAACTGACCTCTATCTGTTTTACGGATATTATCAGGGGTATTGTTTTTCGGTGATGTGTGGTATTGTTCCGCGCAATCCGGTTTATATGGGCCCCACAAGGCAATCCGACAGATCGTACCGGTTTGTGATTCATCACCCGACGGCGCGAACATCTCTGTATCAGAACTCGTCCCGTTACAGAGCGGGAAACCTGTTGAATTCCCTCCCCGCCCAAGTGTTTCCCGAACGTTACAACCGGCGAACTGCAACAGTTATTTGGTGGTATATTGTGACGCCGACCTGGCGCTATATGTTCGCCTCTCCCGAGAGAAGTGAAATAGAAAATAAATAAAGAATAAAGGTCCATCTGAAACAGTGATGCACACAGTTATAAGGTTACCAAAACGAAAAGTGACACTTATCGAAGTTTCAGACGAAAATGTTTCAATACCACCATTAAAACATAGAAAAAGGTATCCTGCCTATCTCTTTTCCATAATCATGATCAGTGCTCACTGAACTGGTTGAATGCATTTCACCCGTCCAAATATGTTCCCGCGATATTAATCAACTTAAGGGGGCGCGTCAGTTCACGATTAAAATTAATTGCAGATGAATGAATAAGCACGGAGAATCGTTCCTTAGCCGAAGCACACGAATGTGGAATACTCCGCTTGATTGCTTGTTCCCCTCTTCAAGTTTTTCAGAACAATGTGTATCGATGCTTTTTTTTGTATGCCCTTACCATTCTGCAGATTGCAAATGCTTTGAATACTGAATCAAAAAGTTCTCTAAGACAACTATCACAGTTCACATCAACGTATGACATTCTTTTGACATATTCACGAGAACTGTCCAAGAAGATAAGTCTACCTCTTTCAGAATGTAAACGAAGATGCAAATTAGAGGACTGAAATGACATCTCTGGGTCACGTCAATTTGTCCCTCACATCAAAGAGAAAAGTGGATGCTAAATCGTATTGGGTACAAATATTCACGGTATAAAATGAATAGTTACACATGAAACTTTCAGAGTTTGAATGTAATTGTCTGGTGAGCGATATTGCCGAAAACCTTTGAGAAGTCCGTGACTACTACTCTAAACGTATACTCTAGTAAACGTATAGTTTTGTAAATGACTTCAGCCAAGGGAAAGAAAAAAAAAACAACCTTTGAACGACGCCCTTTCCAGCGAAGTCACAACTTCCCGTAGTGGACTTGTGGCGGTTCCGCCAAATCCCATGGTTCGCATTTATATCTTAATATCTTCAGGTGCATTTGCATTGGCACCTGAAGATATTTTCCTTTTTCAAGGACATTTAATGCATACAACGCATTATCTAAAATTCTTAAAATAGTTCCTTAATGTGCATATGCACCATGAATACAAATCATTCGGCGCCCATTGTTATCATTTGAAATGCAATGTCGGACGGCTTATTTTTACAGCTGCAACAGGCCGACCAGCGATTCATTATTCAATAGACAAACAATCATCTATTTCGTATTCCATTAGCACCTTTTTTCCCAACGTCGATAATAACGACGATGCATCGCGTAAACAATGACCCGCATTACCGAACGAAGCATTTGGTCGTTTCATCCTTTGTCTTTGCCGCCTGCCTGCTTCGTTGTTCCATTGCCTTCGAGCATGTGTAAACAACATCAGATCTGAACGATCTCACACACACCACCACGATCTCCATTACGAGATCTGGTTGTCTGTTCTACCAAGGGAGACTTTACTTTTCTCTTGTGGTAAGAAATTCTTTTCCCTAGTGAAGGGGAATTGCACCCAAAAATTTACCTTGCTAAGGGAATCAGCTCTGCACGAGATGATTATCGTGGAGTCCATTTTCATCAGCAGACCAGCGCGGTCGCATTCACTCCCGCTCTCCGTCGCGCGGCGGAGTAGGGCAATTAAACCGGAGTCGAGTTTCTTTCGCTTTCCTGTCTAAGTTTTTTTTTTCTTATTATTGTGCGTGTTCGTAAATGTAAAAGCAAATTGACAATAATGATGCTGCTAATTATTAAGCTTGTGTTTTAAGCAGAGAATATAACAAAACTAATGCATCAAAATACCATGGATACATCCAAATCTAATGAAAATGTTAAGTAATAGAAATAAAACTAAACAAAATGACACCAGTGTGTTTAATTTTTCGGCTGCAGTTTGCTTGGTGTTATCGTTCATCCTTACGCGTTTGTGGACAATTTTGGTGCTCGCATTTGTGGCGGAACAGTGGAACTTTCTTTTGGATCTTTGTGACAGTGAAAATGGTGGGTCGGTAGTAGAACTCGCGTCCATGCTGGCGCCACGACAACCTACTCCACAGTCTATATATCCGGCACTGGCCGGCTAAACGAACTATTTTCGTTAGCGAATTGTACTCCCAGAGCCAGATTCTGCTCTGGGTGAAAGGGCGCTGTAGTCTTGCCCAGTACAATTCACTGCGACCTGCGAACCCAAAAAAAGGGCGAGTATATGTAGGGGTGGTAAACGAGGCCTTTGTGCGACAGTGGAGGGCATGTGTACGGACTGATACAGCGGCGTGGATTAGTGGGGGGCGGGGGAGGGTGGGGGTTGTAGGTGGGGTTGGAAAGGTGTAGGGGAGAACTAGTTTGAGGGAGGGTGAGGAGGGGATTGCAGGGAGGGGGCGGATTTAGGCAGGTTTCTTCTGAGACGTCGTTTAAGAGCGGGAGTGGAGATGTTGAAATCGAAGGAGGTGGGGAAAGAGTTGGCCTGCCGTAGCATACGCGACATTGGTTCGTTAGCGCCGTAAGAAGTGTCATGAGCGGGCACGTAAAACAGTCGAGGATGACGTACGTTACGGGGGTTTGTATGAAATGTTAAAGTGGAGAGCAAGCTTGGGCAATTGATTGAGCCAGACAGAAGGCGATGGACAAAGATGATGTCGGCATAGATTCTGCGCTCATCAAGTGTGTTTAGATCGATTAGATGGAGCCAGCTTGAGTATGGTGGTAGAGTCAGCGGATTTTCCCAGTTTAGTCTGCGGAGGGCAAAGCGCAAGAAACGACGTTGAACACCCTCAACAGTTGAGGAGTTCCTGTGGCGACTCCTCGTGTTTGGTCGATGTGCTCGCCTTACATAGCTCACAGCTGTCTTCTTGTTCGCTCGTTTCCCGAGTACTCTTCTTCTCGTTTGCTCGTTTTCTCCTGAGTGGTTTTTTTTGAACACCGTTTCCTGAGTGCCTTTTTCCCTCTCGATTGGTTTTCCGCATTTCAGTGTACAGCTGATCGTCGTTTCCTGAGTGCTTGTGTGCTGGCGCTTTCCTTGCTCTTCGTGGAAGTTCGTGTCGGCGTGATTGCATCGCCAACAGTAAGGATGTTGTGCCTTGGGTTTGATTGTTCAAACCTAGGTTCAACTGACGGCTCTTGCTATTGTGCAGTTTGGCTACTGAGTGGTAGGTAGGATTCCAGGGCCCAGCCGCCCGGTGAAATACCACCCCATTAAGCTATAGGCTTCGTGAAATGATTGTGAGATATCCTTGGGCATCTTTCAGAGCTTGGCTGATGGACCCGGTCGAGAAAAAAATAACACCTCAGGGCGATGACTCAGTGGTATAGGTTCGCCTTTCCTGGGAGAAGTACAATAAAAAAAAAAGACTGGGGTGGGAACTTACATTTCTGAAAGCCCGGGAAGTGTGAAATTCAAATGAAATACAACAACTAACGAACTTTTGTATAAGAATTTGGTTCTATTAGTATTTCAATTTTGCAGTCCTATTTTTTAATCATTTGAAATTTTCGAATTTACTCTCTCAACGATACCTTGCAAAATGTGGATGTGGATCTAAGACCTATTATATGGCACACGAAGCTCTTAGCCATGTTCAGAAGGAAACTCCTATCGAGAACTGTTGCCTAATATGTGGCAAAGGACAATTCTTAGGGTGCTAAAATGATGAAATCTATTAGCAAAATTATGAATGTCGCGAAAAAAATTAAGTTCGGAAAGCCCCGGTGCGCAGGATGTCAGTGGCGATCTAATAAGGAGACACGAACACGCGACCATAACGAAGAACTCTGCGCTCACAAATGAGACTTGAAAAAGAAATTATCAGTGCCGTATACTAGAGCACTAGAGGGAGCAATCCATATATTAAGTAATGATTTCAAACCTTGTATGCACGCGGCCGTGGCCTGTTCAGAAGGTCTCTTGGTGTAGGATTTATGATTTACAACAGCGGAGTAAACCACCACCAGAAGGTATTAAGATCCCCAATTGGATAAAATCAATTCTAGTGCACGAGCTATACAAGAGACGATTAAAGGAAGCCAAGTCGATTGCAGCGTGTAGAGCTGGATGAATAAAAGTACATTGAATGTACGAAGGAACAGACACATAACTCACTCAGTCCTTAAACCCAAACTGTTGTAGTATTCTTAATTCTCTTGTTGAGATTTAATGCATATTATCCCTAAAAACACCAAACAAAATCGTTTTAAACCCATAGCCTCAACTGATTTAAACCCATAAATTTAGAGGCGACTTGTTGCAAAACTTTCGAAACGATTTTTTAAAGTTCCCGGACAATAGGACTTTGTAAAGAGGCCCTCAAGGAGAACTTTCTTTTTGACTTGAATGCGACTAAATTCGGTTTCCTTCAAGTGAAATACTTTCTTCTGGTCTGCGCTGAGGGAATTTCCTTAATTTACAAATATTAAGTACTCCTCCTCCCTTCCGTTTATTCGATTTGCCGGTCCTTTGCATTTGGAGTCACTTTTGCTCATTTCCCTATTCAAATATTTTCCGTGAATGGTCTACAGGATTTTCAGAAACTACCCCGAACTCAGTGGAGACAAAGCCATCTCCTTTTTCGTTTAATATCCTTCCTTTTCCTTTACAAACAAATTGCGACTTGTTTTTTCCCTCGGGACTACTAACTTCGAAGTTGCCATACAATAAACAAGGATCCGGCTTCATTGCAGATTCTCCCACAAATAACTCATAACTTCTTCGGTTTTTATGCCGACACAATGTTGTTTTTTTCTCATCCATATGTGAAAAGGGGGTCGGGCGTGTCGCTGCCACCCTCGGTAGAGAGGCATGCAAGTATGACGTTTGAAATCTCTCCACATAATAACGATAAATAGCAAACTAACTACTTTCGTAATTAAATCCCTTGAGTAAAAAGATCGGCAAACTTTTAAGTGGACATTGAGGAGTGGGATTCGTCCTTGTTTCGGATTTCATCCCCGTTCAGACTGATTTCACCCTTCGATTTAACTAAACTGACAAAGTGTATGTGTATGTGCGTTATTGAAGCAACATCTCTTTATCATATTTACTATTCGATAATGAAGTAAAGGATAATCAGTACCACGCGATGCGACAACCATTACATACAATCATACAACCGAAGAATCAAAGATGAGTGATGGGAAAACGGTAACATAAAACCACCAGCCCAACAGCAGGGCACCGTTTGTGTGCGTAGTTTCCAACTGAGAGACTATCCTTAGTTAAATACGTTTCGCTTTTATCGTTTGGCAGCAGTCGCGAGGAAAAGAGAGGCGATGAAATTAAAAAGTCCTTGCTGAAAGAATATTTTTCAAGGACTCCATAGAGTGTTTATTTTGTTCTCATCCAATTCAGAAGCTGGATGTATTTTTAGCCGCTATGGCAAGACGATGAATGGCCTCAAGGTGAATTTTATGTTGTTATAAGGGAGTATGGGTTAAGACAAGGGTTACTCTATTAGATGGTATTAATGCCCAGATACGGACTCTGCATGGACCTGACACTCAAAATTAGGTTGAAGTCCATGAGAAGAAGTTAATAATGTTTAGGGAAGGGAATGCAATGTTTTTATAACAATGAGTAATGGCGAAAACATCTGTAGAGCAGCCTGCTATATGAATAAATGATATTTATTCGCAATAACTGCAACGTGATCAGTAATTACCGTTATTTTATATGCCCTGCGGCTGAATGTTATAATCTAAAACCATAAATTTGCAGAATAGTTCATATTTTATCCTGGGTAAGGAGGCAATCGACCAATGGACATTAAATACCACATCATGTCGTCTGAAGATACTTGAAACGTTAATTTATTTTATCTCTTTAATAAAGTTGTAATACTAATAAAAATTTATTACAATAACAACCACTGGAACAAATGTAAGTGTAATTATATTGTTATTTATTTACTTCCTTGTGGGGGCAAATTTTCGTGTGAAACTTACAACAAGCTTGACTCGAAAACTTACTTGAAGGTCGTAATAAATTTTAAATATAAATTTGGAAGGGATATTTAGAGAGTTTGGAAAACCTGTCCACGATTTGCAATTGATTAAAGGTTTTATGACTGCGTTTGTGTCAAGAATTAAATGGAGTTGTTATTAATCACTTCATGAAGCTTGGGTTTTTATTAAATTTAAGTGTAGTTTATGCTGGAATGGGCAACAAAATGATCAGGAATATGACAGCGAAGCAGAGAAGTATGGAGCTTGGAAAGGTGATGATAACATTTTTAGTACAGCTGACCTGATGAATAACACATAACTGTTCAATTCAAATCATTCCATAGGAAAACCTTAACATACACACATCGATTCAGTCCGTTTTTT
Source organism: Microdon myrmicae (assembly GCA_963931805.1). Taxonomy (NCBI): domain Eukaryota; kingdom Metazoa; phylum Arthropoda; class Insecta; order Diptera; family Syrphidae; genus Microdon; species Microdon myrmicae. Next base: position 67,792,533 of record OZ007496.1, on the reverse strand, counting down.
TTTTAATCATCCATTTTGGTCAGAAGTATTTATGTTTAGTATATAAGGGTTTTCCCAGTTGCACTCAAGTCCATTTTTCCATATCTCACGGAATTTTCTAACTAAGTTTTGAGTAATTTTTGGGTTCAAAAACGCGAATTTTCGAAGTCATTATAACTTTTATTTAATATATCGAACAAAAAGAATTTGTATAAAATAATTCATTTAAAACAAATTCTTTTCGTTTGTGTAAGTACTTTTTTAAAGACCTTAACAAACGTTGATCTTTTTCTAATGGTTAAAACTCAACCTGACGATTATTCCTGTGGGATTCTCTATACCACATGTAGAACCAACCCACAATGCCAACCAATCTTGACCGCCAACAGCGCGTCACCTTAACCCAACTCCCCATCCCAAACCTGCAATACACACATTCTCAACCGTGCTAAACCTGCAAGCGCACCCAATTCCCCATGCAAAATCCGCAATAGCATACATTCCAAGCTTCGCAATAAAACACACTCCAAACCCGCAACAGAATACAATTCAACAGAATATATTCTAAATCATCCCAGCATACATTTTCCCAAAATTGCTTCGGTCAATTCTTTTTCTAAACCATATTCCTTCCTTACGACGAAGCAATCTTAATTTTCCCGAAATTCATATGCTGTAATAAAACGCATATTCAAACCTACAACGAACATTAACCATCACCACCAATTATAGACGCATACATTTCCCCGAAATTACTTCGGTTAATATCTTTTCTAAATGATATTCCTCGCTTGCACGCAAGCAATTCCAATTCCCCCCGAAAACCATTTCGGTTCATTTCCTCCTTAAATTATACTTCTCGCATGCGACCAAGCGGTAGCCAATTTTCCACGAAACGATCACAACAACCAAGGCCCTTGATCAACTTGGCTATGCCGCCAAAACCAATTTCCCAGTATACACAAGCAACGAATCCAACTCAGCTTGTACGGCGAGGATTCGCTGGAACTGAATTCCCTAAGCAAGCATAGCAACTCTTCTGGAAATTCCTCGTAAGTGGCAGCGATTTTATTTCAGCTATGACTCAACCGCCACGACGCGATGAATAGAATTTTCCCATTCTTTAGTTAGTCGTCATTCTACCATCGGCGCGCACACATAGGCTCAAGACTCAGCCCCTCGTAACGTGCGCTCGGGGGGTGCAAACCCCCGAGTATACAATTAAGTCTATCGCGTCTCTGTCGAGTGGGGTCGGGCCCTTTGATTCCTAAGCGAAAACCATTTAGTGGTGTGTCGGGTTCTTGGCCCCTTAAACGAAAAGCATTTAGTCGTGTCTCTTAAAGTCCGGCGGACCGTGAACAATTAAACAATTTGTGAATGACTATACCAGTGTGTTGTAATTTCCCGCGGCTTCGCTTCCCCGCCGCCCCGCAGTGTCCTGGATGTTTGCCCCCTTTATTCTCTTCGTTGTGAACAGTACGGTGGCAGAGAAGTGGGCACCGGAGTGAACCCTGTGCCGTACGGCGGCACACCCTACTTCCTGCCCCCACATTCTCTCGCCAAATAAAAATCGAGAGCATACATTTTCTAACAAAGTTTTGAGTCATTTTTGGGGTCGTCACCTGAGCAAAAACGCGAATTTTCGAAATCATTTTAACTTTTATCTAATATAATATATGGAACAAAAAGAATTTGTATAAATTATTTCATTTAGAAGAAATTGTTTTCGTTTGTTTACATACTTTTTTAAAGACCTTAACAAACGTTTATCTTTTCCTAATGGTTAAAACTCAACCGAAAGTATTCTCACGCGAAATAAAATTCGACAGCGAATAATCGAAAAAGTACATACAATGATCCAATGAATAGGATATAAAGATTCCCGACCAATCCCTTCGAACCACATTACCAATCAGCATGTTATGCTTAATACATTGAATTCCGACCTCAACCAGATACATATATCAATGAGGATTATCTAACCGAGTAGAATTCAATGCCTTAAAAACTCAGTGCTGCCTCTTGTCGTCAAAGGCGGACCCCAAAGTAAATATTCTGTCGATGAACAGTAATTGCATCGACGAGCCAAAGAACTATCAATCCTCCGCACTCGATTTAATTCGACTTTAAATTGGAAATTTGAAGCTGCGAAAAGTGCGCCCAAATGTATGGGGTTCCTTAAGAGATGCAAAAAATACTTCACTCCATCCAGCCTGGCCACTATTTACAAAGCGTATTGTTATACCTCGCTTTACACCCCTTCTCAGTCATTATAATATTTTATTAATTTGATTCCATCATCCTATGATTCCATCTATATGATCAATGCTCAAAATATTCTGCATACAATGCAATACTCGCCTTTCCCACAAGCAATACAATGCATAGAATTAAAATTCGCATTCATTCAGAAGCAAAGTCTTTTTCCACGGGCAATTAATTCATATCGCATACGCTGCGGTAATTACCCATCCATGCCCACCTGCCAAATCCAATTATCATATATCAGTCATACACTTAACCCACTCCCCAAGGCCATTGCATTCTGCTTCGTATTACAAAAATTAAGCAAGCACCTGTTCACGGACCTACACGGTCTCATTTTACAAATAGATATGTTTACAAGTGTGATACATGATATACGATCACAAGCGGTGTCGTTAAAGGCCACCGACGACGAAATAATTGAGCGTGGGAAAAGTGCTGAGTTCGACGAAGTTCCTATAATTGGTTCTCAGCATGGAATTGCTCAATTCTTTGTCGTTGCATTTTTCTGCAGAGCAAGTAAATGATTAATGAATATTGCGAATGGCTTAGGACAGTCCGGAATCAGGAATAACCTCCGAATAGGTTACACGTTCCAGGTGAAGAAAATGCATCATCTGCATTAACTTACCAATAATTGGGTATAAAAAGACGTGTGCAAATGAGTTGCGCCGCAGTGCAAAGTAATAAACAAGAAGACTGCGGCCATCGATTTTGTACAGCGGGTCTTCTTGTTTAAAAAACGTCAAAGTGTTCAAAACATAAGGGATGGACATTCCCAGTGTATTTCAACAATAAAGTTTAAAGTTAAGAAACAATAAAGTTTAAAGTAAAAAATGATGATGTCTCGTATCAATTAAAAGGAGAAGACCTTATTTGCCAAACCAAAGGAGAAGATCTTATTGGCCAAACCAAAGGAGAAGACCAGGCGAGTAAGTAATTCCAAATTGAACTAAACATTCAACAATACTCAACAATATTCAATACAAACTTGATAACTAATTAATAAATGTCAGCATCTGGGGTTACGCTCATGTGTTACATTTTGGCACCCAACGTGGGGCCTAATAAAGTATAAACAATTTAACCCAAAAGAAAATCTAAATCAAACAAATCTTTCAATAACAAACAAATTAAATGATAATATCAGAGGTCAAACTTTGATGTTACATCTTGGCGCCCAAGCAGGGACAATAATAAAATATTAATAAATAATACAATATCTTGGTAAATGGCCTACCCGATAACAAAATATTAAATGTCAACATTAGAGGTTTGCTTAGAACGGAGGAAGTTAGAGTCGCCAATACAGACTAATTTTTGTTTTTAATGTAATTTAATTTTTTCACATTATATTAACAACGACGTTTCGATCATTGTATTTGATCGTCATCAGGTCAACAACAAAATGGAACCGGGAAAATTACAATATAAATTAATTTCACAACAATATTGACAGCCGCATCCAAAACTGCACTACACCTGTTCGTAGGATGCAAAAACGAGCAGTGAAGCTTATTGAGGCCCCAGCTGTAAGTCGATAAATTCCGTAGTTAGAATATAGGCCCAGGGTATCATGCCTACCTCTTTTCTATAGGTATTATCACGGTCGTTGTTCAACTGAACTTGCTGAATGAGTTCTGTGGGGGTTCTCTATATTACGCTGGGAACCAACCCACAATTGCAGCCACAATTTCGCCCGCAGCCCGCGCATAACGCCAACCCCAGCCCCTTGCGTTGGCTTATACCACCCGCAAAAAGTACCTTTCAAAAGGGCATACACCATGTAAAGGTTGCATCACCTGAATTCATTATCTCATGCAGACAATGCATCACAGAATTCTGTTTTTCATGCCATAGGTATCATTTCAAATTCCCTAAAATCTCAAAATCCCCTCATGCATTTACTGCATCGCTATAGGGCATCAACCAAATTTCCCATAACGAAAACTCGTTCGCTTGTGTGTTGCATAACATTAATTCCTTGAGATGAATTATCAACATGCAACATACATCAGGAAAACCAATCGGCGCCCCTTATTAACATGCTTACCCCGGCACACACGTGCGCAGAGTATTTCCACGACTTATTCAAAGTCACCCCAAGTTTTGTCCAACTGACATAGCTTGTTCGAGCATCTCGCGCCCAGTAGCCGAGAAATCAATTCTTCAGCGTGGGAACATGCACATAAGAATTCTACAGAGGCCACCAGCATCGATACGACGCGCAATCATCGTTGTGCGAGTATCCTCTTTGCTGATGACACAAGTCGCCCTATCGATGGGCAAACAATCTGTGCAGTTGCAGCCACACTCAAATGATGCCCTTTTCCCATTTCCTTTTGTTCTGTTTTCGTTTGCCACGACTAGGCAACACGAAATACAATGCACCCTCGCCGTGATCAACTCAGAGAGATCCTCTCTGATTGGTCACTGCATGAGAAACTTCACGTTGCTCTCAAAAATACGAAAACCCACCCTTAAAGGATGCCGGACTCTGCACGAGTCATTTTTCGTCAGTCGTACTTCAACCATTGCCGAGCGCGTATCGAGTCACGTTCTACCAACAGTCGGAACACCCCACGGAGTCGTCCACTTAAGAACAATAAATTTTTACATTTCAAAGAACAATAAATTTAAGAGTCGTCTCAGTGCCGATTAATTTTTGTTATATTATATCTTTCTACCATTTACATTTCAAAGTACAATAAATTAAAGAGTTATCTCAGTGCCGATCAATCCTTTGTTATTCTGTAACGTTTTACCAACTATATTTGAAAGAACAATAAATTAAAGAGTGATCTCAGTGCCGATCCATCCTTGTGTCATACCTTCTACAAATTACATTTCAAAGAACAATTTATTAAAGAGTGATCTCAGTGCCGATTAACCATTATTATATTAAAACCATCATTAGCAAGCAAATAAATAAACAATCAATAGACAGAGTCAGAGCGTTTCATTTAGCAAGTTTTGGTTAATGTTTAGCAGATTTCTTTCAGTGGGGGCTTGTTGTGAACCAGTTTCCGTGTCAGCACATAACAAAAAGACACATTCACACACAACCAACCTTCCAAACAGCCAACAACACAACACCCCAGTCATATAGTAGTTATCTCGACTTGCTATCATTGGCTTCAATGCAATAAACGAAAGGTTATGCACTCTTCGCGCGCGAGGCAAGTTTAAGAACATAAGCCTCATAAACGTTCACGGACCTACAGAGGAGTCCCCTGACGACAAAAAAGAAGAGTACTACGAGAACATCGAACAGGCCCTCAATGCCTGCCCAAGATACGATGTACAAATCGTTCTTGGTGATTTGAATGCGAAAATAGGTCGGGAGTCGGTTTTCAGGCACTACGCAGGCTCCCATAGTTTGCATGAGAACACTAATGACAATGGACTACGAGTCATCGAACTGACAGCATCAAAAAACTTGGTCATTGCGAGTACCAGGTTTCCGCGTAAAGATATCCACAAAGTCACCTAGGTAGCACCTTATGAAACCACTCGCAACCAAATTGACGTGTTGATAGATCGCCGCCACTCCTCGAGCCTGATGACTGTACGAACGTACCGAGGTGCCAACGTCGAGTCGGATCACTATTTTGTTGGTACAGTTTTCCGAGCCCGGATTGCCTTACGGAAACGTATTGCATCCGCCGATCAAGTTCGAATCAACACGGCTGTCTTACGCAATGAGAATACCAGTAACACCTTTGGTCATGCGCTAGGACATGCCCTCGAAAAGCTCGACGGAGGGAGAGTAAGTCCTGGGGCCAGAATACCGGGCATAGAAGAAAAATGGACACCCCTTAAGAATACTGTCATTAGTACTGCCAACTCCATCTTGGGCAGTAGCTGTCGAGAGTTGAGCGACTGATTTGATGATGAGTGCAAACTAGCGACTGAACGTAAGAATGCTGCATACCGGGCAATGCAGCAGTCTCATAGGACGCGGGTACGCGAGGAGAAATACAAAGAGCTCAGAAGATATGAAAAAAGACTTCACATGCAGAAAACAGTGCCTGGGAAAAAAAGCTTGTCAGTGAAAAAGAAAAAAAATTGAAAGCGAGGTCCGCACCAGGAGCGGAAGTTCTACCAAATAATCCGCAGTATGACGCGATACACACCGCGCTGCACTTACTGCAAGGATAAAGAAGGTCATTTGATCACCAATCCTGAAGGCATTCTGGGGCGATGGGAAGTGCACTTCAATGAATTGATAAATGGTCAGCTCACAGAAGAATTGGAGGTTCTACCAATGCAAGATCAAGACCAAATGCTGCCGCCACCAAGCATTGAGAACACATAAAAAGCCATAAAACTGCTCAAATCAAATAAAGCCCCCGGAGCTGATGCCATACCAGCTGAGCTGATCAAACAAGGAGGGACAGCGTTATATCACGCAATTCATGAGATCTCGGTACACGTAAGGGAGCAAGAGGAGATGCCGTAAGATTGGCGTCGTGGAATAATTTGCTCCATACATAAGAAGGGAGATATCACACTGTGCAGCAACTATATGGGTATAATAATGGTGAGTACCACCGATAAGATAAGTAGTAGGGTTATGCCGGTTCTGCCCCAATTTTCTGGCTCAAAAGCTCTTTTCTGTGTGAAAGCTCTATGTGAAGGTGTAGATGTGTGTGTTGTGTGGTGAGTGTTGATAGTGGTATGTGGTTCATGGGTGGTGGGTTCTTATGTGAGGTGTAAATAGTAGTATTTAGTGTATTTCTTATGAGTATTGGTATTAATAGTGATATTTTGTGGTTGTGATTAATGGTTGTGGGTTCTTATGTGGGGTGGAAATAGTAGTATTGGTATTAATTGGGTATAGTTTGTAGTGTTCTTATCGCTGTAGTTGTTGGATTTTGTGCTTTTTTTTGTAGGTGGTGTTGAGTATTGAGCTTTTTGTAGGTGGTGGTGAGTATTGGGGTTTGTGGTGATGTCGGTGCTTTTTGTTATGGGTTTATGTTTTTGCTAATGGATTTATGCTTAGATGGTGATATCGGTGCTTTTTGTGGTTCATGGGTGGTGTGTCTTAACTGAGGTGGAAATAGTAGTATTTAGTATATTTCTTATGAGTGTTAGTAGTAATTGGGTATAGTTTGTAGTGTTCTTATCGCTGTAGTTGTTTGTTTGGGCTAGTGATTAATCGTTATCAGCGTGGTGGATCCGTGGATTTTGTGCTTTTGATGCTCTTGGGTTTTTGCAGGTGGTGGTGATGAATGCTTTTATTGACTATTGGGCTTTTTCTATGTGGTGGTGAGTATTGGGGCTTGTGGTGATATCGGTGCTTTTTTTGTTATGGGTTTATGTTTTTGCTAATGGATTTATGCTTAGGTGGTGATATCGGGGCTGAATGGGTAGTGCTTTAGGCTTTTGTCTCAGTTGTAAGCTGTTAATTGTGGTAGAAATAAAAAAACGTTGTCTTTGGTGTGCTTTTTAATCTTATTGTCATTAAGCTGAGTAATATAAACGGGAATTTTGTTGTTTGTGGATTTGTATGGGAAATGGGGTGTTTTTGCTGGAACTTAAACTGACTTCCCCTAAGACGCAGAGCTAAGCTAGTTGACTTCACCTAAGACGCAGACCTAAGCCAGTATTCAAACGAACAATAACAAGGAGGAGGCGGGGGCCGGGGGCTTTTTGCTATTGAACTTTTTGTTGGGGGGTGTGTGTGTGTTTTTGATAATGGATTTGTGCTTAGGAGGTGAATGGTTTTGCTGCTAGTTGACTTCACCTAAGACGCAGAGCTAAGCTAGTTGACTTCACCTAAGACGCAGACCTAAGTCATTGGTTTTTTATGAGTCACCGAATGATTATTCAAGTCCATATTGTACCGATCCCATAACCTTTAGCAAGTATTCATGATTTCTATAGCAAGTTGGGATATCATTACTCATTTTTGTGAATTTCATACGTATTGAGGGCCAATTATTCTTATCATAGTTTCCATAATGTATTGTTTCCGCTCCCTACAGGCTAATGTCGATTTCTATATATAGGCGTACATCTTCAGTGGGTTGGGGATTTGTACTTATTATCAGTATTTTTTCAATTTGGGGTGTGTGATGCATAGTTGTTTTGTCTTGTTGGGTATTTGTTATCAGGTGTATACATCTTCAGTGGGTTGTGCGATTAGCGTTCAAGGTTAATTGTGTGACATGAGCAGATGGTATTTTTGAATTGGGTGTGTGAATAGGTGATAGGTGATTCATGATTGTTTGGCAGTGAATATATTATTATTTAGTCATTGAGTTTGAGTAATATATATGGGAATTTTTTTGGGTGATTCTATGTTGAAATGGATGTATGTTTTAGTTGTTTCTTAATATATAGACATTTTTTGTGATTCTATCTGCTTTTGGGTTTTGTTTCGGTTGTCGAGGGCTTTTTCAGTAAATCTAAGCTGATTCTTAATATTTGGGGCTTTTTGCTCTATACTGAAATGGTACCACTTGATAGTAAATCTATGTTGAAATGGAGTTTTTTGCTATATTGAATATGTGCTTTTTTTGGGGATTGTCTGGGGTGCTAAAGGCTTTTTTATGAATATATTCACTTGGCAGTAAATCTATGCTGAAATATATATATAGAAATACAGGTTTTAAATTTGAAAAAAAGAAGAAAAAATCATCATCAAATCCAATATTCGACGTGGGATTAGCTAGGAAATAAAAAAATTAACATCATCAACTGGTGAGTTACCTTATTTATATATTAATTGTTATTCCTTTTTTGACGCGGTGCTAGTATTTATTTTTGTGTATTGTATCGTGAGTCTAGCAATAATAATAATAATAATCCCGATGTTTTTGCTATTGCTGCATAATGTATGGAAATGATTCATCATCATCGTCGTCGTTATCAGTTGTGTATATGAATAGGTGACAGGTGATTCATGGTCGTTTGACTTGTTGTGCTGTTATCATTTGTAGTAAAATAGAGGCGTGTTATCAGTAGTTGTTCGTGGATTTATATGGAAGTGATTCATTGCCGTTTGGGATTCTTTCTTATCTCAGTATGTGAATTAAGTCTTAGGGTTGGATGATCAGCGTACAAGGTTAAAGTTTGGAGTAGGTTAATTGTATGACATGGTTGGTCGGCGATTTGTCTGGAAGTTGAGGACTCTTTTATATATTATTATTAGTCATTGAGCTGAGTAATATATATAGAAATTTTTGTTGTTCGAGGGATATGGTATGGAAGTGATGATATAAGACTTAGATTTGGATGATCACAGCGTTCAAGGTTAAAGTTTGGGGATAGGTTAATTGTATGGAAGTCATTCGTAGTCATTTGACGTCGTGGTTTTTGGGATTCTTTCTTATCTCAGCATGTGAATTAAGTCTTAGGTTTGGATGATCAGAGTTATTTTTTAATCTGTATTTATTGGTATATTGTTCGAATGTTTTTATTATTATCTAGTGTGGTTATATTAGGCTGTTGTTGTTGCTGTATTTAGTTTATTGTTATAATGATGTTATGTTTTATTGTTCAAAGTTTTGAGATCTTTTGGGATTCTTTCTTATCTCAGCATGTGAATTAAGTCTTAGGTTTGGATGATCAGAGTTATTTTCTAATCTGTATTTATTGGTATATTGTTCGAATGTTTTTATTATTATCTAGTGTGGTTATATTAGGCTGTTGTTGTTGCTGTATTTAGTTTATTGTTATAATGATGTTATGTTTTATTGTTCAAAGTTTTGAGATCTTTTGGGATTCTTTCTTATCTCAGCATGTGAATTAAGTCTTAGGTTTGGATGATCAGAGTTATTTTTTAATCTGTATTTATTGGTATATTGTTCGAATGTTTTTATTATTATCTAGTGTGGTTATATTAGGCTGTTGTTGTTGCTGTATTTAGTTTATTGTTATAATGATGTTATGTTTTATTGTTCAAAGTTTTGAGATCTTTTGAAAGTTCTTTGTTTGCTTATAATCATATGGGGTATTTTTGAAAAGCACAGGCAGTTTTTATATGGATATATTAGTATGTGTAGACTTTTTTTTTTTAGCGCTACAATGTTGTTAATAGCGAATATATTATTATTAGTCATTGAGCTGAGTATTATAAGGGAATTTTTTGTAGCTTGCTGTTATATTAATTATGTATATGTGTGTATGTGTATTGATGGGCAAATATCTGAATTTCACCTGTTGAGCTGTTGTCAGTTGTACACATCTTCGGTTGTAGTGGCGGTGTTGTTATCAGTAGTTGTTCTCGGATTTGTATGGAAGTGATGAATTAAGTCTTAGGTTTGGGTGATCAGCGTTCAAGTTAAAGTTTGGGGTAGGTTAATTGTGTGACATAGATGTTCGTGGATTTGTATGGAAGTGATTCATTATCGTTTGGCGTAGTGGTTTGGAATTCTTTTTTTATCTCAGTATGTGAATTAAGTCTTAGGTTTCAATGATCAGCGTTCAAGGTTATAGTCAGGAGAGAAAGAGAGAAAGAGAGAAAGAGAGAAAGAGAGAAAGAGAAAGAGAGACTATTTGTGGACGAATGAGATGTGTGTATGCGTAATAATGAATGGATTTCGGTATAGATAAGACCATCTTGACTAGTTAGAAATCATTGTTACTAAACCATTAAAGAAAAACACTAAAAGGTTCCATTGTGGTATATATTTGGCTGAGCAGGAAAATTGTTGCCATAGGATTAAAACAAAAAAACAACAACAAAAACGGTAAGTTAACACCTATCATGAACCATTTTTAGGATTTCTAATTTATTTCTTCAAATGTTATGTGTTATATTCGGGGGATTTTAATCATCGAGACAGCTGTTGTTTTTTTTTTTCTGAAAGCGTAACAAAGCAAAAGAATTAACAGTAAATTTTTCATTACTTTTTTAGAGAAATATGTCTGCTAACGAGGTCAACACCAGCAACAACTACAATAATAACAATAACAACAATAATAATATTAGGAAAAGAACGGGGCAACAACAACAACCACCAACAATGTCAGGAGAACAACCTGCAAAGAAGTTAAAACAACAGATCTATAAAAGATGCTTGTTTTGTGATGAGGATGTTGAGGGACGGTTTTGGGTCCAACATCATAGAAAAAATACCCACAAAGCAAACGCCCAACAAGCTCTTAATGAAAACGTCTCCTTAATAGCAAGCGCATTCCAAAATCGTATCAAAATATTTGCCATTACCAACAAAGATGAGAGTATGGTAAATGTGAATACGTTATTTGAAAAAAATATTCCATTGATTAACGAGTTACTACAAGATGAATTGAAAGTTTTGAAAGCTTTTAAATTTAGTATGGAGCTTTTTGCTAACTTTGCGAAACTACCCAAAGAATGTGAAGAGACAATGCAAATAGATATAAAAAGCATGCAAACTAAAATGTACACGATTGCGAAAGAGGAAGACATAAGAGAAAATTTGAGCACGGCAATTGAAATTATCAAAGCAAAATTGGAAGAGTTCCAAGAAAAAGATAGCGGATGGGCGTTGGCAGCATTTCAGAGGATCGAAATTAACATCAACAAATACGAGCCATTTCGAGCTTGATAGATAAGGGCCGATATAATAAATCTTTTAAAGAACTTGTAGCTGCATCAAACAAGAATAAATAAAATGTATTTATGTATTAAAATTAATTGATGTTTTTTCCCTTTGGCTAATTTTGTGGGCAAATTATTCGAATATTGGTCATTCATTTTCCCCCCATGAGTCTTAGAATATCAAATATAACCCCACCAATATATGTGAATTTTCGGCTGTAAGTTGCTTCTTAATGTATGGGAAATGTTTTGTTGATTCTATCTGCTTTTGCCTTTGGTTTGTGCTTTTGATAATGGTTTGTGTCTTTGATCGCCAGACTTTCGGGTGGGTTGTCTCAGTTGTTGGGGGTGTTTTTCCTTTTTATGAATATACCACTTGACAGTAAATCTAATTTTATGAATATATATATATACCACTTGGCAGTAACTCTATGTTGAAATGGTTTAATGCTTTTGATCTCTAGACTAGCGAGCTTTTTGCTATATATATTGACTATAGCCTATTTTTAGCGCCACAATTTTGAGTTTTTATATGGATATATTGTTAATTGCATACTTTAGGGCTACGCATTGTCCATATAATATATTAAATTCTTTGTGCTTTTGGCTTTTTATGAATATACCACGAGTCAACGAATGATTATTCAAGTCCATATTGGTCAAAAAAAGTGTTGATATAAAAAACGGGTGTTGTTGTCCAATCCCTTGACCTTAAGACCCAGACCTGCCGGGACTCATAGAACGACCTTTGCTAAAATGATCTAGATAGTCGAATAACTAAATTTCCTCTGTAATATCAAAAGGAATCCCGAACTTGTTTGAGCCGGCGAACGATTAGTAACACATAAAGTTCTATCACACCTAATCCAAGGAAATATGCGTCATCGTACCCATTAGATGGTTTGCATTCAAAGACATACTGAGTGTATTATAACCTCCCCTCTCTGATGCCACATCGAATCAAAGCAGTAAACAGATCTCTATGTATCGGCTGTATTATAAACAGGTGGTTCCAAGCAGGCGGTTTCTTCAAACAGGGCGGCTCTAAACAGGGCGGTTCCAAACAGGCTGTCTCTTCAAACAGGGCGGCTCCAAACAGGCTGTCTCTTCAAACAGGGCGGTTAAAACAGGGCGATTTCTTTAAACAGGGCGATTCCAAACAGGCGGGTTTTTTCAAACAGGGCGATTCCAAACAGGGCGATTTCTTTAAACAGGGCGATTCCAAACAGGCGGTTTCTTTAAACAGGGCGATTGCAAACAGGCTGTATTATAACTATCCCTCTCTGATAACTCTTCAATGATGTAAGCAGGTCTTATCATATGATGTTACGGTGGACTATATTTGATCCTCCAAGACTCATGGAAAAAATTGCCTCAATTAATTTTAATGTTTAAAGAACAATGATCAGCGGTTTTATTCATATAGGTAAGATAAGAATAATGGAGACTCACTAAAACCACTTAGACATCAAGAATTTGATATAGCATCCAAAGTCATGGGATTTGATAAGCAGCCATATGTTTTTTGATAACAACACATTTTTATGTTCAATATGGACTTGAATAATCATTTGTACTTAGAAAAAATTGTTCTATGGAAAAATAAGAATTAGAAATCAAGAATTTAATATAGCACCCAAGGTCAAGGGGTCAGAATAATGAACAACAACTTACTATATAGAAATCAGTATTTGGTCGTGATACTGGATGCAAAATAAGATAAGAGTAATGGCGACTCACTAAAAAACACTTAGAAATTAAGAATTTAATATAGCTTCCAAGGTCAAGGGATTGGACAACAACACCCGTTTTTTATATCAACACTTTTTTTGACCAATATGGACTTGAATAATCATTCGTTGACTCGTGGTATATTCATAAAAAAGCCAAAAGCACAAAGAATTTAATATATTATATGGACAATGCGTAGCCCTAAAGTATGCAATTAACAATATATCCATATAAAAACTCAAAATTGTGGCGCTAAAAATAGGCTATAGTCAATATATATAGCAAAAAGCTCGCTAGTCTAGAGATCAAAAGCATTAAACCATTTCAACATAGAGTTACTGCCAAGTGGTATATATATATATTCATAAAATTAGATTTACTGTCAAGTGGTATATTCATAAAAAGGAAAAACACCCCCAACAACTGAGACAACCCACCCGAAAGTCTGGCGATCAAAGACACAAACCATTATCAAAAGCACAAACCAAAGGCAAAAGCAGATAGAATCAACAAAACATTTCCCATACATTAAGAAGCAACTTACAGCCGAAAATTCACATATATTGGTGGGGTTATATTTGATATTCTAAGACTCATGGGGGGAAAATGAATGACCAATATTCGAATAATTTGCCCACAAAATTAGCCAAAGGGAAAAAACATCAATTAATTTTAATACATAAATACATTTTATTTATTCTTGTTTGATGCAGCTACAAGTTCTTTAAAAGATTTATTATATCGGCCCTTATCTATCAAGCTCGAAATGGCTCGTATTTGTTGATGTTAATTTCGATCCTCTGAAATGCTGCCAACGCCCATCCGCTATCTTTTTCTTGGAACTCTTCCAATTTTGCTTTGATAATTTCAATTGCCGTGCTCAAATTTTCTCTTATGTCTTCCTCTTTCGCAATCGTGTACATTTTAGTTTGCATGCTTTTTATATCTATTTGCATTGTCTCTTCACATTCTTTGGGTAGTTTCGCAAAGTTAGCAAAAAGCTCCATACTAAATTTAAAAGCTTTCAAAACTTTCAATTCATCTTGTAGTAACTCGTTAATCAATGGAATATTTTTTTCAAATAACGTATTCACATTTACCATACTCTCATCTTTGTTGGTAATGGCAAATATTTTGATACGATTTTGGAATGCGCTTGCTATTAAGGAGACGTTTTCATTAAGAGCTTGTTGGGCGTTTGCTTTGTGGGTATTTTTTCTATGATGTTGGACCCAAAACCGTCCCTCAACATCCTCATCACAAAACAAGCATCTTTTATAGATCTGTTGTTTTAACTTCTTTGCAGGTTGTTCTCCTGACATTGTTGGTGGTTGTTGTTGTTGCCCCGTTCTTTTCCTAATATTATTATTGTTGTTATTGTTATTATTGTAGTTGTTGCTGGTGTTGACCTCGTTAGCAGACATATTTCTCTAAAAAAGTAATGAAAAATTTACTGTTAATTCTTTTGCTTTGTTACGCTTTCAGAAAAAAAAAAACAACAGCTGTCTCGATGATTAAAATCCCCCGAATATAACACATAACATTTGAAGAAATAAATTAGAAATCCTAAAAATGGTTCATGATAGGTGTTAACTTACCGTTTTTGTTGTTGTTTTTTTGTTTTAATCCTATGGCAACAATTTTCCTGCTCAGCCAAATATATACCACAATGGAACCTTTTAGTGTTTTTCTTTAATGGTTTAGTAACACAATGATTTCTAACTAGTCAAGATGGTCTTATCTATACCGAAATCCATTCATTATTACGCATACACACATCTCATTCGTCCACAAATAGTCTCTCTTTCTCTTTCTCTCTTTCTCTCTTTCTCTCTTTCTCTCTTTCTCTCCTGACTATAACCTTGAACGCTGATCATTGAAACCTAAGACTTAATTCACATACTGAGATAAAAAAAGAATTCCAAACCACTACGCCAAACGATAATGAATCACTTCCATACAAATCCACGAACATCTATGTCACACAATTAACCTACCCCAAACTTTAACTTGAACGCTGATCACCCAAACCTAAGACTTAATTCATCACTTCCATACAAATCCGAGAACAACTACTGATAACAACACCGCCACTACAACCGAAGATGTGTACAACTGACAACAGCTCAACAGGTGAAATTCAGATATTTGCCCATCAATACACATACACACATATACATAATTAATATAACAGCAAGCTACAAAAAATTCCCTTATAATACTCAGCTCAATGACTAATAATAATATATTCGCTATTAACAACATTGTAGCGCTAAAAAAAAAAAAGTCTACACATACTAATATATCCATATAAAAACTGCCTGTGCTTTTCAAAAATACCCCATATGATTATAAGCAAACAAAGAACTTTCAAAAGATCTCAAAACTTTGAACAATAAAACATAACATCATTATAACAATAAACTAAATACAGCAACAACAACAGCCTAATATAACCACACTAGATAATAATAAAAACATTCGAACAATATACCAATAAATACAGATTAAAAAATAACTCTGATCATCCAAACCTAAGACTTAATTCACATGCTGAGATAAGAAAGAATCCCAAAAGATCTCAAAACTTTGAACAATAAAACATAACATCATTATAACAATAAACTAAATACAGCAACAACAACAGCCTAATATAACCACACTAGATAATAATAAAAACATTCGAACAATATACCAATAAATACAGATTAGAAAATAACTCTGATCATCCAAACCTAAGACTTAATTCACATGCTGAGATAAGAAAGAATCCCAAAAGATCTCAAAACTTTGAACAATAAAACATAACATCATTATAACAATAAACTAAATACAGCAACAACAACAGCCTAATATAACCACACTAGATAATAATAAAAACATTCGAACAATATACCAATAAATACAGATTAAAAAATAACTCTGATCATCCAAACCTAAGACTTAATTCACATGCTGAGATAAGAAAGAATCCCAAAAACCACGACGTCAAATGACTACGAATGACTTCCATACAATTAACCTATCCCCAAACTTTAACCTTGAACGCTGTGATCATCCAAATCTAAGTCTTATATCATCACTTCCATACCATATCCCTCGAACAACAAAAATTTCTATATATATTACTCAGCTCAATGACTAATAATAATATATAAAAGAGTCCTCAACTTCCAGACAAATCGCCGACCAACCATGTCATACAATTAACCTACTCCAAACTTTAACCTTGTACGCTGATCATCCAACCCTAAGACTTAATTCACATACTGAGATAAGAAAGAATCCCAAACGGCAATGAATCACTTCCATATAAATCCACGAACAACTACTGATAACACGCCTCTATTTTACTACAAATGATAACAGCACAACAAGTCAAACGACCATGAATCACCTGTCACCTATTCATATACACAACTGATAACGACGACGATGATGATGAATCATTTCCATACATTATGCAGCAATAGCAAAAACATCGGGATTATTATTATTATTATTGCTAGACTCACGATACAATACACAAAAATAAATACTAGCACCGCGTCAAAAAAGGAATAACAATTAATATATAAATAAGGTAACTCACCAGTTGATGATGTTAATTTTTTTATTTCCTAGCTAATCCCACGTCGAATATTGGATTTGATGATGATTTTTTCTTCTTTTTTTCAAATTTAAAACCTGTATTTCTATATATATATTTCAGCATAGATTTACTGCCAAGTGAATATATTCATAAAAAAGCCTTTAGCACCCCAGACAATCCCCAAAAAAAGCACATATTCAATATAGCAAAAAACTCCATTTCAACATAGATTTACTATCAAGTGGTACCATTTCAGTATAGAGCAAAAAGCCCCAAATATTAAGAATCAGCTTAGATTTACTGAAAAAGCCCTCGACAACCGAAACAAAACCCAAAAGCAGATAGAATCACAAAAAATGTCTATATATTAAGAAACAACTAAAACATACATCCATTTCAACATAGAATCACCCAAAAAAATTCCCATATATATTACTCAAACTCAATGACTAAATAATAATATATTCACTGCCAAACAATCATGAATCACCTATCACCTATTCACACACCCAATTCAAAAATACCATCTGCTCATGTCACACAATTAACCTTGAACGCTAATCGCACAACCCACTGAAGATGTATACACCTGATAACAAATACCCAACAAGACAAAACAACTATGCATCACACACCCCAAATTGAAAAAATACTGATAATAAGTACAAATCCCCAACCCACTGAAGATGTACGCCTATATATAGAAATCGACATTAGCCTGTAGGGAGCGGAAACAATACATTATGGAAACTATGATAAGAATAATTGGCCCTCAATACGTATGAAATTCACAAAAATGAGTAATGATATCCCAACTTGCTATAGAAATCATGAATACTTGCTAAAGGTTATGGGATCGGTACAATATGGACTTGAATAATCATTCGGTGACTCATAAAAAACCAATGACTTAGGTCTGCGTCTTAGGTGAAGTCAACTAGCTTAGCTCTGCGTCTTAGGTGAAGTCAACTAGCAGCAAAACCATTCACCTCCTAAGCACAAATCCATTATCAAAAACACACACACACCCCCCAACAAAAAGTTCAATAGCAAAAAGCCCCCGGCCCCCGCCTCCTCCTTGTTATTGTTCGTTTGAATACTGGCTTAGGTCTGCGTCTTAGGTGAAGTCAACTAGCTTAGCTCTGCGTCTTAGGGGAAGTCAGTTTAAGTTCCAGCAAAAACACCCCATTTCCCATACAAATCCACAAACAACAAAATTCCCGTTTATATTACTCAGCTTAATGACAATAAGATTAAAAAGCACACCAAAGACAACGTTTTTTTATTTCTACCACAATTAACAGCTTACAACTGAGACAAAAGCCTAAAGCACTACCCATTCAGCCCCGATATCACCACCTAAGCATAAATCCATTAGCAAAAACATAAACCCATAACAAAAAAAGCACCGATATCACCACAAGCCCCAATACTCACCACCACATAGAAAAAGCCCAATAGTCAATAAAAGCATTCATCACCACCACCTGCAAAAACCCAAGAGCATCAAAAGCACAAAATCCACGGATCCACCACGCTGATAACGATTAATCACTAGCCCAAACAAACAACTACAGCGATAAGAACACTACAAACTATACCCAATTACTACTAACACTCATAAGAAATATACTAAATACTACTATTTCCACCTCAGTTAAGACACACCACCCATGAACCACAAAAAGCACCGATATCACCATCTAAGCATAAATCCATTAGCAAAAACATAAACCCATAACAAAAAGCACCGACATCACCACAAACCCCAATACTCACCACCACCTACAAAAAGCTCAATACTCAACACCACCTACAAAAAAAAGCACAAAATCCAACAACTACAGCGATAAGAACACTACAAACTATACCCAATTAATACCAATACTACTATTTCCACCCCACATAAGAACCCACAACCATTAATCACAACCACAAAATATCACTATTAATACCAATACTCATAAGAAATACACTAAATACTACTATTTACACCTCACATAAGAACCCACCACCCATGAACCACATACCACTATCAACACTCACCACACAACACACACATCTACACCTTCACATAGAGCTTTCACACAGAAAAGAGCTTTTGAGCCAGAAAATTGGGGCAGAACCGGCATAACCCTACTACTAAGATACTCTCCTCTATCCTACAAGATCGGATAGCCCCATACGCTAAAGCCATCATTGGTCAATATCAGGGTGGCTTCATCCCAGCCAAATCAGCGATTGATCAGATATTCACCCTTAGGCAGGCGATGGAAAAATGTCTGGAATTTAAGATTCCGTTATATCATCTATTTATAGACTTTAAGGCCGCCTACGAAAGCATAGCCAGGGTAGAACTATATAATGCCATGAGAGAATTCGGCATTCCAAACATATTGATACGACTTTGTACGTTGACCATGATCAACGTAACTAGTCAAGTAAAAATAGTGGGATTGCTGTCCAAACCAATAAACATCTAAAATGGACTCCGACAAGGGGACGGCCTGGCCTGCCTCCTCTTCAACCTGGCGTTGAGAAAGCAATCCGTGACTCTGGCGTCACAACTAGAGAGACTATTATCACCAAGTCCAGCCAAATACTTGCCTCCGCAGATGACATCGACATCATCGGTAGAACCGAATCCTCTATACAGGACTCCTTCACCCAGATCGAGCAGGCGGCACAAAAACTGGGACTGCACTTTAATGAGGGAAAACTAAGTACATGGTGGTAACTTCTGCGAAGAGAAGACCTAACGTTGGTCAAACTATCAGGACAGTGGAGCACGAATTTGAAGTAGTGGAATCCTTTAACTACCTTGGTTCAATAGTAGGAGCCGATAACAATATGGAAGAAGAAATACGCAAACGACCGATCAAATCTAACAAAGCCGATTATAGTCTATCAAAGCTCTTTAAATCCCGAAATTTATCCATAACATCTAAGCTACTACTGTACAAAACCATGGGAGGACGATTCCCGAGACACTACCACGATGAGTTGTACGCGATCTACCTTGAAGCTAATGTCGTAGCTCTGTAGACTCTGGTGGGCGGGACATCTAGCTCGAATGAGCGAAGAGGAGCCTGCTCGGAAACTCGTTTGTGGTAGGATATATGGGAGGAGACAGCGCGGCAGACCTTGTCTGCGATGGAGGGATGGCGTAGACCAGGACGCCCAGAGCCTGGGAGTGCCAAACTGGATGACATCGGCTCAAAATCGGGACAGTAGAGAGATTTGCTAAATGAGGCCAGGACCGGATCCTAGTTGTAGTGCCGATGATGGTAATGATGAAGATGGAGAGGATGTCCTTATATTTGATAATAAGCTTCGAAGACGTTGCTGAGTACAGGAAAGTTAAATAGCAAACGAGTATCTTGGTTATAGGCAACAGACAAGAGATGCTTTCTAACAATAAGAGATAACGTGAGTGAGAGGACGTAGCGGCGAGGGACACCAACATTAATTTAATGAAAAGCAGGTTGCAATTTTTTGGATTAAGCGAATTCGTTTAAGTGAGCGGAGAGACACTCTCTCATCCATTAAATTCATCTATTCAAAAACTAGGAATAACCGCCACAAGTTCAGCGAACAACTTGAGTGCTCGTCCATCAGAGGCTGTAGTGCCGCTGATGATGATGATACCTGTAAGAATATGCTGTCCAAAGGAAATTTTTATATTCCTATAGTTGATGACGTTACAGCTGCTTTAGTGACGCGGCAGCTAGACCGGTCCTGCCGGAACGAATCGAACAATACATATTTACAGTACATACTCCCCAACTACCTGCGCGCTCGAGGTCCCTCCATACAAACCCTTTGTCTCGGAAAAATGACTTTGAAATGAATTATAACGGTATTCTGTGACGTATTTCGTTGATATATTTTCATGCTTAGTGTTCAGGAACAGGACCAGGAATTGCCGACTAACAAAGTATAAGTATAACGCAATATTATGTCACTTGAAGCTACTATACCCCTAATTTTTAAACGCGTTTTTCTCGAAACCACTTTATTCAAGTCCATTGACACGATATCCCAAACTCTAATGAACCGATTGACTTGAAATTCGGTACACATCTTCTTGATATAACGCTCTAAAATCCCCACCAAGCTTTAAAAAAAATTACTTTTTAAAAAAAATTAATAACCAGAAAAAATTATGAGACAAATTGTTGAAGAGTTGTGGAGATGAAGGGACGATAACACGTGGTTGGACGTCCGTGCGCTGTGGCGGCTAGTTGATGAAAGAGAGTGATGATGTGCACGTACATCATCAGAAAGCATTTGCAACTTGACGAAAAGCAAAATAGTGGATGTTCGTTAAGTTCAACCAATTTCATTGTCGCCGGTGTCCGCATCGGATGTACACGAATGTAGAACATTAGATATCCAACACTTCCCCTCGATGAGCATACCAGTGCGAAAAAATTACTTCAGGTTTAAGAGGTCGAGATACCTCTCGTGCTTCGGTTTGGATAGGGCCTTAGTGAGAATGTCTGCAGGCATTTGTTCCGTGGGCATATATTCGACCGAGAGTGGTTCGCTGTCCAGTGCTTCACGGATGAAATGATGTCGGACGTCGATATGTTCGCTCCGGGAGTGGAATACGGGATTCTTAGCCAGCTTCCGAGCACCGTTGTTGTCGTTGAATAACTTCAGCTTGTCTGGTAAGGCGAATCCCAGTTGACTAATCAGCTTTTGTAGATGTGTGGCCTCTTTCGCCGCATCGGATATGGGCATATGCTCTGCTTCTGTGGATGATAGCGCGGTGGTTCTTTGTTTACGCGATTCCCATGAGACAGGTGTGCCGTTAAGAGTAAAGGCATACCCAGTGTACGATCTCCTGTCGCCCGGGCAGTTGGCCCAGTCCGCGTCGGCGTATCCGGTGAGACATTTTCCGCTCGTTTTATAGGATAACCCGATGTTCTCCGTGCCTTTCAGGTAGCGTAAGACACGTTTGATGGCTTTCCAGTGATGCTCATCGAAACAGTTGTTGAATTGGCTCAATCTGCTCACGGGAAAGGTTATATCTAGTCTTGTGCATACTGCCAGGTACATGAGAGATCCAATTAACTCTCGAAACGGCAAGTTTCTGTCGGGTTCCTCCTTACCTTTCTGTAGTATAGTGCCACTGTCCGGAGGTATACTCACGGGTTTCGAGGTTAAACGGTCTAGGACTTCGGATATTTATTTGGTTTGAGTCATCCCTCCTTGTCTCGGTGAAATTCGATTCCAAGAAAATGCTTTATTTCGCCGAGGTCCTTTGTGTTAAATGTTTTTGAGAGCTGCTTCGATAGTTTCTCGATCTTTGTTGTGCTTTGTGAGGAAACTAAAATGTCGTCCACGTATACGCTGACCAGTAGTATCATCATCATCATCATCGGCACTACAGCCGGGAACCGATCTTGGCCTTATTTAGCAAGTCCTGAGGCTTGTTAAATTTTCCATAATGATTTGTTTTTTCCGGGTAGGGTCATTAGTCTTGCGCCAGAGGCTCCCCGACGGGGAATCGAACCCCGGTCTCCCACGTGACAGGCGGGTATACTAACCACTATACTATCGATGAGCGACCAGTAGTATGCCCTTTCCTTTTCCTTTAAAGAATGTGCAAGGATCGGCAGTGGATACTCGAGACCGAGGCGTTTGAGCTCGTTGCTCAGCTTCGTGTTACACTGTCGTCCTGCTTCGCGAAGCCCGTATAGAGCTCTGTTTAGCATTTGTTTTGCTTTAATGTATTCTCTGCCTTTTCCGGATTGAATTAATCTCTCCAGGGCAACGTCGGTGTGTTTGGGGATCTCCATGTAAATTGTCTCGTCGAGCTCGCCATTTAGATAGGCCGTTGCAACATCAAGGTGGCGGTGCTCATGTTGTGTTGAGCAGCTAGGGCGGCCGTAATTCGGATGGAGCTCATTCTTGCAACTGGAGCGAACGTCTGGTGGTAGTCAATTCCGGGTACTTGGGAGAATCCTTGTGCAACGATGCGTGCCTTTCTTCGTTCTAGAGTGCTGTCGGGATTCGATTTGTTCCGCAAGACAAAACGGCTGCCGATGACTTTGTCTTGTTTCGGGCGATCTACCAGAGTCCAAGTGTCGTGTCTGATGATGGCATCGATTATCTTGATTCGTAGCGCCTCCGGCGAAGGTAACTCATCTCGGGATTCTATGGCGCATTTGAAGTTCTCGAACTTCGGGGAGAGATTATACAGGAGCATGATGCGTAGCAGTTCGTCGTTTACTTCGATTTCCATGTCGTTAAATTTATCGACGGTGTCAAAGAAGTCACTTAAGTGTGTTCGCACGTCGCCGTGATCGCTCATTCGATGAAGCGTCAGTCTCTTCAGTAGACTGGCCTTCCTGGCCGGACCTTTTGACTCGTACACGGAGATGAGTTTCTCCCATACTTCTCGGGAGGTTTCACACCCTTTGATAATCTTGACTTCAGATGGTCCGATCGCTAGTATGATGTCTGATTTAGCATTCCTGTCTCCTGTTTTCCACTGCTCGACCTCGCCTGTGCGCGTCTCCGTCGATTCAGGTTTCACAATTTCTTCAGTCACATAGCCCCATACGTCGTTCTTTACTAGGATCGCCACCATCTGCAGCTTCCAAGTGTCAAATTACCTTTCCGCAGTTGTTCGATGCTCGCTATGGATGGCGCCATTTTGTTGATAGACGAGAATTTAGCTTGCCTGTATTTATCCAACCGTGACTCTATTTCGCAGTGCTCTGGTGAATGCCTGGGCCCATAACCTGTTGAAGAGTTGTGGAGATGAAGCGAGGATGCCACGCGGTTGGACGTACGTGCGCTGTGGCGGCTAGTTGATGAAAGAGAGTGATGATGTGCACGTACATCATCAGGAAGCCTTTGCAACTTGACGAAATGCAAAATGGTGGATGTTCGTCAAGTTCAACCAATTTCATTGTCGCCGGTGTGCGCATCGAATGTACACTAATGTAGAACATTAGATGTCCAACACAAATCAACATTTTTTTTCAAACAGTTGTCATTTAGCGAATTTTTTTTTTTTTATTTCTTCGAGGTAGGGACAATTACAACTGATTAAGAATCCATTTTTGTTTTTTTTTTTTCAGAAAATTAGAGAACCGTGTCAATCGGGACACACGTTTTTGTTTTAACCCCCCCCCCCCCCCACTGCCCCCCAGTTCTCCATGTTGGAATTTTAGAAATTTTGGAAATTTTTTTTTTTTATTATGTTATAAATAAATATTTGGCGAAAATCCGATAGTAAAAATATTAACGTTTATTTTTTAACACAATTCTAAATAACATTCAAATTTGGCCCTCTACACCAAAATGCCCCCCTAATATTATTTAATAAAAATATTATTAATAGTGTGTGCGCACTTTTTGCAGAAACTGTGAATTCTGACAAAAGTGTTATACGGACACTCGATTTGGGTTATTGTATCGGCCAATTCATTTATCCGGGGCATAACCCCGGGAATACCAAATAAAGTTCGATTGAAAGCTAAGTAAACGTAGATATACAATATTTAAACGGCTTTCAGTTGCTACTATTTCAAGGGCGTAGAATTTATTGTTAGGGTAGATTTCATGAATGTTGAATTTCATTTCAAGTCCATTGTACACTGAGGATCAAATGCAGTCTATTAACCATTGGATTTCCGTAATTATTTCGGATAAATGCTATGACCAAGTTTGAAAGAGCAACAAAAATGTTGATGGGCATTTGAAGATATTACGAAACCGCTTTCTCCACTCGCAAAGTTGTTGTTATATTTATCCTACGGAAAAATCAATTATTGGCTGATATAACCATAAATACAGAAGAAACAGCCGCGTAAAATAATAGACAGCGAAACAACATACAATGTATAAGGACAAACGCTACAACGATTATTTTTTCCGACGAATTTAGCTTCAACAATACTCAATATCGTAAAAGCTACAAAAGTCACGTACGGGCATAACTAACAGAATCATTTAGCCTACAGACACAGTGTGCGCGTCCAACGTATTAGACTTCCACAAGTGTTTAGGATAAACAAGTATCAGACAATCTTTGATTTAACAATTCAAAATCAAAAAGCTCGATTGCTAACGGTAACAAATTATAAAACCGCTACTAGTAATCGGAAAAGCTCATTCAATAACTTTGACTCACCGATTGGTCATGGTGTCATTTCCGTTTTCCGCTTGTTGAACAGGTATCACGTTCGCATTTGTAGCGGAGTGATTGTGATTCGTTGTTGAGTTCAGATGCGGATGCGACTGCTGTTGAGATTGCTGCTGTTGTGGTTGGTGGTGTACTTCAGCCTTTATGGAACCGGTTAAGCTTTTGGATTGTTTAGATTGCTGTTTGTATCGGCTAAGTGCAAAGAATAAAGCCAGAACCGCTTTCAATCTACCCGCACAGATGTCGTTCGTGGTTATTGCATCTAAGCCAGTAACAGCTTGCGACCTCAGGATGTTGAGGCAGGAGTTTACGTTGTCAAACTGCAAAGAAAATGAAACAGTTTTTTTTAACAACTTTATTATATTAATTAACAACTAAATAAATGTATATATGTATAAATGTACTTAACTAACGTGATTATTGGTTTTAGTTGTTTTTCAATTGTTCATTGGTTGCTTATTATACATGGTATCGTTGGCAGATTTATGTTTTTAAATACGAGCATTCCCATAAGCAATACAGAGGCAAGATCAGCTCGTAAATTGTGTGGGTTTTATAGTCATGGTGTCGCAATAGTTGGGAGGATATTGCGCCTTCCCCATCAAAGCGTTTCTTAAAGCCGGCGATTCCTAAGTTGTCCCTTTTTGACAATTTTGTTAACGGTTCAAAATTCGATGATTGGGTGATGAACTGGGCCTTCATTAATTTGGTTTATGGGTGCAGAAATTCCGCGATACTGCTGCGGCTATCAATGCGCTTCGGGTGGGGGCTAGTCAATCTTCAAGGGCCTCTTAGAAACAGCAAAATCGTGCAAAATAGCTTAAGGGTAAGGCCACGGCTTTCATTTCGGAAGAGAGGCGACTCATTTGGATTTCTAAAAGTACTCGTACAAAAAATTTTGAAAAATGACTTCAACTTCCATCTTTTTAAGATCCGTATCGTTCAAAAACTCAAGGAGCATGACGAATTGTGTGAAATTGTTTATGAATTCTGTGCAACGATGTTGCAGAAATTTCAAACTGTAAATTTCACTTTTTTGGAGTGACTAAGTCCTTTTTCGTTGAAATGAAGATATCAATAAGCAAAACTTGGTAGCCTCCAAGAATAACGACTCAACACACCAAAAACCATTGGATTTTTTTTATTACACTTCTTTTCTTTTTTGCGCGTTTTTTTACGCGACCTTTTACGCGACTTTTTGCGGGGCCTTTTTGCGCGAAGACACCAACCCCCAGCCGAGACACCAACCCCCAGAGAATGTGGCGTCGCTTCCTGTCCCACAACCCCCTATAACACATTACTGAGATGTTCGCGCGGGGGATGAACCGCAAAGTGGTGGGATCCGTCGGATTGTCTCGTCTAGAGCATATAAACCGAATTGCACGGAGCAATACCCGTGATAATGTTTGTAAAACAGACAGAGGTCAGCTACACGCCCTCGATGTGATAGCGACTGTAGTCCCGACGTCAGCGCCGTGTCTCCATCAGGCGAATCGCTCATCCCTGTATGTTCTCATGTAGGTTGAGGGTATGCTTAGGAGCGGAGTTCCAAACATAAGAGCAATATTCGAATGCCGGTCTAATTTGGGATTTATACAGGAGACACAGTTGGGCCGGAGTAAAACATTTCTTGGCTCTAAAACTATAACTCGGTTTTCCAGAGACGGACTGGCTGTATTCGGCACGTGTTTATGTCACAATATATTCCCACAGACCGTGACGCCGAGTAACTTCAAGCTTTCCCCAGATTCGAGGACCTGGCCATTCATCATCAGCTGTGAAACCTATGATCCACTTTTCTATGTGAATATTGTATACTGTGTCTTCGTTGCATTGAAATCGCCGAGAATGACCTTTCCCCACTACATGACCTTATCCAGATTCCAACTCAGAGAGTCAATCTGGCTACATCTCACTCGAAAATGAGGAAACAAGTGTACTACAATATCATCCGCAAAACTGAACACTCGATTATCCGTTGACTCCAATAATTCATTTGTGTCACACAAAAACAAAGTTGGAGCCAAAACAGAACCTTGGGGCATCCCGGAATTAACAGAAGCCTCGTCGTCTACAACAACCGGGGATGATCGATTTTCGATAAAGCCGTTCATCCAGAACGGCGACAGTTCTGGAGCACAATTCTTAAGCTGGTATTCCGTCTGGGCAGGTTTCCTTCTAACAGTCCAGTCCACGTAGAATGCGTTGAATAGTATGTGGGCGGAACTTCACATCCCACATCAAAGACCGTGCCGGCGCGATCAAAGGTGGCTCCAAATGGGTCGGCATCGAGGTTTGAATTCGTGGAAAATAAATTTGCGAACACATTAGCTTTATCCTTTAAATTTGTGACTAGTTTCCCGCTTTCCGCCTCTAACGGGGGGAAAAGTGGGGGAAGCGAAATTATTGCTGATAGCCCTTGGCATTGACCAGAAGGGACGCGAACCAGTTGTGTACTCAATAAGTTTATTGGTCATTCTGTCGCTGTAAGCTTTCTTCGCGGTATCAATCGCGGATTGGAGCGCCATTGTTTAAAAGTTCTACTTTTTTCCGCTGTGAGAGTAATCAAGTCGCGAAGGTTAAGATGGGCGGGACACGTGGCGCGAATGCGGTAAGCCAACGAGAAAGTGACCGATAGGGCGGCCGCGACGGAGATGCGAGGACAATGCTAGGTTTGACCTCGGGGAGATCGGATCGGATGGTCGAACATGGAAGGAGAGAGCACAGGACAGGGAAAAATGGCGGAGTCGAGTCGGTGAGGTCTTGAACTTCCGGGTTCCTACAGTCCAATATATAATAATAATAAAAACTTTTTGCCGCTGTAATCTGCTCTTTTTTTTATCAAATCAAGGTTTATCAGATGAGTTTAATTTGATGGAATGCGGAATATATATCTCCATCCCGACGAGTATAATCTCTGTGACCGATTCCGCGCATGCGTTAAAATCGGCATATCTAAAGCACACCTCCGACCACGGAAAGAATGCAAAGAATTCTCCCAAATTATCCCAGTTAGCAGCCCCATACCTCCATACATGGCGAAACTGCTCAGCTATCTGTTTGAAATGCAAATGACTGCGCGACCAATACCAAGCAGGGATCTGAGTTTCCCAGTGGCGCAGCAACTCCCGTGGTATAAATGCTCGGCTCGGATGTCAAAAACAGATTCAGAGGGTTCGTATAATCACCTCGGGTATTGCGCATTTGCATGGGTTTGTGGCGGTTCCGCCAAACCCCACGGTTCGCTTTCCTGAAAAACCCCCATAACTTTCACCCAATCTCCTAATTTCACTAATGCAATCGCATTAGCATCTTAAATGCTTCACGCATTAAAGAGATCAAATCTGTAATCAAAAAGGCCCTGGAAAAGCAACATTACCTTTCATGCATCTCTTCGCATACAATTCTCCGTAAGGTTCCTTTCTTAACTTATCAGGCAGAACTCATTGTTACAACCCAACTCCCATTGTTTCCCGCCAATGCATTTGCATTGGCACCTGAAGACATTTTTTTTTGCAAGGACATTGAATGCATACAACGCATTGTCTGAAATTCTTAAAGTAGTTCCCTAAAGTGCATATGCACCATAAATACAAACCAATCGGTACCCATTGTTATCATTTGAAAGCCAATGTCGGACGGCTTGTTTTTATAGCTGCAACAAGCCGACCAGCGTTTTGTTGTTCAATAGACAAACAATCATCCATTTCGTACGTCGCCACAAACTAATTTCCCTGCATATACGATTGTAGGCAAGGGATTTGTTTCTGCCACCAATTCCATTAGCACCTTTGTCCCAACGTCGATAATAGCGACGACGCATCGCGTAAACAATGACCCGCATTACCGAACGAAGCATTTGGTCGCTTCTCCCTTTGTCTGTTCATATTTCGGGATCTGCTTCTCATCAGCAGCAGTATAAGCAAACACAAACCCAATTAGCAACTAATGAAATTCGGCTTGTTTTCTTAGCCGAATTCACTTCTCATGGATGCACATTTTCCCTTTCTTTGTTTAGATCCGTTCTCATGGTGTGTCCCATGAAAGAACCCATGTACACACATACATGTGTACTACCAACGATCTTCTCCCCAAACGATTGAATATCGTTAAGTCGTTTGCCACCATCCAACCGTTCAAGTCGGCTCGGCTTTCGCTCTCCGTCGCGCGGCGGCGAGGCGGTATATGTATTCGGAGTCGTGGGTGAAATAAATCCTAATTACTCGGTATTGCTGTACGCAAATTTTATTCGTCACCCATTGAGTTCAGCGTGAATTTATTGACGTCGTAGTTTAAGTGAACTATAATAAAGGGGAAAGTTAATCTATAAGTAAACATTCAAGAACAAATTACAAACTCGCGACAGTGATATAAAATGAATAATAAATATCTAGACATCAGCACGAACAATATTGTGTGTTTTATTTCAACGGTTTTGTCTCCTTGCTGTGTCGCAGTTTCTGGGTATTACCGCCATCCTTACTCTTTTGTGAACAATTAACTTGGTGCTCTTTTGTTGCTTTGATAAAATGTGGAACAATCAGTGATTCGCGGTGAACAGTTTGTGGGGACGGAGTAGAACCCTGTGCCGTACGCCGGCACCACGACTTCGCCCCCCACAGACGAGATGAGTCAAGTTGCGACCAACAGCGAACATCTCCGCTAGATTCCCAGCCTCGTCGGTGCTGTTAGAATTTATCAACTAGCCGGAGTTGTGAACATTAAAACCGCCAAGGACGAACATTTCTGAACGCGGGTGGTTGATCTGTGTCAAGTCGACGGTAAGTGAAAAATGTTCGAAAAGTGTCCTCCGTCGATCGTCATTCGGGGAGCGGTAAAGACAACAAAGAAATTTAAAAAAATTCCCCAGCACGACCTTCAAGCATATGATGTCCAAGTTATTAGGTTCTAACGCTTCCATCCTTTGGCAAGCCAGATCGGACGGCGTGAAGACGCAGACTCCATCTTTAAAACGGAATTTCGAATGTAAGTCGTATCCTGAGCAACGAAGATATGTCGCATCAGTCGACGAATTGACCGGATGTCAGTTAGGATAAGGATATCAGGTGTCGCTGCCTGCAAATATTGGTGCACGGTGTTTACTTTTTTAGTGGTGCTCATGATGTTACAAAATGCTGTTACCAGTCGAGCGTCGCCAGAGTTTCGGGAGCGAGCCCGCTTATGCGATGACGGATTTGTTATCTATCATAATATTTGCATGTTGTTCCCCCTGACATAGTTTCCCCCGGAGATTCGAATGGAAAACTAGTTTACCTCCGAAATTCTCTATCCAAGATTTATTGCCGTGTACATGTAAGTCCGAGCCATCAGCCATACATCCGAAACATAGTCGGAGATTTCTCCCGACGATATCGCGGAATCTACAGCGTGACGGGGTGGGATCTCGCCTTGGAACTGACTTACCACCTAAACCGTCCTTTTCTGGAACCGGTCCATCACCCCAGCTCCGATAGATGGCCAGAGGTTTTTCCCAACCATTTCACGGAGCCTACATCTTGATGGGTGGTATTTCACAGGGAGACAGATCGTTAGGACTCCATCTACCCCTCGCCCTTCAGTTGCGTCTTACGACAAGCCGGCCTAGCTGTGAGTATATTCTAATGCTCTATTCAGAAGGCTAACGACTCGTCCCTGAGCGACTGTTTGGGGCACTTTATCCATAAATGGGATGATTGGGCATATTTTTATTTTGAGAATGCCCGAGGACAGTAGACAAATGTCAACAGTGAGAATTATGGAAGCCTGATTAGAGGATTCCTTTTGTCGAACCTGCCAATTTTTTTTTATCATTCGCATCACACACCCGATTTCCACGGGACAGAGCCACTCTACGTAGCCTGCTTTCCGTCAAAAACTGATCAGTCGTTCTGACAATATCCAATGGCTAACGAGGTGGCGAAACTTGACCACAATAGATTTCTTTTATAGAATTATCTAAAAAAAAGGGCGTCAAAAAAAATATTCGCCATGAAATACAATATATAATTGGGATTCCTACAGGGCTTTTCAAACAGTAAGTGCAACTCGATTCAAGACGTTTGAATGATATGCTTTTTAAAAAGTGAAATCCGCAACATCACTCGTTGCAAAAATATTTTTAATACAATCATCGAGTAGTTAGTCGCGTATACGATTTTAAATATACAAATTTGTCATCAGACACCTTTTATTACATTTGTAGGTTAGTAGCAAAACGGATCTGCCTGAATGTGTATCCATTTTTGGAGCTCTGCGACGCAAGTCGAATTACTCCAACGTGTATGTGAGCAGTCATAAATTAAAATTCAAGAAGGACACGTTATCATTATAAGTCATACAGGAAGAATTATCTGAAGAAATAATAAATGCAAAGTTGACAAGATAAAACACAAGCAGGCTATCCGCAGGAACAGAAGAAGAAAGTCACTACAGCTGAACAGGGCAGCATTACCTCAACGCCCCCTGCACCCAGTCGCCGAACCCACCAGCAGAAGCAGCAACTGCAGCGACCGCTCAACGGTCAATACACGTAAGTCCTTCACGAGTTATTATTTATAATTATAATATATTACTATATTAAATAATGTATAGCATACATATATATATCAATTTTCAAATTGTTAACAAATAACTATAACAACCTATTGAACTGCAAACAACAGTAATTGAAAATAAACAAAATTCAGAAAAGAGAGAGAAAGATAAGTAAGTCAAATTAATGGAAAGGGAAACGATGTTGGCTGGCGCAAGGCTAATAACCTTGCCCGGAAAAACAAATTATTATGGAAAATTTAACAAGCCTCGGGACTTGCTAAATAAGGCCGAGACCGTATCCCGGTTGTAGTGCCGATGATGATGATGATGATGATGATGATGATGATGATGATGATGATGATGATGATGATGATGATGATGATGATGATGATGATGATGATGATGAAACGATGTTATATACTTAAGCAACCACCAGTTAGCTTGCGATCCAAATTGAAAAAATACCATTTGTGGGCGCTTCTTATAACAAGTGTTGGTAGAGGTTTAGCCGTGCGTCAATCCTTGAGTTGACTCCATCGTTGGGCAAAAATTGCAAAAGGCCAAAGCTGGCTTAAACTGAGTCGGGTGCCGTAAGCGAGTAAGTAGATTTTTCTGTAGTACATGGTATATAGATAGTTTGACAGTGTTTTTATTGGTACCCTGAAAAATTTCTCGCTGACTTGAAATCTTACGGCGCCTTTTGAATCATTTCCAATACTCTCATACGTTTTGAAAGACAGTGAAAACTCATTCAAGGCCCTAATATTACCATATTCCCTGATCGTCCTGCAAGAAATAGCATAGGTTTGTATGTAGTACAAATGATTTTTGTTCGAAGGGAGTTTGTAGACATTCTCAATCGTGTCTTTCTTTCTTTCTATTCTTCAACGAACAATCGTCCAACTTGCTGACGAAACCTACGAACAGGCTCCATCTGTATGTTTGATGATTCATTTTTGCTGACAGACTCACCCCCGCTAAGTCATTTATTTATGTTATTTAGAAGAATAGACATTCAAAAATTGATCCCAAACATTTGTACACCCGTGTATTCTAAAAGTCAGAATAAGTTCCAATCTGATTACTCATTTGAAAGAGCTCCAATCCTAATCCATCAACGAAAATTCCTATATTATAATATTCAAAAAACCGGGACACCCGTCAATTCTCCACCCTCATTTACCCTTCTTTCAATCCCATAATATTTGCCCATTCCAAAACGAGCTCCGGCTGGAAGCACAACTAAAAGTAAAAGTACGAATATCTAGCCAAAGGCTATAAATCGAATTCAGAATACCGTGATGCAATGACACACACTCGGCATGAAGTAGACACGCCAGGCACTCATCGATCCTCACATCTGGCAGCGATGGTCGTTTTTTCCGCCAGCTTCGAAAACGGCAATCTTTGTGTTTTTATGGACCATTGCATCTGCTAGCTGGAGATGGATCTATAGGCCGTTAAATGAACAGACACCCGAAGTCGGACACGCGCTACAAATTGAATCGGGTTCGGCGATGCAATCCCGACTATATGTGCCTCGGTCTCGGACATCGCTTAAGTTCAAGTTCATTCATCAAAATTTGCCTCCAAGCGTTTGCGACTTAATTAAGACATAGTGCTCCATGAGTATCCGTAAGTGTTTGAGGGTGTACTCAATGGAGTGCAGCTCATATCTTGTATCTTATTATGACCTCATTCCATTTGAATCTATGATATTATCACGTTTAACTTTAAACTATGTGCGACATGATATGCAGATGTATAAACTAGATACAACTTGATTGGTTGGCAATGAAATGGGATTTTCTAGAATGTGAGACAAAAAGTATCTCAAGATATTTGAGGGTTGAGGGTATGCTTAGGAGCGGAGTTCCAAACATAAGAGCAATATTCGAATGCCGGTCTAATTTGGGATTTATACAGGAGACACAGTTGGGCCGGAGTAAAACATTTCTTGGCTCTAAAACTATAACTCGGTTTTCCAGAGACGGACTGGCTGTATTCGGCACGTGTTTATGTCACAATATATTCCCACAGACCGTGACGCCGAGTAACTTCAAGCTTTCCCCAGATTCGAGGACCTGGCCATTCATCATCAGCTGTGAAACCTATGATCCACTTTTCTATGTGAATATTGTATACTGTGTCTTCGTTGCATTGAAATCGCCGAGAATGACCTTTCCCCACTACATGACCTTATCCAGATTCCAACTCAGAGAGTCAATCTGGCTACATCTCACTCGAAAATGAGGAAACAAGTGTACTACAATATCATCCGCAAAACTGAACACTCGATTATCCGTTGACTCCAATAATTCATTTGTGTCACACAAAAACAAAGTTGGAGCCAAAACAGAACCTTGGGGCATCCCGGAATTAACAGAAGCCTCGTCGTCTACAACAACCGGGGATGATCGATTTTCGATAAAGCCGTTCATCCAGAACGGCGACAGTTCTGGAGCACAATTCTTAAGCTGGTATTCCGTCTGGGCAGGTTTCCTTCTAACAGTCCAGTCCACGTAGAATGCGTTGAATAGTATGTGGGCGGAACTTCACATCCCACATCAAAGACCGTGCCGGCGCGATCAAAGGTGGCTCCAAATGGGTCGGCATCGAGGTTTGAATTCGTGGAAAATAAATTTGCGAACACATTAGCTTTATCCTTTAAATTTGTGACTAGTTTCCCGCTTTCCGCCTCTAACGGGGGAAAAGTGGGGGAAGCGAAATTATTGCTGATAGCCCTTGGCATTGACCAGAAGGGACGCGAACCAGTTGTGTACTCAATAAGTTTATTGGTCATTCTGTCGCTGTAAGCTTTCTTCGCGGTATCAATCGCGGATTGGAGCGCCATTGTTTAAAAGTTCTACTTTTTTCCGCTGTGAGAGTAATCAAGTCGCGAAGGTTAAGATGGGCGGGACACGTGGCGCGAATGCGGTAAGCCAACGAGAAAGTGACCGATAGGGCGGCCGCGACGGAGATGCGAGGACAATGCTAGGTTTGACCTCGGGGAGATCGGATCGGATGGTCGAACATGGAAGGAGAGAGCACAGGACAGGGAAAAATGGCGGAGTCGAGTCGGTGAGGTCTTGAACTTCCGGGTTCCTACAGTCCAATATATAATAATAATAAAAACTTTTTGCCGCTGTAATCTGCTCTTTTTTTTATCAAATCAAGGTTTATCAGATGAGTTTAATTTGATGGAATGCGGAATATATATCTCCATCCCGACGAGTATAATCTCTGTGACCGATTCCGCGCATGCGTTAAAATCGGCATATCTAAAGCACACCTCCGACCACGGAAAGAATGCAAAGAATTCTCCCAAATTATCCCAGTTAGCAGCCCCATACCTCCATACATGGCGAAACTGCTCAGCTATCTGTTTGAAATGCAAATGACTGCGCGACCAATACCAAGCAGGGATCTGAGTTTCCCAGTGGCGCAGCAACTCCCGTGGTATAAATGCTCGGCTCGGATGTCAAAAACAGATTCAGAGGGTTCGTATAATCACCTCGGGTATTGCGCATTTGCATGGGTTTGTGGCGGTTCCGCCAAACCCCACGGTTCGCTTTCCTGAAAAACCCCCATAACTTTCACCCAATCTCCTAATTTCACTAATGCAATCGCATTAGCATCTTAAATGCTTCACGCATTAAAGAGATCAAATCTGTAATCAAAAAGGCCCTGGAAAAGCAACATTACCTTTCATGCATCTCTTCGCATACAATTCTCCGTAAGGTTCCTTTCTTAACTTATCAGGCAGAACTCATTGTTACAACCCAACTCCCATTGTTTCCCGCCAATGCATTTGCATTGGCACCTGAAGACATTTTTTTTTGCAAGGACATTGAATGCATACAACGCATTGTCTGAAATTCTTAAAGTAGTTCCCTAAAGTGCATATGCACCATAAATACAAACCAATCGGTACCCATTGTTATCATTTGAAAGCCAATGTCGGACGGCTTGTTTTTATAGCTGCAACAAGCCGACCAGCGTTTTGTTGTTCAATAGACAAACAATCATCCATTTCGTACGTCGCCACAAACTAATTTCCCTGCATATACGATTGTAGGCAAGGGATTTGTTTCTGCCACCAATTCCATTAGCACCTTTGTCCCAACGTCGATAATAGCGACGACGCATCGCGTAAACAATGACCCGCATTACCGAACGAAGCATTTGGTCGCTTCTCCCTTTGTCTGTTCATATTTCGGGATCTGCTTCTCATCAGCAGCAGTATAAGCAAACACAAACCCAATTAGCAACTAATGAAATTCGGCTTGTTTTCTTAGCCGAATTCACTTCTCATGGATGCACATTTTCCCTTTCTTTGTTTAGATCCGTTCTCATGGTGTGTCCCATGAAAGAACCCATGTACACACATACATGTGTACTACCAACGATCTTCTCCCCAAACGATTGAATATCGTTAAGTCGTTTGCCACCATCCAACCGTTCAAGTCGGCTCGGCTTTCGCTCTCCGTCGCGCGGCGGCGAGGCGGTATATGTATTCGGAGTCGTGGGTGAAATAAATCCTAATTACTCGGTATTGCTGTACGCAAATTTTATTCGTCACCCATTGAGTTCAGCGTGAATTTATTGACGTCGTAGTTTAAGTGAACTATAATAAAGGGGAAAGTTAATCTATAAGTAAACATTCAAGAACAAATTACAAACTCGCGACAGTGATATAAAATGAATAATAAATATCTAGACATCAGCACGAACAATATTGTGTGTTTTATTTCAACGGTTTTGTCTCCTTGCTGTGTCGCAGTTTCTGGGTATTACCGCCATCCTTACTCTTTTGTGAACAATTAACTTGGTGCTCTTTTGTTGCTTTGATAAAATGTGGAACAATCAGTGATTCGCGGTGAACAGTTTGTGGGGACGGAGTAGAACCCTGTGCCGTACGCCGGCACCACGACTTCGCCCCCCACAGACGAGATGAGTCAAGTTGCGACCAACAGCGAACATCTCCGCTAGATTCCCAGCCTCGTCGGTGCTGTTAGAATTTATCAACTAGCCGGAGTTGTGAACATTAAAACCGCCAAGGACGAACATTTCTGAACGCGGGTGGTTGATCTGTGTCAAGTCGACGGTAAGTGAAAAATGTTCGAAAAGTGTCCTCCGTCGATCGTCATTCGGGGAGCGGTAAAGACAACAAAGAAATTTAAAAAAATTCCCCAGCACGACCTTCAAGCATATGATGTCCAAGTTATTAGGTTCTAACGCTTCCATCCTTTGGCAAGCCAGATCGGACGGCGTGAAGACGCAGACTCCATCTTTAAAACGGAATTTCGAATGTAAGTCGTATCCTGAGCAACGAAGATATGTCGCATCAGTCGACGAATTGACCGGATGTCAGTTAGGATAAGGATATCAGGTGTCGCTGCCTGCAAATATTGGTGCACGGTGTTTACTTTTTTAGTGGTGCTCATGATGTTACAAAATGCTGTTACCAGTCGAGCGTCGCCAGAGTTTCGGGAGCGAGCCCGCTTATGCGATGACGGATTTGTTATCTATCATAATATTTGCATGTTGTTCCCCCTGACATAGTTTCCCCCGGAGATTCGAATGGAAAACTAGTTTACCTCCGAAATTCTCTATCCAAGATTTATTGCCGTGTACATGTAAGTCCGAGCCATCAGCCATACATCCGAAACATAGTCGGAGATTTCTCCCGACGATATCGCGGAATCTACAGCGTGACGGGGTGGGATCTCGCCTTGGAACTGACTTACCACCTAAACCGTCCTTTTCTGGAACCGGTCCATCACCCCAGCTCCGATAGATGGCCAGAGGTTTTTCCCAACCATTTCACGGAGCCTACATCTTGATGGGTGGTATTTCACAGGGAGACAGATCGTTAGGACTCCATCTACCCCTCGCCCTTCAGTTGCGTCTTACGACAAGCCGGCCTAGCTGTGAGTATATTCTAATGCTCTATTCAGAAGGCTAACGACTCGTCCCTGAGCGACTGTTTGGGGCACTTTATCCATAAATGGGATGATTGGGCATATTTTTATTTTGAGAATGCCCGAGGACAGTAGACAAATGTCAACAGTGAGAATTATGGAAGCCTGATTAGAGGATTCCTTTTGTCGAACCTGCCAATTTTTTTTTATCATTCGCATCACACACCCGATTTCCACGGGACAGAGCCACTCTACGTAGCCTGCTTTCCGTCAAAAACTGATCAGTCGTTCTGACAATATCCAATGGCTAACGAGGTGGCGAAACTT
This sequence comes from Microdon myrmicae, assembly GCA_963931805.1. Lineage (NCBI taxonomy): Eukaryota > Metazoa > Arthropoda > Insecta > Diptera > Syrphidae > Microdon > Microdon myrmicae. Next base: position 67,754,482 of record OZ007496.1, on the reverse strand, counting down.
GACCACAATAGATTTCTTTTATAGAATTATCTAAAAAAAAGGGCGTCAAAAAAAATATTCGCCATGAAATACAATATATAATTGGGATTCCTACAGGGCTTTTCAAACAGTAAGTGCAACTCGATTCAAGACGTTTGAATGATATGCTTTTTAAAAAGTGAAATCCGCACCATCACTCGTTGCAAAAATATTTTTAATACAATCATCGAGTAGTTAGTCGCGTATACGATTTTAAATATACAAATTTGTCATCAGACACCTTTTATTACATTTGTAGGTTAGTAGCAAAACGGATCTGCCTGAATGTGTATCCATTTTTGGAGCTCTGCGACGCAAGTCGAATTACTCCAACGTGTATGTGAGCAGTCATAAATTAAAATTCAAGAAGGACACGTTATCATTATAAGTCATACAGGAAGAATTATCTGAAGAAATAATAAATGCAAAGTTGACAAGATAAAACACAAGCAGGCTATCCGCAGGAACAGAAGAAGAAAGTCACTACAGCTGAACAGGGCAGCATTACCTCAACGCCCCCTGCACCCAGTCGCCGAACCCACCAGCAGAAGCAGCAACTGCAGCGACCGCTCAACGGTCAATACACGTAAGTCCTTCACGAGTTATTATTTATAATTATAATATATTACTATATTAAATAATGTATAGCATACATATATATATCAATTTTCAAATTGTTAACAAATAACTATAACAACCTATTGAACTGCAAACAACAGTAATTGAAAATAAACAAAATTCAGAAAAGAGAGAGAAAGATAAGTAAGTCAAATTAATGGAAAGGGAAACGATGTTGGCTGGCGCAAGGCTAATAACCTTGCCCGGAAAAACAAATTATTATGGAAAATTTAACAAGCCTCGGGACTTGCTAAATAAGGCCGAGACCGTATCCCGGTTGTAGTGCCGATGATGATGATGATGATGATGATGATGATGATGATGATGATGATGATGATGATGATGATGATGATGATGATGATGATGATGATGATGATGATGAAACGATGTTATATACTTAAGCAACCACCAGTTAGCTTGCGATCCAAATTGAAAAAATACCATTTGTGGGCGCTTCTTATAACAAGTGTTGGTAGAGGTTTAGCCGTGCGTCAATCCTTGAGTTGACTCCATCGTTGGGCAAAAATTGCAAAAGGCCAAAGCTGGCTTAAACTGAGTCGGGTGCCGTAAGCGAGTAAGTAGATTTTTCTGTAGTACATGGTATATAGATAGTTTGACAGTGTTTTTATTGGTACCCTGAAAAATTTCTCGCTGACTTGAAATCTTACGGCGCCTTTTGAATCATTTCCAATACTCTCATACGTTTTGAAAGACAGTGAAAACTCATTCAAGGCCCTAATATTACCATATTCCCTGATCGTCCTGCAAGAAATAGCATAGGTTTGTATGTAGTACAAATGATTTTTGTTCGAAGGGAGTTTGTAGACATTCTCAATCGTGTCTTTCTTTCTTTCTATTCTTCAACGAACAATCGTCCAACTTGCTGACGAAACCTACGAACAGGCTCCATCTGTATGTTTGATGATTCATTTTTGCTGACAGACTCACCCCCGCTAAGTCATTTATTTATGTTATTTAGAAGAATAGACATTCAAAAATTGATCCCAAACATTTGTACACCCGTGTATTCTAAAAGTCAGAATAAGTTCCAATCTGATTACTCATTTGAAAGAGCTCCAATCCTAATCCATCAACGAAAATTCCTATATTATAATATTCAAAAAACCGGGACACCCGTCAATTCTCCACCCTCATTTACCCTTCTTTCAATCCCATAATATTTGCCCATTCCAAAACGAGCTCCGGCTGGAAGCACAACTAAAAGTAAAAGTACGAATATCTAGCCAAAGGCTATAAATCGAATTCAGAATACCGTGATGCAATGACACACACTCGGCATGAAGTAGACACGCCAGGCACTCATCGATCCTCACATCTGGCAGCGATGGTCGTTTTTTCCGCCAGCTTCGAAAACGGCAATCTTTGTGTTTTTATGGACCATTGCATCTGCTAGCTGGAGATGGATCTATAGGCCGTTAAATGAACAGACACCCGAAGTCGGACACGCGCTACAAATTGAATCGGGTTCGGCGATGCAATCCCGACTATATGTGCCTCGGTCTCGGACATCGCTTAAGTTCAAGTTCATTCATCAAAATTTGCCTCCAAGCGTTTGCGACTTAATTAAGACATAGTGCTCCATGAGTATCCGTAAGTGTTTGAGGGTGTACTCAATGGAGTGCAGCTCATATCTTGTATCTTATTATGACCTCATTCCATTTGAATCTATGATATTATCACGTTTAACTTTAAACTATGTGCGACATGATATGCAGATGTATAAACTAGATACAACTTGATTGGTTGGCAATGAAATGGGATTTTCTAGAATGTGAGACAAAAAGTATCTCAAGATATTTGTGTCATGTCGAAGCTGTTAAATTGCATTCGAAATGTGAGGCGAGAACAATGCGAATATGTCACGCTAATAAAAGGTGTCTGTGGTGTCAATTATGTCCAACAGATTTATGGCCATTCTGGCAGCCAATGAAGGTGGGAAAGGTTTCAATGGATACAACCTGAATAACATGACTCTCTGTCAAGTTCGAAATGGGGACATTGGGGCTCTTCAGTCGACTGGTGAACAAAGATTTATGTACTGTTATAGTAATTGGTATGGATATTAGATACTTTTTGATATTGTACGGACATATAATTGGCAATTTCCATTTTATTATAATAGGCATTGCCTTAAGGAATAAGACAGGTGCTGTCATCTTTATAACAACTATGTTTCCCATTCAAAGTGCGCACCGCAGTACAAATTGGTCAGAGAAAATCAATTGGGTTCAAAACTATAACCTTCACAACTGTCAATCCCTATTATAAACGTTGATAAAAACAAGAATTGACTCCATTTAAGGCACTTGTTTCGTTATTTAAGCGGCGGTATAATTACATTTTGACCTTTATCGTGCATTATATATGACTCGATGACAATCAAGAGTTGTTTGTGGTTTGATCATGACCATCCCCAAACGCAAATTGAAATGTCCTGCCGTTATTCGTAAAAAATTGTTTTTAAAACAAACGCCTTTATGGGTAGATTCGTTAGTCAAGGTAGGCCTTCCGTCCACCGGACTTTATTAAGGTTTATTCTTCGGAAATCTTCTCGTGCGGTGGTGGGGCGGGGGGGGGGGGGGGTCTCTCAGATATTTTGCGTTCTCTACCGGAACGAATTTTGGTACAGAGATGCACGTCTTATCGCTTGTCGCGAGGTGAACCTGCAATTTGTGGGACCTGTCGAATAGTCTTGTGGGGGGTTTCTCTATTCTACATGAGAAACAACCCACAATTCCAACCAACATTTCCACCCAATTTCGACCGCTTTCAGCGCGTCATACTTACCAATTTCCATTATATGTATTCCCCTGTAAAACATTTCAAACGGACGTATAGCTAAACTCATCATCCTTTGCAGATAATGCATAATTGAGTTTAACTACATCAATGTCATACGGCAACTCCATTCTTGCTAACCATGAGTTTCCCATCGGAAATCTCATAATGTCGGTTAGCAACAACAAGTCTAAAAGAACGACGCTGTTGCATCATAGCAAAATAGCTGGGGTAATTGCAGCGTCTTAGAGTCTGGTTCTCACGCGAATTATTTCCCAAACATCAGCGGCGTCCTATCGACTTTCCCTCAGATCACCCATTCGCTTGGAACAATGATCTCTCTTTGCAGGGGAGTAACATCCGCTAGGGTTCTCTCTCATTCGTATTTCTTTCCACGGTTCAATGCGCTTTAACTACACCATAGCCGTACCACTGGGTCAGTAGGTCGTGTCAGTAGCTGCATCTGATACCAACACACACAACCAAAGCTACCCCGAGATCACAGCATATCATGTTTTCTGTTCTCTCATTCTTCGTGTCCGTCAATTACCCTATTAACAAAAGTTACTCATACTTTGACGGGCGTGAGGTTGAGAGAGCAGAGGCGTGGTCTCTTTTGGTTGTCCTGTGTGTAGAAAGAAATATGAATTTCAACCCTAATTCACACCAGTCACTATTCAATCACCATCGCGTGTAGTCACGCTGCCGCAGGAGTCGCTATTTGTATCTGAACCTGGTTGTATCTGCGGATGAGATAGTTCGTTTAGTTCACGTAACAAAAAGCTCAAGGAGTCGTTCGATAGAGGTGGTGTACAGGTAAAGTTTTTTTCGTTCCCGAAGCCTGTTTTGACGGTTCACCTATATTCGCGATTTGCGTACGTCCGACCAGCTGAACAGTCTGGCGTTCCCGTCGCGTACTGCATTCCCTGCTTGACAGAAGTGAAATCGTAAATCATAGATATTCTGATTAATCCAGTGAGGCTGTGATTCATGTTGGCAAATACAATTAAGACCCAATTTTTAGCTGTGTAATTAAGTTCAATCGATATTGTGCCATTCACCACCATTTTGCTCGTGTTTTCACAATAAATAAATAGAAATAGATTTAAATAAATAAAAACGTTTTTTTTTCATTTCTTTCTGCGGATCATCGTTGGGGGATTACAGTGAATCCTGTGCCATACGTTGGCAACCTACTCTTACCCCCACAGTCTTGTGGGGTGCAAATAAAACCAATTATGCAGAATACTACCACGAATCTTTAAGGAACAGTTCCCTTGATTATATCTGTCAAACAGACTAAGGTCTGTAGCGGTTCCGCCAAACCCCACGATTCGCTTTCCTAAAAAACCCCCATCCCTACAACCCAGTCTACATAAGCTTTCGCTAATGCATTCGCATTAGCACCTTAAATGCTTCACGCATTAAATAGATCAATCTATAACCTAAAAGTACCTGTAAGAGAATTCTTACCTGCATTCATTTATTTGAATTCAAAATTCCTCTTAAGAATTCTGTTCCAAACAGCATATCCCTGGAAAAGAAAACTTATCGGTTCACATATCATGTAACCATCCCAACCTGGGATAATTATCATTGCGCCGTGTATTTTCCAACTTCGCCATGTGTACGATAAATTTCTTTACGTACACATTGGGCGGCGACCATTTTCTCTTAGGAATAAAATTCTCTAGCTCGCACCATGTGCAAACAGAAGAACGCTGTTCCTAAATATGTTTCCTGCAATACCATAAACAATTCATATCGTCAATGCCCATCGAGCTACTTGAACGCAAAGATCCTTATTCTTCATAGTCATTGTAAAGGCTTTGCAATCGGTCAAAAAACAATGAAATTCAGAAAGCAAACAAACCAAACAAAACAAATAATAAACGTAAAAACTTAATTGTAAAACTAAGTGAATTAAAAACACATAAATTAAAATAAAACCTAAAAACAAATGTGCATATTTCAGTGAAGTGCGAAAAATAAAATAATAATCAACTATAAGAAACTTAATATATCACCTCTCGGTCGCAAGCGCAAAAAACAAAAATAAAAATATATTGCTCGTTAACCAATCTGTATTTACCGGGTGTACCGGTATAAATGCAATAAATAAAATCAAAAAGAAGTGCATATAAAAACTGTTGAGTGAGGCGCAAAACGTGCTCGAGACAATAAAAACAAAAACAATAAAAAGATAACACTTCGGTCGCAAACGCGAAAATTAAAACAAACAATATATTGCTTGTTAAGAAAGCAATTTTTAAATCATCGCTTGGAGCGAGTGCAAGCTTACTGACTCTTAGCAGGCGGTAGGCGAGTTCAACTCAGCTTGCAGGAGAAATCAAGTCGCCGTGGTTCAAAAGGTCGCATTTGTTTTTTTTTTAATGAAAACAAACTGGAAAGAACCAGAATGAACACGGAGGACGATAAAAACGTGACAACACACAAACGAAAAGGGGCTCCGAAAAACTCCATTGTGACGCGAAGTAAAACCGCGAAATTGACAATGGAGAAAATAGACCAAGAATTGGAAGACGACAGTGAGCTCCCCTCCCCCTCCAACTTTAACATATATGGGGCAAAAAATTCATTCGCTTCTCTTGCATCCTCAGAGTCTGAGGATGAAGAGGAAGAGATAAGTGAATTAGAGGCGAAACTTGCGATGGCAAGAGCCCGACTACAAAAGAGACGCCGAAAGAAAAAAATAGCGGCGCTCGAACAAGAACAAAACCCGCAACAACTACAAAAGCCAACAGCAACAATTTCACCATCAACAGCAACATCAACTTCAACATCAGCAGCATCAACAGCAACATCAACAGCAAATACCAACACAACAGCGATCAACGAAACAGCAAGCAACACACCAGCAGCAAAGCAACAATAACAGCGGAAAAACAAAGATGCCACCAATCAACACAATAGATGTTGACTGTAAGGAATTGGCAAGTCTTTGTAAGCTAGCCATAGGAAACAATTTTGCAGTTAAAAGACTGGCGGGTTACAGGCATGCCATTCAAACATATACGGTGGCAGACTACGACAAAATTAAAGAGGTCTTAAAAAGAGCCACCGCGGAATTTTACTCCTTCACGCCGAAACAAACGAAGAGCGTAACGGTTCTATTAAAGGGTGTCGACCCTGAAATGGAACCGGAGGCTCTGCTCGAAATGCTTCAAAACCTGAAGCACGAAGATCTCGAGTTTACCGCGGTAAAACCATTCACCACATCCAAGGCAAGAAGGGAAAACCGCAAGCTACCCTTCTTTTTGGTGCAATTAACACCCAGCAGTAGAATTGGTGGTCTAAGAAAAATTGCAGTCTTCATCAAATGGTCACATGGGACAAATTAAAAAAAAGGCAGAGGCATCCTGCAATGTGTTCGCTGCCAAAGGTTTGGTCACGCGGCGGCTAACTGTGAAATGCAGCGCCGTTACGTAAAATGCGGAAAGGACCATAAGGCAGAAGAATGCCATCTGGGAAAAGAAAGGGTAGAAGACAAAGCCCTTCTAAAGTGCGCAGTGTGTCGGGATGAGGGACACCCCGCTAATTATCGAGGTTGTCCTAAATTCCGAGAAATAATGGCAAGAAGTGTGAATCGGCAAAAAAACACAGAGCCAGCTCGTACAACAACAATACCCGTAACATCACAGCGGTCGTACGCACAAGTTGCGTCGGGTGATAGAACACCAAACCAGGCTACATCACAAGTAGCCACAAATACTCCCACACGGACGGAAACAACACCGCAAGCAGACGTGTTCGCAATCCTGCTCAATCTGCAGAGACAGATGACACAGCAACAAAGCCAAATAAACGAGATCTACTCGCATTTGCCCAGTCTAAATAACAAGTCGATATAAACCCTCTAACCTCAACATCAAAAAAAGCTCTTGTCGTGAATGTAAACTCACTAATAAGAACTGAGAGAAGAGCCAATCTTTTTAACCAGTTGCAAGAGGAACAACCTGATGTACTTCTGGCGGGGAAAACAAAGTTAAACCAGAGACATAAGATAGGACATAAAAACTACGATATTATACGAAGAGATCGACCTAACTCCTCTCAAGGGGGGGGGGGGGGGGGGGGGTGTCGCAATCTTTATTAGAAAAGGGATCAATCATAAAGTAATATATAGTGGAGAAGTGCGCAGGTTCCGGGTGCTGGAAGCCTGTATCGTGCGCATACCCCTTCAGCAACGAAGGGGTTTGTATGCGATTGCGGTCTATGCACCTGAGGAGCACCAACATAACCTATTTATAGCGGAGCTCGAGACACTCTTTCGATGCTTACAATTGCACCTGGGCAAAAACTACTTTATCCTAGGGGGAGATATGACCGCCAAGCATAGAAATTGGGGAAATTATATATCTAATGCCAGAGGAAATCAGTTGGCTGGTTGGTTAGATCAGTTTCATATTGAATATAGCACCGACCTGCTAACTACGGAATATCCATCGTTCCCCAGAGGTAGATCGTTCTTAGATATCTTGCTAATCGACTCACGACTGGGATTATTTAACACCAACAGACGAAACACAAACTGTTTACGGACAATTGAATACGACAGCGACCACTGTGCATTCACGGCAGTAATAGAGCTTCCGAACGAGCTCGCAGATCTGGAGGAATTCGTGATCCCGCAACCATATAACTACGGGGCAATGCGATGGCCGCGGATCACCAGATCATTAACAAGAGAACTTCGTTCGAATGACTTTAATCTGCCAGTAAACAGAAACCTGACAAATGACGAAATCGACAAATACATTCAACAAATGGACGAAACCGTAAAACGAACAATGGACAAAACAATCCCCAAAACAACAGTTACAGATCACATTAACATGTACAGAAACGCAACAATAAACGCACTCCACAAGAAAAAGAGCAGACTGCTATCGAAACTAAAACAACTACACAGACAGTTTACTGACAGACAAGACCAGGAGATAATATTACTAAAATCCCGATTAAAAAACCTCATATAATTACTTACAGCTAACTATAGATTATCAACAAATTTGTATTGAAACAACAGAATTCGAGCTATAAAAATTAATAACAGGAATATGTTCTCACAAATTAATAAGATTTTCAGGGGAAATAATCAAAACGAGGTTCATCAGTGTTTCCAAATTCCACGTAGCGACGTAAACAAGCAACTGCTAATCAACAATGGCATATATACAGAGAACGCTATCCTCAATAATGAGCTCTTCGTGATCGAATATCCTTGGGAAAAGATGAACGCTGTGGGAGCTGTCTTTCAGGAAATGTGCAATGGAATGACGACTTGGAGGACCGAGCGCTACTGAAACACCTGCACCTTCGAAATGAAATTCCACTTTGGCAATCAAATAATCCCGGTTTTACCGAATTCAGTGACGATAATCTGTCAATTGTTATTAATACTGTAGCGAGCTTAGGGTTCGCTGGATTAATTATTTGTAAATAAATAAGAGCCATTAAATCGATTCTGTATTAATGTGACATTTTATTAGTCCGTAATAACAATCGTTACTTTTTACCGTACACTTAACGTTTTCTTTATTATCGCTTCCGTAATTATCGCGCATCTTACTGTTTACTTATTACTTATTACTACTACACTTATCGCTTGCTTCACGTTCTACTTCTTATTCATCACTATTATAAAAAAAAAAAAAAAAAAAAAAAAAAAAAAAAAAAAAAAAAAAAAAAAAAAAAAAAAAAAAAATGGGTGGCGAGAGGGCCGACTTTAGCGAGACAAGGACAGATGTGTCCTTCAAGATGTCTCTGACTTCTGGTCATCTTGCGATAACCAGAATCACCCACATCCGTGAGGATGTTGGGCTCGGTCTCGCGATATCTGAAAAGAAAAGAAAAAGGTATCCAAGGATAGTGTGGACAGTGTTAGTCCAGGTATTCTCTAACTACTTGTATAGAGGGTGCTGGGAAAGAAATCATACAAGACCGGTAGGTCTTGGGTGCGGTAGTAAACGCATACTCATCACTATGCTCTGTGTGCGGCGTATTTATACTGTTTCAGCGTTTCGTTTCCGTCCGTTCCATTGCCTTGAATGTTCTACTGTTCCTAGTCTCCAGTTTTCCATTACTTTATAGAATATTTTAGTACTCTGTTTCGGACTCTCTAGAATATTCTAGTACTGATTGTCATATGCGTCACACTACCCTCCGCCTAGATTAGTTTGTCCCGAACTAAGTTCACTGGTCTCCCGGGCCAACAAAAGCCGCCAGTCGGTCGCGATGCACCATTTTCATCTTGGCGTTCGGCGGTGGAAGTTCTTGACCTTCTTCCAAATTTTCTACCGCTCTTCTTTTCACGTCAGCTCCAGCCTGCCGACATTCTTTCGTTTCCTGACGACGGAATTCCTCTTGTATTTTAGGGATCTCATGCGAACAGTATAAGAGAAAATGCATGTGCACACCCTTAAGCTCTTCTGGAGTTTGCGCCTCACGTAAGCGATATAGATCTTCATCTTTAATTACACGCATATCATCCGGTATTGGAGCATCTGTCGATTTCATAACCGTGTCCAACTGGTAGTTCCGCATCTTTCCAAATAACTGGAGCGGTTTGTTCTTTAGAGCTGACAGTAAACACCATCGTGCGTCGTAGTAATAGACTTTCCATAGATCGTCGCACGTTAATTCTGGTTTCACGTGTTCTTCTCTATAGAACGTAATGAACGGCACCTCTAGCTGTTGATTACGCCTACAATCTAGGGCTTGCTTGATCTTTCCCCCCATATGTGGTGGCTTACAATAACGGTCTCGACCTCTAACATCCGTTGATCTCTCTTGTTCGGAAACAGTTGATTTACAAAACGCATGTTTGTAAATCCATTCAGCTTCATGTTGTAGTTCATTGGGTCCCTCTGGAACAGGCGTAACCGGAACTTCGCGCAATTGCATTCGCTCAGGAATATCTGTTTTACGGATTTCATTGTCCAAATCAGTAAAGTGACCTCTTTCCAATTCATCATTGAAATGTTTTGCCGCCTCAGTTTCCCTGTGACTACGTTCAGAGCGGCGTTCAACATCGTCTTCGTCGTCGAATAGCTGTTCGTCTATAGCCTCACGTGCTGAACCTTCATCGACGTGCCGTTCCTCTCCATCACTTTCTTCATCCTGTGTACGACGCAGGCGCTTGGAACGCTTTCTGCCTTCTACTTTCAAACCAAGATTCTCTTCAATAAGGTCACAGTCGTCGTCTTCCTCTCCATCACTTTCTTCGTCCTGTGTACGACGCAGACGCTTGGAACGCTTTCTGCCTTCGACTTTCAAACCAAGATTCTCTTCAATAAGGTCACAGTCGTCGTCTTCCAGTCGGTCGTCCAACTCGTCATCATCATTGTTAATCCGTTTCAGGGAACGGCCTGAAGCATCAGTGTCTTCATCATCACTGCCGTCCTCTTCAATCGGGTTATCATCGATGAAATCCTTCAGTTCTTCACGTAACACATCATCGTCATTTTCCTCCTCTTCCTCACTGCTGTCGGCCATAGCTTTGCTCTTCCTGAGTTTCTTCATTTCATGTGGCTCCAATTCCTCCTCATCCTCAGATTCTTCCGCTTCCGAGTCCCAGAATTCTTTCATACACTGCCTTTGGGCATCCAATTTTGCATTAACCTCTGCAGCTCGCGCGTCCAATTTTGCATTAACGTCTGCAGCTTGCGCATCCAATTTTGCATTAAACTCTGCAGTTCGTGCATCCAATTTTGCGCTCATCATCCTGAACATCTCCGAAATGTCCAACGGCGGCGAACTCTTCTGCGTTACATTGGCACCATCTTGACTCGCTGTTTCTTCTCCATCCGGACAGTCTGGTCCACTTGTAAAAGCATCTGTGCGGAAATCAATATCCTCTTATTCTATTGGTGCTTGCAAACGCTGTCGAAGAATTGACTTCTCTCTTCTGCTATCCAGGTTCCGGTCCTCCAAATGTCGATCTGACATCGTCACAATACACTTCCACAGGCTTATTTATTTCACCAATAATTAATCCCACTTCTGACACCAATTGTAGCGAGCTTAGGGTTCGCTGGATTAATTATGTCAATAAATAAGAGCCGTTAAATCGATTCTGAATTAATGTGACATTTTATTAGTCCGTAATAACAATCGTTACTTTTTACCGTACACTTAACGTTTTCTTTATTATCGCTTCCGTAATTATCGCGTATTTTACTGTTTACTTATTACTTATTACTACTACACTTATCGCTTGCTTCACGTTCTACTTCTTACTCATCACTATGCTCTGCGTGCGGCGTATTTATACTGTTTCAGCGTTTCGTTTCCGTCCGTTCCATTGCCTTGAATGTTCTACTGTTCCTAGTCTCCAGTTTTCCATTACTTTATAGATTATTCTAGTACTCTGTTTCGGACTCTCTAGAATATTCTAGTACTGATTATCATATGCGTCACAATACCAATGGTAGGACTAATAGCCTTCTAGTTTCGACTGCAGGAATCCCGGGTATCTTCGACTCATTGAGAAGCTAAAAGTCAGTGGGAATAGATGGAGTACCTAACATCGTACTCAAGAACCTGCCCCACTTGGCAATAGATATATACATCATCATCATCGGCACTATAACCGGGATCCGGTCTTGGCTTTATTTAGCAAGTAAAATATGATAAATATTCATAATAATTTGTTTTTTCGGGCAAGGTTATTAGCCTTGCGGCAAAATAGATATATACACGGTGCGGTTGAATAATGCAGACTTTCCCGCGCGCTGGAGAACGGCGATCATACAGCCCATCCCAAATAAGGGCAAAGACTGTACAAACCCAATGAACATACGTTCGATAAGCTTACTCCCAAGCATCAGTAAAGTATTTGAAAAGACCATTAACAGAGCTCTGGTAAATTGGGTAGACGGCAACATTATTCCGAATAACCAGTTTGGCTTTAAGACGGGTCATGAAACCACACATGCCGCAGCTAAACTGGTCTCTGACATACAATGGAATAAATGTAAGAAACAATGCAGAGGTGCCTGTCTGATCGACTTGGAAAAAGCCTTTGATACCGTCTGGATCGAAGGGTTATATTATAAACTGGCCAGAAAAGGCATATATAAGCCTTTACTATATATACTTTACGATATGTTAAAGGACAGGAGGTTCGTGGTCAAAAGTGGTAATGCGACCTCTAATAAAACGTATAATATCAAGAATGGCTTGCAACAGGGCGCGGTACTCTCTTCGATTCTTTTTAACATTTATATTAGCGACTTATTAGATGCACTTCCGCAGGCTATTGCGTACGCCGACAATCTCATAATTTACAGAACAGCGCCGAAAGTTGAGATCATAAATAGTTTAATACAGCGAGATTTCAACAACGTGCAGCGCTATTGCGACGACTGGAAACTTAAGATCAACTTCCAGAAATGTGAAGCCATCCTATTTAGTACTCCATTATATAAAGCAACGAACGACACAAGGAAAAACGGGCGAAAGCTAGTTATCGTGGGACCGCATGGAGATAAACTGGAAACCAAGAGTTTAGTTAAATACCTTGGCATCTGGCTAGACCAGTATCTGCATTTCAACAGACATGTAGAGGCTGCTTTGCTCAAAGCGAGGAAAACTTTTGCTATGACAAGGAGGCTATTTCACAGTAGCCAACTTGACAGCAGGGTAAAAGTCATATGCTCATGACGCTAATCAGGCCAATGCTCATATATGGTTGTCCAGTATGGTTTAACATAGGTCCAAATTTGATGGAAAAGATTATGGTGTTCGAAAGGAAGTGTCTCAGAAGTTGTCTCAGATTATATCGGGCACCGGAATCGGACTATAAAAAGTATTACTCAAATGAGACTTTATATAATGAAGCGTACATAAATAGGGTGGATAATTTTATGATTAAATTAATCAGAGGACATATTGCGAGAGCAATAAGCTCGTCCAATGACCTAATTTTCGGGGCCTATTATACAAACACTCTGTACTATGAGAGCGTGCGTCGCAACGGCTTTGTTTCACCAGAGGCGTTCCTTGACTTGGACATGAAAGGGCTTATACAGGATAGATCCGGAAATCCGCCGATCTATCATGTAAGTAGATCATCTGTAGACGGGCGATTGTGCTACAACCGGGAAGTAACGCGGACCGAAGAAGAGCTCCTGCGCTTCAGTAGGGCTATCTCCCACAGAGACCGGGACGATAGTATTAGACAGCGTCAACAGTTCTGGTGGTTGAATGGCATATAAAGACCTGGATACCAATGTCGGTATAGAATCATACTATCATCAGCTAGCTTATATAGACTTAGTTTTTCTAGAATTAGGGTGGTATAAGATTTAAGATAAGTTAGGTTAAGTGCTTTTACATAAAATTAAATTAAAAAAAAAAAAAAAGGAGGTACGTTAAGTAAATTTAAAATAAATTTTAAGAAAAAAAAAAAAGAAAAACAAATAAAATTGACACAAAGTTTTTCAAATTCTTCTTTGTCTTTCAAATAATTATAAGTACTGTCACCAAGTTCTGTCGCCGAAAGGCAAATTATACAAATGTTAAGTAATGTTTAGCTTAGAGCGTCTGCGAAGGACCAGTAAGTTATTATATAAGATAATTAAGCTAGAATTTAAGCATTTTTTGTCTAGCCTTTAACTTAGAAATTAAGAATATAAAAAGAAAAATAAAAAATGTTTTAAAATGAAATGACAATTCATATCGTTTGTGGTAACCAAAAAACATTTTTTCATTTAATAAGCGGCTGCTATTTATTTAGCTGACCCTCATTACCGGACGATGAATAAGTAAACCCATTAGCATCCGACGAGTTCGGTTTTATTTGCTTTACCGAAATCGTATCCTATGAACGCACTTTATACCCTTTCTTTGTTCTAGGTTCGTTCTCATCCGCGAAAGAACCATGCACACGCACCACTGCATGGAAAGAATGCATTTCCGTGGTGGCCACACCCTCAAAAGAACAGTTTTTCTCTCTCTTCCCTTTCCTTAACCCTAACCTATGATGGAATTCCTGGCAGAGTTTTATCCTCGGTGAGTCTTATCCCATTCGCTGACCGCCACGGTCATGCGCCACTCCCGCTCTCCGATGGCAGCGGAGACGCGTAAATAAATACATACTGGAGTCGTGTTCGCGTTGTTTAAGTAACTTTAGTTAAAGTCGGTGAAAGTATCTATTTAAATCTGTCATTTTATGTGTTGTTGTGGTTGTGGATGTGGATGTGGCGGTGTCGCTGAATTTGTTTCGTTCCTTTGATCAACGGTGGACCGAACCCGGTGAAACATTTTACCTTGTGGCCATTATATATTGCGTTTCGTTGCATTGGTCTTTCACCATAGTCGCATTTTATCTAGATCCTGACCTAGAGAGTCGAGCTGGCTATATCTCAGCTGGTACGACGTTGATGTATTAATCATTCTAAAATAAGGAAATACGAGGGTTGATCAATAAGTCCTTAGAAACGCCTACGATGGCGCTGGCAGCATCACTAATAGTCTGTTTTTAGTAAGCATAATCCCTCACTAGGTATCTGCCAATTTTCAATTTGTTACATGTTTCAATTTTGCCTGATCAATTGGGTATAGAAAAAATATCTGCGAGATGTGCGCTTCATTTGCTCTTAGCTGAGAAATTTTGGAGCGCATGCATCGCAACCTAGATGAGTTTCTGCGCAGATAAATAACTGTAGCATGGATACATCACTACACTCTCGAGACCAAAGGTTCGTCAAAACAGTGGATTGTTAAAGGCGAACGGGGTCCAAAGAAGGCAAATACGGTGAAATCAGCTGGAAACATGACGGCTACTGTGTTGAAATGGACGTCGCATTGTCTTCATTGATTTGGAAAACTTATTATTAGGTCGGCTAAGTAAAAAATAAAAGAAAATTGTCCCCATTTTCTAAAGACTTATTGACCTGCCGTCGTATCATCAGAAAACTGAATAATTTTAACTAACTGATTCTAATAAATCACAAATATGAAGCAAAAATTTGGTTGGACCCAAAATAGAAGCCTAAGGCGCTCCTGAGTTAATAGAACATGGATTCGAAGTTTCCTCAATTGCAACAACCTCAATAAACCGAGTATCGACGAAAGTCGTCATTCAATCGTAAAGTTGTTGGGAAAGTTCGTATGAAAGAATTTTATTAGTACCGCCCTATGGCAGACAGCATCAAAATCTTGTAAGTATCCAATGGCTTCACCATGTTTATCACGTGCCGATGTCCAGATACCAGTTACATATGTCCAAAGGGTTCCCGTGCTCCACCTGCTACGGAATTCGAATTACGCATCATTAAGAAGTCCGTTGTATTTCAAGTATTTAATCAACCACGGCTAACATAGACGATAATGCTATTGGCCGGTAATTTTTTTTTTTTTTTTGACCGGTTGAAATTGAGCGGTTTTCCAGGGGGAACATCATGCAGAGATCATGATAAATAACCGAACTTTAAGAGGTTCGTCATCGCATAACCGGGCTCGTTCTCGAGGCTCTACTCGACTGGTGACGGCATTTTGTAACATCAGGGGCATCGGTTTCACCAATGTAAACGGAGTCCACCAACGTTTGCAAATAACGAAACCTGATATCCTTGCCCTAACTGAGACCAAGGTCGATTCGGCATATCTTCGTTGCTCAGGATACGACTTATAGTCGAGATTCCGTTTTAGGGGTGGAGTCTGAGTCTTCGCGCGGTCCGATCTGGTTTTCCAGAGGATGGAGGTGTTGGAACCCAATAATATGGACATCATATGGTTGAGGGTCGTGCTGAGGAATTCTGTTAAATTTCTTTGTTGATCGACCGGCGACATTTTTTGAACATCTTTCACATACTGTCGACTGGATACGGATCAACCACACAGCTTCTGAAATTGTTGTCCTTGGCGATTTTAATGTGCACAATTCCGGCTGGTTGATACATTCTAACAGAACCGACGAGGCTGGGAGGATGGAGGAGATGTTTGCTGTTAGCCACAACTTGACTCAACTCGTAGAGGAACCAACACGAGTGCCGGATGCCCGAGGCGATTATGCGAACACCCTGGATCTGTTTTTGACATCCGACCGAGTATTTATACAGTGGAGGTTTCTGCGCCACTGGGAAACTCAGATCACTGCTTGGTATCTGTCGCGCAAGCACTTGCATATCTAGCGAATAACCGGCCTAGGCTACTTCGCCACGTATGGGAGTATGGGGCTGCTAACTGGGACGATTTGCGAGTTTGCTTCGCATCCTTTCAGTAGTCGGAGGTGTGTTTCGGAAACTCCGATGTTAACGCTTGCGCGGCGTCGGTATCAGAGATCACTCTTCTGGGGATAGAGACGTATATTCCACATTCCATCAAACGAAGTTTATCTGATAAACCGTGGTTTGACAAAAAATGCGAGCAGATTACAGCGGCAAAAGATAGAGCTTTAAGGCAATAGCGCTCCAATCCCACCGATGTTAACAGAACGAATTTTGTTAGAATCAGAAACGCGTGCAACCAGGCCATTGATACCGCGAAGAAAGGTCACAACGACAGAGTGATCAATAATCTCCTTCGGTGCCCGACTGGTTCGGGTTCTTTCTGGTCAATGGCAAAAGATGTCAGCAGTAACTTCGATTCCTCCTCTTTCCACCCGTTGGTGACAGACAGCGGGACGTTAGTCACGAATTCAAAGGATAAAGCTGATGTGTTCGCGAATTTATTTTCCGCGAATTCAAACCTCGATCCCGGCCTTTTGGAGCCATCTGTGATTGTGAATCGGCAAAAAAACACAGAGCCAGCTCGTACAACAACAATACCCGTAACATCACAGCGGTCGTACGCACAAGTTGCGTCGGGTGGGAGAACACCACAGCCGGCTACATCACAGGCAGCCACAAATACTCCCACACGGACTGAAACAACACCGCAAGCAGATGTGTTCGCAATCCTGCTCAATCTGCAGAGACAGATGACACAGCTACAAAGTCAAATAAACGAGATCTACTCGCATTTGCCCAGTCTAAATAACAAGTCGATATAAACCCTCTAACCTCAACATCAAAAAAAGCTCTTGTCGTGAATGTAAACTCACTAATAAGAACTGAGAGAAGAGCCAATCTTTTTAACCAGTTGCAAGAAGAACAACCTGATGTACTTCTGGCGGGGAAAACAAAGTTAAACCAGAGACATAAGATAGGACATAAAAACTACGATATTATACGAAGAGATCGACCTAACTCCTCTCAAGGGGGGGGTGTCGCAATCTTTATTAGAAAAGGGATCAATCATAAAGTAATATATAGTGGAGAAGTGCGCAGGTTCCGGGTGCTGGAAGCCTGTATCGTCCGCATACCCCTTCAGCAAAGAAGGGGTTTGTATGCGATTGCGGTCTACGTACCTGAGGAGCACCAACAAAACCTATTTTTTACATATTATATATCTAATGCCAGAGGAAATCAGTTGGCTGGTTGGTTAGATCAGTTTCATATTGAATATAGAACTGACTTGCTAGCTACGGAATATCCATCGTTCCCCAGAGGTAGATCGTTCTTAGATATCTTACTAATCGACTCACGACTGAGATTACTTAACACCAACAGACGAAACACAAACTGTTTACGGACAATTGAATACGACAGCGACCACTGTGCATTCACGGCAGTAATAGAGCTTCCGAACGAGCTCGCAGATCTGGAGGAATTCGTGATACCGCAACCCTATAACTACAGGGCAATGCGATGGCCGCGGTTCACCAGATCATTAACAAGAGAACTGCGTTCGAATGACTTTAATCTGCCAGTAAACAGAAACCTGACTAATGTCGAAATCGACAAATACATTCAACAAATGGACGAAACCGTAAAACGAACTATGGACAAAACAATTCCCAAAACAACAGTTACAGATCACATTAACATGTACAGAAACGCAACAATAAACGCACTCCACAAGAAAAAGAGCAGACTGCTATCGAAATTAAAACAATTACACAGACAGTTTACAGACAGACAAGACCAGGAGATAATATCACTGAAATCCCGATTAAAAAACTTCCAACAATTACTTAAAGCTAATTATAGATTATCAACAAATTTGTATTGGAACAACAGAATTCGAGCTATAAAAACTAATAACCCGAATATGTTCCCACAAATAAATAAAATATTCAGGAGAAATAATCAAAACGAGATTCAGTGTCTCCAAATTCCACGTACTGAGGTAAACAAGCAGCTGCTAACCAACATTGGCATATATACAGAGAACGCTATCTTCAATAGTGAGCTCTTCGTGATCGAAGATCCTTTGGAGAAGGCGAACGCTGTGGGAGCTGTCTTTCAGGAAATGTACAAGGTGAATGAAAGCATTCGCCGAAATCATGACCTGGAGGACAGAATTCGACTGAATCACCTGTACCTCCGAAATGAAATTTCACTTTGGCAATCGGAGAATCCGGGTTTTACCGAATTCAGTGATGATAATCTGTCAATTGACATTAATGCCAATGGTAGGGCTAATAGCCTTTTAATCACAAGGGAAGGAATCCAGAGTATCTTCGACTCATTAAGAAGCAAAAAGTCAGTGGGAATAGATGGAGTACCTAACATCGTACTCAAGAACCTGCCCCCAAAGGCAATAGATATATACACGATCCTGTTTAACAACGCGTTGAATAATGCATATTATCCCGCGCGTTGGAAAACGGCTATCATTCAGCCCATCGCAAAAAAGGGCAAAGACTGTACAAACCCAATGAACATGCGTTCGATAAGTTTACTCCCAAGCATCAGTAAAGTATTTGAAAATATCATTAAGAAAGCTCTGCTAAAATGGGTAGACGACAACAGCATTATTCCAAATAACCAGTTTGGCTTTAGGGCGGGTCATGAAACCACACATGCCGCAGCTAAACTGGTCTCCGACATACAATGGAATAAATGTAGGAACCAATGCACAGGTGCCTGTCTGATCGACTTGGAAAAAGCCTTTGATACCGTCTGGATCGAAGGGTTGTATTACAAACTGGTCAGACATGGCATACATAAGCCTTTACTATATGTACTTTACGATATGTCAAAGGACAGGAGGTTCGCGGTGAAAAGTGGTAATGTGACCTCTAATAAAACGTATAATATCAAGAATGGCTTGCAACAGGGTGCGGTACTCTCTCCGATTCTTTTTAACATTTACATTAGCGACTTATTAGATGCACTTCCGCAGGCTATTGCGTACGCAGACGATCTCATAATTTACAGAACAGCTCCGAAAGTTGAGATCGTAAATAGTTTAATACAGCGAGACTTCAACAACGTGCAGCGCTATTGGGATGACTGGAAACTTAAAATCAACTTCCAGAAATGTGAAGCCATTCTATTTAGAACTCCATTATATAAACCCACGAACGGCACAAGGAAAAACGGGCGAAAGCTAGTTATCGTGGGACCGCATGGAGATAAACTGGAAACCAAGAGTTTAGTTAAATACCTGGGCATCTGGCTAGACCAATATCTGTATTTCAACAGACATGTAGAGGCTGCTCTGGTCAAGGCTAGAAAAACGTTTGCTATGACAAGGAGGCTATTTCACAGTAGCCAACTTGACAGCAGGGTAAAAGTCATATGCTACATGACGCTAATCAGGCCAATGCTCATATATGGTTGTCCAGTATGGTTTAACATAGGTCCAAATTTGATGGAAAAGATTCGGGTGTTCGAAAGGAAGTGTCTGAGAACCTGTCTCAGATTATATCGAACACCGGAATCGGAATACAAAAAGTACTGCTCAAATGAGACTTTATATAATGAAGCCTGCATAAATAGGGTGGATAATTTTATGATTAAATTAATCAGAAGACATATTGCGAGAGCAATAAGCTCGTCCAATGACCTAATTTTCGGGGCCTATTATCCAAATACCCTGTACTATGAGAACGTGCGTCGCAACGGTTTTGTTCCACCAGAGGCGTTCCTTGATTTGGACATGAAAGGGCTTATACAGGATAGATCCGGAATTCCGCTGATCTATCATGTAAGTAGATCATCCGTAGACGGGCGATTGTGCTACGACCGGGAAGTAACGCGCACCGGAGAAGAGCTCCTGCGCTTCAGTAGGGCTATCTCCCACAGAGACCGGGACGATAGTATTAGACAGCGTCAACAGTTCTGGTGGTTCAATGGCATATAAAGACCTGGATACCAAAGTCGGTATAGAATCACACTATCATCAGCTAGCTTACATAGACTTAGCTTTTCTAGAATTAGGGTAGTATAAGATTTAAGTTAAGTTAGGTTAAGTGCTTTTACATAAAATAAAAAATTAAAAAAAAAAAAAAAAAAAAAAAAAAGATAGGTAAGTTAAGTAAGTTAAATTTTAAGAAAAAAAAAACCAAAAAAAATTGACAAAGTTTTTCAAATTTTCTTTGTCTTTCAAATAATTATAAGTACTGCCACAAACTTCTGTCGCCGAAAGGCAAATTATACAAATGTTTAGTAATGTTTAGCTTAGAGCGTCTGCGAAGGACCAGTAAGTTATTATATAAGATAATTAAGCTAGAATTTAAGCATTTTTTGTCTAGCCTTTAATTTAGAAATTAAGAATATAAAAAGAAAAATAAAAAATGTTTTAAAAATGAAAATGAAAAAATGCTTTTGACCGTGTCTTGTACGGGGCATTGCTGAGCAAGGCGCTATAGGTGCGCCTCTCCCGAGAGAAGTGTAATAGAAAAAAAAAAAAAACCGCTAACGACATTGATAAGGTCATCAAACATTCCTGCGTGTCTCTCGACGCTAATGACACTAAGTTCTCCCCTTAATGTTCAATTAACAGCTCATACTTCCATACTTTAGGCGTAGGTTGATCATAGATGACAGAAATAACTACAGGGAGTTTGCAGAATCATTCCGGTTCTCCAACACTCATGTAGGCTCCTCCACCAGTTGAGTCAAGTTACAGCTACTAGCGAACGTTTCGGTTAGCTTTCCAGTCTCGTCTGTTAGAATGTACCAACCAGATGTTGCATACGTTAAAGTCGTCAAGAACGACAGTATTAGAAGCTAGACAGTTGATTTATATCTCGTCAATGGTGGAAGATGAACGATATTCGAAAAGAGTCACTCGAATTAACTCACAGGTAGGACCAGAATATCAGATTTCGCTGTATGCAAATATTGGTGAACGGCGTTTCCAATCGTGTTGTTAAAACCGATGCCTTCAATGTTACAAAATGACGTAATTAGTTGAACGATGACACCGTTTCGGAGCGGATCCATCTACATGGGGACGAGTTGTTTACAGTTCAGTTCCCTGTCAAATCATTTGCATGATCAACTTTTCTTACTATAATCAGAATATCGAAGATTTGGAACGCTGGAAAAAGAATATCGAGTTGGGGGAAAGATTTCTAGTATTTTCTTAGAGTGGGGCTACCCACCCGCATGCCATGTATTCATCTTCGATTAGAATCTGTTCATCCTTCTATGGATGAACCGCATTTAAAATATAAACCCCCAGTTGTTGATTGATACATCGACCGTTCCCGACACATCCAATATATTAAGTTGTTGAATTACTTTGATTAGGTTGATTAATCCAATTGGGATACTGAACAATCATCGATCTTGATTATTTATCAAGAATTCCATAATGACTTTATGCATATTGTATTAACTTCCATATTTGATTTTTCCCCACCCATTTCACCGGTATTGCGTCAACAAATTATTGATGCTTCGACGACACAATGTTCCCGAGAGATCTTTTCATATTTGTAATCACACGTCGCTGGTATATTGTCAATGTGACTCACTGTACGACGCACGCGGCAAGGAACAGATAAAGCATTCACCTTGTGGCAGGCATAATTAATGTATTGTACCTTCCCTGTGGTCACACCTAAAATTTTTTGTTGGCTTAAGAGATAATAAAAGAAACCAGTTGGACACCGCGACGAGTATCTAGATTGTGTAAAAATATGGTTGCTTCGTCAATTAGATATCCGAGCTCAGGGTTTGCCAGAATAAAAACAAAAACTCATAGGACTGTCCAATACAACAGAAGAGGTAACATTTACACAGACCACCCACATAGCCCAAAGTCCGTTTACAATTAAAATATCACCATTGGCCAGCGACTGCAAGAGAGATGTAAAGAGCAAACTACGGGATACGAATATGTTGGTATTTAAAAAGCAGTCCCGCGACTCAGTGCAGACCATCAGTCTTGTCGAGTGCAACGTATTCCACTAGTGACCGCAAAACCACAACTCGATAAATTTACTAAACTTACTACCGACTGCAATATATTATTTAAAGGAGCTGCCACAATCCCATCACCCACAGGGGTATCACTTACACACCAGCATTGCTATCTCCGACTCGGCCTCACTCCCACAGCAGCTCCATGGCATCAGATCAGCCATCTGTGTCTGCATCAAATATTCGTCAAGCACTTTCAATGCGAAGATAATTTCAAAGGGAGCAAAACAAACGGGACGTTCGTCCTTCGGTGAGATAGGGAACTGATTTCGCTGACCACAGATATATGATCTTAGTCATCGGCACCGAGTGTCAATTGCCGGCAATAATCTTCAGATGGAAGAATAGAACAAAAACATTTATGAGATGAGAGATGCCATCGATGTGCTGATGGCGGCAGAATCCCACGCTGCTTCTCGGAAGGAGAACAAAACCTCGGTGGCAAACGATAACGTTATATTGACCAACCTGACCACCAAGAGGAATAGCAAAAGAAGTGCAATTCATAGTAACCGATAGCCAGGGACATCCATGGCGGTCACTATGGAAACTTTTCAATTACAAAACAATCCGACAGATTCCTCAAGCGTTCAAATAAACCATCAGGAGCTCCATGATAATTGTGAGTCCTTTTTCATGAACGGAGAATGTTGGATATTAGTTTGTGTGATGTTATTGGATATCGCAATTGGTGGCATGCTCGGCTGTGTGTGTCAGGCGATGGCTAGACATGGTATTTGAATCGGGATTCCAGTCTGGTGGATTGTTTTGACCGCATTGCCCAAGTAGTGGGCGGTGGCTGTTAAATGGGAATTTATTAAATAGCTCCATGGTATCCTTTTGTTTTTGTGATCCTTTATTTGAAGTTGTTTGGTTAGGGTTCTATGGTCATCAGGAGTCATCATTAAAGAAATGCAAGAGCTTGCGGATTACCAGAACAAATGTACATACTTGGCAATTAAAACTATCAAATATGATTACGATCAGAAATGTAAAGGATGATGGGCAACATTTTAAATAGATATTGTTAATCTTTCGAAACAGTAAGAAATTTATTTCCTCAACCTTTTTCCCTGAAATTTACTTGAAAATGGCATGAAAATTAAAACATATAAATAAACTCAGCGACGAATCGTGAAAGTAGGTAAATAGAACAAATGATATAGTAAAAGAATATTTAGAATTGTTGTAATAGAGGCGGCTGATAATGAGGTTGCATCCAGGAGGACAGCGTTCCACGGTTAAGGCGTCCAAGAGTGGTGTTTGGTGTGTATTAGAGGGCAGCGTCCAGGAGCGGTGAGCTGCATCCAAGAAGATAGCAGAGGCCTGCAATGATGGGAGGAAGTCGGTGGAGACAGCGAGGAGGAAGCACAAGCAAAGTCTGAAGTCTGTGATGTTTGCCCTGACAGTGTGAGCGCGTTGAAGGTTGGTTGCAGACGGTGATTGAGTAACGATGCCGAATAACTGCCAATTCAAAAAGGGACGTTGCTGACCTCATCGTCGGTGACAACCCACCAACTGGTATACTGCGAATGTACTAGATTTCTCCAGCACATCCCAGCACATTCAACTGCCAATCCGCAACAAGAATATTCAACACCTCTTTTTACAATAATGTTTCTTCCTTAATTTTGCTCTCATCCAATAACAAATTTCGTGTTCTGAATTTTTTTTTTTGAGTTTTCCATCTATTCGATTAAGAAATTTTGTTGTCGGCTTTTTTCTTTTCATTTATAAAATTGACAGCATGTTTAATATGCGCTATAACCCTAAAAGGTAATCGAAACCTTCGAAAAATTTAGCACGAGCTGAATACGAATAAAAAACAACGAAATTCGTTTACCACCAGCAAAGCGAGTCTACATTTAGGGAAGAGGGAGCGAAACTTCAGGATAGGCGAACCACGCTTATGTTCAATACAGAAAAAAAAAGGTTGTCGAACAAAAAGGGCAGTTTCTATAAACTGCAAAATAAAAGAACATTTTGCAGAAATAAAAGAACAGAATACGGTCATCGCGAGGGAATTCATATAGGAACAGAGCGATAGGGTTAATGAGCAAAACGGGCAGAGACGAAGCCAAGCGCTAAGTAAGGCCCTGAGTTGTTATTTTTTTTTTCCAACCTGGTCCACCAGTTAAGCTCTGAAAGATGCTCAAGGATTTCAAATATCATCACAAATATTGCTCCTGTATATATTATCCTTTTATTCTATGAATATATTTTCTCCGGGCCACAAAAAATGTAATCCTTCGGCCGGAGATCATCAATATTGGTCGAGGGAAAAAATAATGTTTGCCCTGTTCCCGGAGTTTAAAAATTAAATATATCTTTCTATTATATGAAATAATTTGCTTCGGGCAGCGAAAACCTGGCGCAAGGCTAATAACCTTGCCCGGAAAAACAAGTTATTATGGACAATTTAACAAGCCTCAGACTTGTTAAATAAGGCCAAGACCGGATCCCGGTTGTAATGCCGATGATGATGATATGACCCCTGCTTTGCTCAATGTAGAAACAACCTCCCATGCCTAAGACATGGTTAAAGGAGTGTATGAGTGATTATACTAAGCATATTAAATAAATTGGCAACGATACGACCGTGCGTAGAATTCTTGACGGTAGACCAATGGGAAAGAGACCGGTACGACGGTCGCGACGGAGATGGGAGGACAGTGTTAGGTTGGACCTTGAGGAGATCGGATCGGCCAGTCAAGCGTGGAAGGAGAGTGCACGGGACAGGGAACGATGACGGTGAGGTCATGAACTTTCGGGTTCCTACAGATCAATAAATCATTATTATTATAAATAATATTAAATAAATGATGTTAAAAAGAGATGAGGACGTCTTTTCTTGATTTCTTCGTTCAACTAGCGCAACAACGGCGCACAATATCCGCCAGTTACTGCTTTTCATTTTTCCAAACAACCAATCCAACAAGGTTCTAATGTACTTCAAAATACTATTGCCATAATTATACCGGACGGTTTCACGGTGTTTGCATTCTTTGAAGCACGTTCGCCTTCAAAAGCTGTGTGATTGTTCATTTGTTACTGGACTGTAGTCGTATATCTGTGTTTCGTTGTGTATTAACTTCGGAACCTGTCGGAATTCTGACGGAAAGGCCTCAAAAGAGCCTCAGAATTGACCGCACGATGCTGTTTATTCTGCACTGAGTAAATGGCGGCACCTATTTTGGAGATATTTAGTTCACACCCAATTGTTGGTGCAGCGGTTGGCTTGTGAGTAATGATGTTTATTAAAGAACAAAAACCACACATATTTTTGGTACTATGAGCACCGTTTCTTTAGTGTTCTAGGAACTTATTGAACGCCCCTCGTACTTCTCTCTGACTTTTATCTATTTCCAAGTCGTAAGGAATTTGTGGGTGGAAAACATTTTGGATCAAAATGAAGAGGTGTAGTAATGGTAAGCGAATATTTTAAATGTCTGGCCAGAATCACATTTCTGGAATGTAATACCGTTATTGGAGAAACGCTAAATAATGTGAATTGAACTGAAGGAAGACAACTGTATCTTTGAAACAAAAACCTGTTTTTCTTACTGTTACCCTGAGATCTGTTTATTCCCTGCGAACTCCCTTTATTCACAAACAATGTATATCGAAACTTCACCTCCCATATTTTTCTTTATAGGTACTCTACATTGATATCAAAGCCCTTCCGACAAATACGCTTTCATTGAATTTATGTAAATCACTGTAGAGAACGCGCTGCTAAAAAAAAGAAAGAAAGGTACGGTTGGGTTCCCACCAATACAACAACTTCCCACAACCTTTTTAATAGATCCCAGATACATAGATTCAAGAAATAGCGAAATATCTACTCTAGATTCCGAAACTCCCGTAGGCACGAGGAAAATATTTCCTTATCGAAAACGAGAACAAAGAAATACCCTGAAGGCACACGTAACATCAAATGCCCATCGCAAATTATTACCTAACCACGACAAAAAACTTCACGGGATCTTTTCTGGTTTTGTCGTCGTTGTCATTTTTTTAGCCCTTATCTACCTATGAATCTGATGATCTCGTGCTCTGTTTTTCGTTCGATTATTTGCATTCCCGCAGAGAGGAAAACAAATTATTATCCTCCTTACCACGATAAATACTCTGCACGATTTGTAACTAGCTATGGCCAGAAAACTCTTCCTTAAGTACTTCCATTGATTCGGCATGAATCACGACACAAAGCAATAACGAGTATGACAACGAAAAGTCACTAGACAACCAGCTTCACGCAGCCCGGTGTATATCCAACAACACACCAAAGGTCCGATCCATTACAGAATTCTTGGAAATTTCTTTTCGCTATTCAACCGACCAGAAAATTCGGTTCGGTTTGGTCTAGGCGAAAAGATACACTTCCTTCGTAGCTAGGATATTCGCGCCAGCCTGCCTGGCGGTTATGGTTCTTTAAGATGGCACTGCTATATGGCTAAACCAAAAAATTGAAATCTATAATTAGAGCAGACATGACTTGGGAGACAAGATAGAATAGTATGCCGCCAAGAAGTAGACGCGCTGTGGTAGGCTTGCCCTGAGATTATACCAGAATCAAAACAAAAGAAAACAAAAAGACAGGGAAGGTTTGTATATCTAAATGGGAATCGCGCAAACGACGCCCAAAGATTACGTAGATAAAAGGAGAGGTAGGCGGGAAAAGCTAGTCACCGGTCACAAGCAAAGCTGAATTATGCAGAACTAATGCTTCTCTACCTATGGGCAAGTGCAGCTATGGATTTAGATGCCTTAACGTCTTTGATATGTAGGGGAGTTTTATTTATGTTCGCTATACTGGGTGTGTGTGGTTATGGTCGATTTCGGAAGCGGCATCTTAAAGATCGGAGTGAAGGAATAATAAGCCCCGCGGTGGACTTAAATGGCAATTTTTGATTTTACACGTTGCATGTGGAAAGCAAAATAATGCGAGAATGTATTCAGCCTTAAGGGCCACCTGATAGCTAGTAAAATGGTATCTGGCAAATGCCTTTGTTTATAGACATCGATTTATTGACACTTTGGAAAACCCCCTGTGAATTCGTTAGCATTAATGCCTAAACAGAGTGCGAGTAAAATTCCCGGTACTAAGTCCCAATTGGGCTGATAATTAAATCTTTAATACCTCTTGAAAAATTTGTCCTTAAACTGACTGTGTGTTCCCAAAACCAACAACTAGTTGACCTTCACATACCACATACCACCTTACGACACCACCTGAATCATCCGAATTCCCGAAATTACTTTCCCAACACGCCGGTTGTAATCGAAATTCCATACAGCACCTAGTGACGCAGATCCATCATCGGTTAGTGAATTTTGAATTCAAAACATGCGTTACCACAAATCACCGGCAAATTCGACGGCACTGCCTATAGTTCTAAGTTCTAAGTTCTGCGAAAGCATTCCATTGCCGCCAATAATTCTGCTGAAGCGCGTTCGATGCACCAAACGAATAACCAAACATCCATAAGTATGTAAAACTTAAGTACCTCGTTCTAGAATCTGAAATTGAATTCCAATTTTTGGGTTGTTTCGTGGGCGCATCATGAACGAGAATAGTTCACAGCAAGGAGTATCATGTCGAAGGCTGTGCGGCCTGCTAATATTGAATACGAGCGTTTTGTAATTAGACCGACGCCATCTAACATATGCAAAACAATTTCATAATTGCACATAACTGGAGAGGCGCACCTATGCACTGGATACCTACATTTAGCTCACCTCTGCTTTAAGGCGACGCAGAACACCCACTATGTCTCGGTGGGTGGACGACTACTAGTACCATGTGATCACTTTTGTGCGTTCACATGAATAAAACAAGCTCCCAACTCATCTCGCCAACTATTTCCGGTTGAGTATCTGGAACGTTTTGTGCTGTTTTTTTAAATTGCGACAAATGATAGATTTATGATTCGTTGGCAAGCAAAGTTTGCTCCGCTTTTGTACGAGATGATTGAGAAATGAATGCACTCGTGATTTCGCATCGTTTATCCGAGAGATATCATAGTTTTGCAGTCGTCCTGGATGTATCACTTGACACTCGGTAAAGGTACTGCCGGCCAGATTTATACCCTTTTGAGTAGGTGTTGTCGAGACAACTTGTCGGGCTGATTGGTATTTATAGCAAAACCAACGAAGCTTTCACGTTAATCTGGTGTCTTGCTTAATGGACCGCTTTACATTGTTCGAAAAACTCCAGAATGCGTCGCTTTGTTCAAACTGCATGTTCTTTGAAAAGGCGTTGAAACGTGTGCGTGAGTCACGACAGCCAGGCACAAATTGATTTGTAAATTTGATAATAAACCTCTAATTTGAACAAATTCCGAGTTGGTTGTCTGGTGATTTATCGCCGAGTCTTGGAGCAAATGTCTACATTAGGGGATACAGAAATAGAAGTGGTAAATGGCCACCTGGGGCATCGTCTCCGGAGGATTTTTAATATGTGAGTGATAAAGCGCACGATTAGTTGAGTTTTTAATTAGGCGGGTCTGGCTAACTGCTGTGCGGCACATTTCTGTGGGCCTTTTAAGTATTAAGAAGACTCGATCGGGTTTGTACGATCGATGCCACCTCTAAAACGGAGAGCTGTTGCATTTATTTTAATATAAGTGAGAGAAGGGCGATCGAATTCATGACAAATGTGCAGTGGATTTCTATAATCTCTACAAGTAGTTATTAGCTTGGCTCTACAAAACATGGGACTCAGAAAAGAGTCCGTAGAGCGACTTATTGAGTTGAGAGTGTGAGTTAAAAATGAACAAATACTCTTCGCAACTTGTATAATAGTTTTAAGGAACCCAAATTAATTTTGAAATTATCTACTCTGTTGTTGTTCTTCTGCCGAACTGCACGGGTGGTTAACATTAAAAATTGATTATATATACTGCAATGATTAGGTCACTAAGGCCAAGGTAAATTCAAAACCAATTTAAAAGGGATATGTACAGGGGATTGTTTATTAGCGGGGCCGCATGTGCGTGGAACGGCATACCTGCTGATATATTTCATACAGAAAGAGTTCCTTATAGCTCTAATATTGGTATACAAAAAAATCATTTTTAATGTGTTTAATAAAGGGTAACGTTTTAGAAGGTAGGCATCGTTGTTCTATTTACCTTAGAATATGAGCTCGAACATAAATTTGCGATTCAGATGACAATTTACAATTTATATTTAGACGGCACAATTGTTATGGTTATTTAAATATTAATAGAAAAAATGCCAGAATAATGAATAGTATGAGTTTGAGATCAAGACCAAGATACATTTTGAGGTTTGTACAAAAACAGATTCATGTTGAACCATTAAAACAATCGATTCATTGTGAGAAATTTGTCTAGTTTTAAACCTATCGGACATTTCTGTTGCGCAATCGGTTTGGTGTTCTATAAGCGTTCAAAAATTGTAAGAAAGGTATATAAACAAATTTGGCGCAAGGCTAATAACCATGCCCGTAAAAATAAATTATTATGGAAAATTTACCAAGCCTCGAGACTTGCTAAATAAGGGGAAGTCCGGATCCCGGTTGTAGTGAAGATGGTGATGATGATGATGATGAAAATCACTCCTCTTCAAGGACAGGAGGTTCGTGGTCAAAAATGGTAATGTGACCTCTAATAAAACGTATAATATCAAGAATGGCTTACAACAGGGCGCGGTACTCTCTTCGATTATTTTTAACATTTACATTAGCGACTTATTAGATGCACTTCCGTAGGCTATTGCGTACGCAGACGATCTCATAATTTACAGAACAGCTCCGAAAGTTGAGATCGTAAATAGTTTAATACAGCGAGACTTCAACAACGTGCAGCGCTATTGGGATGACTGGAAACTTAAGATCAACTTCCAGAAATGTGAAGCCATTCTATTTAGAACTCCATTATATAAAGCCACGAACGACACAAGGAAAAACTGGCGAAAGCTAGTTATCGTGGGACCGCATGGAGATAAACTGGAAATCAAGGGTTTAGTTAAATACCTTGGCATCTGGCTAGACCAATATCTGTATGAGGCTGCTTTGCTCAAAGCGAGGAAGCTTTTGCTATGACAAGGAGGCTAGTTCACAGTAGCCAACTTGACAGCAGGGTAAAAGTTACATGCTACATGACGCTAATCAGGCCAATGCTCATTTATGATTGTCCAGTATTGTTTAACATAGGTCCAAATTTGATGGAAAAGATGCGGGTGTTCGAAAGGAAGTGTCTGAGAACCTGTCTCAGATTATATCGAACACCGGAATCGGAATACAAAAAGTACTGCTCAAATGAGACTTTATATAATGAAGCCTGCATAAATAGGGTGGATAATTTTATGATTAAATTAATCAGAAGACATATTGCGAGAGCAATAAGCTCGTCCAATGACCTAATTTTCGGGGCCTATTATCCAAATACCCTGTACTATGAGAACGTGCGTCGCAACGGTTTTGTTCCACCAGAGGCGTTCCTTGATTTGGACATGAAAGGGCTTATACAGGATAGATCCGGAATTCCGCTGATCTATCATGTAAGTAGATCATCCGTAGACGGGCGATTGTGCTACGACCGGGAAGTAACGCGCACCGAAGAAGAGCTCCTGCGCTTCAGTAGGGCTATCTCCCACAGAGACCGGGACGATAGTATTAGACAGCGTCAACAGTTCTGGTGGTTGAATGGCATATAAAGACCTGGATACCAATGTCGGTATAGAATCGCACTATCATCAGCCCGCTTACATAGACTTATCTTTTCTAGAATTAGGGTGGTATAAGATTTACGTTAAGTTAAGTTAAGTGCTTTTAAAAAAAATTATTAAATAAAAAAAAAATTAAGTAAGTTTAATTTTAAGAAAGAAAAAAACAAAAAAAATTAGACAACGTTTTTCAAATTTTTCTTTGTATTTCAAATAATCCTAAGTACTGCCACAAAGTTCTGTCGCCGAAAGGCAAATTATACAATTGTTAAGTAATGTTTAGCTTAGAGTGTCTGCGAAGGACCAGTAAGTTATAATATAAGATAATTAAGCTAGAATTTAAGCACCTTTTGTCTAGTATATAAATTAGAAAATAAGAATATAAAACGAAATAAAAAATGTTGTAAAAATAAAAATAAAATAAAAATCACTCCTCTTCGGAAATCAATCTTTCTCATGTGTTTCTATATCTTGCCATCCCAGCCTATAGAAGTTTACGACGTAGCTCTTAATGCTATCATCGTCTTCGGAAATTTTAATTTCCCATAACCTAATTGGCCTTATCTGACGATCAATCACACTTCAGGTTCCACCCCAACTCTGCCAAGGAATGCCTCTTCATTGATCGACTAGATGATTCGTCCCTTTGTCCAGTAATATATAAGTTATGGATCACCTTCTCTCGGAATCGAAGGCCTTCTTCTGTTTATAGTTGCCACTAATGACATTGATAAGATCATTAAGAATTCCAGCTTGTTCCTATACGCTGATGACACCAAGTTATACGAGATCTGCTGCAATCTGACCTTGACAACTTCTCGACTTGGTGTGACAAAAATTGCTTTGTACTAAACATCGCCAAATACCACTCTATAACATGCATATTGACTCATCCTCCCGTCCCTATTCCATTCATAACCAACCCCTGACCATTGTCCAATGTATTCGAGATCTCGGGATCCTCTGTGACAGGGAGCTTAACTTCCTCTCTCACATTGATGGGACGACCCGGGAACCCAACTTTGCCCTCGAATGTGTGAAACGATGGAGTTCTCCGACCCCTACGTAACTCGATCCCTTAACCATACCTTCGTCCGTCCGCTGCTTTAATATGCAAGGCAGGCATGGTCCCCTTATCACAAGACCCACATCCGTAGAATCGAAAGTATTCAACGTCGCTTCCTTTGGTTCGCTCTGCGAGGGCTATGATAAGAAAAACCCCTAATCCTTCCCCCGTATATTAACCGCGTCAAATTAATCAACCTCAGAACCCTTGACGAGTGCGGGGTCCTGGCTGACAAGGTGTTCATTCATCGGGTCCTCTCCGACTCGGTCGACTGCGCCTACTTCCTTAACTTAATTCCTCGGAACACAAATCCTCGAAACACGCGTAATCCCCGCCTTCTCTATATTCTCCCTCACCGGACCTCTTATGGTCTCAACGTGCCGCTTTCGCGGATGCTGAGAAATTTCAACTCCCATTACACCTTGTTCGGCTTTGACCTCTCTACCCATACTCTCAAGCACCACCTTCTAAACCATTCTCACCACCAATCTTAAGCAGCGCTTCTACACTTTACTATTACCTACCCCACTTCCTGCGCCTACCCCTGCCCCCATTCCTGCCTTCTGTTGTGCACTGGATAGGGGATACTGGTATACATTCTGAGGTACTAACATACCACATGTCTACGTGATTGATTCGCGTCTATTTGCTTCAATTATTTTAAGCGAAAAACTGGAAAAGGTGCCCAAGCTTGATAGACTGTAAAGGTCTGTTTCATCATGTCAGCGCTAGATCACACACATCTGTGACAAACCCTCAAAGAAGTGACAGACCTTGATTGTGAAACTTTGTTGCATGTATGTAGGACTATACATAATTTTCATCATCATCATCATCGGCACTACAACCGGGAACTAACAACTATACTATCGAAGAGCATACATAATTTTACCGTCAGATAAATATTTCATGAGGTCTCTGTAACACATTTTTGCTAGTGGAAAATTGATCTCAAAGGATAAATATGAATATCATTAGCGTCAGTATTAAATACAAAACCGCCATATTCCATAATATTCAAACCGCAAATTTTGAATTTAAAAAATGGTTGTTACGTATTAGGCGCAAGGCAAATAACCTTGCCTGGAAAACAGATTATTATGGGACATTTAACAAGCCTCGGGACTTGCTAAATAAGGCCAAGACCGGATCCCGGTTGTAGTGCCGATGATGATGATGTTACGTTTTACTAAAACAATGCCGAATATTTTTTTCCTCACCCTGAAGTTATAGAATACGTGATTTTGCCATTACAAACTGCATTTACTCCAACGAACTAATTAGTAAAGATATTTGAAAGTATGCGTTCGTTTAATTTCTGTCTACATAAAAATATACGGTCTTAGGGATTAAGCATAAAGCACGATCCTCCATGTGGGCTAACTCTAATCCATATGGTTTCATCCTTAAAATCCCCTTTATTAATGCAGAGAATTCAATAACCCTTGTATTTTCAATAGTGCATCCTAATATTCTATACTATAAAGGGTATAAATCACAATACTCCGGCACACATAAACACGGACACATCCCACATTCCTATCGCAAATAACCAACCGACTGACCAGCCCGATTTCTACTTTTTATTATCAGTATCAAATTTCATTGTTTTACCTTTCCATCCAGTATGAAACTATCGCATCCACCATCAATTTATGATCGACGCATTATAGTTGGAATCCCTCTTAATTAAATAGTTACGGCAGTTACGTTAAAACGTCATCTATCCAGTGATTGTGCAACAGCACAAGTCCGCTTTGATAATGGACCCAAAAGCTAATGAAAATTCGCAAAATAGTTTTCCTGGCGGTTTTCGGTTTTCCTTTGTCAATTTGCCAAATAGGATTTCACTCGTACGTGACCAACAAACCCTTTCTCGGGTAATTTAGTGCCATCGAGTTCTATGAGTGTATTCGTTTAAAAAATGTTTTAGGCAAATATTTGGCCGCTGTAATGGATTTAATGGTATGCCTCGGCGGTGTCAGCGTGAGAATTAGATAACGAGCGGCGGGTAATTATGGGCAATTAAGGGAATACAAATATACAATAACAAGACTCATGTGTGTAGATACGATTTTACGATGATATAAAATATGTTTTTTGAAAGTGGTTCCATTTGGCAGAAACGATAGCGGTTTACGACGATGGTACGTGGGAAATAATAGCTATTTTACACAAGAAATAAAATTAGGTATTAAACAAGTTCTATTAGTATTCATTGGATGTCACACGACAATGTTAGTCTTTAGGGAACACAATTTGTCCAACGGCCTCAAACGGCGGACAAATCTTAGCGAATTACCGCGAATCAATCTTAAAAATTCGGCTTCTGCTCGCATTTTATATGGCGCCAGTTTTACTGACTAAATTTTGCTAAATAATTGAGATTCAAGGTGAAAAAGCTAATCGGATGAGCTGAATAACATTAAACGGGTGCGGCGAGTATATTAATGATTTAAAGATATGATTGAAATTTTACTGAAGACTTTTTATGGAAATTCTTGACAAATTTATGTCGAGCTTTAACAGGTATCCCACTAAGTAGACTATCACGGACGATAGATGAATTTATGTGGACATTTTATGACTGCATTAATGTCTTTGGCCCCATATATAGCGACCCATCAATAAAATGTTTTGCTTCTAACAGCATCTAAAACGGGTGGAGCAATACTTTTAGTTCAATGTCTTTCCTATGGACCTCAGAAAAAAAAATCCTTATTATAGAGCTTTGGCATATTCGTGAGACGAATGGTAATTCTTTATTTTTGCAACATTGGTTTATTTATTATTTTTTCTTATATACTGTGGCGGTTCCTTCGAACGCCACTGCTTATCTTCTCGCCTATGATGCGAAAACACCCCACGAGCTTAAAAAAAACCTATACTACAAGTATTTTGGCAAGTACAGCTGAGCGCCATTACTTACCTGGCAATTAAGCATACAAACTTCCACCTAAAGCGCATAGATTCTGCATAGCATTTACACACCTTCCAGTTATCTGCTTAAAATGTCTCCTAACCACGTAAGCCATATTCTCGCTAATTAATAGCACGAGCCAAAAGAGACATTTTTCCCTAAGGGCATGATTGCACGAAACACATCATATGCCTAGAAAGCAATTCGTCGGTTGTATGTTGCATCATCAGATTTCCTAGTAAGAAATTATAAACGCAGCATACACCAAGGAAAACCACTCGGTGCTACCCAAATATACTTACCCTGCTATGCACGTGCGCGAAGATCATCGTATTCATCCCAAGTCACAGCAAGTTATCCAACCAACGAAACTTGCTCACCTATCTCGCACCCAGACGTCGGAAGCAAATTTTGTGGAATTAAAATATGCACACAAGAATTCTGAGTAGGCCACGACGACACAACCATCGCTGTGCGAGTGTCTTTTCCACTGATGGCATATGTCGCCCCATGCACGGGCAAAATGATCATGCACCCCTGTCTATACAAGTTTGGCCCAGCTGCAGAGCATTGCTCATTGGTGTTCCCCTTATGGATTTGGTTGATCCACGGTCCGCATACTTGTGGACACACACCATGGGCAATAGAGGCAAACATCGTGTATGTTTCGTGCCCTTTGTGCTGGGACCAATGCTTGGAAAGATCATCCCCTAGTGGTCATCGAAGCAGTGGATAGAATTTGGTATTCTGTCCCTTCGGTGGCAAAAATTAGTCGTTCAACAGATTCCGTGGAGGAAAGTCGTTCCTCCACGTAAAACGAAAAACGGAGTAGAGTCTGAATACATCTCGCGTTGGATTCGGTCGCGCTTTTGATAATTATGCATCAAACACTAAGTTCTTACGTTAATTTTTGAAGTGTATTATAAAGTTACCATAACCATAAGTTATATAATTATGCATCAAACACTAAGTTCTTACGTTAATTTTTGAAGTGTATTATAACGATACAATAACAATAAGTTCCATAGATATGTGTCACACACTAAGTTCCTACATTAATGGTGAAGTGTAATATAAAGTTACAATAGCATTAAACTCTGTAAATAAGTAACAACCAATCGTACATGTTAATCACTGTGTAATTTAAGTAACAAATAAAGACTTTTGGTGTGCTGTACATTTATTATTCGTTCTTGAAGTAAGAATCAAGGAGTGCCGTAGTTCGTGTAGGAAGTTGCACAGAAAGGAAAATAAGGTGGTGATGTCTTTAGCCCAGGCCAAACAACCACAATACCAAACCAAAGAAAAGACACAAAATGCTTAAAATCTAGCTTAATTATCTTATATATTAACTTATCGGCCCTACGCAGACGCTCTAAGCTAAACATTACTTAACAATTGCATAATTTGCCTTTCGGCGACAGAACTTTGTGGCAGTACTTACATCTCTATTGTGTAGTTTCCCTTTCGGCGACCCAACAGTGAGACGAACGGTTGTTATTATATTATATTCTAGTTATGTTAATATTATTATTAATAGTTATAGCGATGTCACAAATGTGATAAAAAGTCCAGAAATATATACATATATATATATGTGGCGGATCAGCGGCGGATCAGCGCAATCCACAACCTCCACGCAGTCGCCGTAAGCAAAGACTCACACCGAGAGTAGTTTTCGACTAATTAAGTCAAGCACACTCTCGGTCACCCTCACACAAAAGGAGAGTCACGGCTGAATTGGCGTGGAGTCGACGCGGTACTACGTTGGTCTCGCTCACACGTAGAACGAAAACCGACGCCAGATCTTTCCCGCCAATTTCGTTTGACAAATACCACATGTGTGGACAATTGGCGCGAACACACAGGCACTTCGACATCAACCGCCACCGTAACCGGACGTCCACCAACGCGCAGATCAACCACCACCAGGGACTCCATCGACTGCAGCCTCCTCAGCGACCAGCCTCTCGACGACTAGGACGATTTGGGGATCGAAACCCCAAATATATGTATATGTAAACCTCTGTTTTACATTTCTATATACCCATATACCGACATAATTAGTAGGTCACTGCACCCACGTCAACATAGGTTTCAAATTATACCCACATTGTAAAAAACTCCATCCATTCAATGTTATACATCAATAGTAGATGAAGCCACATTAGCATTATTATTCCCGTCCCATATTTTAATGCCAACATCTAACAATATTTCACCTTAAATAAGAGGGTGGGTCAATAAATTCTTAGAAACGCCTACGATGACGCTCGTAGAATGAAAAATATATCTACGAGATGGGTAGCGCATTTACTTTGAGCTGAGCACCCTTGGAGCGCATGCGTCGCATACCAGATGAGTTTCTGCGCAGATTAGTAACTGTAGATAAAACATAGATAACCCACTACACTCCCGAGACGAAAGAACAGTCAAAACAGTGGATTGTTAAAGACGAACGGGGTCCAAAAAAGGCAAAGACGGCGAAATCACCTGGAAATGTTATGGCTACTGTGTTTTGGGATGCACATGGTATTATCTTCTGGCGCAAGACTAATGACCTTGCCCGGAAAAAACAAATCATTATGGAAAATTTAACGAGCCTCGGGACTTGCTAAATGAGGCCAAGACGGGATCCCGGTTGTAGTGCCGATGATGATGATGATGGTATTATCTTCATTGACTAGTTGGAAAAAGGACAGACGATAACTGAACAGTATTATCCGTCATTATTAGGTCAGCTAAATGAGAAAATAAAAGAATATCATCCTCATTCTCTAAAGACTTATTGACCAGCCCTCGAAAATAAAAGAAAATCGTCCTCATTTTCCTCAGGTTTATTGTCGTTCTCTCACTTTTGTTCTTGACTCTCCTCTTACATTTGATATTTTTGCTTAAAGTGAAATGAACTTAATGCCAAGCATTCATAACCTGGAACTGTTTCCCCCACGTTCACCATTTTCCGCGATGACCTCGTCAATCATACCACTGCCTTTTTCCCCAGCCAAGGAATGGTAATCGCTGTCCACAACAGCCTTGAGTCGTCACTTGTCGCTTTCCCTATCTCCTTCAATCACGACTTTGTGACTGTTAAAATCACTCTCCCTCGGAAATCAATCTTTGTCATGTGCTTCTATATCTTGCCATCCCATCCTATTGAAGTTTACGAGCTACCTCTTAATGCTATCGACCATATAATCTAGCTGAGTAATTGCGAGGACGTTCAAAACCGTTCGGGTAGGCAGCTAGACCTGATCTTTACAACAGACCCGATCAATACATCTGTCCCACCCAGCCCCTTCGTCCTTACATGTATAGACCACCACCAGCGCCCTCTTCTCGTGATCTTCTTATGAGCCCACTCGCCACCGTCCGCCCCCCCCCCCCCCCCCCCCCCCCCCAAATCATTAAGCCTACGATTTCCATAAAGCTAATTTTCGCCTCATCAACGAACGCCTAGACCGCCTTTCGTTCAACTACGATCACCTATCCATTGAAGATGCCATCCCCCACTTATATACCGAAATCCTTTACTTTGTTTCCCTGTCCGTTCCCCAATCTAGACAAAGAGCGTTACCCCCCCCCCCCCCCCATGTCATGTTCTCTCGGAATAGAACTATACCTGACTTGGCTGTTACATCCAATTTACGGAACTTTTCAACACCCTTTATCGTAACTATCTTACCAAAACTCGGGCCGATCTCAAAAATAACCCCAAAACCTTCTTCATCGTCATCATCATCATCATCATCATCATCATCATCATTCGGCACTACAACCGGGAACCTGTCTTGGCCTTATTTAGCAAGTTCCGAGGGTTGTTAAATTTTCCATAGGTTTCTTTTCTCCGGGCAAGGTCATAAGTCTTGCGCCAGAGGCTTCTTCCAGTTCGTCAATTATAAACGTAGATGCGACGGTTACCCCATATCCCTTACGTTAAACCCTCATGCCGCATCTGATCCTGTTACTATTGCTAACTTCTTCGCCACTCACTTCAATCAGTCATTAACTAATGACTCCTTTTGTTCTTGACCCGTCACACTTCAACTATCTACCTAACTTTTCTCCCGGGCCCGTTCTCCTCAACTCCCTTGATCCGACCTTAATTGAATTCAAGCTACTCCAACTCAAAGACGAGTTTACACCGGGCCTGGAGTTTACATCCTCAAGAAATGCTCATCCATTCTCTCTGCTCTCCTCTCACTGATCTTCAATGTCACTCTTTCAAGGCGTATTCCGCCATATTTGGAAAACTTCCTTGATCACCCCCACACACAAGAAGTCCCAAAAACGATGTCGCGAACTACGCTCCATCACCAAACTGTCCCACTTACCCAAAATTCATGAAAGCATTGTATACGAATCTCTTAGTTTTCGTTGCAAATCTTTTATTTCATCAAGGCAACATGGTTTTCTCAATGGCGGATCGACTACAACCAACCTCGTTGAGTTCACTTCCTTTACACTCTCAGCACTAGAGCACGGTAACGAGGTCGACATGGTCTCAACCGACCTCTGTAAAGCATTCGACAAAATCTCCCACAATCTAATCCTCTACAAATTATCATGATTGCTGAACTGGATTTGTTCCCATCTAAAGAATAGACTTTATTCGGTTTGGTTCAGGTCTACCTCTTTTTGCCGCCTCTGGGGACCCTCAAAGTAGCCATCTGAGTCCTCTCCCATTTATACCTTGGTTACTGTTATAGTGTGCCAATTGTTAAGTTCTTATCGTCGAATCAAAATTTTGTAATATATATTGTGACGAGCTGGCAAGACTCCAAAACAAAGTACTGGAATATTCTGGAAAGTACTAGAAAACTGGAGACTATGAGCAAAAAGAAGCGAGAGAAAAACGATGTCTCCAGTGACAGAAGTGTCACTTTTGACAGAGGAGCGAAAAAGAAAAGAACGGTTGTCAAGAGCAGAAAAATAAAGATTGAATAGAAATTTGATTTCACGGCTTATTTTGTGTGAATAATTAATCCAGCGAACACTAAGCTCGCTACAATATGTAGTTATATTTTTAAATAACACTTGAAGTTAATTTTGGAGGTACTCACGTGTGCCTATTGTTAATCCTAATAATGACATCGATAAGGTCATTAAGAATTCCAGCTTGTCGCTATACGCTATTGATACCAAGTTATACAAGATCATCGAATCACCTCTTGATTCTGGACTGCTGCAATCAGACCTTGACAGCTTCTTGACTTGGTGTGACAAAAATTGCTTTGTAATCCCCGCCTTCTCAAAATTCCCCCTCACCGGGCCTCTTATGGTCTCAACGAACCCCTTTCGCCGATGCTGAGAAATTTCAACTCCAATTCCGCCTTGTTTGACTTCGACCTCACTACACATACTCTCAAGCACCGCCTCCTAACTCAGTCTCACCACCAATCTTAAGCAGCGATTCTACATTTTACTGTAACCTGCTCCAACTTTCGCCCCTACCCTTGCCTTTTAATTTGTCCTGGTAACGTTAGGCTAAGCCTAATTAAGGTAGTTCTTAAGCTCTCTAGTGTATAACTTACATATACCATACTTTAGTTGTAGGTAATTATGTTGTTTGAATTAAACCAATAAATGGGGTGATAATAATGGGGTTATAATTACTCAAATATGACACTGTGTGGTTGCAACAGATACACGCGAATACGCACACTACAATGAACAACAAAATGAGAAAATGAGTTATCAGAGCCGTATACCATAACAATTCCACAGGAGCCAATAACAATCGAGAAAAATGATCCTCCATGCTGCCGTTAGTATCTCACTTCACACTTATCAACTACTCTAACTGGGTTTGCTATGAGGATAGGACCTATTGTGGATTCCATAGAACAGAAAGGCGTACCCAACAACTGAACTGATTCAAGCAGTCTTTATGTTATGACATTTTGCGGCAAGTTTTACACACGTTAAGGGACAGTATCCACACTAGAAGGACTGCCACCTTCACACTCTCAACTGCGCTGTGCTCTGACGTTTAAGGGTACTTCAAATTCCCCTTTTGTGTGCGCGTTAGTGTAAAAAAAAAAACAAAAATTGGCTCCTTATTGAGAAAAAAAGGAATCCTCCCAAACCCTATCGTTTACAGCGGCCCACAAAGCCGTACCGGTATCACAGACAGGCCCATATCAGCTTCATCATTATGTTTTATTCCTATGATTCACCCAGGAAAGACGAACCTGGGAAATAGTGTCCCGAGATGGCGGTAGAAATAGTTTTTGAATAGTTGCAAACTAAAGAGCTTGAAAACACTTGCACTGGAAGGGAGTTATCATAGTGAAGAAAACAGCACCAAAAGACAACCAAATAAATAAAAAAATTTTAAGTACCATACACCAGAGCATTAACGCAACAATTACAGATTTTGTAGATTTTTTTTACACAAACGCGCGCACAAAAGGCGATTTTGGGGTACCCTTAAATGTCAGAGCACAATGGGGGCGTAGCGGATTTGGTTCTAACCGTCTTTACCGTGGGTTCGGATCCACCACGGGATAACGGTATAATCGGTGAACTGTACACACAGCAAACACTCTCCTGATTTAATGCCACATTCTGCCTTTACCGTTCTGTCTCTACTCATATGCTGCCCGTAAAGTGAGGGAGAAATTTTTTTCGTGTTACGAGTACTATGATTTTTCTCCGTTTTTTGATTAAATATTTAATTAACATAAATTAAATTATGCAATTCATTGCACAAATAATTAAGATTGAGATTATGAGAAATTTCACGTGACCGATGCTGAAAAGTCAAATCAAATTAGTATCAACTTTTAATTTCCCCGACTTTGGTTAGAAAAACGTTACCAAAGGTAGCGACACAATGAAAAGAAGTAAAGAAAAACGAACGCCACACCCGCACCGCCCCTCCCCCGATATTGCTTCGAAAACAACTAAAGATGAGGTGGGGTTATAGTGTACGGAGACATGAAAACGACCTTATCTTCCCTAGTTGGGTATTGTTGTTGGTAACGAGTGCTGAGGCTTAAGGAGAAGTCCGGGTCGAGGATATTGCGTCATCCTGTTTCTGGCGTTTAAGAGTGATGCGCTATGTTGTTGGTTCGTGCAGGGCATCCACTTTGATGTGGATCTGGAAGTTTTTTGGAGATCGAGCAAGTATCGATTCTCTTGTTACTGTAGTTACTATACTCCCACCTCAATTTTTGACTCACTCCGCCTATCACATACCCCCTTTTTCGAGTGGACTCTGCACCCAGGTTAAACCCGCATCGTTCCTCGCTATTTTTTTTTACGCGCCAAGACCCCAGCCTCACAATTCCCCTTTTTCCATTTAGTTACCTATTCTCTGTCATCGTCACTCCGCTTTACCAACGCCTTGAGCTAATCAATGTGTCCTTCTTCATTTTAGATAGCAGATCGATCAGATTATTTATGCCATACGTGTACGAGAGATATTTCCGCGCTTCTTTTTTTTGACAAAGCCTGACAAGTTCTAGGGTAGGTCGTGTTTTTAAACACAAACACAAACACAACTACGTTCAATTCAATTCATTGGAGCACATTCACACCGCGACCAGAGGGAAGCGCGTTACTACTCAGTTCGCCAATACAATTCGAGAAATCGATCCAATGGTATGTCATGAGATGGAGGCAACTGTTTATCT
Source organism: Microdon myrmicae (assembly GCA_963931805.1). Classification (NCBI taxonomy): domain Eukaryota; kingdom Metazoa; phylum Arthropoda; class Insecta; order Diptera; family Syrphidae; genus Microdon; species Microdon myrmicae. Next base: position 67,711,498 of record OZ007496.1, on the reverse strand, counting down.
GACCATAAGCATATCCCAAACGTCAGAGACGCGAGTATCTTACTTCAGGAACCTCTACCATAACCCCACTCCCCCCGAACTAATTCTTAACGCCTTGTGGAATATTTTCAAGCAGCGATCTTAAGAAGTTTCTCGTTTGCTGCTGTTCTGAGTAAATATCGCATACGAAACGTAGTGACCCTAAATCACTACTCCCATCCCAATCCCCAATATTACCAATAATCCCATCCAAATCCCCAATACTACCTACGATCCCATCCAAATCTCCAATATTAACTTACATCCCAATCTAAATTCCATATTGAATCATATGAGCGATAAGTTAAACCAAAAGTTAATTTCTCGCACATTGATTCAATTTCAAATTAACTTACACCCCAATCCAATTGAATCATATGCACGATAAATTTAAACCAAAGTCCATTTACCGTGCATTGAGCCAATTGCCAGTAATCCTAACATCATGAAATGCTTAACTCAAAATGCATTTCATGATTTCCCTTCCAGGAATTTATTCAAATAAATTCCTAGTCACTTTCCAGAACCCAATTCCAATTGAAACACACAAAACCTTGTGTGTGCTTCTTGGAATTTTTACAATAAAAACTCTAACAAATCCCAACGACCAAAAAGTATAAAAGGCCGGCACATTTCCATTTCGTGATCAGTACAGAATATCCGAATACAAATGGGAGGTAATACGATTAGACCACAGGACAGGATGAAATATCTTGGGGTCATCTATACCCCAAAAATGAATTTCATCAAACATGTGACCCATATTCTTCAAAGGGGCCTCGGTCGGTCTAAGCAACTGCACAACATCATTGAAGTGGAGCAACAAAGTTGACACCAAAGTTAAGCTTCTCTGCTATAAGCAGCTAATCCGATCTGGAATATCGTACGCCTTTACCATATGCTCTTGCATATCTTCGGCTCAAATGGAAAGACTTCGAGTTTTCGAAAGAAAACTCCTCAGAAGATGCACCAACAACTACAGAAGGCCTGACGGCCGCCACTACCCGAACTCTCACCTATACGAAGGTGCCTCCATTATCCCTATCGACGAGTACTTGCTAAAATTAGCATATAAGTACCTCGAAAGCATTCAGAACAGCGAGAACCCACTTGTACGGCAATCTTGCGTTCTTGACCCTTCTCTCCCCCAATCTCTTTGGATCAGACCACCACAATTTCTTCCTCAGTACAAAACTGAAGAAAGCACCCTTCCCAACAACATTCTCCTCTATAATAGAGGATTCCTGGACCCATCCCATAGGGTCTACTGCTGACACACTACAAACACGCAGGCACAGTACAAGACAGCACAAGCACACACACACACAGACACATACACCGACCAAAGCGCAGATTATCAGACGCCAAAGACGTGATCTGCGTTTACTACCGCACTCAAGATCTACCGGTCTTGTACGATTTCTTTCCCACCATCCCTCCATCCAAGTAGTTAGAGAACATACGAACTAACCCTGTCCACACTATCCTTAGATACCTCTCCCCCCTTTTTCTTTTTCAGATATCTCGAGACCGAGCCCAACATTCTCACGGATGTGGGTGATTCTGGTTATCGCAAGATGACCAGAAGCCAGAGACAAGATGAAGGACACATCTGTCCTTGTCTCGCCAAAGTCGGCCCTCTCGCCACCCATTTTTTTTTTTAATTTTTTTTTTATTTCGTGATCAGTCGAATTTCAGAAGGCCGAAGCCACGCCAAACGAAAAATAGAGAATCAAATGTACAAACCGAAAAAATTAAAATAAAGAAGATAGTATAATTCCAAGTTAAAGCCGGACGTTTCATTTTCGCGGCATACACTATTGATGGGAAGCTTGTGCTCGCCGCGCGTTATTTAGTTATTCGGAACACTTTTAAATAAAGCAAAGGATCATTAACAATAAATGCGGCCCCTAATACGGAAACCCCAATGACGGATTAATCCACGGTGACCAAGGGAGAATAGCGTGCTTTGTCCCGGAGTACCCAAGGATGTCCTGGAAGCACACCGAGTCTCCCGTCCGGAAGCCCCCACGCCCACCGAAGGAAATTGCGAGGGGCACACCAAAGGAGGTAAGCCAAAATTTCCTATTTAGAACTATAGGACCTGAACAGGAATTTCTAATCCCGATTGCATTAAATTTTGAATACGGGTTTATCAGAGGTGAGGAATTAAATGGTTAATATGGGTGCGTAGGGTCTGAACGACATTTTGCGTAGCCAAAAGGAGGTTCGCTAGTTCATCAGTGATTCCTTCATATGGTATTGGAAGTATTTTTTAACTGTGAGAACAAGACTATGGGTTTCCACAAAAAGAATATGATAACACGATAACGGGTATCACTACAGAATAGTGTGGCGATTGAAACCGAGATCTCATATGCAACCATAGTAAAGCAGACATCACCATTGATCACGACGAGAAAGGTGTCAAAGTTGCATAGTATCTTGTTTACTGTGTATTTTTACTGTATAATGTCACTATCTTTTCGATCTGGACACGTATATTTTTATGATGCCATCATGCCAGTGGTTTTACCATTAATGGCCCGGAAACCACATTAAAAGGCATGCACCGTAGCACTGGGATTCTACTTCACATTGGTTACTCAAGTTAGCTCCCCTTTAAACATCACAATCGACCTATCTATGATGTTGATGGGTTGAAGTGCCTTTAAAGGCAGGAATCAGGTGGCAATAACATAACCATCAGATGTGAACCCCACGATATGAAAAGAGGATTTTAAGGTTTCAACCGGGGATATAATACGTGGATAAAATTTTCCTCTGGAATTTACCGTAAATTGACAATGATGCAAACAATTCCAAAGAGTTTGTCAAAGAGCTTTAACGCCATCTTCAACCTATAAGAAGGTCATGACAAATAGGCCAATACTATTCTGTTTAAAGACCTTGCACCAATAATGGGAGAGTTGCCTTCTCACAATAAACCACAACTAACCACGTATAATAACATATATTAGCAATCCCCGCGATAGGCTACACAGTGCTCGTTTTCCTGAAATTAGTACCCAATCTCATAACACACATCACTTCCAAATATTAACCAACGTAGGTTGGTTTTATGTGCCAGTGGTGTATCAAAGCAAACAAATAAAATGAAACGCTAACAAAATAAAATGAATTACTAAAAAATTCCCAATCCAAGAAAGTATATTGACCCCCCGTCCAGCAAGTACCATTGTTTACCCATGAACTTGTAACTCAACTCAAAGATTTATGTACCCGTCACCCCAATTGTCGTCACATAACTTACCATCGTAAACGCAAAAATAATTAAAAGCAAACATTTTGGGATTGTACGTGATTTTTTCACGCGAAAACGTTACGCAAAACCCACCAGCAGTCAACAGGCATCCAAGTCAGATACACAAATGTACACAGCTACTAAAATTCTGATCAGTATTCTCGGCGTGTGGAAATTTTATCGTCCAGCCAGCCAGTCGGTCAATGAATTCCAAAAGAGGTACGAAAAAAAAACCAACAAAAAATATGATAATAATAAAAATGAACCCAAGTAAAAAAAGAACGACAGAAAAAAACTTTCTCCGTGGCAAAGACCTTCTCCGGAAGGTTTTCAATCTCTTTACCGAATGACCAAAGAATATGGACACGGACACGGACCTGGACACCGAAAGGGACACATGGGTCCGTTTCGTATGCGAAATTGATTTTCCCTCCTCCGGTGGCAGAAACAATTTATACGACTTAATGCCACCATTTTCCATCTGCAATCTGTGGCACCTAATTTCCTCCATAAACTATTCACCTGTGCTGCACGTTCTTCACGCATTTATAACTTCCAAGAAACTTATGGTTAATAACGGTAGAGTTGAGTTGTGTAGAGAGGCGACGCTGCCCATGGCAGTCTTAGAATAACCAATTTGCCTTAAGAGTGAACGTTATAGCGGAAGGTTGCCAGGTGAAGATGTACGTATCTGGGTTTATGTTATGTTCTACTCTGGATACCTGTGGAGACCCAATCCCAGTTGTGGTTATAGGGTTGACGGAGTGTTGCTTTAAACAACCATGTCTGGCCATTTGAATTAGGTAAATGAGGTGTTACCCGGGAATACCTAACGACGCAATAGGGCGGGAAACCCGCAGGTTGAAAAGATGTTTCGCATTACTTTCACAGATTAAACCGACCTGCTAGGAGTAAATTTGTGCGAGGTGCCGGATTATATTATTTTGGGGTTGTAAATAACCCGGAGAAGGTGCTTTAGATTTGAGGAGCACTATCGAAGGAAGCATAAGCAAATTGCGGAAGCTTTTCGAAGGAAACTCCAGCAGAGTGTGGATGTTGGTCTGTACCACAAAGATGATGGCGGGTTTTAAAGAAATCTGGCTGTTAGTTTTGACGTGTTCCTATATTTGATTCATTTATGTCTACGTATTGATAATATTTCTTCGTTTCTTCGTACGATGGAAGCCTTTGATTCAAGCAGTTGTGGTGTCACATTGACAATTCATCCCCATTTATTATAGAATATATTGTGAATTACACCTTGAGGCCAATTATCAATAATGAACATGGAACGAATATGAAACTATCGGGTATATTGCAGTGCATAAAGACGCTTCATCTGACACAATGAATATTTACCAAAATCCCTACGAAGTTTCGACTTGCAAGTTACACCATCTCTTACACGATATCGGTTTCCTCCGCAACAGAATATGGTAACATAATAGTGCAATACTGACTCTGTCATTGAGACTACTTTATACATCATTCATAACAACTATAAGCTCCGTGAAATGGTCAGGCGAAATTCAACAGGGTTAGTTCAAGCGTTCTCTAACTACTTGGATGGGGTCTAGAAATGTATGGTGGGAAAGAAATCGTACAAGACCGGTGGGTCTTGAGTGCGGTAGAAAACGCAGATCACGTCTTTGGCGTCTGATAATCTGTGCTTTGGTCGGTGTGTGTGTGTGCTTGTGCTGTCTTGTACTGTGCGTGCGTGTTTGTAGTGTGTCAGCAGTAGACCCTATGGGATGAGTCCAGGAATCCTCTAGATGTTGTTTCGCGCGGATATCGCTATTCAAGATGCACACAAACTGGAAGAAGGCCTGTACATGGGGAAGAACAGTATTTCATATATCAGCTGCAGTCGAATAAGGAAAAACGACAACAAAAACTGACTAAGTATATTTGGATTCAAATAGGTCAGCTGTGCAAATAGATGGTCGGTCGTATAGTGGCCGAAAAAGGTTGCTATGTTTGAACTAGCGATTCGTTGATGCAGAAATAGGTTTCTGAGTATTATGTCAACAGAAACGCTATTTCGGGGTTCAAACGCTAAGATACACGTTTTTTTGCCTTGGTTAATGGTACGAGAGCTGTTTAAGGGAATGATACCGTGGGACCTGATCTGGTGATCGGAATGATTACACAATGACGGTTGTGTATTTATCCACGTCAATTGTGCATTGCACCCATAGCGAGTCGAGGGTCGAAAACCAGTGTGAATATTTACACTGGCAAAGAATTCGGCTCTTGGCAGGTAGGCGCGAGTTGGGGTATGCTTTATATTAGTGCTATTGGTTTTTATGCCATGGCAAGATGGTAATCTTACCGTGGACTTATGTTTCAGGTATGCTTTCGTATGATGCCATGGCAAGATGATGATCTTGCCGTGGGCTCATTTTTCAGGCATGGAGTGGTTTTCACTTTTTAATTGCAGGTGCGAAGTGGGAAGTTGGGATAAGGGAAATGGGTGGTTCTTGGGAGATGCTTAAAGAACCCCCACAGTACTCGTGTAGGTTCCTCTACGAGTTAAGTCAAATTGTGGCTAACAATGAACAATTCGCCTAGCCACTTAGCCTCGTCAGTTCTGGTAGAATGTACCAACCATTTGGAGTTATGTACGTTAAAGATGCCAAAAACGACAATCTCAAAAGCTGGGTGGTTAATTCATATACACTCAACGGTACGTGAAAGTAGTTCGAAAAGTGTCGTTGGTCGATCGTCATTCGGAACTGGTAGAGACCACGAACAAATTGGATAGAACTCTCCGGCATGATTTTTCATCCAAATAATGTCCAAGTTATTGGGTTCTAATGGTTCTTCCCTTTGGCAAACCAAATTGAATCGGGTGAAAACACAGACTCCACCCTAAAAACGAATTCTCGAATATAAGTCGTATCATGGGCTACGAAGATATGTCGAATCAGTTGACTAGTCGTCCTGGGTCTCGATTAGGTCTAATATACCAGATTTCGCTGCTTGCTTTGATGGACGGTATTTACATTCATATTGGCGAAGGGGATGCGTCTAATGTGACAAAATACCGTTATTAGTTGAAGGTTGACAGCGTTTCCCGAGCGGGTCCGATTACGCAGAGATGAGTTGTTTACAGTTCGGTTTCTTATCAAAACATTTGTATGATGTTCCCCCTGACTTAATCTACCCGGAGATCCGAATGAGGAACTAGTTTACTTCCACTATTCTTTATCTCAGAAGGTACCATTATGTCTTATCTTAACTTCACCCTGGACCATCAGCCACACGTTCTGTACATACTCGAAGTTTTCTCCCGACGATATTGGGGAAAATATAGTGTGACAGAGTGGTATCTCACTTTGGGACCACCACCTAAACTCACTTTTTTGCGAATCGGTCCATCAATCAAGCTCAGAAAGAGGAGCACGGATATCACGGAGCCTATAGTTTGGTTGGGTGATATTTGACCGGGAGGCAGGGCGTTGGGACACCATCTACCACTCAGACTTTAGTAACCTTTTACGAAAAGCCAACCTAGCTGTGAGTATATCCGAACGTCTTACTCACGGGTCCAACCATATTGTATCAAACAAAATTAATCCGATAATTCTTGGTTTACTAGAAAAAGTGAACAGAATGCAGCTGCCAAAAACTGGGTTTATAAGCTATGGCGGTTTAGTGCAATGGAGGTCAATGGGTGGAATTTAGTTAAAGTCAGAAACGCTTGCAACCCACCAATTTAGTCTGCGAATAAGATTTATAATGACAAAATAAGCGATGAACTGCTTGGATGTCTATTTGATTCACGTCCCGTCTATAAATTGTCGTAACAACTTTGGTTCCGCTTCTTACCCTTCGTTAATGATAGACAGCGTCACTCTAGTCGTGAACTTAAGAGATAGAGCCAACGTTTTCGCGAATGTATTTTTTGCGAATTTTGCAGTGCTTTTGGAACCACCGGTGATCACGCTAGTATGGTATTTAATGGAAGAAGCAAAGTTCTGTGTAGCAACCTAACCGAACAGAATACTAGTAAAAGTCCTTAAAAACTGTAACCCAGAACTGTTGCTGGTTCTTAGCAGAATATTCCTCATGTCTTACGTGTAGAAAACTTTTCCTACCGATTGGGAAAACATTCGAATTCAATCAATCTTAAAAATGGAAAGAAGTGTTTACTGCTAAATTATCGAGCAATTGCCTTACTACACACACTATTCAAGGTGATGGAAAAAACCATCAATATCGAATCGCATCTAAATATTTATAGAATGCTACGGCATCCTAAGACATCACCAATACGGTTTTCGGAGCAGGCGAGCCACGGGAGACTTTCTGATCCGGTCATTTGCGATTGATAAGCATGGTAAGTTTAGTCCGTCTGCATTGAATATGGGGCAATTAAGTAAACTCCATCATAATGGGTTGGCCCAACAACTATGCGATTGAATATAAAGTGTTCTTGAAAATCCTTGTTGACGGTGTGTCCTCGGCTTTCTTCCGCATTAACTCCGGAGTTGCTCCGGTTTCTATGTTTGCTCCCACTCTTCTATCTCAGTTATTGATTTGGTATCAACAAGTTACATAATGGTCAAATTTTGCGAACGATGGTAGGCCGATTTTTTCTTTTTCAAGGAGCTGCATCAACGTTGTATTGTACCAGACGACAGGTCACCAGCTTTACTTCCTATAAGGGTATAATATTGCAAATTAAAAAAACAGGAATACGGGCATTATGTCTAAAGTTTGAGCGCTACTAGTTGTTGTCCGTTCGTAACTCCTCACCGGTTTTGCATGTCCTTTGTCTATCTTTGTCAGACTCTTCTATCCGCGGTGTGTTTTGAAATTTATAGGTATCCCAAGGCTGTGATCCAGTGGTGGCTTTATCAAAAAGATTTAAACAGGGTTCTGGGTAAGCATGCCGTACAAATAGTATAGCGAAAAAAGATTCTAAAAAAAAAAGTGGGGTACGAGTTGATGTGCCAACGTATGGCACGCTGTTCGTTCGTATCCTCATCGAGTTCTGGTCTTTGGTTTTATTTTGTTTTGGTACTCACCGACAGACATGTCTTTCCTTTTGCTTCGCGGGGGAGCGTGTGCACAGGCGTGCACACGCTGCGGTAGTTGAATAACGACTGACTTGACTTAGGGATGAAGATGGGTAATTTAATTTTTGCACCAGACATCCAATAGAGAACATACTTCTGCTCTCTCATTGCCACACCCGTCGATGTGTGGTGAATTACATCGGTTAATTCGATAATCGACGAACATGGGAGAATGAGATAACAGACACACAAAGTCTATGATCACGGGGTGGGTTGGGTTGTGTGTGGATGAATCAATGCAGTTCTGAGAGTAACCCATTGACCTAATTCGGTGAATATGGTGATCTCAGAGTACGAAGACAGAACTGTGAAGGAGAGGAAAATTAAGCTGGTGCTATTCACCTGCGAAAAGAGAGCATTTATCCCCAGCGAATGGAGTGTCTGGAGAAAGTGAAAAGAACGCCGGCTTGGCTAGGGAAATCTGATCATGGGAACTAACTTAAATGCTTTGATAATTTCCCCAGCGGTCGCATGATTAAGCAACCGCGTCGTTTGATCAGACTATGCTGTTGCTAGCCGACATGATGCGATTTCCGGTGGAAATCTCATGGGTTAGCGAAATGGGGTTGCCGTATGGCAAAAAGGTAGCTGAACTCAATGATGCATTATCTGGATAGGATAATGAGTTTAGCTATGCGTCCGTTTAACATGATTTACAGATGGAATAGCTTATAAGCGGAATGGGTAGAAATGACGCGCTGAAAGCGGTCGAAATAAGGTATGGAATTGTGGGTTGGTTCTCCACGTGATATAGAGAACCCCCACGAGTCTTATTCAACACCATTAAGAAAATATAGTAAAAAGGCTCAGTGACTTATTGGGGAACTAGCTGTATCTCAAATAATCTATGAACTTTCTGGGTCTCCATATTTATATTACATTTAACGAAATGAGTATTGCAGTTCTACTGATACCCTAAACAAAAAACCAAATGACATTTAGCCATTGGAATGACCACATATTTGAAGCTGCAAAAAGTGCAGCCACATGTATGGGGTTCCTTAAGAGATGTAAAAGATACTTCACTCCATCCAACCGGGCCACTATTTACAAGGCGTATACTCATCCAAAAATTGAGTTCAACTCCCATATTTGATCAGGCGTATCCAAAACTGCACTACACGTTCTCGACAGGATTCAAAACCGAGCAGTGAAACTTATTGGGGACTCAGCCGTAAGTCGATCAGTTCCGTCGTTAGAACACAGGCGCAACGTATCGTGCCTATCTCTTTTCTACAGGCATTGCCACGGTCGTTGCTCAACTGAACTTGCTGAATGTGTTCCGCCCCTTCAGACATTTTCCCGCGATACCCGTCAATCTGTGAATGTGCATCAGTTCACGTTGAAAGTGGACTTCAGGCGCACAAATAAACATAGAGAGTCATTCTTTAGCCGAACCACACGAATGTGGAATGTTCTGTCGGTTTATGTGTTTCCTGGTTGTTGTGATGTCCACACATTCCAGACCAATATACATCGACACCTCCTTTCCTTATCCACTTCCTCTCCATCCGCTCGCATTGTGCTCTGACATCTAAGGGTACTTCAAAATCCCCTTTTGTGCGCGCGTTACTTAAAAAAAAAAAGAAAAAAAAAGACGTTGGCACCTCGGTACGTTCGTAGTGTCACAACGCTCGAGGGGTGGCGGCGATCTATCAACATGTGGTCAATTTGGTCACGAGTGGCTCGATCAGGTGATACCCAGGTGGCTTTGTTGATGTGTTTACGTGGAAACCCGGTACTCGCAATGACCAAATTGACCACATGTTGATAGATCGATGACCCGCAAACTATTGCCATTAGTGTTCTCATGCAAACTATGGGAACGTGCGTAGTGCGTGAAAACCGACTTCCGACCTATTTTAGGATACAAATCATCATCGTCATCATCGGCACTACGACCGGGATCCAGGGTCTTGGCCTTATTTAGCAAGTCTCTCCAACGGTATCCGGTGCATCTCCGAGACTTGTTAAATTGTCTATAATAATTCGTTTTTACTTCAAAATCACCTTTTGTGCCCGCGTTTAAAAAAAAACAATATCCCCCTACCCTCAATCCTACCACAAACCTCCGTTAGGTAAATTATTTATGACCTCAAAGTATTTTTATGGTCTGGTTCCAGCTCTAGACTTTACGTTAGATCGAAACTGGAGCCATGCGCTCAATGTTATAACGGCGGAAGATCAGAGGGTGTGCTTTAAAACGTTACTCTAGCGCACCGCTATACCTTTCTACATAGTGCATGCCTTATTTGAATGAGAAGCGAACTTCTAATCCGTTCTTCGCTACTTATGACAGGTTGAGTTATATAGTTTTGAAGGTGCGGTTTTGTCATAAATTTGTTTGTAAAACTCTTTGCATAAATTCTGTTCCCACTCCATTGATAGTCCTTCATCTTACAGTCTAAACAGGATGCTGAATATATAATTCCCACGACAATATCAACAACATATATCTCTCCATAATTTAAACAAATGCCAAAGAGCCCATGTGGCACAAAATCCCGTAAAATAGGTTTAGTTATCATGGAACTACTTAGGACACATTCTTTGAAGGTGAATCGTAACAAAACTTAAATCTTCTTCCCAGCAACAACGAATCACTTGGTTTATAGCTTATGTCTGAAATAATGGTAAGACCCGCCACAAAGAAGCCCCCACTGGTCTGTTGTAAGCAGACTTGTCCCGTATTAAAACACAAGAAATGATCTCCATCAGCTGTGGTACCAGTAAATCACTCCGAGTATCATTAACCGACAGGAATCCGGTTACTAGTGTTTATGATCTCTTCCATACCCGACTCCAGATTCCACCCGTGTGACAAATTAATCGAATCGATGACGGAGTTGTTATAATTTTCTGTCTTCATTTTTATTGTTTTCTCTCCATTGGACTTCCAACACCATTAGGTGACTCACGTCCACCAATCCAACTCCATGACGATCCCACCACAGACTTCCTGGGTGTCCATTAGAACGGAAACATACACATCCATGGGCCGGTTGAAAGGCGTCTATGGCAATTTGAAAGTCATTACGAATCGTAAACGGTTCAAAGTCACACAATCCCCACACAAGGGTTCCTTAGTCCCAATCGGGCCAAACGGAAAACCTTGTTGGTCGCATTTATGTCTCTTGTGTGCATCTGGGATTGTTTTACATAAACGAGGCTTAAATAACTCATGGCATTGGCACGTATCCCGTGTAACAGAGTTCGAGATATTTTTAACGAAATTCCTTCGAAAAGGCTTTGGCCGGCTGGAGCTCTGGCGATGACATTGACTCATAAATTTCAAGGGGCACATTAAGCCTTATCTGTGTTGCGTGCGTTCATGTACGGATGCCGATGCGACACCGCCGCCCAGCAATGATTCGTGCAACGAGATTCATCTGGAATTTGCGGAATTCCACGGTTCGTTAGCGTCACCAGAAGCAACCAATTATGGTATGAGGACATTATGAATCTAATTTCGTGTACCCTTGGCTTTTCGGCGTTTTCAACATCATTTCACGCTTCGGTTTCTTTCGTCTAACAAGCATCGCCGAGTGATGTCTTCAATTGAAATGGAATGACGGAGCGCGATTTACAGAGAATCGACCAGATAGCTAGATCTTCGGGGCATTCAACCTAAGGGGCTAAGCTGGAAATTGATTGATTGGTGTTCTGAATTAAGACGTGACGCCAAAGAATGTTTGAATAATCTGACGTATTATTAGTGTGCATTAGAACATCGAATGTGGGTACGCGATTTTGAGGAAGCACATCAGGCTGTCGGTGACATAATTGAAATAAGAAGAAATTCAGAGTAACTCGCAAAAATGGCAACGGAAATTCACTAATTATATGTCGGTGACACATAATCTTGGAAGAGGTATAACGTCATAACGATATATGTGATGTACGAGTATGCCTTAGATCGATTTGTAAAGGAGGGAAATGACGCATATTTTTTCTATAGTTACGTTTTTCGGTGCTCTAAAATGACAGTGCACAATATAATCGAAATAACACAATGTTAACGTTTTGGGGTAAATTAAATGTAACAATAGTGTGTAACAATAGTACGAATCTACGAGAAAGCTACTGCGACAGTCTATACGATTTTATTGGAGCATTTACATTATTCATTACTTCTCCGCAAGGATCAAAGATATAAGTAACGCAATAAAAGATATGAATTTTCTTGTGCTCTACACTGTGTAAAGAGCGTCATAACAAGAAATGTTAAAATACCATTTAGCTCAGCGATTTCAAATTCAAATCACTGTTCGAACGTGCTCGAACAACGGATTTTAAGGTGCTCTTAAATATCATAGCGCCATGCGGGTGGGAAAGTTAAGAAAGTGTGACAGTTCAAACATATACGACCATCACATAGATTCTCAAAACCACGGTGGAAGCATAACACGAGAAAAAATTGATTATCAGGATCCTATAATCGACTTAAATAATAGTCAAGAACTCCAAAATCCCATTTTGTGCGCGCGTTTGTGTAAAAAAAAAAAAAAAAAAAAAAAAAGATGATTTCTTGAGGCTTTGGTTCTTTGGTTTTGTTGTAAGTCTATTCATGATAGCCTGGGTTCGATTCGCACTCTTTACTATCATATTCCTATAAAAGAATTTTCGGTGTGCATTGGTCTTGAATGCCTGAAGATTATAATAACAAGAAAGAGCATGATAAAATAGTGGATTGGAGGTTGGTGTAATTAGGCTAAAGAACGATTGTCTCGCAATTTCGAGATTTTGTTTTTTGCCTCCGAGATCATGCAAGTTGACTTTTCTTTGTGAAGCTACGCGAAATATCATGTTTAGTTGGACTATCCTTAAGCTCTTTAATAGTTGAAAACCTGCAATCATCAAGTCCTGGCCAAGACACCAGCCGAAGTGTGGGCAGAAGTTATTGAATTTTACCTTTAAAAAGATTGAGCCATGCAAGCGCTCACGGGGTGGGCAGTTAAACGATGTTAACACATTCATTTAGGGGCAAAGTTCAGGCAATAAAATAAAAAAATTAATTTCATCAAATCTCAATTATTTTTATAAGTATCTACGCGTGTTTTCTTTTAACACTCTGGTCGTTGGTATAAAAAGTTGAATTACTTCCAGTTCCGAAAGTGGAAAGATCGTTGGTTGTTTTCGTCATTGCAAGTGTCGTTCGTCGGGTGTAAGTCTATGTTGCCTTTTCGCCTTGACGGCCAGCAGCAGTTTTCGATTTTACTGAATTTTGCTCAGTTAGATAATCTCCCGTGAAATATCCTGTTGTAGTTAAAATTCAATAGCTTGAGGATACCCTGTGCGGTGGGAGCGAACATATGTGAAATTCAAAGAAACGAGTATGACATTTATTATAGCTGTCATGCAAAACACCATGTGCTCGGGGTAGGTTTTCCAGACAGCAAAAAACCTGATGTCTGCCATTATCGGTTTTAATGCAATAAACGAAAGGCTATGCAATCTTCGCGTGCCAGGCAAGTTTAAGAACATAAGCCTCCTAAATATTCACGGACCTAGAGAAGAGTCTCCTGATGAAGAAAAAGAAGAATGCTACGAGAACGTATAACTGACTCTCAATGCCTGCCCAAGATACGATGTGAAAATCGTTCTTGGTGATTTTAATCCCGGGGGTGGGAGCGAACATACAGGGCAAAGTCTCTGCTTTCAACCCAGCGAAAACCAGGATGATCCTTGTCCCTGTTCAATCCAAGCACCCGCCAAGTAGTGAACCAATACATGCAGCGACATCCTGAGAAAGATTGCCGTAAGGCCAATAACCTTGTCCGGAAAAACAAATTATTATGGACTATTTAACAAGTCTCGGATATGGACCTGATACCGGTGGAGAGACTTGCTAAATAAGGCCAAGACCCCGGATCCCGGTTGTAGTGCCGATGATGACGATGATGATTTGAATCCCAAAATAGGGCGTGAGCCGATTTTCATGCACTACACAGGTTCCCATAGTTTGCATGAGAACACTAATGACAATAAACTACGAATCATCGAACTGGCAGCATCAAAGAACTTGGTCGTTGCGAGTGCCAGGGTTCCGCGTAAAGACATCAACACAGCCACCTGGGTATCACCTGATGGAGCTACTCGCGACCAGACTGACCATGTGTTGATAGATCGCCGCCACTCCTCGAGCGTGATGATGATACGAACGTGCCGAGGTGCCAACGTCGACTCGGATCACTTTCTTGTTGGTATAGTTTTCGAGCGCGGATTGCCCTACGGAGACGTATTGCATCCGCGAATCAGGTTTGAATCAACACGGCTGCCTTACGCAATGAGAACACCAGTAACACCTTTGGTAATGCGTTAAGACTCACCCTCGAAGAGCTCGATGGAGGGAGAGTTAGTTCTGCGGGCAGAATGCCGGGCGTAGAAAAGAAATGGACATGCTTTAAGAATACTGTCAATAGTACTGCCAACTCCATCTTAGTCAATAGTTGTAAAGATCGGAGCTACTGGTTTGATGATGTCAGCAAACTAGCGACTGAACGTAGGAATGCTGCATACCGGGCAATGCAGCAGACTCATATCGGGTACGCGAGGAGAAATACAAAGAGATCAGAAGATCTTAAAAAAAAAAAAACTCCACAGACAAAAGAAAAGTATCTGGGGAAAAAATTCAGAGGCTGAAATAGAGGAAAGTAGAGAGCGAGGCCCGCACCAGATACTGGAGTTCTACCAAATAATCCGCCATATGACGCGGTACACACCACGCTGCAAGGATAAATAATGTGTTCTGATCACCGATCCTGAAGGCATTCTGGAGCGATGGGAAGTGTACTATGAATTGCTAAATGGTCAGCTCTCAGAAGAATTGGAGTCTCCACAAATGCAAGATCAAGACCAAATGCTGCCTCCACCAAGCATTGAGAAAACATTAAAGGCCATAAAAAAGTTCAAATCAAATAAAGCCCCCGGAGTTGATGGCATACCAGCTGAGTTGATCAAACAAGGAAGGACAACGTTTCATCACGCGATTCATGAGATCGTGGTGCGCGTATGGGAGCAAGGGGAGATGCCGGAAGATTGACGTCGCGGAATAATTTGCTCCGTACATAAGAAGGGAGGTATCACCGGATGGAGCAACTATAGGGGTATAACATTGCTGAGTACCTCCTGTAAGATAGTCTCCACTATCCTACAAGATCGGATAGCCCCATACATTAAGGTTGTGGCAACTCTAACAGATACACACAATTCACAGTCAAAAATAGTGAAGAACACCGAACGAAAAATCGAATAAGAAAAATACATCAGGACCGTATACCAAGCGATAAATTAAAAATAATTCACATCAGTGGAATATACTCGAGTTTGGAAATCAAATTCTAAACACGGTCAGTAGTCTGATGCTTCACTGCTTCGCTTTTCAATCGTTTCATCGTGTGTTCAATTCACCTTCTTCACTATCCTTGCTTAACGCTATAAGGCCATCAATGGTCAATATCAGTGTGGCTTCGTCCCAGGCTAATCAGCGATTCATCAGATATTCACCTAGGCAGACGATGGAAAAATGTCTGGAATATAAGATTCCATTATATCATCTATTTATAGACTTTAAGGCCGTCTACCACACCATAGCCAGGGTAGAACTATATAATGTCATGAGAGAGTTCGGCATTCCCAACAAATTGATATGACTTTGTAGGTTGAAAAGTAGCGGGATTGGTGTCCAAACCGATAAACATATTTAATGGACTCCGACAAGGGGACGGTCTGGCCTGCCACCTCTTCAACCTGGCGTTGGAGAAAGCAATCCGCAACTGTGTAATTACAGCAAGAGGGACTATTGTCAACAAGTCCTGCCAGATACTTGCCTACGCAGATAACATCGACATCATCGGTAGATCCGATTCGGCTGTACAGGACTCCTTCACCCAGATCGAGCTGGCGACACAAAAACTGGGACTGCATATTAATGAGGGAGAAACTAAGTAGTACATAGTGGCCACTTCTCCGAAGAGAAGACCTAACGTTGGTCAAACTACCAGTGTAGTGGAGCACGAATTTAAAGTATTGTAATCCTTTAACTACATTGGATCAATAGTATTGTAGCGGTTGTTTAAAGCCTTCCTAAAGAACCATCCATTTCTTTAAAACAACCTACTTTTCCCTCACTCTATAAACCACTGTACTTACCTGCATTCGAGCAGTGTAAGATTTCTTTCAAATAACTTTCACCTGAAAGTAAAACCCCAGCAAGCATGCACATCAAACAAATTGTTTCATTTATATTACATGAAACATGCCAGACAATCGGCTCGGCTTGTCAGCGATGATAAACGATAAACAGTCGCTGGCCAGCGTAATTGTTGACACAGCTGTAGCCGATATTCTTGCTACGGTTCATGAGTGAATATTGCCCCAATCCCATGGTTCGCTACAGTTGCGACCAATTTCCTTTATCGGTTGTCTACCGATCATGGGATTTGGGCACTAATATGATTGACGTTAGACAATTATACCCTAGATCATGCCTAACGATACTCCGGCCTGTTAAACAAACAAACACACAGTATCATCACTGTGTTTATCCTATTAACCGACCGCTGGTCCATGGCCACCCTGGGCGAGACGTACGCTTGCACATCTGCAAGGCTAATTTCTCGCCATTATACTCATGTATCGGCACCGCCAAGTAAACAAGACCCAAATTTTCGGCTGACCTATCGTCACCAGAATGTATAGCCTACAACGGCATTATCATGAACGCCTGAGTAAACACGATGTGCATATCACCGTGACCCTTGAAATAGCGTTTTTGTGTATCTTAAAGCAAAAACCTATTTCGTTCTCAGGCGCAGGTCATCAAAGATTTATGGCCCTCGAAATAGCGTTTCTGTTTATTTAATACATAGAAACCTATTTTTCCCTTCGCCGATCTTCGCTATCGCGTATCTCTATACTGCCTGCAATTCATTACACCAGCCCATGTTTATTCAGGTGCATTTTCGTCGTTGCCGATATGCAGGCTGAAGGACAACGTACATGTCCTATACGGAGACATATAGAATCCTCCCGCACCGATGTAATCCACCACCGTTGAATCTGACGGGTATGGATTGCATCGGCGAGTCAGATTTTTACCGTCCAGTCGGACACACGTCTCAAGGTCTCGTGATTAAAGTCGAGTTTCATCCTGAGTGGAATCTATGAGCTGCGCGCAGATCCGGTTGTCGTTTCATGATTGGTTATCACCGTCGTGTGTTATGTGAATTTATTAACATTTGAGTGTGTAACAACTACTGTAATAAACATTGTAAAATCGAGTGCCATTGTGCCGTATAATCCGATAAGATCGTCAATTTATTGTTCGCATGAACCGTATTTTGCATAATAAAGAAACTATGTTCAATAAAGTCAGAGACAAAGACTTCTCCTAGAGGTTTTGCCCCTGTCGTGAACAATTACTAGTGAACTGTAGCTCAACAAGTGTTGAGGAATAAGTGAACCCGTGTTACGACGACACTACTTATTACCCCACAGTATCAGCCGATAACAATATGGAAGAAGAAATACGCTGCCGGCTGATCAAATCCAACAAAGCCTACTTTGGTCTATCAACGCTATTTAAATCCCGAAAATTATCCAGAACATCCAACCACTTCTGCACAAGACCATGTTCTTACCAGTACTCATGTATGGATCCGAGACTCATGTATGATGGTCAATAAAAGGCACTCTGAACTCTTAGCCGCGTCCGAGAAGAAGGTCTTAAGGAGAATTGTTGGCGCCATATGTGAGGCAGGACGATCCCCGAGACGTTACAACCATTAGTTGTACGCGGTCTACCTTGAAGCTAATGTTGTAAAAAATAAATAGAGCTCGGTAGACTCCGGAGGACGGAGCACCTAGCTCGAATGGGCGAAGAGGAGCCTGTCCGGAAAGTCCTTTGTACGCGATAGCGTGGCAGACCTTGTGTGGGATGGAGAAATGGCGTGGACCAGGATGCCAGGATCCTGGGAGTGCCAACTGGATGACATCGGCTCGAAATCAGAACCGGTAGAGAGACTGGCTAAATGAGGCCAGGGCCGGATCCGGCTGTAGTGCCGAACATGGTGATGATGAAGATGAAGAGGATATCCTTATATGTGATAATAAGCTTCGAAGACGTTGCTGAGTACAGTAAAGTTAAATAGAAAACGAGTAAATTGGTTATATGTAACAGACAAGAGATAGTTTATAACAATGAGAAATAAAGTGGGCGAGAGGACGGCGCGGTGGGGGACACCAACATTAATTTGATGAAAATCAGATTGCATTACATCCTTTGAATTAAGCGAATTCATTTAAGAGACAGTCTCTCATCCATTAAATTCATCTATTCCAAAACTAGGAGTACCCGCCACAAGTTCAGCGAACAACTTAAGTGCTCGTCCATCAGAGGGTCCCTACTCCGACATGGGCTATAGGATTCCTTGAGATAACTTTTTGGTCACCCGTATGCTGGGTAAAAACAAGCAAAAGGCGATAGCCACACACACAAAATCTAAATGTAACCACCTCTATACACTGGGTGTAGCAGAAGTACAGGTAGGTAATGTCATATTGCGATCGTCCCTTAATTTTAACAAACGGTGTCTAATTTGATTGTGCATTGGCTTCTATGTTTTAGACAGATAGAGCATTTTTATTGTTTTATGTATACCGTCAATTAAACTTTCCGTGAAAACAGTCTTTTTTTTATTTCTAGCAAAATGGCAGCCAATTCACATTATGGCATTACTTTTGCCCCACCCTGTACCTCTGTTGAATAGAGCAATTAGAAACGTACCAAAGGAACACAAATACTTTGATTCTTGTTTGGTTGCCATGCCGCCTTAGTTTCCTTTGTTTCGGTATTCGGGCGAGACAAATTGAACCTAAATGCCATAAAGTCCAATAAAAAGACAAACAAAATGTGGTCGCTCAAATTTTATATCGCGTGTTAAAACGTGGGAAATACAACTTCTCAAGTGACGAAAAGTAACCGTCATTTCATTTTTTGTGTTCAGCATAGCACCAGAAATGTATTTTGAACCATAGAATGTCAAAGTCTGTCCAAAGCTTTTGGGGTGTTCAGTGCGATAAACTCGAAACAGAGTATGGATTGACTTTACTTTCCAGCAAAGTGCGCCATCAAATCTCCTATAGATCTGTTGCTCAGAACTTCGTGTTGGCGATCATTAAGGAAGCCATTTGTTTCCAGGTATTTCGAAAGTTAATGGCTGATCTGTGACTCCATAGCCTCCAATAGAATAAAATATAATTTGATGGGTCGATAGAAAGCTGACATTGATGTTTGGACTTAGTTGAACATTCGCCTTCGATCTGCTTGGGAATTGAGGAGTTGAAGAAGATTAGATGGAAGAGCTTTCGCAGCAGTTTAACGAGCAAAGAGGAACATCTCACCCAAGGAACAGTGGGAATGTTGTTATGGCCACCAGTGTTTCAATGTTTAGATTCTTGAGTTCTCGGGTAACAGTAGGAATTTGACGTTCTCACTTGTGTTGATGGCTGTCTGTCGTCAATTATAAGCGTAGAATGAAGAGATGAAGTTGTGAGTGTTCTTAACAAATGGAAAATGTTTCTAACCTGCGGAAACATTATACGAACCACTTTCTAAGAACTTTGTGCGTTGAAGATGTGCTTTACAGTCGTTCCCAGGCCTCTTCAATCATATCTGGTTTTCTTGGGTACTGTTTTATTTGTTTAACCAGGAGCTCAACCCTTTAGTTTTAATAGCTTTATTACAACCAGAATCAAATCACGTATTCCACTTCAGTTTGATGCTCCTTGCTCTCCGTGGAATAGAAATCCTCAAAACGAACACAGTCGCACATAACATTGCGTCAGGTAAAGCGTAACATTGTTACCGAAGAAGAATAATGACCAATGTGATTTCTCCCAAAAAAAAATAGACCGTTCCAGTTAGCGGTTTTCCATTGTTATTTATTTATTAATTTATTAATTTATTTATGTAACCCATTCAAATTGGCGAGAACTCATTAAACACTCCATATTTATAACAACTGAATCGAGCAATGAAAAAGCTGTCAAGGAATTCTCTTAGTAGGGAATGTCACTTTTCCAACGACCACAAGTCTGAATGTTTTTGATCAATACTTTACGAGGTATATATGAATACAGCCATGTAACGAAAAAATAATGGATTTCTTCTTCTCTAAGCTAATAAGAACAGGCTCCAGAATATGTTGCAGGAATAGTAATATCGAATACTCGCAAGTCATCGAATCATGTTTAAAGCCGGTTAGGAAACATCCAAAGACCTGTCGTAAATCTTCAGAGTGCATATTGGTGTATAATTAATGGAACGAAATCACCCCTCACTCAGACTTTGTTTAACTAACTTCCTCCTCATATTGCACATGCGGAAGATATTTTAGTTCAAGTTATCCGACTCAACTTTGTTTCCACTCCTCCAAAATAACTTAGCAACCGCAAGCACCTGGGCATTATTTCCGGTAGTGATGAATGGTAAAGAAGGTATTTGCCCCCAAACTCATTACATGGCCTATAACGCATTCGCACGTTTGCTTCAGTTTGCCAGCGACGTAATTAATTTCCACGGCAAACATCAGCGGTCACGTATGCAGTTCATGAACATAAACGCCGGCAGACAGCACTTATCATTTGGTCCAACGGTGGTTTGCCAATTTACCCACTTTCCAAGGAGCGGTCACCGCCTAATGCGACTGCTTCACGTAGGCAATTGACGGAGTCAAATGGGTTCTATTGTGTGTCGAGCCAAATCTGGCAGTGCGGCACGTAAGCTCATTAAACGTGCGCTTATGGTCCTCTGGAGTATCTATGGATTATCTCTGACCGTTTGGCAGGTGCTAAAGTTTTTGAATAATTAAATTCGCCATCAATATTGCGAGGGAAGCGAATAAGTGGGAAAGGGGCCTCCGGTCTACGGTGACCAACTGTGAGGGCTGGGTGAGCAACATTTGTATGCGACATGACCGTAAGTTTAATGAAAAATCATTTTGGGTGGGTGATTAATATTCCATAGTGGTAACTACGGTGTCGTAATTTACTGATTTGACATGTAATTGAAATTAAGGCATGAATAAATCCAATAGGGAATTCTCAACCAGGATTACATTGCCTCGTCAGGGGGGACAATCGGCCTCGAGTTTCCTCTGGCCGTTGATGTGGAGGTTATCGTCGATCATCGAGGCGATCGCTTTGCGTGCTGTCATAATTTTTTATTTCCACCCATTGACTGTCAAGTGCACAACAGTGCTCATCTCTTGAGTGACATGACTGCGCTCATTTCAGTTCAGTAGCAAGCAGTTGTCGAGATTGTAGATCGGCACGATCGCCATTACGAGACACACAGTTTATGGCGAATTGAAAGCATTTTTATGGCCAGATCATCTTTGACACAGAAGCGACCCGGTTGTTGAGTAATTGCTGGCGATCAGACAGAGGATTTCCGCTTCTCAACCAAGTGCTGACATTAAAATTTTGCCAGCTTAATTCGCGGAGCAGTTCGGAGGATATAAGAGATATTAAGTAAGAGAACAATTGGATGACATTTTTGGCTAATTTAGTGTAATTGCAAGATGAGTTAAGATAGTTAAGAGTTGATTTGCAGTACGACTGAGGAATTTGCGTTACGGCTGAATGCATTGTTCAACGGATCACTGTTGCAGTGGAGAAATTGAATAATATAATATCCCAAAGTGTCGCGTTTAATCAGATCTGTCATACACTACGCAGAGCTTTTCTTCACACATTAACAAGACCTGATGAGCTGATTTATGAGCTCCATACAATTTGATACGAATGATTTTTTCGTATACATATACATATTTCAACGGGAACGGATGAAAAACATTAAATTTAATTTTGTATAATATGTACTCGCTAAACAGTTTAATGAAACCCTATTAGTAGCTCCTCGATAGTTTAGTGGTTAGTATACCCACCTGTCACGGGGGAGACTAAGGTCCGATTACCCGTCGGGGAGCCTCTGGCGCAAGACTAATGACCTTGCCCGGGAAAAACAAATCATTATCAAAAATTTAACAAGCCCCAGGACTTGCTAAATAAGGCCAAGACCGGTTCCCGGTTGTAGTGCCGATGATGATGATGATTAGTAGGAAGGTATAGTAAACATAGCAAGGGGAGAGAAAATAGGGAAAACGGTAGAGAGAAAGGACTGAAGACTGTACTGTTTTAATCCTGGTCTGCGCACGTGCCAGGGGTTTCGTTGCATCAAAAATGTCTTAGTTGTTTTATTGCGAATCAATTGTTTTTTTTTCAGCATCTTCTTGATTTTGCATTCAGTACTTTACCATAAAATTTTCTAAAATACTGAGAACTTACAAATTTATAGCTAGCTTTAGCCAAAGGGATTTTTGAGGTGACCTAAAATGACAAAATACACTGGATACAGAAAAATAAGAAGGAATAAGGAAATCAAATATCGTCGGATGATGAGAACTTAATCGCCAGGAAACACGAGGCAGAACCGCCCACATTCGTGTGGTTCAGCTGAAGAATGTTGGGTGTGTTCATTCAAACGCCTGAAGGTGGCTTTTATCGTGTACTGATCCACACTTTTAGCCACTCTAAATAATGCTGACTATAAAATTCAAATTAATAATAGGTGTACAATTAGGTGTGCCGCTGTTTGGCCAAAGATGGCCCCACCAAAAAATTATGTAGAACTTGTCAGATATCAAACGTAATATTGTGTTTGAACACATGATAACAACATAACCTCAAAATATTAGTGACTTTGTATCAGCTTTACATAATTTTTTTCGTGCAAAACTTTCTAGTTTTGTGCCAAATAAGCGTCATTTGCGAGAACTTTTGATTTAATTTTTTAATTTGAAGAAATCTGCCACTGAGGCGTGTGGCGGTTCTTTAAAGCATTCCCAAAGAACCATCCATTTACTTAAATCAACCTGCTTTTCCCTCACTCCACAAACCATTATACTTACCTGCATTCGAGCAGCGTAAGCTGTCTTTAAATTGCTTTCACCTGAAAGTTAAACCTCACCGATGGCATGCATAACATGGTATTTTTCTGATTCATAATATATGAACCATTCCTTACCCCCTATCGGTCGTCAGCAATTATAATCGATAAACACAGCTGGCCAGCGTAATTGTTGACACAGCTGCAGCGGATATCCTTACTACGGTTCATAATTAAATATTGCTCCAATCCCGATGTTCGCTACACTTGCGACAATTCCCATTCATCGGTTATCAGCCGATCATGGAATTTGGGCATGGAAATGATCATTGATTAGACAATCTTACCCATGCCATGTCCTATAATGACCCACAGTAAAGCAAAGCAAACACACAGTACCTCACCGCGTTTGTTTTGTTTACTTTCCTCTGGTCCATGGTTTCCTTGGGTGATACGTTAGCCTGCACATCTGCAGGTCAAATTCCTCACCACCATACCCATGTACCAGCATATCAACCTAAGAAAAGATGACTTCCAACGTGACCCTTGGCCACCGTCGGCAAGATTTCTGTTGACTTAATGCTAACAAAATGTATTCCAACCTAGAGCACCAGAGCCATACGGCTAAAACAAATAAACCCCAATCGTCGATCGACCTATCGTCACCGAAAAATGTATTGCCTACATCGGCATTACATAAACACAATGCCTGCAGTTCATTATGCCCGTCCTTGTTATTCAGGTGCAGTTTCGCCGTTGCCGATATGCAGGCTAAGGGGCATCGTACTTGTCCTATACACACATAGGCAATCCTCCCATTTGATTCTTTTGCGATCGCCCATTGGCCGTCGTCAAGTTGAGCCTACTCGGTCCTCCCACATCGATGTGATCCATCACCGTTGAATCTGACCGATGTGGATTGCATCGAAGACTCAGATTTCATTATTCGTGGTGTGCGCACGTGCCATAGAGAAGTCGAGTCCGTTGCGTTATCAGAGTCGGCTTGTGTAGTTGCGTCTTAAACGAAGCGCAAACTTGAGAGTGCTCAATAATTAAGAACAGAAATAATACCGAATCCAGGTCACAGTTTATCACTTAAGAACATCAGTGTTAATAAAGTTTTAAAAAATAATAAGTCCAGCGTCTTACTTTGGTCTGCTGTTTTGACAGTGTGTTTGGTTTTGGTCCTTTTCCTTGCGGAACAATTTAGTGCGCCATTTATTGTTGTCGAGTATTTCGCTTAACCCGCGTCCGTGCTGACGCCCTTGGTAAATACCACCCACAGGGGTATCGATTGCTTGTAGAAGCATATGGTCAAGCTACTTTGAGTGAGAGAAGTTGTCGTGAGAGGTTTCAAAAGTTTAAAAAAGGTGAGTTTGACGTGGAAGACAAAGAACGAAGTGGAAGGCCAAAAGTGCACGAAGACAAGGAATTGGAAGCAATATTGCAGGAAGATCCATCCCAAACGCAAAAAGAACATTAGATGTAATTCAGCAAGCAATTTCACATCGTTTAAATCGTTAGAATTGATTCAAAAACAACGAAATTGGGTTCCATACGAACTGAAGCCGAGATACGATGAACGCCGCCTTTACATGTGTGAAATGGTGCTTGCCAGGCAAAAAAGTGGGTTTTTGCATTGTATTGTCACTGGGCATGAAAAATGGATCCACTACGATAACCCTAAGCTGAGAGAATCATGAGGACCTCCTGGCCATGCTTCAACATCGATAGCAAAACCGAATATTCATGGGAAAAAACGCATGCTGTGTATTTGGTGGGATCAGATTGGTGTCGCGTATTATGAATTGTTGAAACCGAGTGAAACCCTCACTGGAGTTCTCTACCGAACACAATGAATGAGATTGAGCCGAGCACTCAAGGAAAAACGCGACCACTACTACTCCAGACATGACAAAATTATTCTTCTCCATGATGATGCTCGTCCGCGTGTTGTGGTGCCGGTGATAAACTATTTGGAAACACTTCTTTGGGAAGTCCTACTGTGGCGGTTCTTTAAAGCCTTACTAAAGAACCATCCATTTCTTTAAAACAACCTACTTTTCCCTCACTCTATAAACCACTGTACTTATCTGCATTCGAGCAGTGTAAGCTTTCTTTCAAATAACTTTCACCTAAAAGTAAAACCCCAGCAAGCATGCACATCAAACAAATTGTTTCATTCATATTACATGAAACGTGCCAGACAATCGGCTCGGCTTGTCAGCGATGATAAACGATAAACACTCGCTGGCCAGCGTAATTGTTGACACAGCTGTAGCCGATATTCTTGCTACGGTCCATGAGTGAATATTGCCCCAATACCATGGTTCGCTACAGTTGTGACCAATTTCCTTTATCGGTTATCTACCGATCATGGGATTTGGGCACTAGTATGATTGACGTTAGACAATCATACCCTAGATCATGCCTAACGATGCTCCGGCCTGCCAGTAGCTGCATTTGATACCAACACACACAACCAAAGCTACCCCGAGATCAGAGCACATCATGTTTCTGTTCTCTCATTCTCCATGTCCGGCAATTACCCTATTAACAAAAGTTACCCACACTTCACCGGGCGTGGGGTTGAGGGAGCAGAGGCGTGGTCTCTTTTGGTTGTCCTGTGTGTGGAATGAAATACGAATTTCACCCCTGATTTGAGTCAGTCGCTATTCGATCTTCCTTGCGATTGGTCACGTCGCTTGCCCACCAGATTTCCATTCTACGTCGAGTGCGCACACGCCACCCAAGTCGAGTTAGTATCAACAGGTGTTAGAGTCGTGTACAGTTTTATTGTCCGTTTGTAATATATTATTTCATTTATATACATACATGTGAATTTGGAACGTCGTTTTTTTTTTCTCTTTACGGAAACTTTTCCAAAACTGATAACGAAACCACCAAGGAAAATCAATGATAAATATCGGCGTTACTGATCCATTCGGACAAATTATAATAAATCACCAGCATTTAAGTTATAAACAATTTCTGTGAATGTAATTTATAAGCAACTTCTCTGAATTGATATTATAAACTATTTTAAGTAAAAAAAAAATTAAAAAAAGAACATATCAAAGACATATCAACAACCGTGAATTTTATTTTACTCCCTTTTGCAGATTCATGGATAATTTTGTGAACGGGTGTTCGGCGGAACAAGTGTAGGGGATTGAGTGAACTTAGTGCCCGTGTCCGGTACAACTACTTCTACCTCCACACCATCTCCCGCCTTGCCGCTTGCCATCGCAATTTAGGTATTCAATCATATTATTTAAGTTAGCTTGCAAGTTACCTGCGAGTCCTTTAGCCAATGCTTTCTGTACATTCGCAGGTAAACTTATCATCGAAAACCTATGTTTATTTTGTCCTGTCTTTCAACGGGCGCGTAAGCCCATTCCATGTATATGTTTTTCTTCACACAGCAGACTATTCTGCCGCTGCACAGCAGTTGTCCCAGACCATATCTGGTTTTACAAATGAGGCATGGTCTCAACTTCTCTCCCAGTCGCCGGAGTACAGAAAGTCGTGCAAGTGCGAACGCCTGAACTCTGAAACGCGATCCTAACAAAAGGATCAGATGACGATTACATTTACTTACGATTCAGTCCTCCCCCATTCTCCAACCGTACAGTTTTTTTCGGATTCCCAAGCATCGTACTAACATAGATAGTCAAACAACACACCACAAATCGGATCATTGAACGGCTTTAAACCCACTGGCAATATATTCTAGAGGTGCGCAATCATCAGAGGCTTTCTTGCGAATAATCAGTGATATTCCACGTGCCACATTTGAGAGTCTGCCCAAGGGTAGGCAATGTACACACAAAAACTGCCACCGCTAAATACGTAGTCTTCAATGGACTATCATGTAATTAAATACAACACAAGAGTAGAAGTTAAACCCTTTACCCTTTAGGAAGCTGGCGTGTTTCTAAAGACGTCAATTTTCTCTCTCTCTCTCTCTCTCTCTCTCTCTCTCTCTATATATATATATATATATATATATATATATATATATATATATATATATATATATATATATAAATATATATATTAAAGAGAATAGACTTTAAACTGTCAATATATATATATATATATATATATATATATATATATATATATATATATATATATATTTAAGAGAATCGACGTTAAACTGTCAACGAAGACGGTCATCTAAAACCAATGAAATAGTGTCGTATGCCCACGGTATATTGTTTAATGGTGAATAACACTATGAATCGCATGTCGTACAACTTGTCCAATTCTCCTAAGACAGTGTTGAGTTATATAAACTTTTAAAAGATTCTCTGAAAAGTACTGGAGAGTGGACAGTGGAGGGAGTGCTGCAGAGGGTCACAATTTTATGTTTCGTCCGCTAATTTCTGGATTTTCTCTCTGAGCCGCACTTTCGTAGTCTCTTGTATGTTTGAAGCTTCGAAAAAGGTGTAGCGAATTTGATGGCATCGGTTTTTTTTTTTTTTTTGTGTGTTGTCAGTCGAGATAGGTCTGTCACTGAGACACCGGATACTATCGTCAGCGTCGGAATTTGACATTTGACATTAGCTAACTGAATATTAATTGGGCGTGTAAATTACATATGTACGTTTAACTCATCGGCATGGTAGACACCACGAAAAGAGATGGTGCATAGTACAAGTGGGTTCGACTCTCCAGACTCTTGTATGGTATAGTTTTCCGAGTACAGATTGCCTTACAGAGGCGTATTACATCCGTGGATCAGGTTCGGATCAACACGACTGACTTACGCAATGAGAACACCAGTAACACCTTTGGTAATGCGTTAAGACTCGCCCTCGAAGAGCTCGACGGAGGAAGAGTAAGTCCTGGGGCCAGAATGCTGGGCGTAGAAGAGAACTGAACACGCATTAAGAATACTGTCATTAGTACTGTCAACTCCATCTGATGCGCTAGCCGTAGAGATCGGAGCAACTTGCTTGATGATGTCTGCAAACTAGCGACTGAACGTAATAATGCTGCATACCGGGCAATGCAGCAGTCCCATAGGACGCGGGTACGCGAGGAGAAATACAAAGAGCTCAGAAGATCTGAAAAAAATCTTCACAGACAAAAGAAACGTGCCTGGGAAAAAGATCTAGTCTGTGGAATCGAGAAAAGTAGAGAGCGAGGTCCGCACAAGGCGCGGAAGTTCTACCGGTACACACCACGCTGCACTTACTGCAAGGATAAAGACGGTAATCTGATCACCAATCCTGAAGGCATCCTGGAGCGATGAGAAGTGCACTTCAATGAATTGCTAAATGGTCAGCTCACAGAAGAATTGGAGGCTCTGCCAATGGAAAATCAAGACCAAATTTTGCCACCACCAAGTATTGGAGAAACATTAAAAGCTATAAAACTGCTCAAATCAAATAAAGCCCCCGGAGCTAATGGCATACCAGCTGAACTGATCAAACAAGGAGGGACAGTGTTACATCACGCAATTCATGAGATCGTGTTGCACGTATGGGAGCAAGAGGAGATGCCGGAAGATTGGCGTCATGGAATAATTTGCCCCATACATAGGGAGATATCATACTGTGCAGCATCTATAAGGGTATAACATTGCTGAGCCCCGTACGCTAAAGTTATCATTGGTGAATATCAGTGTGGCTTTATGCCAGGCAAATCAGCGATTGATGGAAAAATGTCTGGAATATAAAATTCCATTATATCATCTATTTATAGACTTTAAGGCCGTCTACCACACCATAGCCAGGGTAGAACTATATAATGTCATGAGAGAGTTCGGCATTCCAAACAAATTGATATGACTTTGTAGGTTGACCATGACCAACGTAACTAGTCAAGTAAAAATAGCGGGATTGCTGACCAAACTAATAAACATATTTAATGGACTCCGACAAGTGGGGCCTGCCCCTTTTCAACCTGGCATTTGAGAAAGCAATGCGCCACTCTGGAATTACAAATAGAGGGACGATTGTCACCGAGTCCAGCCAGTTGGTTGCCTACGCAGATGACATCGATATCATCAGTAGATCTGAATTGGCTGTACAGGACTCCTTCATCCTTCACCCAGATCGAGCATGATAATGAGAGAAAAACAAAGTACATGATGCCAACTTCTGCGAAGAGAAGACCTAACGTTGGTCAGACTACCAGAGTAGCGGAGCATGAATTTGAAGTTGTGCAATCCTTTAACTACCTAGTATCAGCCGATAACAATATGGAAGAAGAAATACGCGAACGGTTGAGCAAATCAAACAAAGCATACTATGGTCTATCAAGGCTCTTTAAATCCCGAAATTTATCCAGAACACCCAAGCTACCATTGTACAAGACCATGGTCTTACCAGTACTCATGTATGGATCCGAGACCTGAGTGCTCAATAAAAGGCACTCTGAACTCATAGCCGCGTTCGAGAGGAAGGTCTGAAGGAGAATTGTTGGCCCGGTGTGTGAGGGAGGACGATTCCGGAGACTTGATTGGGTTTGTAAGAAAAATTAAGCTCGGTAGACTCAGGTAGGCAGGACACCTAGCTCGAATGAGGGAAGAGGAGCCTGCCCGGAAAGTCCTTTGCGGTAGGGTGTATGGAAGGAGGCAGCGCGGTAGGCCTTGTCTGCGATGGAGGGATGGCGCAGATAAGGATGCCCAGAGCTTAGGAGTGCCAAACTGGATGACATCGGTTCGAAATTGCGACCGGTGGAGAGACTTGCTGAATAAGGCCAAGACCGGATCCCGGTTGTAGTGCCGAAGATGATGATGAAACAACAACCGCTAATAATTGAATGTTCATTGGTTCGACAATTAATTGTGGTTGGTGTACCGCCATGTTAAACCAATTGAACCAGCGCATCATTGCATTTCAATAGAAGAAGGAGAGCATTAATTTAATATAGTTAAATGTTCTTTTCAACAACCACATTTGCTCTAATATAAATCAAAAACTGTTAAAAAGTGCCTCCTATTTGAAAAAAAAAAACACCCAAAGCTTGTGCATTAATATGATACAATACATCAAGTCGATTGAACGATGGTATGGAGTCTTTTCTTAACCCCAGAAACCCAACACCACAACGAGGGAGGATGAATTGCCACAATCAAGTCAACCAGAAAATAACCACTTAAGGCAAGTTTCACATTTCCATCCTGAAAATCAGATTGAGCCACGTGAGCAACGTTCAGCCACGAGGTTAAGGGCACGTGGTCAAAGTCCCAGAGCCAATACGGTGTATTACTACCGAACTACACGGAATGATAAACACACCTGGAGGACCAACATCAATCCTTTTCTGTTTGGAACTCAAAGGCACGAATGGAGTCAAAACAAAACTATGTTCACTCCTTCCGGAACGGCGGCAGTGATGTAATCAGTGGACCAATGCGAAGGACTCCACCAACCGCTTGCGTCCAACTATGGGCTTAACCTACTTCGAGAAGAATCGTATTGCAAATCAAGCACGAACGGTGTATGTGCCATGTGTGCGACTCTGTGACTTGTCAATTCCAATTAGCATACACTTGAGATGGTACGCACCCCACACCGCCAACCCTAATGCATCAGCAATAGTAGTGGCCGCATCGAATAGTGTTTTCGACATTTGAATCGTTGTTGTCAACGTCCTCGTTGTTGTTTTTGCTGCTATCCTCTGGACATAGCTAGTGTTTTATTTTCTCTAAGCTCTCCTGACCAGCGTGACTCGACGGATTACAGAAAAAGAGCTAACGAACCCACTTACCAGCGCCACAGCCGATGCACATCTATATGTAGTGGGGTCGCCTTTTCGGGCTCAATGCATGGGGCACGCGTCGGCAACGGGTCGGGTATCGAGCTCCATGGCACAGGCTGCCACTTGGTCGTTCATTATGATTCGCATTCTTCGGTTAATGTTTTCATCATTGACGCCAATTGACACACTTTTATTGCGATCAACAAACATTAAAGTTTGAAATGGAGACGGGTCTCAGGGTGCCACCATAGGCACTGTAGTATAATATAATACTTAATATCATAATCATGAAAGTGAAGAAGGAAGCCAAGAACAAAATAAAAGAAACCATTTCTATGCAACTTGAGTTTAAAAAAAAAGAAACTACAACAAAACGTGTTGCTGCGGTGTTTGTGGTTTAGGAGAAAATACTCGATGTTCCATTAAAGGAAAACGTATCCCAACGATAGGCTGCGGATGAAGAGACAACAGGGGATGACTATACCAAAGGCAGAGAAGCACGAATTGGTCGCATAATTGATTGTTTGAGATGTAAATTGAATTGTGACTGTGGAAACTGGGGGCCACTTAAATGTGGTTCTCTGAGAGATGTTGGCGAGTGGGTTAAGCGATAGATACTTGAGAAAGTGTCACACAAGATATACGATGAACGATGCTGGAGCTAGGGATAAGACGTCGATGACAAATTTGCATATTAAATCGGCTTTAATAGATAAAGCGTAACAGATTTCTCATCAAGCGAGAATTGGACCGGGCATGCATCGTCGATTGAAGTCCTTTGCTTTTGAGTGATTAGGAAGGAATCCTTTTGTCGGCTAGATAGCTAATACGTACAAAGCGGAAAGACGATTAAGTTGATCACATTTTAAGAGAACAGCAGATTTCGATGATAGGTGTGACATCGATCAATAATGAGTTCTGGAACAATTTATATACTTTTTTGTGGGGCTTATGCTTAAAGGACAATAAATCAGTAAAAAAGAAGATAGAAACCGTCAGCTCGACTTTAATCAGTCATTTGGTCTTTAGAAAAGGAACTTTTAATATGGCAAAATGAGTTTTGAAACAAGTAAAGTTCTAGAAGACACGCTGTAAATTTGCAGTTTGGGAGCCTCCATTTTTTTAAGCTCTTTGTTCGGACACCAGACGGCTTTCTGTTTACATCAATCAAGGATATAACGGTAGGTCGGAAAATGTCTACGCCATTCCAACTCTCACCTATACGAAGGCGCCTCCATTGCCCCTATCGACGAGTACTTGCTTCAATTAGCATACAAGTACCTCGAAAGCATTCAGAACAGCGAGAACCTACTTGTACGGGAGTCTTGTGTTCTTGACCCTTCTCTCTGTCGACCTCTTCGGATCAGACTACCGCAATTTCTTCTTCAGTACAAAACTAAAGAAAGCACCATTCCCAACAACATTCCCCTCTATAATAGAGGATTCCTGGATCCATCCTATAGGGTCTACTGTTAACAAACCACACACACACGGACGCACGGTACAAGACGGCACAAACATACACACATCGACCAAAGCGCAGATCATCAGACGCCAAAAACGTGATCTGCGTTTACTACCGCACCCAAGACCTACCGGTCTTGTATGATTTGTTTCCCATCATCCCTCTATACAAGTAGTTAGAGAACACCTGGACTAACACTGTCCACACTATCCTTGGATACCCCCTTTTTTTCTTTTCTTTTCAGATATCGCGAGACCGAGCCCAACATCCTTACGGATGTGGGTGATTCTGGTTATCGCAAGAGGACCAGAAGCCAGAGACAAGATGAAGGACACATCTGTCCTTGTCTCGCTAAAGTCGGCCCTCTCGCCAACCCATTTTTTTTTGTCTACGCCATTTTAATTGAACGCTTCAGCCATGTGGCAGCGAATTGCAATATGCATTTCAGATGCGTCAAATGCCAAAATAAGCATATCGTTGGAGAATGCCCAATGGGCAAAGAACAGCTACCGGATAGAAATAAACTATCCTGTGTCCTCTGTAACAACACAGGTCACCCTGCTAACTTTAGAGGTTGCCCAAAGTGCCAACAACTAACATTAAAGTTGGAAGCCAGAAAGAATTAAGTTGAAGAAGAGAAACGGATGAAAACTCGTTCTTACAACAACTTCGTGGCACCAAGTGGCAGATGAGGTAAAAAATGCACCAATCTTAGAACAATCACGCAATATTATTGAAACACCTGATCCAGTGGCACAAAGTAATATAACGGCAATATTACTGTCCATACAAGTGTTACACACAGAAAGCCAATACTTCAATAATGTACCGTGTATTTATATGTAACATGGGAATTGCACTTTGCTGCACGCAAATTTCCAATACATTCCATGTGATATGTATACTATACGCAAGTAGCCCATAATCTAATTTGTTACCCGCAGAATTCCTATGCTATACCCAAAAATCTGTGAATACAATAATGTTGCATACATATGGGACATCTTTTATTAACTTTAAACCGAAAGAATTCTATCAGTGTAGCATCAAATATAATTTCCTGCTGCAACCGATGAAATCCTTTCGGTGTAGCTGTGAAACCTTATCACATGTCTACCTGTTGCTAAGCGCATTTCCAGCTCTCATAACGTTTCATCTATGCCCTACAAAGCAAACAAAAAATTCTCATCACCTTAATGATCACCCAACACCCCATCACCTTCAAGGTGATTCCACCCAGGCACATGCATGCTATTTCGCTATGGGCAAATCAGATTCGCGTCACCATGAATCGACATTTTCCAATGGCTTTGGGGTGCAACTACAGCCAAAGTTGGCGTAAGGTGACCACCTTAGGATGATTAGCGGCGAAAAGTGTGACGTTGCAATTCCCATCGTCGTTGGCATGGTCTACGACTGGGACCAGCGTCGGATGGCTGTCTGGAAGTCAGCAATGACCCGTGGGAAAGAATGATAACTTTGATTTAGATTTTAGATATAAATAGGGAGTTCCGTTTGAAGGAAAATTAATTAGTATCAGACAACCAAAGAGTGCTGGCGTCGTTTAGAAGAAACTTCAAGTTGGAAGTTGAAGTAATAGTAAGAAATTAAGTTACCGCTTCCGCGGTGCAAAAAAATAAAACAAAGGGTTGTTTTAATTTGATTTTGGCCCTTAACCTGGACCAGTGGTGGACACTGGCCGATCAACTCCCACCAGAGTTCACCCACGGGCTAGAGTAGCCGGAAGCCATCCCAAAGGAGAAGTACCCGGCCAATATCCCTCAGCTGAATAGGGCCCCAACCCCAGGGGAACGCCCGGAAGTCCAGGTAAATTAATGTAACTATTTTGATAGAATAATGTAACATTTAAATAAATAATTTAATGTTGTACAAAATAAAATATACAACACAAAGACAATTTGCTGCGTTTGGTAAAAAATTCGAAATGATTGAAAAAAACGGACGCAACAAGTGGCTCGAACCGACATTATCTATTCGACCATGTTTCCAGATGAACCCGAGCTTTAACCATAGCAGTCACTGCGGCTGAATTAACTCTCAGAATCATTACTATGAATGTTAATTAACTAATCCGCGTGGAAAGACGGGATAATCTGAGCAATCTGCTGGAAGCTGAACGCCCAGATTGGCTTTTGGCTAGCTAAACTAAGCTAAACCAAAGACCTGAATTGGACTACCCAAATTACACTCAGGGGGGCGGGGTCGCTGTCCTAGTTAAAAATAGACTACAACATAAAGTCGTTTACAGTAGAGATGTATACAAGTTCCAGGTGCTAGAGGCCTGCATTATAGATATCATCATCATCATCATCATCGGCACTACAACCGGGGACCGGTCTTGGCCTTATTTAGCAAGTCCTAAGGCTTGTTAAATTTTCCATAATGATTTATTTTTTCTGGGCAAGGTCATTAGTCTTGCGCCAGAGGCTCCCCGACGGGGAATCGAACCCCGGTCTCCCGGGTGACAGGCGGGTGTACTAACCATTATAGATATCCCTTTGAAAAATCAAACGTGATCTCATGCTTATGCTCCCGAAGCTCC
The DNA here is from genome assembly GCA_963931805.1 of Microdon myrmicae. Classification (NCBI taxonomy): domain Eukaryota; kingdom Metazoa; phylum Arthropoda; class Insecta; order Diptera; family Syrphidae; genus Microdon; species Microdon myrmicae. Next base: position 67,676,434 of record OZ007496.1, on the reverse strand, counting down.
CCAGTGTATATACATTTTCAATGAACTTGATACCCTTTTTAGAAGTCTCAAATTAGTCTCGGAAAATAATTATTTCTTTATGGCGGGATATCTCAATTCCAAGCACGGTGCTTGGGGTAATCATCTTTCGACGATGAACAACATTGTTACTAATACAATGAATCGTTCTATCCCAAAAGTGTCTCACATGGAGAGTCATACAAACCGACACAGAAATGCAACGATCGACGAACTATACAGGCAAAAGAGTATTCTTCTCTCTAAGTTAAAACTGCTCTACAGACAGTTCAGCAATCCAAATAGCCAGGAAATAAAAACAATGAAGCCACTAATTAACAAACTTCAAAAACTGATCTGTGACAATTCATCATCATCATCGGCACCACAACCGGGATCCAGTCTTGGCCCTATTTAGCAAGTCTCGAGGCTTCTTAAATTTTCCATAATAATTTATTTTTATGGGCAAGGTTATTACCCTTACGCCATAATCCGTGACAATTCAAGACCAGTAATTAATGCAGATTGGAACAAGAGAATTCAAGCCATCAAAGCTAGTGGACAGAGTATGTTCCTTCAAAGAAATAACATCGTATGCCTCTCAGGCGCACCGATTTCCTTCCCCCTATCCCTAATTCTCAATTATACATATATATAAAAACATTAGTTATTGCACGCCGAAAGGCATAAGAAAAATGATAAAGTATAATTAAGAGTGCTTGCGAAGAGCCAGTAAGTTAATGTAAGAATGATATTTGTAAAATAGAAGTTAACATTTAGTCTTAAGTAAAATCTGTAATTGAATTGTTAAATAAATGTGGAAGTAAAACAAAAAAAAAAAAACGTTTTGTTATTTTAGTCACTTTTACAATTTACAGTGACTTGGCAGTTGTACCTCAGCAGAAAAATGGACCAAACTGGTGAAAATGTTCGTGCAATTATTTGTTATGACTTTCCACCTGGACTTCCAAGACAAGAGTGCTTAGTTTCACTTTTGGCGATGGAGTCTTATCCTTTGCCATTTTGAAACATTGACATAACGAGTTTAGTCGTGATCAAAACTCATGAAAATCATCCAAAGTCAGTTATTATGCCAGAAAATATGGAAGGTGGGCAAAAACTACGTTAATAATGCTAGGTCGTCATAAGATTAGTGTAAGATCGAGGTAACCTTAGATATTAGACCCACCAACATGTGTAAAATACTGCCTGATCGTTCAGCCGTGAATAAGGTCTATTCTCATTATATTCTGCATAATTTGCTAAACCAAAAAAGATGCTCGTATCGAGTGGTGCAAACAAATGCTCAAAAAATACAAAAGTGGTGCTTCAAAAAATGTGTATAAGATTGTAACTGGTGACGGATCATGGAGATGTGTATATGAGTCAGAAAATAAACAGCAGTCAATTATTGAGGGCTTCAAGATGAATCAATTTCTATAAAAGTTCGCAATCAAAGCACTACAAAACAAATAGTCGCCTGTTTCTTCGAAAAAACTGGCCACGTGGCAATAGTTTCAAAATTATTCTAAATTATAAACAACCATTTGTTTGCCAGAAATCTTCGGTAAAATGAGGAAAACAAACAAGCTCCATTAGAACATTGTTCATCAAGACAATGTGACCTCACATATCTAGTTTAACAATAATTGAGTATTTTAGCACTCAAAAAATCGAATTAATGGGTTAGCCGCCGTACAATCGCGTTTTGGTACCCAAGGACTTCTTTCTGTTCCTGAATGTCAAGAGTAAATTGCGTGGCAAACAATTTTCAGCAACATAAGAAGCCGTTGAGGCGTTTAAAAACCATGTTTTAGAGTTGTCGTAAGCAAAATGGAAAAACTGATCCGACGAAGTCTGAATGCATGCAAAAGTACATAGATCGTAAAATACAATATTTTAGAAAGGAATAAAGTCACCAAAGTATCAGTATACCCGCCTGTCACGCGGGAGATCGGGGTTCGATTCCCCGTCGGGGAGCCTCTGGCGCAAGACTAATAACCTTGCCCGGAAAATTTAACAACCCTCAGGACTTGCTAAATAAGGCCAAGACCGATTCCCGGCTGTAGTGCCGATGATGATGATGATCATCAGCCAGATTACATAGACTTAACTTTTCTACAATTAGAGTAGTATAAGATTTAAGTTAAGTTAAGTTAAGTTCTTTTAAATAAAATTTAAAAAAAAAATATATGTAAGTTAAGTTTTAAGAAAAAAACAAAAAAGAAATCGACACAAAGTTTTCCAAATTTTTCTTTGTCATTCAAATAATCATAAATACACCCACAAACAAAGTTCTGTCACCGAAAAGCAAATTATACAATAGTTATGTAATGTTTAGCTTAGAGCGTCTGCGACTAAGTTATAATATAAGATAATTAAGCTAGAATTTAACAATTTTTTTGTCTAGCATGTAATTTAGAAACTAAGAAGATAAAAAGAAAATAAAAAAATGTTGTAAAAATGAAAAAAATAAATAGATGGTTTCTTGAGAGGGTTCCTTACAGAGAAATGAGCTGGGTAGTTAATCCGTGGAACCTTTTGTTTTAAGCTGGTGCCCCTTTCTACTTTGTTTTTCCAATTATACCTTGCTGTGCACTTTTTCTTTTATCACTCAATCTTGGAACATTATTGATAACAATGACGATTGATTGTGAGTTTTCTACAAGAACATTCGACCACGAACTAATGAAAACCAGTTTTATTTTACGTTGATTACGTTTTTTTTTTTTTTTACTTACGCACTACGTGTTTTTGATAATAAACAATTCAGGATCAATCAGTTTTTGGTATTTTCTAGATTTACGGATAAATTTGGGTGGAAAAATAAACTAATAAATTCGTGGAAAAATAAACCACAACCAAATTTCACACGCGCTTTCTCGACTGTATTCTCAGATTCCTGATTATCGACCCCTTTAGCACCGATTCTCTTCAACGACTTTCGACACGAACTTTAAAAACCGACTATGAGTCTCAATATTCAAGTAACAACCCATGGAAAAAATCCATAAATTAGGCTACGAACTGCTACCCCACCCAATATATTCTCCATTCATTTTTTAAACATTTTTTTTATTTTCTTTTTATATTCTTATTTTCTAAATTAAAGGCTAGACAAAAAATGCTTAAATTCTAGCTTAAATATCTTATATAATAACTTACTGGTCCTTCGCAGACGCTCTAAGCTAAACATTACTTAATATTTGTATAATTTGCCTTTCGGCGACAGAACTTTGTGGCATAACTTATAATTATTTGAAAGACAAAGAAAAATTTGAAAAACTTTGTAAATTTTTTTTTTTTTTTTTTTTTTTTTTATGTAAAATCACTTAGCCTAACTTAACTTAAATCTTATACTACCCTAATTCTAGAAAAGCTAAGTCTATGTAAGCTAGCTGATGATAGTGTGATTCTATACCGACTTTGGTATCCAGGTCTTTATATGCCATTCAACCACCAGAACTGTTGACGCTGTCTAATACTATCGTCCCGGTCTCTGCGGGAGATAGCCCTACTGAAGCGCAGGAGCTCTTCTTCGGTGCGCGCTACTTCCCGGTCATAGCACAATCGCCCGTCTACAGATGATCTACTTACATGATAGATCAGCGGAATTCCGGATCTATCCTGTATAAGCCCTTTCATATCCAAGTCAAGGAACGCCTCTGGTGGAACAAAGCCGTTGCGACGCACGCTCTCATAGTATAAGGTGTTTGGATAATAAGCCCCGAAAATTAGGTCATTGGACGAGCTTATTGCTCTCGCAATATGTCCTCTGATTAATTTAATCATAAAATTATCCACCCTATTTATGTACGCTTCATTATATAAAGTCTCATTTGAGTAATACTTTTTATAGTCCGATTCCGGTGTCCGATATAATCTGAGACAACTTCTGAGACACTTTCTTTCGAACACCCGAATCTTTTCTATCAAATTTGGACCTATGTTGAACCATACTGGGCAACCATATATGAGCATTGGCCTGATTAGCGTCATGTAGCATATGACTTTTACCCTGCTGTCAAGTTGGCTACTATGAAATAGCCTCCTTGTCATAGCAAAAGTTTTCCTCGCTTTGAGCAAAGCAGCCTCTACATGTCTGTTGAAATACAGATATTGGTCTAGCCAGATGCCCAGGTATTTAACTAAACTCTTGGTTTCCAGTTTATCTCCATGCGGTCCCACGATAACTAGCTTTCGCCAGTTTTTCCTTGTGTCGTACGTGGCTTTATATAATGGAGTTCTAAATAGGATGGCTTCACATTTCTGGAAGTTGATCTTAAGTTTCCAGTCATCGCAATAGCGCTGCACTTTGTTGAAGTCTCGCTGTATTAACCTATTTATGATCGCAACTTTCGGAGCTGTTCTGTAAATTATGAGATCGTCTGCGTACGCAATAGCCTGCGGAAGTGCATCTAATAAGTCGCTAATGTAAATGTTAAAAAGAATCGGAGAGAGCACCGCGCCCTGTTGCAAGCCATTCTTGATATTATACGTTTTATTAGAGGTCACATTACCACTTTTGACCACGAACCTCCTGTCCTTTGACATATCGTAAAGTACATATAGTAAAGGCTTATGTATGCCATATCTGACCAGTTTGTAATACAACCCTTCGATCCAGACGGTATCAAAGGCTTTTTCCAGGTCGATCAGACAGGCACCTGTGCATTGGTTCCTACATTTATTCCATTGTATGTCGGAGACCAGTTTAGCGGCGGCATGTGTGGTTTCATGACCCGCCCTAAAGCCAAACTGGTTGTTTGGAATAATGCTATTGTCGTCTACCCATTTTAGCAGAGCTTTGTTAATGATTTTTTCAAATACTTTACTGATGCTTGGGAGTAAACTTATCGAACGCATGTTCATTGGGTTTGTACAGTCTTTGCCCTTTTTTGGGATGGGCTGAATGATAGCCGTTTTCCAACGCGCGGGATAATATGCATTATTCAACGCGTTGTTAAACAGGACCGTGTATATATCTATTGCCTTTGGGGGCAGGTTCTTGAGTACGATGTTAGGTACTCCATCTATTCCCACTGACTTTTTGCTTCTTAATGAGTCGAAGATACTCTGGATTCCTTCCCTTGTGATTAAAAGGCTATTAGCCCCACCATTGGCATTAATGTCGATTGACAGATTATCGTCACTGAATTCCGTAAAACCAGGATTCTCCGATTGCCAATGTGAAATTTCATTCCGGAGGTGCAGGTGATTCAGTCGAATTCTGTCCTCCAGGTCATTGTTTCGGCGAATGCTTTCATTCACCTTGTACATTTCCTGAAAGACAGCTCCCACAGCGTTCGCCTTCTCCAAAGGATCTTCGATCACGAAGAGCTCACTATTGAGGATAGCGTTCTCTGTATCTATGCCAATGTTGGTTAGCAGCTGCTTGTTTACCTCAGTACGTGGAATTTGGAGACACTGAATCTCGTTTTGATTATTTCTCCTGAATATTTTATTTATTTGTGGGAACATATTCGGGTTATTCGTTTTTATAGCTCGAATTCTGTTGTTCCAATACAAATTTGTTGCTAATCTATAATTAGCTTTAAGTAATTGTTGGAGGTTTTTTAATTGAGATTTCAGTGATATTATCTCCTGGTCTTGTCTGTCTGTAAACTGTCTGTGTAATTGTTTTAATTTCGATAGCAGTCTGCTCTTTTTCTTGTGGAGTGCGTTTATTGTTGCGTTTCTGTACATGTTAATGTGATCTGTAACTGTTGTTTTGGGAATTGTTTTGTCCATTGTTTGTTTTACGGCTTCGTCCATTTGTTGAATGTATTTGTCGATTTCGTCATTAGTCAGGTTTCTGTTTACTGGCAGATTAAAGTCATTCGAACGAAGTTCTCTTGTTAATGATCTGGTGAACCGCGGCCATCGCATTGCCCCGTAGTTATAGGGTTGCGGGGTCACGAATTCCTCCAGATCTGCGAGCTCGCTCGGAAGCTCTATTACTGCCGTGAATGCACAGTGGTCACTGTCGTATTCAATTGTCCGTAAACAGTTTGTGTTTCGTCTGTTGGTGTTAAGTAATCTCAGTCGTGAGTCGATTAGCAAGATATCTAAGAACGATCTACCTCTGGGGAACGATGGATATTTCGTAGCTAGCAGGTCAGTTCTATATTCAATATGATACTGATCTAACCAACCAGCCAACTGATTTCCTCTGGCATTAGATATATAATTTCCCCAATTTCTATGCTTGGCGTACATATCTCCCCCTAGGATAAAGTAATTTTTGTCCAGGTGCAATTGTAAGCATCGAAAGAGTGTCTCGAGCTCCGCTATAAATAGGTTTTGTTGGTGCTCCTCAGGTGCGTAGACCGCAATCGCATACAAACCCCTTCCTTGCTGAAGGGGTATGCGGACGATACAGGCTTCCAGCACCCGGAACCTGCGCACTTCTCCACTATATATTACTTTATGATTGATCCCTTTTCTAATAAAGATTGCGACACCCCCCCCTTGAGAGGAGTTAGGTCGGTCTCTTCGTATAATATCGTAGTTTTTATGCCATATCTTGTGTCTCTGGTTTAACTTTGTTTCCCCCGCCAGAAGTACATCAGGTTGTTCCTCTTGCAACAGGTTAAAAAGATTGGCTCTTCTCTCAGTTCTTATTAGTGAATTTACATTCACGACAAGAGCTTTTATTGATGTTGTGGTTAGAGGGTTTATATCGACTTGTTATTTAGACTGGGCATATGCGAGTAGATCTCGTTTATTTGGCTTTGTAGCTGTGTCATCTGTCTCTGCAGATTGAGCAGGATTGCGAACACGTCCGCTTGCGGTGTTGTTTCAGTCTGTGTGGGAGTATTTGTGGCTACCTGTGATGTAGCCTGATTTGGTGTTCTCCCACCCGAAGCAACTTGTGCGTACGACCGCTGCGATGTTACGGGCATTGTTGAAGTACGAGCTGGCTCTGTGTTTTTTTGCCGGGTCACACTTCTTGCCATTATTTCTCGGAATTTAGGACATCCTCGATAGTTAGCGGGGTGTCCCTCATTCCGACACACTGCGCACTTTAGAAGGGCTTTGTCTTCTACCCGTTCTTTTCCCAGAGGGCATTCTTCTGCCTTATGGTCCTTTCCGCACTTTACGCAACGGCGCTGCATTTCACAGTTAGCCGCCGAGTGACCAAACCTTTGGCAACGTAGACATTGCAGGATGTCTCTGCCTTTTTTTAATTTGTCCCATGTGACCATTTGATGATCCAAGACTGAAATTTTTCTTAGACCACCAATCCTACTGTTGGGTGTTAATTGCACCAAAAAGAAGGGTAGCTTGCGGTTTTCCCTTCTTGCCTTGGGTGTGGTGAATGGTTTTACCGCGGTAAACTCGAGATCTTCGTGCTTCAGGTTTTGAAGCATTTCGAGCAGAGCCTCCGGTTCCATTTCAGGGTCGACACCCTTTAATAGAACCGTTACGCTCTTCGTTTGTTTCGGCGTGAACGAGTAAAATTCCGCGGTGGCTCTTTTTAAGACCTCTTTAATTTTGTCGTGGTCTGCCACCGTATATGTTTGAATGGCGTGCCTGTTACCCGTCAGTCTTTTAACTGCAAAATTGTTACCTATGGCTAGCTTACAAAGACTTACCAATTCCTTACAGTCAACATCTATGGTGTTGATTGGTGGCATCTTTATTTTTCCGTTGTTATTGTTGCTTTGCTGCTGCTGTGTTGCTTGCTGGTTCGTTGATCGCTTTTGTGTTAATTGTTGCTGTTGCTGTTGCTGTTGATGGTGCTGATGTTGAAGTTGATGTTGCTGTTGATGGTGAGATTGTTGCTGTTGGCCGACTTTTGGCTTTAGCTTTTGTAGTTGTTGCTGGTTTTGTTCTTGTTCGAGCGCCGCTATTTTTTTCTTTCGGCGTCTCTCTTGTAATCGGGCTCTTGCCATCGCCAGTTTCGCCTCCAATTCACTTATCTCTTCCTCTTCATCCTCAGACTCTGAGGATGCAAGAGAAGCGAATGAATTATTTGCCCCATATATGTTAAAATTGGAGGGGAAGGGGAGCTCACTGTCGTCCGCCAATTGTTGATCTCCTTTATCCATCGTCAATTTCGCGGTTTTGCTTCGCGTCACAATGGAGTTTTTCGGGGCGCCTTTTCGTTTGTGCGTTGTCGTGTTCTTATCGTCCTCCGTATTCATTCTGGTTCTTTCCAGTTTGTTTTCATTAAAAAAAAACAAAGGCGACCTTTTGAACCACGGCGACTTGATTTCTCCTGCAAGCTGAGTTGAACTCGCCTACCGCCTGCTAAGAGTCAGTAAGCTTGCACTCGCGCCAAACGATGATTTAAAAATTGCTTTCTTAACAAGCAATATATTGTTTGTTTTAATTTTCGCGTTTGCGACCGCAGTGTTATCTTTTTATTGTTTTTGTTTTTATTGTCGCGAACACTTTTGCACCTCACTCAACTGTTTTTATATGCACTTATTTTGATTTTATTTAATGCATTTATACCGGTACACCTGGTAAATACAGATTGCTTAACGAGCAATCTATTTTAATTTTTGTTTTTTGCGCTTGCGACCGAGGTGATATATTATGTTTCTTATAGTTGATTATTATTTTATTTTTCGCACTTCACTGCAATATGCACATTTGCTTTTAGGTTTTATTTTAATTTATGTGTTTTTAATTCACTTAGTATTTACAATTAAGTTTTTACGTTTATTATTTGTTTTGTTTGGTTTCTGAATTTCATTGTTTTGACTATCTTCACTGTTTTAATTTTGGTCACCACATGTCTATTGAATTTAAACTTTTGGCGTGAACTCGAGTATATTTATTGTTTGTCGCGCTTGTTACATTAATATTTAGTTTACTGGTGTGTCCTTGTTGTCTTTTGTTTGTGAATTCTTAGGAATTGTATTTGTTGTCAAAAATTGCTTTTGACATACTTTTACTTTTTAAATATGTAGTCACTTCACTTTTTAACTGGCGCACTGTTAAACTGAATATATTCTCCATATTTAGCCCCCTGTGACTATTTCCTGTTTCCAAACCGGAAGAAATGGCTGGGCAGTAAGAAATTTGGGTCGAATGAAGAGGTCATCACAGAAACTTTTTTGAGGGCCTTGAGCAAAACTATTATTTGAAAGGAATAAAAAAATTGTAGAGAGGCTGGACTAAATGTATCGAGCTAAAATGAGACTATGTTGAGAAATCCGAGGGCAGGTCAATAAGTCTTTAGAAAATAGAAAACAGATTTTTTTTTGGTATTTTTTTTTTTTTATTATTCAACATAATCTCCTTCTAGTTCAGTACACTTTGACAGACGTCCCTCCAACCGTTTTAAGCCTTCAGAAAATTTTGATTGTGGTAGTTCCTCAAAATAAGCATTTGCGTGTGCGAAGACTCCTCAATTGATGTAAACCTTTGTCCGCTGAGCAATTTTTTAAAATTTGAAAATAAAAAGAAGTCACTCGGGGCCAGATCTGGTGAATACGGTGGATGGCATTGTGGTATGTCTAGTCCCAACACCGAAGAAAAATTCATTCGTAACAAGCGCAACATCACTCGCTGGTAACCAAACAAGAAATTAAACACGGGCGTACAGTCAAAGAATTCTTTATTGATATTAAGTAATAAATAAAACATAACCGGAACTAAAGAACACTTCTTAGTAAAAACGTATGATATTGTTTTAGGAGATTAACATTAATTAAAAACTATACTCCGTACACTTTTATTTTTATAATAACCGAATTAAACTTTTAAAATACTTTTAGGAAATCCAGCCTGCGGTAGCATTAACATTAATTAAAAACTATAGTCTGTACACTTTTATTTTATTGATAAACAGAATTAAACTTTTGAAATACTTTTAGGAAGTCCAGTCTGCTAAAACTATAGTCTGTGCACTTTTATTTTATTGATAAACAGAATTAAACTTTTAAAATAATTTTAGGAGATCCGTCACAAAATACCAACGACCGGCACACTCACTGTGATGGAAGCTGTTTTCTGACTAAATTATTTAACGTGGAGGCCCGACCTGCCTCCACGGAATCCATATCGCGATTAAAGATATCAACCGAAGCGACAGAACACCGACATTTTCATCCATGGCCCCGATGTCCATATAAGGGATGATCTTAGAAGATGATCACCGAAAGGCTGTGCACACATACAGATACGGTTACTTCGCACTCTCATGCTGCGCATGAGCAAGCGGACCGTGGATACAATAATTCCATAAGGGGAACATTAGCTGGCATGGTTGCAGCTGGAGCCATTATCTCGACATAGAGATTTTGTTGCTTACATGATCAGCGACTGCGTAAAGCATTCATGCTGATCGTGCACATCTTGGTGGCATCTCCACGTAGTCGAATTCTCGATGGTAATTTTCCATTTATGAGAACTCGAATTCCTTGGGCGGTCAGCCGTATGCCTTAATGTATTTGTCGGTCGGATGACCGACCGATGTGGGCATGCATAAAAAGGAAGGATGAAACATCTCCTATGCTTACAATTGCACCTGGACAAAAATTACTTTATCCTAGGGGGAGATATGAACGCCAAGCATAGAAATTGGGGAAATTATATATCTAATGCCAGAGGAAATCAGTTGGCTGGTTGGTTAGATCAGTATCATATTGAATATAGAACTGACCTGCTAGCTACGAAATATCCATCGTTCCCCAGAGGTAGATCGTTCTTAGATATCTTGCTAATCGACTCACGACTGAGATTACTTAACACCAACAGACGAAACACAAACTGTTTACGGACAATTGAATACGACAGTGACCACTGTGCATTCACGGCAGTAATAGAGCTTCCGAACGAGCTCGCAGATCTGGAGGAATTCGTGACCCCGCAACCCTATAACTACGGGGCAATGCGATGGCCGCGGTTCACCAGATCATTAACAAGAGAACTTCGTTCGAATGACTTTAATCTGCCAGTAAACAGAAACCTGACTAATGACGAAATCGACAAATACATTCAACAAATGGACGAAGCCGTAAAACAAACAATGGACAAAACAATTCCCAAAACAACAGTTACAGATCACATTAACATGTACAGAAACGCAACAATAAACGCACTCCACAAGAAAAAGAGCAGACTGTTATCGAAATTAAAACAATTACACAGACAGTTTACAGACAGACAAGACCAGGAGATAATATCACTGAAATCTCAATTAAAAAACCTCCAACAATTACTTAAAGCTAATTATAGATTAGCAACAAATTTGTATTGGAACAACAGAATTCGAGCTATAAAAACTAATAACCCGAATATGTTCCCTCAAATAAATAAAATATTCAGGAGAAATAATCAAAACGAGATTCAGTGTCTCCAAATTCCACGTACCGAGGTAAACAAGCAGCTGCTAACCAACATTGGCATAGATACAGAGAACGCTATCCTCAATAGTGAGCTCTTCGTGATCGAAGATCCTTTGGAGAGGGCGAACGCTGTGGGAGCTGTCTTTCAGGAAATGTACAAGGTGAATGAAAGCATTCGCCGAAACAATGACCTGGAGGACAGAATTCGACTGAATCACCTGCACCTCCGGAATGAAATTTCACATTGGCAATCGGAGAATCCTGGTTTTACGGAATTCAGTGACGATAATCTGTCAATCGACATTAATGCCAATGGTGGGGCTAATAGCCTTTTAATCACAAGGGAAGGAATCCAGAGTATCTTCGACTCATTAAGAAGCAAAAAGTCAGTGGGAATAGATGGAGTACCTAACATCGTACTCAAGAACCTGCCCCCAAAGGCAATAGATATATACACGGTCCTGTTTAACAACGCGTTGAATAATGCATATTATCCCGCGCGTTGGAAAACGGCTATCATTCAGCCCATCCCAAAAAAGGGCAAAGACTGTACAAACCCAATGAACATGCGTTCGATAAGTTTACTCCCAAGCATCAGTAAAGTATTTGAAAAAATCATTAACAAAGCTCTGCTAAAATGGGTAGACGACAATAGCATTATTCCAAACAACCAGTTTGGCTTTAGGGCGGGTCATGAAACCACACATGCCGCAGCTAAACTGGTCTCCGATATACAATGGAATAAATGTAGGAACCAATGCACAGGTGCCTGTCTGATCGACCTGGAAAAAGCCTTTGATACCGTCTGGATCGAAGGGTTGTATTACAAACTGGTCAGATATGGCATACATAAGCCTTTACTATATGTACTTTACGATATGTCAAAGGACAGGAGGTTCGTGGTCAAAAGTGGTAATGTGACCTCTAATAAAACGTATAATATCAAGAATGGCTTGCAACAGGGCGCGGTACTCTCTCCGATTCTTTTTAACATTTACATTAGCGACTTATTAGATGCACTTCCGCAGGCTATTGCGTACGCAGACGATCTCATAATTTACAGAACAGCTCCGAAAGTTGCGATCATAAATAGGTTAATACAGCGAGACTTCAACAAAGTGCAGCGCTATTGCGATGACTGGAAACTTAAGATCAACTTCCAGAAATGTGAAGCCATCCTATTTAGAACTCCATTATATAAAGCCACGTACGACACAAGGAAAAACTGGCGAAAGCTAGTTATCGTGGGACCGCATGGAGATAAACTGGAAACCAAGAGTTTAGTTAAATACCTGGGCATCTGGCTAGACCAATATCTATATTTCAACAGACATGTAGAGGCTGCTTTGCTCAAAGCGAGGAAAACTTTTGCTATGACAAGGAGGCTATTTCATAGTAGCCAACTTGACAGCAGGGTAAAAGTCATATGCTACATGACGCTAATCAGGCCAATGCTCATATATGGTTGCCCAGTATGGTTCAACATAGGTCCAAATTTGATAGAAAAGATTCGGGTGTTCGAAAGAAAGTGTCTCAGAAGTTGTCTCAGATTATATCGGACACCGGAATCGGACTATAAAAAGTATTACTCAAATGAGACTTTATATAATGAAGCGTACATAAATAGGGTGGATAATTTTATGATTAAATTAATCAGAGGACATATTGCGAGAGCAATAAGCTCGTCCAATGACCTAATTTTCGGGGCTTATTATCCAAACACCTTATACTATGAGAGCGTGCGTCGCAACGGCTTTGTTCCACCAGAGGCGTTCCTTGACTTGGATATGAAAGGGCTTATACAGGATAGATCCGGAATTCCGCTGATCTATCATGTAAGTAGATCATCTGTAGACGGGCGATTGTGCTATGACCGGGAAGTAGCGCGCACCGAAGAAGAGCGCCTGCGCTTCAGTAGGGCTATCTCCCGCAGAGACCGGGACGATAGTATTAGACAGCGTCAACAGTTCTGGTGGTTGAATGGCATATAAAGACCTGGATACCAAAGTCGGTATAGAATCACACTATCATCAGCTAGCTTACATAGACTTAGCTTTTCTAGAATTAGGGTAGTATAAGATTTAAGTTAAGTTAGGCTAAATGATTTTACATAAAAAAAAAAAAAAAAAAAAAAAAAAAAAAAAAGTAGATAAGTTTAGGTAAGTTAAGTAAGTTAAATTTTAAGAAAAAAAAAAAAAAAAAAAAAAAAAAAAAAAAAAAAAAAAAAAATTTACAAAGTTTTTCAAATTTTTCTTTGTCTTTCAAATAATTATAAGTTATGCCACAAAGTTCTGTCGCCGAAAGGCAAATTATACAAATATTAAGTAATGTTTAGCTTAGAGCGTCTGCGAAGGACCAGTAAGTTATTATATAAGATATTTAAGCTAGAATTTAAGCATTTTTTGTCTAGCCTTTAATTTAGAAAATAAGAATATAAAAAGAAAATAAAAAAATGTTTAAAAAAATGAAAAAAAAATGAAACATCTCCTGCGCGTGTGCGGCTGACGCGCAATGTAATATCTCATTGATATGGTTCGAGCAATGTTGGTTGTTTGGTGTAAGCCGCATGTTATGCTTTCTTACCAGGAAATCCGATGATGCAACGTACACCCGACGAATTACTTTCTAGCACTTGATGTCCGTGAGGAAAATGTCTCTTGTGGTTCGTGCTATTGAATTAGCGAAAATATGGTTTAGTGAGGTAAGTACATGCTTAATTGCTAGGCAAGCCATCAGTACTTGTTTTATCGGTTCTCGGCCGCCCTAGGTGGACATTTTCGAACTATAATGGGAAGGTAGATAGTGGCGTTCGAAGGAACCGCCACGGCATATCAATTCAAACTTCAATTCCTCAATTTTAGCCCTTGAAATTGCACACATGTGCACTCGTCCATTATCCTGGAGAGAGTTTTCTTCAAATAATGACGGTTTTTTTTTTCGTTTTCTCATTTAGGTGACCTAATAATGATGCGTAATACTGTCCAGTTATCGTCTGTCCATTTTCTAAATAGTCAATGAAGATAAATGATACGAGCATCTCAAAATACAGTACCCATAACCTTTCCAGCTGATTTCGCCGTCTTTGCCTTCTTTGGAACCCGTTTGTCTTTGACAATCCACTGTTTTGACTGTTCGTTCGTGTCGGGAGAGTAGTGGTGTATCCATATTTCATACAGTTACTAATCTACACAGAAACTCATCTGGATTGAGACGCATGTGCTCCAAAAGATCCTTCGAAGAGACCACGCGGTTGGGTTTGGTCTTAGCTGAGAGCAAATGCGGCACCCATCTGGCAGATATTTTTTTCCATACTCAGCTTATCAGATATCTACAAAGTATTTATATATTGTATTTAACATATACCTAGTGAGGAATGACGCTTTCTAAAACCAAGTCATTAGCGATGCTACGAGTGCCCTCTCTTAGATTTTCTAAGGACTTATTGACCCGCCATCTTAAAATGCTTATTTGCCGTAAAAAATTGTTTTTATTCAAAAAATCACTGACTTATCTAACTGCCCTCGTACAAGAGCAATTGGTTGGAAGCCGGAATAGAAGCCGATTTAAACATTTTCTCCATGGTTAGTATATAGATGAGGTCATGTCCTTGACACACTGGAAATTTGCGTTCGCTTTTAAAAAACTAGAATATTTTCTCATTAAAATTTAAGTAGTACATTTTATACCTCCAAACTTGCTTTACTATTCAACTCTTCAATAAATTCAGTCCAATAAAAAATACTACCATTTCCTGTGGTTTTTCTTGGTAATACGAAACCCTTTTTAGCCATCATTCCACATCTTTCTCGGAGATTGCTCCTCAAGGTACCACAGGAATATTGACTCACGCCAGTGAATTTAAAGTCTAATTAATCAATTGAACATGAGTCAAATGTTTAATAGGTTAAGTCGGTCTTATAAGGTTAGTGTTATTATTCGCCTCTCATAAAATTAAATTGGCCATTCTCGGAAACTAAGAGCTCAACGTAGAATCATGCCTCCGCTAACGACAGCTAGCCAAAATATATAAGCGTCGATAGTTCATCAGGAAAAAAAATAGTCATGTAAACAACAATTAGCCGCTTCCCGCCCCTTGAACCAGACACAAAGGCAAACGACCATTTGTTTTTGTGTGCGTCAATTCGAATAAAGAGATAATGACCGACCGCAGACATTCGACAAGATTTGACGCATATCCATAACGACCTCTGAAGGACAAGGTCAGCAGAAAAAAAAACACACTAAACGTACTGGAGCGACGTGATCCCCGGTTGCACAATATCAAGCTTGACTTCTTGGCACGTGCGTCATCAAATCACAGATGCTTAACTCGATGAAGTTGATGAAGGATGAAAGCGTTTTATTCTTTGAAAGATTAGCACGAAGGGGATGTAGTTTGCCAGGGTTAAAATCGGTAGACGCTGGGCTTCGAATTGGCCATGTAAATAACTTATTGGAATTTACTTTGATCTTTGCGACTTCAGAAATGGTGACACTTTCGGCGATTTACTTAACATCGACGAGAGGGATTTACTCTGACCACAATTATTTATTAGTTCTAACAGGGCTTAAATGACGTAAGTGTACGTTTGGATTTTTTCATCTTATTTCTCATTAAGATTCTGAAGTAAAAGTCGAATGCTAAGCTGGAATTCGATTCATTTAACAACAAAGTAGCCGCAAAGTTGCGTACTCTGTTCTTATTAACCTACTTGGCGTGGAGGGAAAATTGAATATAAAAATAAAAGCAAATTACAAGCAAAAGGTTCAGGTCAGGGTTTACAGTGTGTCATAATTTTAAAAAAATTAATGGTAGGCATGTTCCTGTGCTACTGAATATATAGTACCGCATATTTGCCTCAATGTCTCAACACATTTTACCACCGCAAAAGGTATGGCACAAATGTACAGAGTGAGACAAAAGTAATGTCATAATGTGAATTGACTGTCGTTTTGTTAGAAAAGGAAACATTTTGACTCTGTTTTGCCTAAAATAAATAACATTCACATTATGACACTACATCTGCCCCACCTTGTTTAACAATTAATGAAGTTAAGCTATAGCCTCCTCTTCTGCAATGTAAGTAATGCTCAAAGACATCGGTTTATGCTTGCCCACCTCTATGGCCTTAGCCAAGAGTTTTTGAAATCGCTTTACTATACGCCATAAACATAATTCCATATCTGTGTTCATCGTCGTTATTATTTCACATAAACTTTATAGCACAACGTTTCTAAATGTTTAGTTCCTTTTTACCCCTAAAATTGGGTCAATCATCTATATCGGCACATATTTATAAAGATGCTATACCGACAAAATTGATATCTCAACTAATTGTCGTTTTTTAACGCCAACACACACCGAATGTCGAATCATTTGACATGCAGTCAAAACAAGAATCTACATCAGAGCATTTAATAATCCAGGAGAGTTAATGTGGCACCATTAGCTATGGCATGTCGCATCTGCTTAGCTTACCTATACTCGAAGCCCCGTAAATACGAAGTCGTAATCAACTGATAGATATAGAACAAGGTGTTGTGCGGAAGATAGTAGATTGTATCGAACTCCCCTTGTGCTATAAATTTAAATGCAGATAAACGGTAAAGGACAGAAATAGACATGTCTCCAAATCAAACGCCACATCTGTGAGATACGGTTCTAAAATTTGGCACACAATTTAAGTCGATCCAAAGCTTGGCGATAAATTCTAGATAAATCTGTCGGGGTAGCCCTAAACGAGTTTTCAGTTATTCAGAAATAAGTTTTCGGGTGGCGAGGTTAGAGAAGGAACAATCTGATGCAGGTGGGAAATAAAACGGAAGCAGAAAAGAAGTTTCGTAATTTCCCAACACTTAAAAAATGGACTTTGGCTGTATTCAGAATTTAAGTTAAAGGTAATTAGTTCCTTTAGTAAATGTTACGACAAGTAGAAGACAGTCAATTGCATTGTGACAGATTTATTTTTTATTTTATAAATTATTCCAAGTCTCGTAATATTGGAGCAGGAATTCTGCTTTATCATTCAGTACGCATCGAGAGTGGATTCGTTCAAAACCCTATAATATCAAAAATAGGGCAGACATGAAAGCGAGGAAGAAAGAGTGAAGATAGGTGAGTTAGAAAAAACATGAAAGGTCACAACATTTTGGTTATGTATAATTTCTAGTGGTTGGAGTGGGAACTGATATGTTTATAAGAATATGTGATAACACCGACTTCGCTAACCTTCTTTAAGACAAGGAGACTATGGGGGTGGAGTGAGAATTGTACTAGATTGGTTGTTGTAGACCTAACAGTAAGGAAGACGTATGCAGGCTTTAGAATTGTATTCTTATTGAGACTTAGTCGAGTCGACATAGCAATAAGAGATAAGCCAATTCTAGTTTCTGATGGCTAGGAGCAGATCGCAGAATCAGGACATGAACCATCTACATCATCATCACAGAAAAACGTTAAAGGAGGAAGGGAATAGCTCCCGAGTTTTTATACTGGGGATAAGATTAATTTCGGTTAAAGCGTTGGATTTTTTGCTGAATTAGTTGGGTCTTAGGACGAAGTCGTCTATAGTAGTAGAGGTTAAAGTGGGGATATGGAGAGACTTAGAAGGGGATAGAATATGTGTGAGATTAGGGTCGAAAAAACTTGACATTTTTGGCTCGATTGCAATGAAGATATGGGATCATTTTTACGAGAATGTTTTGTCCGAAATCCGAAAGACCGCCAAATCCTTTTTCGGCTGGCATGCTAAAATTTTCATGGCATTTCATAATAGGGTTAAGGAGACTGGGTGAATAGAACTTCCTGACGCGGGTTTGCCATGGAGGTATACTAGTTAGATGCGAACATTTTCGTAAGTTAGTTTATTTATCAGTTTATAGAACAACATTCTGTAGAGTTTATGGTTTTCAGTGTGGTCTTAACAACAGGCGATATGAGAAGATCAATAACTGTTGGCGATGCGGTTTCCCAGGAAAGACAAGGCAAGCACCAGCTGACAAGTTCCTGGGAAGCACAACGATCAGCTGCACATTGATTGCAGAAAACCACTCAAGAGAAAAAGCACTCAGGAGAAAACGAGCCAATAGGAAAACAGCTGCGGGCTATATAAGGCGAGTACAACGATGGAACACCAGGAGTCTGCGTTAACTACCGCACTCAAGACCTACCGGTCTTGTACGATTTCTTTCCCACCATCCCCCCATCCAAGTAGTTAGAGAACAGTTGAAGTAACCCTGTCCACACTATCCTTAGATACGTCCTTCCCCTTTCTTTTCAGATATCTTAAGACCGAGCCCAACATCTTCACGGATGGGGGTGATTCTGGTTTTCGCAAGATGACCAGAAGCCACAGGCAAGATGAAGGACAAATTTGTCCTTGTCTCCCTAAAGTCGGCCTCTCGCCACCCCATTTTTTTTTTTGAACACTAGGAGTCGTCAGAGGAACTCCTCCTTAAAAGGTCTTAACAAGACCAGTTGTAAGAGAAATAATTTTTAGAAGATTTCAACAAATAAATAAAGAATTAGGAAATAAACTAATTGTAACCGGCATGTTTTTCTTGCTTGTTTCGCTTTCATCTCCACCTTGATTATTGGGGGGAATCGCCTCCTCGCGATTCGTTTGGTCGTAGCGCTTTCTACTTTTTGGTTTCGCAGGTCGCAGTGAATTGTACTGGGCAGGACACCAACGTCCGTTCGCCCAGAGTAGAGTCCGGCTCTGGAAGTACAATCCACCAATTTGAAAATCCAAACATCATTGGCCGGCCAGTGCTGGATATACAGTCCACACAACAAAGGGAAGGAAAGACTGAGACACCGTTGGAGAAAGCGTCGTCCGCAATTTCTGTTTCTTTTCTTTTCAGCAACAGTAACACAATAACAGGCATAACATAACAAGAAAAGGTGGTGCTGGACTGGGACGAGTAGAGGATATTGGAAGAGAGGGTGTAAAATTGAATCTGGTGTTAGGTACAAAATATTTTTTATTTTTAAAGGCAAACCTATAGCGCTGAGTCAGCGCCCTGAGATGTTTTTTTTTCTCGACCGAGTCCATCAGCCAAGCTCCGAAAGATGCTCAAGGATTCCTCCCAACAATTTCACGAAGCCTTTAGCTTAATGGGGTGGTATTTCACCAGGCACAATCAAACGCAAGACACAACCTTCTTACCAACCATGGGTGCGATGCTCCTGGGGAGATGTTTTAGGAAGAGAAGATAAGAGCTGTGGAAATTGGGATACTCTGTCTAGTTTTAAGGTCGAATTGAGGGGAGGGGCTTGAAGGATGGGTAAAACGTGAGGTGGGACGATTGGTCGGGTTTAGATTAAGGAAGATTTTTTCCAAGAAGGTGCAATAAAAGGTTTGTAATGGGGCTTGCAAACGCTGGCAGATAGGAGTATGATCATATCCCTATATGAATCGGATTTTTATGATAGGTCGGAAGATTTAAAAGGAAGAGTAAGGTATGTGGCATCATACATGGGTGGGCTGAAAAGTTTCCGACCTCAACGTGAAGATAGCAGCACTCGTCAATAAAAGCTAGTAAACGTAGTTGTGCATCTTTTGACAGTTACTCACCCACATTTCAGCCATTTTGCATGCGTAGTTTTTATTTGACAGTCGTTTGAGTTAGTCGATGTGAGTGTTTTTGTGAAAATGGACAAAATTTAGTATCGAGCTGTTATTACATTTTTGATTTTGAAGGGCAACACACCTACCCAAATCAAAGATGAGTTGGACTCTGTGTATGGGGACTCTGCACTATCATTTACCACAGTGAAATTTTGGGAAGCTAAATTCAAACGTAGCCGTGAGATCTTGGGAGACGGTGAACGTTCGGGACGTCCAAAAACTGCAGCAACTGACGATAACATGGCTAAAGTTCACTAAATGGTGCTAGTCGACCGCCGAATTAAAGTGAGAAAGATAGTAGAGGCTATGAAAATGTCCAAAGTACGTATTTGCTACATATTAAATCAGGATTTGGACATGAGAAAGCTATTGGAGCGTTGGCTGTCGCGTTTGCTCACGTTAGACCAAAAACGTGTCCGAGTGAACATTTCAAACGTGCTCTACCCATCCAAAATGGCTGAGATTTTGGTGAGTAACCGTCAAAAGATGCACAACTAGCTTTTATTGACGAGTGCCGCTATCTTCATCTTGAGGTCGGAAACTATTCAGCCCACCCTCGTATAGGAAAGGGAGTGCAATTATTACCTACATTGGATGTGGTTATAGTGTGCAGGTTTTTAGTACGATCGTCGGGTATGGAATTGTATGTGAAAAATGTCATCGCACCGATCTTCAGCTACCCGATGCGGTTCCATTAGAAAATCCAATCGTATCTGGTGGGAAAACTATACGGAAATTAGACTTGCTCTTAGAGGTAGGAAGCGAATGAAATTCTTTTAAAGAAATCCCCGTAATTCTTTAGGAATAATCCAGATATCCCCTCGGTGTTCCGGATATGGCCGCGTCCTTCAAAAATATGAGCTAATCACTTGGTTGGAAGAATTGAGTTTGATAGCTTGCCATTCGGGTAGAGGGGGTCCAGGACGTGGCAAAATGGTCAATAGGTGAAGAGAGCGGGGGGGTGGGGGGTAATTACAAAAACAGCGGTAGGAGGATTGTTGGTTGTTGAAGGAAACAGGAAACAGTGGAGTGAAACTGGATGACTGCGGTGTAGTACTGCAGGACAGAGATGGATCCACGTCTTGTAGTACAGCATATAGAGAGGTTTCACACCGGAATATTAGTTAGAGTTAATTGTTTTTCTGTATAGGACTAAAATAGCACGACCACGGAAACGAAAATGGCTAAACGATTTGAGAATTTTCTCATAAAACGCCCGCTCACTATACAGAGCTCAAGCTGCACAGTAGCTAGCCGATGGCCTATCCGAATATAAGGCTAATGTCGACTCGGATCACTATCCTGTTGGTACAGTTTTCCGAGCGTGGATTGCCTTACGGAGACATATCGCATCCGCGGATCAGGTTCGAATCAACACGGCTGCCTTACGCAATGAGAATACTAGCAACACATTTGGTCATGCGCTAAGACGCGCCCCCGAAGAGCTCGACGGAGGAAGAGTAAGTCCACGCCTTCAAAATACTGTCATTAATACTGCCGACTACATCTTAGGCAGTAGTCGTAAAGATCGGAGCGACTGGTTTGATGATGAGGACAAACTAGTGACTGTACGTAAGAATGCTGCATACTGGGCAATGCAGCAGTCTCCTAGGACGCGGGTACGCGAAGAGAAATACAAAGAGCTCAGAAGATTTGAAAAAAGACTTCACACACAAAACAAAAGTGCCCGGGAAAAAAACCTTCTCTGTGAAATAGAGAAAAGTAGAGAGTGCGGTCCGCACCAGTTCTACCAAATAATCCGCAGTATGACGCGGTATATACCACGCTGCACTTACTGCAAGGATAAAGAGGGTAATCTGATCACCGATCCTGAAGGCATTCTGGAGCGATGGCAAGTGCTCTACAATGAATTGCTAAATGGTCAGTTCATAGAAGAATTGGAGGCTTCACGAATGCAAAATCAAGACCAAATGTTGCCGCCACCTAGGATTGAGGAAACATTAAAAGCCATAAGACAGCCTAAAACAAATAAAGCCCCCGGAACATTTTATTTTTTTATTTTTTTTTTTTATTAGACTTCTCTCGGGAGAGGCGACCCTTATAGCGCCGAGTGGGCGCCCCGAGATGCCATCAAATAACTGTTGCAGTTCCTCTTGAACAGCTGCAGGTTGTAACGCTCCGGGAACACTCGCGTGGGAAGGGAGTTCCACAGCTTCCGCGCTATGTAACGGAACGAGTTCTGATACAGGGATGTTCGCGCCGTTGCGTCGGGAGATGAACCACAAACGGGTGCGATCCGTCGGATTGTCTTGTGGAGCGCATATAAACCGAATTGCGTGGAACAATACATCCAATCTCCGAACAACAGCACCCGTGATAATATCTGTAAAACAGACAGAGGTCGGCTACGCGCCTTCGATGTGATAGCGACTGTAGTCCCGATGTCAGCACCGAGTCCCCGATCAGGCGGATCGCTCGTCTCTGTATGCTCTCAAGTAGGTCGAGGGTATGTTTAGGAGCCGAGCTCCAAACATGAGAGCAATATACAAGCGCGGGTTTAATTTGGGATTTATATAGGAGAGGAAGTTGGGCCGGAGTAAAATATTTCTTGGCTCTAAAAAGATAGCTCCGTTTTCCTGAGGCTGACCTGGCGATACTCGACACGTGTTTATGCCATGATACATTCCCACAGACCGTGACGCCGAGCAATTTCAAACTTTCCCCAGCCTCGACTGTCCGGCCATTCATCATCAGCTGTGGAACCGATGATCCATTTTTCTTTGTGAATGTTGTATATTGTGTCTTCGCTGCATTGAACTCGACGAGATTCGCCCTGATGGCATACCAGCTGAGCTGATCAAACAAGGAGTGACAGCGTTACATCACGCAATTCATGAGATCTGGTGCACGTATGGGAGCAAGAGGAGATGCCGGAAAATTGGCGTCGTGGTATAATTTGCCCCACACATAAGAAGGGAGGTATCACACTGTGCAGCAACTATAGGGGTACAACATTGCTGAGTACCGCTTATAAGACTCTCACTCTCCTCAATCCTACAAGATCGGATAGCCACATACGCTAAAGTCATCATTGGTCAATATCAATGTGGCTTTATGCCAGGCAAATCAGCGATTGATCAGATATTCACCTTCAGGTAGGCGATGGAAAAATGTCTGGAATTTAAGATTCCATTATATCATCTATTTATAGACCTTAAAGACGCCTACGACAGCATAGCCAGAGTAGAACTATATAATGCCATGAGAGAGTTCGGCATTCCAAACAAATTGATATGACTTTGTAGGTTGACCATGACCAACGTAACTAGTCAAGTAAAAATAGCAGAATTGCTCACCAAACCAATAAACATATTTAATGGACTCCGTCAAGGGGACGGTCTGGCCTGCCTCCTCTTCAACCTGGCATTGGAAAAAGCATTCCGTAACTCTCTCTATTGTTACCAAGTCCGGCCAGATACTTGTCTACGCAGATGACTTCGACGTCATCAGTAGTTCCGAATCGGCTGTACAGGAATCCTTCACCCACATCGAGCAGGTGGCACAAAAACTGGGACTGCACATTAATGAGGAAAAACTAAGTACATGGTGCCAACTTCTGCGAAGAGAAGACCTAACGTTGGTCAAAATATCAGGATAGTGGAGCACGAATTTGAAGTAGTGCAATCCTTTAACTACCTTGGGTCAATAGTATCAGCGGATAACAACATGGAAAAAGAAATACGCGAATGGCTGATCAAATCCAACAAAACCTACTATGGTCTATCAATGCTCTTTAAATCCCGAAATTTATCCACAACATCCGAGCTACTACTGTACAAGACCATGGTCTTACCAGTACTCATGTATAGATCCGAGACTTAGGTGCTCAATAAAAGGCACTCTGAACTCTTAGCCGCGTCCGAGAGGATGGTCTTAAAGAGAATTGTTGGCCACGTATGTGGGGGAGGACGATTCCGGAGACGCTACAACCATGAGTTGTACGCGATCTACCTTGAAGCTAATGATGTAAAAAAAAATCAAGCTCGGTAGACTCCGGTGGGCGGGACACCTACCTCGAATGAGCGAAGAGGAGCCTGCCCGGAAAGACCTTTGTGGCAGGATGTATGGAAGGAGACAGCGCGATAGACCCTGTCTGCGATGGAGGGATGGCGTAGACAAACTAGATGACATCGACTCGAAATCGGTGGAGAGATTTTTTAAATAAGGCCAAGACCGGGCCCCGATTGTAGTGTCGATGATGATGATGATAAAAGGAAAGTCTCCAGACGAGATCATATAATACTAAGTACAATTAGATACTCGTAAGATACTTCACTATGGTGAAACACTTGACCTCGAGGAGGTGTGGAAGTAGTGAACTCACCACCAGTCAGAAGAATCTGAATCTTGGATGTGTGGACTGCATCGGGAACGCTATGAAAAAGAGCGACTGCGTTGGCACTGCATAATGACGACGCACGTTTCTGTGCTAATTTCGAATTAGCTTTTGAATTTAAAATTAACACCAAAAACGGTCGGTTGGAGTTGGGAACTCCTCTGGAGGCGAGAGAATTGGTACGGTTTTTTCGTTCCAGTTATGAGAAAAGTATTGACCAGACGATGCCGGCCGTGTTGTAATAATTTAAATAAATCATATAGAAGCATTTTATAATGTCGCGTTCTTGAATTCATTGTAGTACTAAGGATAAATAAAAAGCTAATTTTTTTTATTTTTGTAAAAACAAGAAACAGAAGGGGTTCTGCGCACAGAGATCGTGGATAAATTAATATGGCTAGAGAGGCAACCTGCTTCTCAGAATAAAAAATGAAAACACATGAGCGTAAATGATGCTACAAATCAATATAATGCAGGAGGGGTTAAATAGCACATAAAAGGTGCAAATTATTAAATGCCAAAGATGTATATTACCACCAAAGACCGAAACCTCTTGTATAATGTACTATCCCGCCACCCTTGTAATTACACTCCTCGTCCACTATTACTGCAGATAATCCTTCCACTTTTCAAATAACCCAAGGCAGAGCTTAACATTATCATATGTGTGAGTGATTCCGCTTGTCGCAACCGCCGGAGACAACAATGAAGGATTTACTAGACGTTTATTTACAGGTCGGCCTTCTTACCACGTTCCTGTCGGTGGGTTCCATATGCGACGTTGTATGTACTTTTCAACAAAATAGCGAACAAGTATTTTTAATAACTAGTGTTGAAAAGGGCGAAGAAGATGGTTTACTTCGAGGAAAAAGTTTGCAACAATCCCCTCTGAAGAACTATCACTATAACCCACATTTCGCCATAACAATATCATTAATCAAATCGCGGAAATACTTAACCCATGCCCTGCGAACTGTGAGAGATCTCGCAGTAAGTGTCTGTTCCAAAACTATCATCTACAACATAGCATGTAGTTTACATTTCGAGCTTAGACTGCTTGCAATTGATCACATAATAACTTTATAGCTCTTTGAGTTAGGAATTGTTAGAAAACATGAATTAAATCTTTATATGATAATTATTTCTTTTTATTATCACAATAATGATTTGGTTATAGATTTTGTGAAAATCCATGTTCTCTTCAAAGTAAAATCTTGGCACCTATGGCAAGGCACTCTAAATTTGCCTAGCAATGATGGGTTAAATGCTTGTATTAGTACTAAGTGTAAACTGTACGTGGAGGGTCGCATGTGTAAGACAAGCCTACCAGGAATTTTATCTTTAAGAATTTATTTCGGAGAAGAATAACACTTTACCCTGCTTAAGGTAGGAAGTAGCTAAGCGATATATATTTTATATATAATACAACACGCTGCTTCCCCGAGACTACATGCCAATAGAACCAAATGGCATTGCCCTCCTGTCCTGTCCTTCCTATCCTTATTAACCTTTTCTCTTTTTATTAACCGCGTTATATCCTTTGTTAAGATTAATAATAATCTTTAAGTTGGCATTTTAAAATAGTGTTACATATATGTATAATATAGATGTTTCCAACATTTTATGGGATAAATTAGTTTTTCCTGTGACACGGGAACCTTAGATATAACTAGTTGGATCGCGTTATCTCATCGGACTTCTTCATCCACACCTTGGTTTGTGCTCGATTGTAAACGGAAACATGTAAATTGTCATCCTCATCTTGTAAACGAGATATCAAATATGCGCGTTCATTAATTGAAATGCTTCATTAATTTAAGATGATCACGCAAAGCAGATTATGAATCAAAACTGAATAACTCCGATTTGAGTTGGCCTTAGAGGCCTACAAAGTTGTATAATGGTACGTGTTCGGAGAATAAAACCATTGGGAAATTTGTAGGTTAAAAACCCCCTATAATTCATTTATTACAACCTCCAGAACATTTGACAATTTAATAGCATTACATTGGCGGTTTATTGTTCAATCTATCTGTCGTATTTATGTTTGTAAAGTTTTATCCAAACTCGCTATTATCCGCACCGGCTTAAGGCGGCTTAAGTGTACAAAAACGTCCTCTTCCACAAATTGTCCGATTTCAATCCAATATAAGATGCGATGTTCTGATTTCCACTTATTTCTACGAAGCATACCATCGTTACGATTGACTAGACTGAGCTAAGAGCAATTTAAATAAAATCATCTATGCATGTCATCTACAATATTAGCCTCTCCTCAAAAAGTCACTACAACCCCGTGGATCCCGTTGTGGACATGACCATCGTCATGGAAATGTTTCCCCCCAATTAATTCCCGAATTAACCAATTTGCATGTTTCCCGCCGGACTGCCGTTAACAAATTCGTGTTCTCCCCTTTTCTTGAATTCCGAATCAATTTTAATCAAATTCTGATCGTGAAAAGGTCACGGCTCCGTCTGTAGATCCGTTGACCCCAATTCACGAGATAGCGAAATAAATTGGCCAAACACTTAACAACCACTAAATTATTATTAAGGCACAAGAACTAATTCAGCATGACTTTGAATTTTAAATTTGAATGTCAAAGAAAGAATTGTGATAACCTACCTCTGCAGACTTTAACTTCCAAACACCTTAAGCAGCCGTCCGAAGACTTCATTAGATCATGTTGACGCCACGTAAAGTGCGCATTGACGACCGTGTATGCCGCAATCTGACCAATTCGATGCACAAACACTTTTTAATCGATGGCGCCTAATGCCAATCAATATGGGGAACCTCGCGTATGACACAATGTTAGCACTTGATGTCACCAGCGGTTATTACGTCCGATGATTTTCGAATTAATTATCATCTAGACATCGATTTGACACCGATACAACAATTCACAATTTGTGCACCCCGCCGATAATTGACTTCGTTTCTATGAATTAATTAACACCACGCGAGGGAGATCAGAAGCTAATCGGTACACACGATCACCCCGTTTCGTTAGAACGTAAAACCACACAATTTCGTAACGTAACTCGCTCCGGATTAGAACAAATTACTACCCACAGTTCTACATCAAAGATCCCAACTGCTCAACAGTTGGTTGCTTACTGATCGGTGATTGGAATGAATCGGCGGCTGATTCCGTGATGATGATGATCATCATCACAAAACTCCGAGTACTGTGAGATACTCTCGGTTGTGGGAGCGGAAAAGTTGGAATTACCCCAGGGGAATGAGAGATACTTTTCATAATGCATTCTAACTTGTGGGTCGTGGAATTTAATTGTTTGTTGTAGGTGGTACAACATCGCTCACGATCGTTTGGAGTCTCAGCTGTTGCTTGAATTGTAGTGGATGTGCGACTCGGGGTGGAGGTTCAGCGGATATTTCATGTTGATCGCCTTGACTGGTGATCGGTGGAATGAAAAGTTAATAAGTCACATGTCATATGAAGTCATATACGATCAGGTGCGGTGGTGGTAGCGGCGGCGACAGGAAAACGAAAACTAGTTCATATTTGAGTGGGAAAATTGTTTGTCAATTAATGTCAACGGAAACTTAGTGATTTGAACAATTTGTAGAAATAAACCGACTGAAGAGGCATAGCATTAGTCATGAATATTTTTTATAATTGTGTCAGGAGGCTGAAGAACGAATTCGCCAACGTACAATAGGCTGAGCTACAAATTAGTCAGAATAGGAGAGTAATACTTTTTTAATTCGTATTGAGAAGCTGGAAAATGGTTTTGCAACTACGTTTGAAACTTCGCCACCAATTTAGTGTTGGGTGAAGATCAAATTTAGAAAGATTAAGCTTAGTATTTTTAAAAAGATCGATTTATATTTAAGCTGATGATTTTGTCCTTATTTCCGTTAACATTAATTTTTGCATTCATGTGTTGTAATAGTGTAGCGACTCTAACAGATACACACACAATTCACAAGCAAAATAGTGAAGAGCAGCGAACGAAAAATCGAACAAAAAAATACATCAGAACCGTATACCAAGCGATAACAAAAATAATTCACATCAGTGGAGTATAGTCGAGTTTTAAAATGAAATTCAAAACACGGTCAGTAGCCTGATGGGTAACGTTTAGGTTCAATTTTTTTCGTGATTCAAACTGTCATAGCGTCAGTTCGATCACATGATCTTCTTCACTATTATTTCAAACGCTATAACAGCTCTTTACAAAAATATTGAGGATATAGTTTGTTAGAAGGGAGGATATTATGTGTCATCTGCGACGGTTCTAACGGCGACTCTGAAAATCAGTGGGATCAGGTGGAGCGAGGAGAGCGCGCTGAGCGAGGTACCGTCGAGAATCACAAGCGCAGGAGACCATCACCTCGTGGTGGTCAGTGCAATGGAGTTCCTAATGGTCATAGGAACTCCTGAAATATTAATAAATAGGAACCGGATCACCTTTGGCGTAGATGGGGCATGTCAATCGATCAACATCCATCTGTATTGAATTCGAGATTGGTCGAGGAAGCGCTGCGGTACAGTGCTGGCCAGCAACATGACGAGATACCGTTGGCGTAGGTGAAGTTTCTGATTATAGAGTGCGGATCCATGATAATTTGTTAAACGAAGAAACGCTGGTAGGAGCAACGTTGTCGTAGGTCCGGCTGATGTGAACAATGAACAATAATAGACACACCATTGGCGTAAGTGTGAGTGAAGTCGATCCATCGAACAATAACAGGTAGGGATTCGAGGATTGTCGAAGTAGCGCTATATCATGGTGCTGGCCAGCAACTTGACGAGATACGAGATACGAGGTGAAGTCAATCGATCGAGTAACTGTGGTCGATCAACCGATTGGCAGCGTGTTACGAGGTTAACTTCCACGTGAACGACGTGAAGTCTAACCGTTGTCGTGGGTCCAAGTCTTTGGCAATAGGATAGAGATTCATCATATTGCCTGGTACTGATAGTGATGAGAACCTGATATGGAAACAGAATAATGTTATCTTATCCTCTTACACCTCAATCGTAATCACCTCGATTTAAGACCGCCAACGAGACAGCACATCGCTTCTGCCTCGTGATCCGTACCATCGGATCAGTTGTTCAAACCGGTTTGGGAATCGTAAATATACACAAGATACCCAATTGCACTACGAGTTCGCGCGACAAATCTTACTGTGGGATGCTAAACAAACAAACGGATGTTTGACAATGACAATGACAATTCAATACAGTCTATTATATCGTTGGACATTCGTGGGCTTTTGAGAACCAACCTTCCGCTTAATTAACCGTAGCAGATTGTAATGTAAGACTGCTGTTGCACCGTAGGTAACAAGATGTCAAATCGCCAAGGAAGGATAAAACAAAAATGCGGTGTAAAGGTGGTGCTTTCGCCAACTTAAGTAGAGTATAACCGTTGAGGAGGGCACGAATACCATAGGTTTCTGCGATATAAGTGGAGAATAATCGGTCTCCCAATCACGACCTGAAAGCTATGTTCCTAATTTCAAACACAACACACATTGCATAGAAAATTTATAATGAGTCACTTCTCAGATGACACGTTAATAGGTCACACTACACTTTTAAAGAGCTTAGTTAGATTGGACACTGTAGTTTAAGAACCCAACCAAAGCACAATGTTCGCAATACGTCTGTTTCAAATAAATGCCGTTTTTATGAGTTTATTTTATTTAATGTTAAAATACGTCGATTCAGGACAACATAATGAACGATTCTTTTAAAGTACTTTATTTAAAATTTAATTGTGACTCATGTTTTTGTATGGCCGTCTTCGTTGACGGTGTGAACTCGACTTTTCTTTGCCTTTGATCAAAGGATGCATTTTTTTATCCTTTATTTATTATGGGGCATCACATTCAGAGCACACTATATATACATTCCCCAATCACAGTGCAATCTTTGTTTATCCACAGTTTGAGACAAATGTTTAAAGTGTGATTACTGATTGAGTGCCGGCACTTTTTTATAAATCGCGTATCCTACTCAGATTGTATATGAAGAAGTGCCCAGTTATGGTGAACGAATGTCAACGTTATTTTGAATATCTCATTGTATCGTTTCCATGTAACTGCTTGTTTAATAAGTACTACAACTTCTATATATTTATATTACTTTTAGTTCCATCACAGAGCTTTTCCTAACGTGTTATTTGAATTCAATGATTTGTCTGCTTATGTGTTTTAGACTTTATGCATTTTTGCAAGACACTCATAATTAATTTAGTTTGTTGATTGCTTCTTGAAATCAAACGTGCAAACGAGTAAGCCTAACAGCATTCAAAACTTAAAGATGGATATTATCGCATGCATCAACACCATGTATGAACAATTATGCTGCCAGGTCATCGAAGGTGACCACCGGAACGGGGTCTGCTGTGGTGAACAGTTGTCAGATATATTGTTTTACACTTAATTGTCATTGATCAACTAATTAAAAACAAAATTGTTCAAATTGCATAAAAACTCGATATTTTATGCTTCCAGCAAATATATCTTAAGAAACACCCTTCACACAGGGGAAAATCGCTGATTATAGGAGTGGTCCATAAAACCAACACTTCCTAAAATTGATCCTAGTTTCCGAAAATTGGTATTGTCTTACAGAAATATATTGTAAATAAGTATGTAAAACAGGATCAACTGTGCAACAACCGCATAAAATAGTCAGTTGAACCCATGAACGTCCAACCAACCTGACGCAACACCTTTACCATTCGAGGTGCTGCAACAAAAGCAAAAAAAAACTGGTGACATTATTTTCAAGGCCTACATTTCAAATTGAGTATCACAAAGAAGTCAGTAGGTAATTACTGCTTGACACCAGACTATCTGTTCCTATATATTTTTCAAGAGGATACTTCAATAGAGTACATTTCAAGAGATCCCCAATGTTTACCACGTCGATTGTATGAAATGGAATGAGAGGTGTGTTTTATTTTGTCTGAATTCTATCTATCCAATGACCAAACGACAACATGCTGACGTGCATTCGTTCTATCTACGCCCTCAACCGGTGTGTCCTTTCCTGTAGCTCCATTCATTTAATTTATTGCCAACAGTTATTGAATTCAGAAACCTTGGGTGTTTGTTTACACTTCCCCCGGCGCAACTGCCAATTTCCGTGTGAATCTACGCCCATCCGCTGAAGTATCTCACTCCCAGTTGGTCAAAACGGTCGTCTAGTAATGATGTTACTTCTGCTTATTTATTTAGGACTTGAGGTTCAAAATTTTTATTCAAACAACAATCTTCGATAGAGATTCATTACAAACAGCGAAGCCGTTTTTGGGGGATTGGTAAGACATCTATCTAGAGCTGTATCTAGCCAGGGTATTGAGTAAACATTCGTCCAGCCAATTGATGCAGCGGTGTCTCCTTTCTTATAGTGTATATTATCCTACGTATTTCCGTGGGAGATGTTTTTTCTTTTGTGATCAATTTTTGTTTTCTGAGAAGGCTCTGATTGTGTGGTTGTTTTTAACTTTGAAAACTTTGAAAATAAACAAACGCAAATTGGATAGAGGATAACTTAGAAGCAACAGGGTTCCACATCTGAGGAGATTTTATGGATTTAATGAACGGGCGGGAAATACATTTTGATGCTGATTGCCCGTGGAAAAGGAACACTTTGAAAAGTTTGTAATAAGGGTTAGCATAAGTACAACCACCTACATCCTTTCAATTAAATTAGGGAAACGTTGGTTCGGATTTGTCGCGAGTACTGGTGGAAGAGAGGTTACCCTCTTGTTGTTTATTTGTCGAGTAAATATTTTAACATATAAGAAGAATACGCCGTTTCCCTTGGAAACAGTCAGTGGAATATAGAAAACGGGCAGTGGGATGCTTCATTTTACGATATACAGGAATAATTTCTTGTCTATAGTCAATTTAGTGGTGAGAACATTTTTGGGGCATGTCTGTTTTTTATTTGTTAATGTTGGCCTTTATTTCCATCAAAATAGCCTTCTTTCTTTTTGAAATATTCAATGATTTCATCTTGATTTAATAAATATGCTATGTCGTCGATGAATATTTACTTTCTAATCAGATAAACGATTTGCCATGGATCAGCTCTTTAAACTTAGTTCCTGGGTGGACAACAAACTGGTGAAGTACCACAATTAAAGGGGGATCTCTACTAGAAGATGCTTAAAAATGTTACTTCGATTATATTGAACCATTTGTGGAAAGTAATAATTAATACATAGAGCAGCACGGCTCAATATGCTCATTCTTCTTCCTTGTATTTGAAAGTGTTCTGTTCGGCTGAAGAAAGATTGCCAATTCGAATGTCTCAAAACAATTTTTTAAGTAATCCAATGCACACCATCTGAAGGATGTGTATCATAGGAACATTTTTAGGGATAAGGGATATATTCACATCGTTCACTAGAGCGATGATCATGCAAATACCTATATAAAAGAGGTAGACAGGATATGGTTCACCTATTTCCGAATGGAGGCACCACAGGAAGGTGGCCCTTATATATATATATATATATATATATATATATATATATATAATACATAATATATATATATATATATATATAATACATAATATATATATATATATATATATAATATATAATATATATATATATGTATATGTATATATATGTATATATGTATATATGGGGGGTGGGAGCGAACATACAGAGCAAAGCCTCTGCTTTCAACCCGGCGAAGGCCAAGACGATCCTTGTCCCCGTTCAATCCAAGGTGACATGCCGTCTCCACGTGACACCGCTGGATAGTTACTTTGGCACCCGCCAAGTAATGAACCAATGCATGCAGCGACTTCCTGAGAAAGGTTGGTGCAAGGCTAATAACTTTGCCCGGAAAAACAAATTATTATGGACAATTTAACAAGTCTCGGATGAAGACTGGATACCGGTGGAGAGATTTGCTAAATAAGGGCAAGACTGGATCGCGGTTGTAGTGCCGATGATGATGATGATATATGTATATATACATATTTATGTATATACTTATTTCAGAAAAGGTGTCCAATAGCGCTGAGCCCTAACTATTGGTAATCATCTTTAACTATTTCAAGTTGAAGCGGTTCGGAAAAACTCGCCTCAGACGGCGGTTGCACAGTTTTGGTATAGACATGGACGTGCCGCTGAGAAGTGGATGGCAAATTGGTGGGATCCTTTGTCTTGTGAGATTCAAATAAATAGAATACCTCCGAATATCACAGATGTTCAAGGAATAGTCTGCGTGGTAATATCAGTAAAAATTAACAAGTGTCCGTCACGCGCATTTGATATGATATTGAGTGTAACCTTGATGTTAGAGCTGTTCTCCTCTCTGAGTGCTGTCTAACGGGTTGAGGGTTTGACTAGAAGCACAACTTCAACCATGCAAACAATGCTACAACCCAGATCTAGCTTGCAAGTTGTAGAGGAGAAGAAGCTAGGCCGGAGTAAAATCTTTTTTGGCTCTAAAAATATAACTTAGGTTCCTGGATGCGAATTTGGTAATATTCGACGGGTGTTTGGGACGGTTCCGCCAAACCCCACGGTTCGTTTACCTAAAAAACCCCCATTACTTCCACCCAATCTCATAATTTCGCTAATGCAATCGCATTAGTGCCTTAAATGCTTCACGCATCAAATAGAGCAAATTTATATAACCTAAAAGTACCTGTAGTTCCTCAATAGTATACTGGTTAGTATACCCGCCTGTCACGCGGGAGACCGAGGTTCGATTCCCCGTCGGGGAGCCTCTGGCGCAAGACTAATGACCTTGCCCGAAAAAAAAAAAACAAATCATTATGGAAAATTTAACAAGCCTCAGGACTTGTTAAATAAGGCCAAGACCGGTTCCCGGTTGTAGTGCCGATGATGATGATGATGAAAAGTACCTGTAAAATAAGTCTTACCTTTCATTCATTTCTTCGCATACAATTCCCTGTAAGAATCCTTTCCTAGCTTATCAGGAATCCAAATCTCACCAAGTGCATTTCCCCCTAGACGAATTCCTGAAAACAAGATGATTTGGTTTACATACAATGTAACCATCATAACAGGGACCATACACATGGCGTCGCCTATTTCCCGTCCTCACCAAGTGTATCATAAATCACCATACATACACATTGGCTGGCGACCTACACCCAAGGGACCAAAGCAAATATACGCATATCGCGTCTCTTGGCACCAATTAAATCCTACGGCATAAGCAAATGCAAATAGGAATTCAATACCCTACCCTTACCAGCGATGCCATAAACACCATTCCCGGTAATCTAGCTAAAACCCATTAGCACATTTCCACATTGCATTGCCGCCTTTTTTTTTAGCAGCAATGCACATCTCAGACAAAGACCCAAACGTTCCCTTTGGCCTTTCATATTTCGGGATCTGCTTCTCATCAGCAACGGCAAGAGCAAACAGAAAACCAATTATCAGCCAAGGAGATTCGGTTTATTTGCTTTATCGAACTCGCATCTAATGAATGCACATTTTCCCTTTCTTTGTTTCAGATTCGTTCCCATGGCCTTGTGTATGAAAAAGCCAATGTGATCTGCACTCACACATACACATACATTGCTAAGTCTTTCTTCCTTATTTTCACCACGAGCGAAACACTTTCTCTCTCGGGAAAACTCACCCCATGAGCGAGTCGGCTCACCACGGGCCGTTTATCGCTGAATCCATTTCCATCCACCGACCGCCACGGTCGTTGCCGCTGCCGCTCTCCGTCGCGCGGCGGAGAAGCGGAGACACCACGAAGTCGTGTCGAGAAAGGTCGCAAAGAATAGTCAAAGTGAAAGTTAGTGGAGAGTTTTAAAGTATTTAAAAACAATTTTATTTAAAATACAACACATGAAATTAAAGAACATTCGTTAGAACAAATTCAACAGTGTAGTTTATCATGAATTGTATCGAATCAGGATAAAATAAATAACGTCGTTTAGATTAAATTCACAAACAATAAAGTCAGTAACTAATAACCATATCAGTGTATTTTATTCATGTACTGTGCCCGCTTCGCTTGTTGATCATCCGCCATACCGTCTTCTCTGTGGTGCATCTAGTGAACAATTTGTGGGGACGTGATAGAACCCAGCGTCCATGCAGGCGCCCCGACCACGTACCCCCACATGTTCATGCCACGAAACATTCGCACTGTGGCCCTATATACTCATGCTTTTCCTAGATTTAATGACTTCCTTTCATCATAACCGACAACTCGTTTTATAAACATCATGTACTGCATCTTCACTGCATTGAAATAGATGAGATTGGCCTGTGCCCAGTGTGTGATTTTGTCCAGATCTCGATTCAAGGACCGACCTGATTGTATTTCAGCTGGTGCGACATTGATATTCTACTCGGCCGATCATTCGCAAATGAAGAAATCATCGCGCTATCGCCGGTAAAACCGAAAATTCGGTTGCTCTTTGACATTTTCAAATCATTAATATGAAGCAGGAATAGGGTTGGCGACAGGTTACAACCCTGAGACATCCCAGATTTAAGGATATCGGAAGACACGCCGTCTACAACATCGCAAATCGATCTATTTTTGAGGAAACTCTTCATACAGTCGCAAAGTTGTTAGGCAAATTTATATAAATGAAGCTTAGTAACATTCTTTGCCAGATGCATTCAAAACCCTTAAAGATATCCGTTGCCTTGAATACTGCTCTTGATTAGTCGTGAGTAGTAGGGTTATGTACGTTCTGGGACAATTTTCTGGCTCAAAGCTCTTTTTCTGCCTCAAAGCTCTACGTCAAGGTTGAGATATGATTGGTGTGTGGTGAGTGGTGATAGTGGTATGTGATTCATGGGTGGCGTGTCTTAACTGAGGTGGAAATAGTAGTATTTAGTGTATTTCTTATGAGTATTGGTATTAATTGTGATATTTTGTGGATGCGATTAATGGTTGTGGGTTCTTATGTGGGGTGGAAATTGTAGTATTAGTAGTAATTGGGTATAGTTTGTAGTATTCTTATCGCAGTAGTTGTTTGTTTGGGTAGTGATTAATCGTTATCAGCGTGGTTGTTGGTTGATGTCGTAATCGAATGGCTATGTAGTTGTTGGATTTTGTGCTTTTGATGCTATTGGGGCTTTTTGTAGGTGGTGGTGAGTATTGGGGCTTTTTGATCATGGATTTGTGCTTAGGTGGTGATATCGGTGCTTTTTGTTATGGGTTTAGGTTTTTGCTAATGGATTTGTGCTTAGGTGGTGATATCGGTCCTTTTTGTTATGGGTTTTTTTGCTAATGGATTTGTGCTTAGGTGGTGATATCGGGGCTGAATGGGTAGTGCTTTAGGCTTTTGTCTCGGTTGAGTATCGAGGCTTTTTGCTCTATGATGATGATGAATGGGTTGTGCTTTTGGCTTTTGTCTCGGTTGTAAGCTGTTAATTGTGATGGAAATAAAAAAACGCTGTCTTTGTTGTACTTTTTAATCTTATTGTTATTAAGCTGAGTAATATATACGGGAATTTTGTTGTTTGTGGATTTGTATGGGAAATGGGTTGTTTTTTGCTGGAACTTAAAACTGATTTCCCCTAAGACGCAGAGCTAAGCTAGTTGAATGCACCTAAGACGCAGAGCTAAGCTAGTTGACTTCACCTAAGACGCAGACCTAAGCCAGTATTCAAACAGATGCAATAACAAGGCGGGGGCGGGGGCTTTTTGCTCTATGATGTTGATGAATGGGTTGTGCTTTTGACTTTTGTCTCGGTTGTAAGCTGTTAATTGTGATGGAAATAAAAAACGGTGTCTTTGGTGTGCTTTTTAATCTTATTGTCATTAAACTGAGTAATATATACGGGAATTTTGTTGTTTGTGGATTTGTATGGGAAATGGGTTGTTTTTTGCTGGAACTTAAAACTGATTTCCCCTAAGACGCAGAGCTAAGCTAGTTGAATGCACCTAAGACGCAGAGCTAAGCTAGTTGACTTCACCTAAGACGCAGACCTAAGCCAGTATTCAAACAGATGCAATAACAAGGCGGGGGCGGGGGCTTTTTGCTCTATGATGTTGATGAATGGGTTGTGCTTTTGACTTTTGTCTCGGTTGTAAGCTGTTAATTGTGATGGAAATAAAAAACGGTGTCTTTGGTGTGCTTTTTAATCTTATTGTCATTAAACTGAGTAATATATACGGGAATTTTGTTGTTTGTGGATTTGTATGGGAAATGGGTTGTTTTTTGCTGGAACTTAAAACTGATTTCCCCTAAGACGCAGAGCTAAGCTAGTTGAATGCACCTAAGACGCAGAGCTAAGCTAGTTGACTTCACCTAAGACGCAGACCTAAGCCAGTATTCAAACAGATGCAATAACAAGGCGGGGGCGGGGGCTTTTTGCTCTATGATGTTGATGAATGGGTTGTGCTTTTGACTTTTGTCTCGGTTGTAAGCTGTTAATTGTGATGGAAATAAAAAACGGTGTCTTTGGTGTGCTTTTTAATCTTATTGTCATTAAACTGAGTAATATATACGGGAATTTTGTTGTTTGTGGATTTGTATGGGAAATGGGTTGTTTTTTAATCTTATTGTCATTAAACTGAGTAATATATACGGGAATTTTGTTGTTTGTGGATTTGTATGGGAAATGGGTTGTTTTTTAATCTTATTGTCATTAAGCTGAGTAATATATACGGGAATTTTGTTGTTTGTGGATTTGTATGGGAAATGAGTTGTTTTTGCTGGAACTTAAAACTGACTTCACCTAAGACGCAGACCTAAGCCAGTATTCAAACAGATGCATTAACAAGGCGGGGGCTTTTTGCTCTATGATGTTGATGAATGGGTTGTGCTTTTGACTTTTGTCTCGGTTGTAAGCTGTTAATTGTGGCGGGAATAAAAACAACATACAAACCCAGTGCAGAAAAAACGTAGATTTCTTGATAATCATAAATGAAATAAAAACAAATTCATATTTTAAAGAAATAACATGTTTTATTTTTTATCGTCTTCCATTTAGGAACTTTTCCAACAGAAAAACATTTTGTAGTGCACAGCATTTATTGTGGTTTGTACATTTCATTTCATTGGGATAGAGACGCTTCAATTCTCTTAAATTAGGACATCCAACTTCTTCAATGTCCGTTACTTCAACATTTTCATTCTGTAATAATTCTTTCATCCATTGAGTTTTTTCCATTCCTTTAACGTAAACAATAGAATCTTGTATATTATCTTGAAGATATTTTCTAACTTCTGAAAATGTTGTGACTCCTCCATTCCAGGATAAACCATGATGATTGTGATAAAGCCATTGAGCTTGCCTTCTTAGCGATGGTGATAGTTGATTAAACTTGTGTGGTGGTTTTAAGATGAAATGCTGATGATGTCCATTGCGCAGTACAGCTATTTCCTTTGGAATAAACTTATTATTTGATCCTCTGAATCCTTGAACGTCGAAAATAAAATACATTTTATATTGTCCGTGCGTATATGTGTTTCTTCAGCGAAAGCTAACATACAAGTAACGATTACATTTCTCGAGAAACTATTTGACTCAATGGATTATAGTTTATAATGCGATCGTGTAACATCAAACAGTATGTAGACGTATTAGGAGGAATTATTTTTGATGTTTTAATTTCAATACGAATATCAACTGGTCCGTTTTTTATTATTTCACTTTGATGTCTGCAATCTATTACGAAAATTGTCGCTTGTGATTTGAATGCTTCTCTTGACAATAAAGGTTCAGCAACTAGGCGATTATAGAAGATTTTTTGAAAGCTACAGTACATATTGTATAGTAAACTGTAGTTATTTTTATCAAATGATAGATTTAAATCTTCACATGGATAAGCATCGGAATTTAAATAGGCTTTCACATTAGTAATGTTACAATGATCAAAATTAGCTGGATTTTCTTTAAGTAAATTACGTTTGTTGGTTTGCAGAGCAAGGATAATATAGCGCGGCTTTTCCATTTGAGAGGTTGTCTTCACATTCCAAATATGATGATTAGTACTAGGTAAGGCAGGATATTCATATAGATCCCAGTTCCGGAAAGCAATTTTCATAGATTGTCCATCATTAATAGGTTTGTATAGCTTTAATTTGAAAGAATCAGACAATGTAATGTGAGGAATTTTCCATTGTATTTTCAGCAAGTTTATCTTTGCTTTTTCATCTGCGTCAGAAATTAATGAATTGTCATCTGTACGGGAGCGTGTTAGAAGTAAATCATGGCGTCCGTTTGGAATTACTCTTTTGTAGTCTTCAGCAAATCCCAATAATTTATTTAGGGGTATGCAAAAATTAAAGTAGAAACCATTGACATTGATTGAGGAATCAGGAGACCAAGATGCATTAAACAGCATATCACTTTCATTTTTATTTAAAGAAATATAATTTTTAATAGTTGATGTGATGCCAGCATTACGATTGCTATCAATTTCCACACCATTTAATTCATAACGAATTTCGTCGAATAAGAAAGCTACTCCATTATTCACAAGTTTTGTTTTCTCAACTGCCGATCCATCAGTTTTCGATACAGTACCTTCAATATAAATGTAACTTTCTGACGGCAAGATATTAAGATTTTGATGTTGGACACAGATTTGAATGATGTCATTTTTCTCGAAATTATTCAAGTATGGCGAGTATGTATGATATTCCAATTTTGAGATACTCTCCTCAAATTCTGGTTCTTCGAAAATATTCAGCATGTCTTTTGTTAGATTTAATTTAATTTTTCAATCTGTATCCCAATGATAGCAGAAATTGTTGATTTTGTAGAGTAAGTTTTGATGTTCTCTTAGCAGAAGTTGAGAGTATATTGGTAGTGTTAATAGTAGCACCTGTCCTTTTATTATATGAGGGATGAGATGAGCTGTCATATATTATCATTGCTGACGTTTAAGGTGTAATCGAGCTGTTACCGTTTCACCTCGAAAGTTTATAAAATTTCCGTTTTGATCTAAGAGATTCAATGTTATAGAACTTATCCTCTTAGCGTTCACTGGTAAATAGATAACATTGCGAGGAACTTCAACTATTTTATACCCCGGACTAACGTTAACCGAAAATTCGTGTAGTATATGAGCAGGTCGATTATTGATATATGATTCATCAATTAAATTACATTCAATTCGCACAATGTTTACTCTATTTATATCAACGTAAAGATCTGATTCATGCACTTTATTTGCTTCTAGCTTTTTCTTGCTGAACCCCAGAAGCGATCCAATAGAGTTAGGTTGGGAAAAATCAATTTCTACAGTACTATAAATTACACATTTTAAAGTATTATTATTTGCTTGTATTTTGATTGATATTTTATTATCGTGGTTCTCATTATGCATTTCGATAATTTCTTGAATAATGTCATCTATATCTTCAATCTCATATGATCCAATAGGAAATTCTATTACGTCATCACCAAAATGAAATAAATTATTAAATACATCAACATTAGGTATAGAATTGTAGGTCTGGAAGTCAACTAAACCGCATACATAATCAGAATTTAGGATTATTGGAGGAAAGTACTCTGCGGTGAGAGTAGATTTGTTTCCGCTTAACGTTAGTGTTAACGACATTACTGTTTCGAATGAAATAAAACACAAACTCTAGTTTTCCTCTACTTATTTATATTTTTCTTCAATTAAAAACTTCAAACAGAGATGGCCACATATAAATGTATTGTAATTTTGATATTTGTTATAATTATAATGGATATTTTCACCCAGATATCTTACAACCTCTTTAGGCGGTCTTAAATTACCGAAGCTGTCGAAATATTTCACGATATTTTTATGTTTACTATATGCTACCCAATGGGTTCCTGGTCCACTCTCATTGTCTAAATTAATTACACCACATTCTATGTCAAGTGATTTAATCGGTAATTTATCTCTCATGTAAACACCACGAAAATTGGGTATATTGATTTTTCCAAATTTAGCAATATCAATATTGGTGAGAGGACGATTGGGTAGCAAATTTAAAAGTTTTTTTGAATCTTGAGGTTTTAGGAAAAGGCCAAATCCCTTTTTATAGGGGTGTAGATAAAGCCCTTTGCCTTGATTAATTTTTATTCCTTCCATAGCTTGATTGTGCCGTTTGTTCTCTTCCAGCTGTTCTTTGGCTACTTTTGATTCTTTTATTGCTTTAACTACTCCTGCAGCTCCTCCAGATAAAGATCCAACCGCTGATAATGCAGCTAAGATGGGTAACAGTGGTAAGAAACCTCCCCGTTTCGGTAGCGGTATAACTCTGGGAATTGTAATGTTTCTTCTTTTATTTTTGATAATCTTTTTAGCTGCTTGTAAAGCTGTAACTGCGATTGTGTCGGGATCCTCGGCTCTTGGCTCCCTAATAGCGGTTCTAGCCTCTGTTATAGCTTTTTTGAATAAATCGCTTCGCTTGCAACGTGAATGTCTTTTCAATGTTTTAGATTGACAGCCCATGCCGAGTGTTGTTTTAGCCTTCATCACGTTCGTAACCAATAGGCTATTTAATTTCTCTGATATAGAAGAGTCTTTCGCCTTTACCCTCTGCCAGGCTTTTTCCGTTAGAATTTTATCAGCAATATGTCGATCGAACAAGTTTTTGTTATTATTGTATGCAATATCGTGTTCGCGACAAGCTTCATCCAATTGATTAATTCCACGATCTCCTCTAGCAAGACGTTCTTCTAATTTAGTTCCAGGTCCACAGAAATTATATGATGGAAGATGTAACTCAATCGGTAGTTTATTAATTAGGGAATTCACTAATCCGTGTCCTTGGAATGATTGTTTTCGACTGACTGGATACACTCGGTAGTCTATCATTTTAATAGCACTTTATTAGTATATGTGCTGATCAATGATTAAATGTCCACCTATAAAAACACTGTCTTTTATATTGATTAGATTCATTCAGTTGTAAAATGCGATTCATAAAACAACAACAACAAAATATTATTAAAGTTAAAAATTTTGATACTGAAATTCAGGAACATAGGAAACATGGAGCATTTTTCCCAAATAGTGTTCGAGGAATAATTGTCGGACCATCAAGCTGTGGAAAGACTAATGTCATGCTGAGCATTATTGTCGATCCCAATGGGTTAAAATTTGAAAACCTATACATATACTCAAAGTCTTTGCATCAACCAAAGTATGCATACTTGAGAAGGTTAATAAAGTCTATCAAGGGTATGGAGTACAATGAATTTTCAAATAATTGTGAAATTATGGCACCTTCTGAAGCAAAACGAAATTCAGTATTTATATTTGATGATGTTGCATGCGATAAACAAAACAACATTCGAGAATATTTCTGCATGGGACGACATAACGATGTGGATAGTTTCTACTTGTGTCAATCGTATACGCATATACCAAAACATTTGATTCGAGACAATGCAAACTATATAGTTATATTTAAACAAGACGAACTTAACCTGAAGCACATATACAATGATCATATAAATTCCGATATGACCTTCAATAAATTCAAAGAATTATGCGCAAAATGCTGGAAAGATGTATTTGGTTTCTTGGTTATCAATAAAGATTCTAGTATAGATAAGGGACGATATAATAAATCTTTTAAAGAAATTGTATCTATATCAAACTGATCAGTCATTAATCAGCTGTCTATACGATAACATTGGAACGGTCCTCTGTTTTAACCGCTCTGTTTGAAGAAACCGCCTGTTTGGAATCGCCCTGTTTGAAGAGACAGCCTGTTTGGAATCGCCCTGTTTAAAGAACCGCCTGTTTGGAATCGCCCTGTTTGAAGAGACAGCCTGTTTGGAATCGCCCTGTTTGGAACCGCCCTGTTTTTTAAATACAAATATGGACGTTAATGAAAATTTACTTAAGGATCTCATACAAACTAAAAAAGCTCTGAAAAGAAAATATATGCTTCTCAAAGCTGGAAAAACTACGAAGGAAATGGAATTTGAAAATACTTTTAAGCCTATAGTCGAACCCTTAAAAGAACTCGTGAAAAATGTTAAAAGTGGTAATACTGATGCTGCCGATACCGAAACCGATATAATTGATAAAGTAAAGCATCAACAACTCAAACGACGCCGACTACAATTCCAAGACTCTCCAGAAACAATCCAAAGTTCTCCAGAAACAATCCAAAGTTCTCCAGAAACAATCCAAGGGTCTCCAGAATCAGTCTCCTTTCAACCATCTGACGGGGATCTTTCATTTAGAACACCTGCTAATTCCAATGATCTTAATCAAAGTACATCATATAACCGAGCTTCGCCATCAGATCAGAATCGTGATAAGATCTATGGTCCGTATTTCGACCTACAATCAAATTCAACGAAATTAGGTACATCAAGTTTTGTAATTAATGACCAAAAGGATTTCGTTATTGATGGTGAAATCTTCCATGGAACAGATGGTCTTTATGAATTAATTTTTAGGAAAATTCCTAGAAAAGCTCGATATGACAATGAAGATTTGGAACAATATTTTAAGATTTTACAAAAAACAAATGCACACTTGAAAAATCACAATAGTACCTCACAAGTTAAAGGTAACAGAGGACACAAATATAAGCATATTATCCGACCTTTACTTCAAATGTCTAAGAAGAAGAAGACAATTGGAAAAGCATACAACGATAATTCATATTCTAATAACCCTGTTGATTATATCTATTGGGATAACGCTAATGAGCTCGTTCATAGACTAAGACTTTTAATTGCATCTCAAAGAGGGGGAAATAATAATCTCCAAAATGAAATAAACTCAATTGTTGAAGAACTTCGCGAAGCAAATATTATATATTAACATCAGTACATGACAAGTAAATAATTATAAGCAAGATGAGTGTTGACAAGTTCGGAAGCAGCTTCAAGCGCTCTCATAATTCAATTATTGGACCTCGAGGACCACCTGGAGAAGGATTTAAACTATTACCTAATGGTGATTTTGATATGAAAGGAAAATGTTTGAATAATGTCGGAATACCTAAAGCCGTACACCAAGCTGTCAACAAAGGCTACATAGACGATACCATAGATTTTCAA
Organism: Microdon myrmicae; assembly: GCA_963931805.1. Lineage (NCBI taxonomy): Eukaryota > Metazoa > Arthropoda > Insecta > Diptera > Syrphidae > Microdon > Microdon myrmicae. Next base: position 67,632,158 of record OZ007496.1, on the reverse strand, counting down.
AATAAATCCATATCTATACTTCAAGAATATGTTGAGAGTAATTTCAATGCTCTTACAGAGGTAATCAATGCAAAAACCTTAAAACTACACTTAAATGGGTACTTTGATGGTGATCATAAAGCTTTGAAGAATATCAAAGAACCAGCTGATGCTGATGATGCTACAACAAAAAAGTATGTTGATGAACTATTAGAAAATTATCTTCGTGTCATGAATGAAAAATTGGAAAAAAATGATGAAATATTACGCACGTACATTGATGGTCAACATTTTAATACACTTGATTTATTGAGAAAGTTTAAAGACTATTTCCTCGATATACTTGAGAAATTTAAAAAGAGCAATGATAAGAAACTCGAAGAGCCCACCCCAGAATATAATCATAAAACAAAGAAGTATCCTCCAATTTAAGAATTGCTATACTAGTACGTATTAGAAATTCAATTGGAAACCATGTCATCTTTAATCTCGGATGAAATTTTAAATTTTTTACTAAACAATCAACCCAACACTATACTTGAGGAACATTACAAAGAGATCTTAAATTGTATCGGATTTCTAAGGAAATTTGAAAACGTTCCTTCCGTCGAGACTATTCACGGACACCATTACACCAATTGCCCTTGGTCTTCCAATACATGTAAAGCGGGTCCCGATACTTGTTCATGTCATAGAATTGAAAGGGTGTTGAACCGAATAAATACTTTATTAGCATTTTATAAGAACAAAAACCCCTAGTATGCTGTTGTGATTCGATTTGAAACCATGTCCAATATAAATACTACTGTGATTCTTAATGAGATTTTGAAATTTTTAAAAACCAAACAACACATTCTACTTGATGAGCACTACAATGAGATACTGGATTACATTTCATTTTTAAGGAACTTATCCTGCAACACGTGCCATTTTCAGGAAAATCTTTGCAAAAATAAACCAGACACTTGCGCTTGCTTTATGAATGAACATAAAATGATTAAAATTAAGAAACTGATGTTACTATATGAAAGATTAATAAAATAAAATTAAAAAAATTATAAAAGATAACAAATTTCGCTTTTTTATTCATTATTGTGTGGACGATGAGTAAACGAACTGTTGTTGAGGAATTGCATAAACCTGCACGAAGACATTTTATCAGACGGCGAGTTATAATCAAGGGGTTTGATGACACATGGCAAGCGGATTTGGTAGAAATGATACCTTATAGCAAGGAAAACAATGGACATAACTTTTTACTAACTGTAATTGATACTTTTTCAAAGTATGCGTGGGCAGTTCCTTTGAAGAATAAAAGTGCCTCATCCATAACAGAAGCTATGAAATCAATTTTCAGTAGTTCCCATCGAATACCAAAAAATCTACAAACTGACGATGGCAAGGAGTTTTTCAATAAAATCTTCCAGGTTCTAATGAAGACGCATAAAATTAATCATTATTCGACGTATAGTATATTGAAAGCTTCAATTGTTGAACGGTTCAATAGAACGCTTAAAGAGAAAATGTGGCGAGAATTCAGTTTTAATGGCAACTATAAATGGCTACCGATCCTAAAAGGCTTGCTCCACGCATATAATAACTCTATACATAGAACAATAAAAATGCGACCAGTTGATGTAAATAAAAAAAATTCTAAAGATCTATTATCATCGGCTTACAATCACATTAAAATCGCTCCAAAGGCTAAATTTAAAGTTGGCGATAAAGTTCGAATAAGCAAATTTAAACATGCTTTCGAGAAAGGCTACACACCCAATTGGACAACTGAAATATTCACGATAAAAAAGACCAACCTAACCAATCCTATCACATATTTACTTGATGATTCTCAAGGTCAACCCATTCAAGGGAGTTTCTATGAAAAAGAATTACAAAAAACCAACCACCCCGATATATTCCTTGTGGAAAAAGTACTGAAATCTAAAGGCAACAAAGTATATGTAAAGTGGCTTGGTTTCTCAAATGATCATAATTCATGGATTAATAAAAGCCAGCTGATATGACAAATCAAAGCATTATGGAAATAGCAAAAGACCTAATCGTAGAGTGTACTGCCACAAGAACATTTGGTGTAGGCTATCTTGTTCGCTTGCCTAACAATAAAGAAGGGCTATTGAATTGGAGCAACCACAAAAGAAGAATATATAGACCATTTGTTAATGAATTGATTAAATGTAAAATTATAAATGAAAAGGATGGATACATAGACTTGATTAATGTTGAATAAATAAAACACACACAGTTATTTCAATAGTAATATTCGTATTATTTATTTATATATATATATATATGTGCTTTCTTAAGATATATTCATGTGATATGTTTGTTTCGCTTTCCTCATATCTAACAATTCGTAATTTGATTTGTAATCTGTATCATATTTTGTTATGTGCTCGATTTCTCCATTGCTCAGAATTCTTTCAGATTCATATTCACGATATTCAAAGCATTTAATTAACAACGATCTTCTCTCAAAATTACTATCATAAGAACATCGGATTTTTAGTTCCTTGTCGCCGTCAAACTCCAATTTGAAATGTCTATAAAAGATGTGTTGACTTTCGATATATCCAGCAATATTCATTTCCTTTCGTATTAAATCTTGCCTGAACGCCTCTATTGCCTCCTCCACACTCACATATTTAAAGGTGTCAACATCTTCAGTAATTTCTTTGTCATTAGTTGTATTAGGCAATAATGTAGTGGCGGTAGTAGGACTAGTTGTTGTTGTTGTTGTTGTTGTTGTTGCATTTAAATCTGAATAATTCTGATGTTTTAAAAGTATAAATGATAAATCAATTTGTATGCGATCATTATTTGGTAAGATAATATCAAATTCAAGGTTTGATGAACTGCTACTGCTATCATTTAATTGAACCCTTGCTGTTGGCGCCGCAAAAGTTACTCCAACTAAAATTATCAAAAAGAGTTGTACTGCAAACATTTTTTCTTTTTTAATTATTGATCAGTTTGCAGTGAATGTTCTTGAACGACTAAAATGCAATTAGTATTCGGATTCGTATTTATTCACGTAATCTTCTTCTACAACCATATTATCTCCATTTATATTTTGCTTTGTTTCGTTTCGAATTCTCATGTACTCCAACTTTATTTTCATTTTTCTTTCAGCAACTGCTTTCTTTTTCCTTTGTTCTTTTTCCTCGTATATTTCATCATCAACCATTAACATTGGTGCAAGTTCCCAATCATTTTCATCGGCGAATGGACAATCTGGGAGAAAGTAATCTACTCTCGACCTTTTTCTACAATTACTGTCAGCCTGTCCCATTACCGTTATATCACCACCATTTGCTTCTATTTTTATGTGCTGACCTTTCTCAATACCTCTGATTTGTAAATCTTGTATTTTTTTGATGATTCACCATTTAATATTTTTGCTAATAGTGTTCGGTTTCCATCTTCTGGTGTCGCATAAATTTTTAATATATTTCCAATTACTGTGACAGGTCCAAATGATAATTCGCGCCATGAGTGAGTACAAACACAAAATTTGGTATCATCATTTAAAGTTTCACACCAAAACATGACTATTTAACAGCTCTGCACCAAATACAATTCTTTCGGAATAAATTATGGATTAATCTCCCCAACGATTTCACATTAAACCTGAACCGAACTTTATGCTCCTTAAAATGTTCTTTAAAATGTATTGAATCTCTTGCTACTTTGCTTAATTCAAACTCAATTTCTTTATCTCTGCTCTCGTAGAACATTAATCATTCTGTGTTATCATCATCATTCAAACATCTTCTTTTATATATAATCGTAAAACAAAAAAAGTGTCACACAATTAACCTACGACCCAAACTTTAACCTTGAACCCAAACAGCTGATAGAATAATCAAAAATTCTCATATATTAAGAATCAGCCAAAAGCCAAAAGCCCAATCCATTCATCAACATCATAGAGCAAAAAGCCCCCGCCTTGTTAATGCATCTGTTTGAATACTGGCTTAGGTCTGCGTCTTAGGTGAAGTCAACTAGCTTAGCTCTGCGTCTTAGGTGAATTCAACTAGCTTAGCTCTGCGTCTTAGGGGAAGTCAGTTTAAGTTCCAGCAAAAACAACCCATTTCCCATACAAATCCACAAACAACAAAATTCCCGTATATATTACTCAGCTTAATGACAATAAGATTAAAAAGCACACCAAAGACAACGTTTTTTTATTTCTACCACAATTAACAGCTTACAACCGAGACAAAAGCCTAAAGCACTACCCATTCAGCCCCGATATCACCACCTAAGCACAAATCCATTAGCAAAAACATAAACCCATAACAAAAAGGACCGATATCACCACCTAAGCACAAATCCATTAGCAAAAACATAAACCCATAACAAAAAGCACCGATATCACCACCTAAGCACAAATCCATGATCAAAAAGCCCCAATACTCACCACCACCTACAAAAAGCCCCAATAGCATCAAAAGCACAAAATCCAACAACTACATACCCATTCGATTACGACATCAACCAACAACCACGCTGATAACGATTAATCACTACCCAAACAAACAACTACTGCGATAAGAATACTACAAACTATACCCAATTACTACTAATACTACAATTACCACCTCAGATAAGAACCCACAACACCCCGCCAACCATTAATCACATACCACTATCAACACTTACCACACAACACACACATCTCCACCTTGACATAGAGCTTTGAGCCAGAAAAGAGCTTTTGAGCCAGAAAATTGTCCCAGAACCGGCATAACCCTTCTGTCGTGCTTATCAATTGTATATGTCTATATGTTAGTCGCAAAGTTCTAAAGGTCTCCCGTGGATCGCCAACTGCGGAAACCGTATTGATAAACAGTTGGTACTACGTTGCATCCCAAATTTTAATCAACTCGAAATTGATAACTTTCTATCATCTTAGCCAATATGGACAATAAGGCCGGTAATATTGTGAGAGACACCTTTGCCTGTCTTTGGAAATGGGTGAACTCAAGGGGTTTTCCGACACTTGGAATGGTTTTCTGAGCATAAGATTTACGAAAGAGTTTGCTGAGAACTGCCTACAGCTCTGGGGCACGGTTTTTAAGAACTATGGTATTCCGTTCGACCCGATTGCTTTTATGTAGTGCATGAGAAAATACGTGGGCGGGACTTGACATAGATAGTACCGACGCGATTACAGATTACGTCTAAAAAAAACATCCAGGAATCATGTGGCGGAAAATAAATTCGCGAAAATATTGGCTTTGTCATTTGAGTCTGTGTCTAATGTCCCGCTGCCCGTCACTAATACAGGAAAAGAAGACGAACAAGAGGAACAAAAGTGATGGCTATTAGCCTTTCGCATTGAGCAAAAGGGACGTGAACCGGATAGGCACTCAAGTAATTTGTTGCTTACGATATATATATATATATATATATATATATATATATATATATATGTGTGTGTGTATATAATATAAAAAATTCTGCGTGAGACAAAAAACTCGAATGGCTGGCAGTAGTTTAGAAACACAGCCCGGAACCACCACATAAGGGTTGCCGCATATCGGGGCAACCAAACACGCCTGTATACACATGTTAGATATGCGCTCGTGATGAGCTTTGAAATGGGTTTTCACTAAGTAAGACTTGAATTTCTTCGTTGTCAACATTTTTTACTGATCCTGCACGTGGAACGTTCTCAAGCCTAAAATTTCTTTCACGAAATCTTGCAAACCCTTTTACTGTTGAATGATTTACAGAATGTTCACCCAAATTCGCAATAATCAATTTCATAGCTTCAGCAGCATTTTTATTTTCATGCAATGGCGTAAATGTTGCTTATCTACTACAACTGATGCACATGGAATGGCAGTTTGTAAATGATTAAAACTTAGTCACAAAAACAGCAATAACAAAGCAACATATATCCAAAATGGCGGGCGACCTGGATGGGTTCAAGTATGTTTTTAATGTAACCAAGTTCAGAGCCGAGTTTCTACTTGCACGCCAATTATATATACCGAGAGAAATTATTCGTTTTACTTTAACTTTTGTTCTGTTTTTTGTACAAATTGACTGTATCCTGTGTGTGTAGATTTTAACAATTTTCCGATAGAAAATGTGTTTCACTTATTGCTAATTTTTTCACATTTTATTATATAACTTGAGTGCATGTAGCCGTTTTTATACAACTTGAGTGTGACATATTACTGTGTGTGATCTTAATTTGTGATTTCTTTCTCTTGTTCTTTATTTCACAATTATTTCTCATTTTTTCATTAGTTTTCATTTTGTTTGTTCTTATTTGAGGATTTTTGTTTGTATGTTGTTGTTTTTGTACACAGAAATCCGTGTACAAATTTCAAAGAGCTTGCTTTCTTATTTCTTTGCTTATTAGTTGTCATTTTGTTTTTGTTCTTATTTGAGAACTTTGATATTGTATGTAGTTGTTTTTATACACATCAGTCTGTGTACAAGTTTAAAAGGTTTTTTTCTTCTTATTCCCTATTTCTTTCTCCTTTTTTATACGTTTTCATTTTCTTTTTGTTCTTATTTAGGGATTTTGTTTCTACGTAGATGTTTTGGTAAAACTAAATACGTTTAGCTGTCTTAAATAGATTGCCCAGAGACATTGTAAAGTTTTTGTGTTTCGACTGATTCAACGGAATTTCTCGGTGGAGATGAAACCCAATATGAAAATATCAGTTTACCATATCCACCAGAATATTTTCCATCTTTGAGTCCACCTGGACTGCCATCAGCAGAGTTTCAGCTAAAAACTTGGTCTACGATAATATTGTTGAAAAACGAATGTATATCGGATGGAGTGTGTAACGAAACAAGGAGAATAGTGAGAAAGATACAAAAGAAAGTTTGGGGGTTAAAATATTGACTGAAGATCAAAAATGAAACGTAGTCAATATTCGTACAATTACTTTTGATAGCAAAGGTGTTCTAGACATGGTATTGGTATCGAAAAGGGCCAATTTCCAGTAACATCAGCATTCACCAAGAAATATTTCACAAAGAAAAGTGGATCATCGGTTCCACAGCTGATGGTGAATGGCCGGGTCCTCGAGGCCGGAGAAAGTTTGAAATTGCTCGGCGTCACGGTCTGCATCAGAGCTCGTTCCGTTACAAAGCGGGGAATCTGTGGAACTCCCTTCCCACGCGAGTGTTCTCGGAGCGTTACAACCTGCAACTGTTCAAAAAGAACTGCAACAGTTATTTGGTGGCATTTTGGGGCGCCCATTCGGCGCTATAGGTTCGCCTCTCCCGAGAGAAGTCTAAAAAAAAAAAAAAAAAAGAAATTATAAATCGGAAGACCGAAGTCTAAGATTTTGTTCATTACTTAATTCGGAAGATACAATATTTGCGCATAGTCAAATGTATTATATGTAACGCCATCTGGATGTAAAAGTAAAGTTGGGATAAAGATTCAGAGTTCTCTAGCTAAAAAATTCAGTAAAACAATTGTTTTTAAAGAAACATTAATGCAAAGACAATAACATGAAATTGCTTTTTATCTTACTATATAAATTTAATATCATACTAATTTATTAGAATTAAAATTTTACTTCTGACATTTTAAAGTTTGAGTTAAGATAGTTCAAAATGAAATATAAACGAAATTTTTGAAAAAAAGAAAAACCATAGACTGAACTATCCGGGAACAGAGCCTTTCGAAAATGGCAACAGATATGGGAAACAGCTATCACAGGAAGATAAAGATACGAAATGCTTCCAAATATCAAAGAATGGACGAATAGATCACACGGCGAAGCATATTTTCGTATGGTCAAATGCCCGGCAGAACACGCTACACTCCCCCTGAAGCATTTTTCTCACGAACTGTAACCGATGTGCATGCAACGGCTGTCAAGAGACAACTAATGAGATTTCATGAAGGGTTCGGTGGTCATATCCGTTACGATGTCCTACATTTTATGAAGCATGCTGTATATTTTGTTGTGGGAGGTGTTGAACATTGACCATTTATCATAAATCACGTACCACGTCAGGCATACCATACACGACACACGATATACGATAAACGATATATTATTATTATTATTATTATTATTGATTGGGCTATAGGAACCCGGAAATTCATGACCTTGTGGGGCTTTTCAGGGCCCGAAGAGCCATACATCACTCGATCCCCACTATTCCAGGCGAAGCGACTTACCTCAAAGTCGAACCTTCAGCAAGGTTGCGTAACCTTGCTACGGCATTTACCGCCAGCCAAATTGCTGGAATTAATTCAGTTACCCAATAGGATAACTGACATGAATATCTTTTAGGCAGCTTACCTTTCTTTGGGGGTTTTTCTCCAAACCCCTTTTTCTCCACCACCATACCTGAAAACATTAAGTCCACGGCAAAGATTATCACCTAGCCGTGGCATTGAAAATTTAATCCTCGGGCATGCATTACCATACCTGAAAACATTAAGTCCACGGCAAAGATTATCACCTAGCCGTGGCATCGAAAATTTCATCCTCGGGCATGCTTTGCACCCAGTGCATCTCGTTTCCATAGCCTTATGCCATGGAAACAAAATCAACACGGGGTTCATTGATTACTCGTTGTTTTTGTTTGTCCATGGCACCCCTAGCATGCGGCTATCAGGTCCCATCAGTTTGCCACCGCCGACAAGGTTTCGGCTGATGCAAAGCAAACATTTCCCTAATTACCAGCAATAGCTGGTTTCCTATTATCGGTCTCCACCGATCAGGGACCGCAAACAAGCAACGAATTGGATGCAGCCATCAAGTGTTTACTTTTAACATCTGGCAATGGCTGCACCCTATATTCGCTGCAATACCCAAATATAGCATTTGCATCACAGATTGTTTATGGTATATCCAATTTCCTATTAACGGCCGCCAACCGTCGGCGGACCTAGGAAAATTCACACCCATCAACCTAAATGTTGATTTATGGCCTCTCCTAGGATGACCAGATCTTCGGCTCGTGTTGTTTTTACCCCAGATGTTCCTGTTGCCGGCAAGTATTGCACAATCAATTGTGTACACAGCCGCAGGCCACCCATTGTTTGTATTCGTAGGAGATGCAGTTGCGACGCTCGCAACCACCATCGATCACCGGACGATTGTATGCGATGCATACACATACATACGAAATGTATGCCGTATTCCCCGGCCCAATCACGATTGACTGCCTCGAGTCGATCGTGCAGCTCCTCCTCTTTTTGCGGTTTTCCTTGCGGTGTCCTTTTTTTCGTGGGCAGCGAATAACTAGTCAGATAGTAACCTTTGAAGCGCGCACACGTACCGGGGACGTGGCGTTTTGCTGAGTCAGAATTCTACAGTCGAGGAAGGTTGTCGAGAACCTTACGTGTTAAGTGTTACGTAATATAGTGTCTTATTCAGCTTGTAATTAGAGGAGCATTTTGTCAACTTTTCTTCCGATAAAGGTTGTTTAATTAAGTCGAAATATTTCGTGTCACTTCTAAGCTAATATGTCATTGTTGAAAATCGTTAGAACAATAAAAACAAACTAAATCAATGTCCCCGTGTAATACTCAAGAACAATGCTCAATAAAGTTCAATAATTAAATACAATTAGATATCTGTGTGTTTCATTTCTACCGGAGAACTGTGTTTTGAGGAATCAGCTGCCGTGAATTAAATTGTGGTGTTTTCGTCTAATCTGCGTTCATGCTAACGCCACCAGCGAAAATACCCACATTGGTGACTCCGAGTTTGAACAATCGCGCCTTCGGAACAATAAGTTACATCCAGTGAGCAATTGGGGCGGCAATTGCCGAAAGACAATAGTGACAGTGACAATCGGTGATAATAAAGACAGTTAGAGGGGTACCCACTACCCCAACACCGCTTTGCTACCAACATCAACAGACGAGACGCAGCCAACAACACCAGGCGATACGACATCACCGGAACAATAACATCAGTCACCTCAACAGCAACGTCCAGGAGTTTGTCAGCTAAGTATCCTTACGTTTTTCTTTGTTTTATTCTGACCAAAAATAACAGTGCAACATCGTACACAATGGCAACGCCGACGGTCGCATCAATCGTTGGTTTGAAGTAACTTCAACAATTGCAACATATAGTTTTCCCTTAAGCAATTTCTGCACATCAATAAGTGATCCCTCATCAACTAAGCCACGCTTAACTCTTCCAACAATACCTGCATAGGAAATGCACGCTCATAATCAATAAAGGTGCACCTCACATCAAGAAATCCTGTCCTTATTGATGGAATTGCAGCTACTAAACAACAGAAGAAAAGAAAGCAATGAAACACAGAAACAAAACTTAACTAGTGTACAATTTGCCTTTCATCGACGGAACCTTGTTTGTGGCAGTACTTGTGATAACTTACGACAGATTGAAATTTTAAAACTTCGTGTCGAAATTCTTCTTTATCTTTTTGTTTTCACCATACAATATGACAATATGTTTTTTGTTTCTATATAAGTACAATTGTTTTAGTATCTAAATGAGCAGTTAGTAAACAAGTGCGCATTGTAAATCAATTCATCCATGCTAAAAAAATAAATTATCCTTTGTATTAACAAGGTCGATTAAATGTAAAGTAAAAATAGTTCCCTTTTTTTTCTTCGAACGAATTATATAATTAAAAGCTTTATTTCGCTATCTCACCTAAACCAGCTATCAAACATGCTTTGTTTCTGATTAGTTAACATTATTTTAGACAGTAACCAGTTTTTCATTTTTTTTAAATTATTTTGTGCATATTTATCTTTAACTTAAGCTTTGAGAAAACTGATATTACGTTTACGATTTTCTTTTCCTTTCAAATACCGAAATATTTATACGCATGATTAACTTTCAGACTACCTAACAAGTAAAAGTGACAGGAACAACATTCTGAAATTAACAAGAGTTTACAGTTACAATTTTCAAATAACCAAATTAAAAGCGAATTGAACTAATTTTAAACTATTGCAATCTTTACCAAAGCGGTGCGAAAATCAAATAAAATACAATCAAAAACCTTTTCATTAATTTCCCTTTGCGGTTCCCTCTTCGTTAACAGTAAATGAACACAATAAATTATAGATTATTGAAATCAACTAATCAAACAACATTGTAAGCCCCTTCTGGGTATCAACAATAGCTAAGAGAACCGTCTTAGAATAATTAACTTAAAAGAAAAAAAACGCAAACTGTACTACAATATTATTAAATTTAAATAAGCGGACAACAACAACAGAAACACCTAAACCTAATAAGTAACTTCAGACGCCTCTCTGGTTTCATAGTCTATCCGTAAAATTTATAAATGTCCTAAGCGCCTACATCCAACCTGAATGTACTACCAATTGATATAAGATAAAAATAACCAAAAAAAAAAAAAGAAGCACCTATTCCAAAATTAATTAAAAGGACAATTGTTTCTCATTGTTCACTGCTGTCCGCCACAAATGAAAGACGGACAAAAATATATACTTACATATAATAATATACTATAAGGATACGAACAAGAGTAAACTCTTTCAGAATAGTACTAAATTTATTTAACCACACCGATAACGTATATTAAACATAGAAATAATTAACACAAAAACCGCGACAATATCCACGACTACACTCGACGATCAGCGACTCCTTTAGGTGCCACTTGACTCAGTCCAACCCCTCCGCCTTCTTCTGCGACAACATCTCCGACCTCCAATCCGCCACTCGACTTTGTACGGGTTTTTTTTTGGCTCCGAACCTCACAACCGCCTTCTTTTCATCACTCTTCGACAACACACACACTGCGACTTCTTTTGACTCATCGGCCTCCCTTCACCTTCTTCGCGTCCTCTTACGCTTTTTAATCCCAGTTTCGCGTCATACAACCCATAATGGTCAACACGAGAAACACCACGGCCAGAAAGGCTCAGGAACAACCCGAGCCCCTTGAATTCCACGACGCCTCCAGCGTCGATTTCCCCGCTGAGCAAGTCGATGCTGACCAAGACTTGCCTGCACAATCTACTCCCCTGGCACCACCGGTTGCCCCCAGTGTCGTTAACCGACCCCAGCCTACTTCTTCTAACACACTCCCGACCTCTTCTAACGCCCCTAGTGCCGGCCAATTGGTGGATTCTAGCATTATAATGCCCACATCTCGTGCCGGCACCTCACAACAAGAACATCGGCAATCAGAGCCCCAAGAGTTCCACGATGCTTCCAGCCTCGGGAATGGGACTCGTCATTCTAATATAGAGCTTCCCCCCTTCGATGAGGAGGACCCAGACCTTTGGTTTGCAGTGGCAGGCCGCATCTTCCAGGCCTCAGCCTTGCACGACGAACAACTTCGTGCAGTCGAGCTGTTGAAAGTGCTTGACCGCACTCAGCGACCGCATGTTGCCCACATAATACGGTCGGCCGGCCGCAACCCATATAGCAACATGCGTGAAGCTCTGCTCGATGCTCTGGACGAGCCCGGAAGTGTGCGGCAACAACGCTTAGCTGCTGTAACCAACCTTTCTGGGATGAGACCATCTCTTTTCCTGACCCATTTACGCTCTATAGCGGGGACCAGGATCGGGGACGACGTTATAAGGCCTCACTTTTTGAGGTGTCTTCCCCAACATGCCCGTTCGGCACTTATAGCCCAACCCAACCAGAGTTTGGGCTATTTATCCAAAATTGCGGACGCAATTATGGAAAGCTCAGATCAGTATTCTGAGCCTCCTGCGTACCAGGTAGCGGCGGTTTCTCAACACGCCGCCCAGCCTACACGGCACCCTCGTCTGCCTTCCACAGCCCCTCAATTGGTCCCAACTCTCCATCCTCCTCAAACCCAATTATCACATAGAAGGCCCGCCTCAACCAATTTCCCACAGGGGAAAACTCGCGATCTACAGCGCTGTTAAATACTTTCGTCATATGATAGAAGGACGTTCGCTCTCTATTTTAACAGACCACAAGCCATTGGTCTATGCGTTCCGGAAGAAGTCGGGAAATGCCTCCCCCCGACAAGAGCGTCAGTTAGATCTCATTGGGCAATACACCACGGAGATCAAGCATATCTCCGGTAAACAAAACGTCACGGCGGACGCCCTTTCTCGGATCGATACGATTCATTTGCGTACCGCCTTGAATAACACTGACCTTGCCCTAGCTCAAGAGGAGGACGAACAGCTCAAGTCCCTCCTAACTGCCGATACGGCACTAGAGCTCAAGAAAATTACCCTTCGCGACCCTTTGGGCGAAATCTGGTGTGATGTCTCCACTGGAACCGCTAGACCTTACATTCCCGCAAATTCATTTGGCCCCGGATGAACAAAGACCTCACCGGTTGGGCCCGTGCTTGTCTCCAGTGCCAGCGCTGCAAAGTAGCGCGACATAATGTATTGGAGCCAGCGCAGTTCAAGCTTCCCACGGCACGCTTCGCCCATGTCCACATAGACATAGTGGGACCGCTTACTCCATCAAGAGGATTTTCTTATATCCTCACTATGATGGATCGCTGCACGCGATGGCCAGAGGCGACACCTCTCCGGGCAGTTACTGCCGAATCAGTCGCCAAGGCCTTTTATTCAACTTGGGTCACACGCTTCGGTGTACCAACCACCATAACTTCGGACCGAGGTCCACAATTTGAGGCGACAATTTTTAGGCAGCTAACAAATCTTCTCGGCTGCCAAAGAAGTCGTACCACCGCCTACCACCCGCAATCAAATGGGATGATAGAGCGCTGGCATAGATCTCTAAAAGCCTCACTCATGTGTCATAATGACACACAATGGTTTGACGCCCTTCCAACCGTCCTCCTCGGCCTGAGGACAAGTATTAAGGAGGACCTGGGTGCTTCGGCAGCAGAGCTTACCTACGGAACCAACCTCCTTCTTCCAGGAGAACTTTTCCTGAATGGCGAAACACCGCGTGACCAACTTCGTGAATTGGGACATCTCCGTTACCTGCTACGTAAGGTTAGGGCAACCCCTGTAACCAGGCACGGCTCCAAAAAACTTTTCGTCCACCCTGCACTGCACAGCTGCACGCACGTCTTTGTCAGGGTGGATAAGGTCAAAAAACCCCTCGACCCACCTTATGATGGCCCATTCAAAGTCTTCCGCCGCATCAGTGACCGCGTCTTCGAGATCGACATTAGAGGCAAGCGATCCACGGTCAGCGTCGAAAGGCTTAAGCCCTGTTTTCTGGAAGCTTCCGCTCCAGAATCACCTCCATCTACGGATACCACTCCTACTCCACCGGCACAACCTTCCCGTACTCGCGCTCAAGCGCGCGCCTATACCCAACTAACCTCCTCCTAACCTGCCTTACCTGTTTCGTGACTACGTCAATGGGGAGGGAGCGATGTAGGGCTTTTCAGGGCCCGAAGAGGCATACATCACTCGATCCCCACTATTCCAGGCGAAGCGACCTACCTCAAAGTCGAACCTTCAGCAAGGTTGCGTAACCTTGCTACGGCATTTACCGCCAGCCAAATTGCTGGAATTAATTCAGTTACCCAATAGGATAACTGACATGAATATCTTTTAGGCAGCTTACCTTTCTTTGGGGGTTTTTCTCCAAACCCCTTTTTCTCCACCACCATACCTGAAAACATTAAGTCCACGGCAAAGATTATCACCTAGCCGTGGCATTGAAAATTTCATCCTCGGGCATGCATTACCATACCTGAAAACATTAAGTCCACGGCAAAGATTATCACCTAGCCGTGGCATCGAAAATTTCATCCTCGGGCATGCATTGCACCCAGTGCATCTCGTTTCCATAGCCTTATGCCATGGAAACAAAATCAACACGGAGTTCATTGATTACTCGTTGTTTTTGTTTGTCCATGGTACCCCTAGCATGCGGCTATCAGGTCCCATCAGTTTGCCACCGCCGACAAGGTTTCGGCTGATGCAAAGCAAACATTTCCCTAATTACCAGCAATAGCTGGTTTCCTATTATCGGTCTCCACCGATCAGGGACCGCAAACAAGCAACGAATTGGATGCAGCCATCAAGTGTTTACTTTTAACATCTGGCAATGGCTGCACCCTATATTCGCTGCAATACCCAAATATAGCATTTGCATCACAGATTGTTTATGGTATATCCAATTTCCTATTAACGGCCGCCAACCGTCGGCGGACCTAGGAAAATTCACACCCATCAACCTAAATGTTGATTTATGGCCTCTCCTAGGATGACCAGATCTTCGGCTCGTGTTGTTTTTACCCCAGATGTTCCTGTTGCCGGCAAGTATTGCACAATCAATTGTGTACACAGCCGCAGGCCACCCATTGTTTGTATTCGTAGGAGATGCAGTTGCGACGCTCGCAACCACCATCGATCACCGGACGATTGTATGCGATGCATACACATACATACGAAATGTATGCCGTATTCCCCGGCCCAATCACGATTGACTGCCTCGAGTCGATCGTGCAGCTCCTCCTCTTTTTGCGGTTTTCCTTGCGGTGTCCTTTTTTTCGTGGGCAGCGAATAACTAGTCAGATAGTAACCTTTGAAGCGCGCACACGTACCGGGGACGTGGCGTTTTGCTGAGTCAGAATTCTACAGTCGAGGAAGGTTGTCGAGAACCTTACGTGTTAAGTGTTACGTAATATAGTGTCTTATTCAGCTTGTAATTAGAGGAGCATTTTGTCAACTTTTCTTCCGATAAAGGTTGTTTAATTAAGTCGAAATATTTCGTGTCACTTCTAAGCTAATGTGTCATTGTTGAAAATCGTTAGAACAATAAAAACAAACTAAATCAATGTCCCCGTGTAATACTCAAGAACAATGCTCAATAAAGTTCAATAATTAAATACAATTAGATATCTGTGTGTTTCATTTCTACCGGAGAACTGTGTTTTGAGGAATCAGCTGCCGTGAATTAAATTGTGGTGTTTTCGTCTAATCTGCGTTCATGCTAACGCCACCAGCGAAAATACCCACAACCTCACCGAGTCGGCTGCGCCATCGTTCCCAGTCTTGTGCACTCTCCTTTCACGCTTGATCAAATCTGATTCGAGGGTCAAACCTAACATTGTCCTCCCATCTTCTTCGCGGCTGTCTTACCGTTCTCTTTCCCATTGGTCTTCCGTCAAGAATTCTACGCACGGTCCTATCGTTGCCCATTCTTGCCACATGCCCGGCTTATCTTAATTTTGGCGACCTGACTACTCTCGTTATTCTAGTTTTGCAGTATAGCTTTTCCAATTCGTGGTTATGGGGTTTCCTCCATTGTACTGTATCTTTGTCACTTTGCGATATACGATATACGATGTACGACAAGCGTTATGCAAGACACGATATACAATATACCATTTACGATTTACGATTTACGATATACGACATACGATATACGATATACAATATACGATATACAATAAAGGATATACGACATACAATATACGATGCACGATGTACGATATACGATACGCGGTATACGATATACGCTATACGATATACGATATACGCTATACCATAGACGATATATTATATACGATATACGATATACGAGATAAGATATACCTGTAGCGTCTTTAACAGATACACACACAAACACAAGCAAATAGTGAAGAGCACCGAACGAAAATCGAATAAGATAATGCATTAGAGCCGTATACCATAGCGATAAAATAACAATTCACATCAGTGGAATATACTTGCGTTTAAAAATCGAATTCTAAACACGGCCAGTAGCCTGATGGGTGACGCTTAGGTTCAATTTTTTTGATTCTAACTGTCATAGCGTCAGTTCGAATCACACGTTCTTCACTATCATTTTAAACGCTATATACCTATCTCGGAAATTATTGGAATAAAAGAAGTTAAAAAAGAGAAGTGTTCGGCAGTCAATTCCTCAGTGAATTAATGATCTAGGCATTAAGTTCTTTTTGGACACTCACTCCTAATTTTCTTAAATCTACCAATAACTCTGTTGGTGTAGAAAAGCGCAAAACACCTTTACCAATCCAAAGCCGTGAAGTAGGTCCATTATCCCCAACCGCTACCAATGAAACTACGGTCAACCCCCTGATTCGCACTATGAAGCGGAAAGTCATTCCTCCGAAAATATCTAGCCCACCGAAGGTAATACCATTAACCACCCCAAAACCCAGGAACATTTCAAGTGTCAAGGCCGAACCGCTGGGTTGGCTGGCCTATCTCCTTCAAAACATAAACAGGGGTCTTTACACGAGATCTTAAACTCAAGCATTCCTTCGATGATATTAACCGACTGGGAATCCTAGGAATTTAATATCGGGTGGGCCATACATTTTTGCAAATGGCAATACTTGATTTCTTAAAAACCGTTAGAGGGACGGGCGGGTGAGTGGCGGGGAATTGTGCGTTCGCTTCATGCAATTTTAGTCACAATGGAGTGCTTCACGCGACAACAGCATGCTTTTTGTGTAAAACAATTTTACAAAAACAATGGTTCCTACGTTACTGTACGACGACTAGAATTGAATACGGATTACGCGTAAATGACTGTCCAAGTGTTAATTTAATCAAAGCTTGGGTCAAGAAGTTCGAGCAAACGGGGTCGACAACGAATATTAAACAAACAGGGCGGCCACGTTCAAGAAAACATTCAGGAGGAGATAGTCGCGATAATTCGCAGCATGTGTCGGCGAGTTTTCTAAACTTTGCATAGTCGATTGCAGGAGTGCCAACGACGATATGGGGCACATCTCAATTATGTCATTTAAAAAAAAAAAAAATTTCAATAAACTTTTATTACGCTAAATAAATGATCAACAAAATAACATTTGTAGTTTTATTTCTATTCATGTTTCAAATGTGCAAACATCCATGGCCCACCCTTTACAAAAACCTTAAACCCATCTTTAAATCATCGTCATCATCGGCACTACAACCGGGATCCGGTCTTGGCCTTATTTAGCAAGTCTCTCCACCTGTATCCGGTCATATCCGAGAAATGTTAAATTGGCCATAATAATTTGTTTTTCCGGGCAAGGTCAATAGCCTTGTGCCAGATCTTTAAATAAGGTCGTAAAGTATGATAGGGAAACCTACCACAAGGTTAACGACAATCTTAAGAACAAAGAGGTGAATTGTTGCACATTCACCTCGGCGTAAGAAAAATCCAGGACAATCCGGTTGTAAAGCATCAATGCCTGCAGAAGGACGATATCGTTTGAGCCACCGCGACAACTTTTCCTGACGTCACATTCAAAAGCAAAATACTTAATACATGATTTCCAATTTGGTTCTATAAAAACGCACAGCATATCTATGGTATTCCAGAAGCACGTTAACGTGCGTCTCTTTAATAGAAAACTTACCATTGTTGTGACCCTGAACATTGAAAAGACCTTTGAAATGACGTGAATTGAGAATCTCATTTTTAAATTGTTGAGTACTGGTCTCAGTAGAACGCTCTGTGTATCATCTACCAGTTCGTTCGAAAAGGAATTTTTCAAGTTCGGATGAATAGAAAGCTATCCCGATTCTTCCACACCACCGCAGGCGTACCACAGGATTTCTTTCTAGGTACCATCATATTTAACAGCTACGCATCAGATATTCCAACACATGGATGGGAGAGTAATGCGTACGACGTTCTTGAGTTCACGTCATCAATAAGCCCCAAACTCACAACTGTCACCTGGATGAACTCTATCGATATTACAGTCGATGGAAAATTTGACTCAATGCAACTAAATGTAATTCTAAGTAGTACACACTCACAATCTATGCAAATAGGACTTACTACAATTACACCATAGGACAGGATGAAATATCTCGGGGTCATTTATACTCCAAACATGTATTTCATTAAACATCTGACCCATATCCTTCAAATGGTTATTGGTTGTCTAAGCAATTGCATAACATCTTAAAGTGGACAAGGTTGACAACAAAATTAAACTTCTCTGTTATAAGCAGCTAATCCAGTTTGGAACATCGTACGGTTTTCCAATATAATCTTGCATATCTTCGGCCTAAGAAAAGACTTCGATTTTTTAAAGAAAAGTCCTCTGAAAATGCATCAACTACTTCCCATTTCCTTTTTCCGACATCCGAGACCAACATCCTCACGAAGGTAGGAGATTTCGGCTGTCGCAAAAACGATAGGGACTGAATCGACTAAGGAAGTGAAGAGTATCACCATCAAATCCTAGTTGTGACACCCAAATATGCTAGGTTGGGTAATAGATTGACTATCCTTGCCCATTTTAGAGCTGAGACCTGAGGATATAATTTACCTGAATGTGCATTTAAAAAAGCAATTTTTTGGATTGTTTTCAATCCCTCGTCCCTATACGATAGTCCGACGACGCGGGATCGAGTAATCATGGCTATCCTTTTATTCACATTCAGCCTCCCCATTCATCATCAACGTGTCTATCCGCAACAACACATAAAAGCGTATTTTGTTGTGTTATTTTTTCGACTGGATTATCTCCTGTATCCTTAGTTACTTTTTCCTACTGTGTAAAATAAAATGAGAACATCAGGTTTTTGTTTTTATTGATCCTAAAAGTCCTTAACCGTCCAATTGTAGACCATTCACCTGGGGCCTCCTGAGGCAACACAACAATGAATGGATTGCAGGAAAACAAAAAAATATATACAATACATAAAACTTCCCGGCCATAAGTGAACAACAAGAGAGTCCTTTTGCGAATATAAAGGATAATTTAATGCAGTGCTTAACTTTGTTCGCCGCACACACTCAAACACACATGAGGCATGCCATCAATCTGTGTTTAATCAACATAAATTCCAAAAGGATTCGCAAAGAGATACAAAGTTGAAAATGAACCCAACAGAATAAGGATATGAAACGTTTTCAAAAGATATTTTACGAAATTCAATTTGTCGTCGTGTATGGGCGCGGTGAGGCAGAAAGGTGTTTGCTTTTATTTGTATGTGTATGTTTGTGTCAATACTGCCTATCTCTGATAAAACGGAAGGATGTTTGCCTCTGCTTTTGTATCTTAGGATTTTATCTAATTTGCCGTGAGCACTTTTGGCACTGATTCACTGATAGTTTCCAGATGGGTATACTGATTTTGTATCTGATTAAAAATTTATGAGGTTTTCAGAATAAGAGGTCACTTAAAGTTTTCGTTGTTTCGCTTGGGAATTGAAGAGAGATTTGAGTGTTTTACGAGATGTTTTGTTGTCCCGTTGACAACAAAGCAGCTTAGGTTTCGGTTATCTGGGATTGAATATGAAATCCTTTTGACGTATTAGGATGCTATTAAGCGATGAGAAAGTTATTTGAAAGATTTTGCATTTTATCAACGTCCCAGGTGTTTCACAACAGCGGGCTTCAGTAGAATTCTTCTCATTCGTCATCCATCTCGTAAATAGAAAGCTCTCATCCAAGCGAATCAAAGGTGGACCAATAAAGCAAGTGTGTGATGAAATTGGCACGCACCGATAGTAAACGATTAGGCGTCATAAATATGTGCGGCAACAGGTATAGTAGTAACGATTAGGATTTTCTGTTTTTGATGCACTTTATTTTTATGATACGGCCACACAAATAACTGATTAATGCCCTTAATTACTATGAACAATGCGGACTAAAAACGAGGTCAAAGAAGGTATATATATAGCTTGATTTTGAATGTCTGTAGATTGAAACCACGAGAGGAAAGCATGAGTACGACCGAAAACGCAGTTCGACTGGACATGGGTTGTCTCTGTTTACCAACTTGTATAAAATATGTGAACCAAAGTGCACGATCTATTTGACGAACTTCTCATACTTGTGCGATAATAACTCAATTTGTGAGTCCACTTCTGGTAATACCTGTAAAACAGGGTTGGGTAGTGTGCGTTCCCTTGTATCCTTATATTGATTTTGAGTGCTTGATGCCTGATAATACTTGTAGAAAGGTTTTATTGTTAATTTGTTTGTTATGTCATCGAGATCCTGCAATGCTGTTTTTCGTAGTTCTGACTAAATATGGCTATTGAATTCTATTTTGAACAAACATATGTCGTAGTAATGATTGTGTTACACGTCGCTACACAACCCCCATCAATTAGCAATCATCCTCACAACTGACACTCATATTGCACACAAAGCAATGTACAAACAATTAACTGCCTTTCCCCACAGGCAATTAATGTTCATATCGCATACGTTGCGATATTTATTCATCCATACCCACCTTCCAAAGCTAAACGCTTATCATGTATCATTGCATCCGATGCAAATCACACAATTGACATACGATATCACATTCCCACTTCTCAAGGCCACACGCTAAATGCATTTTGTTTAACATTCAAAAACCAAGCAAGCACCTGTTCTCGGACCTATTCAGACGGTTTCATATTTCAAACGCATTTTTTGCTTCATGGCCGAAAACAAGTGTCATACAAGTTTTATGACACGGTCGGTTCTTCAAAGGCTATTAGCAACGACTTCACTGAGCGTCGATCAAAGAGCTGAGATCTGCGGAAGGGCAGACACAGCAACGAAACGCAAATCGATCAAACGATACGATTTGAACATGGGCCAATGTACTTTAACTGGTTCGGTATATGCAGCAATCAATTAAGTAATTGCTTAAGCCAATACCGTTGCACCTTAAGCGGGACAATTAAGTGGAAATAATCATTGGGAAATGCGAATGACTCGTGCCAGACATTTAGTCTCAATATGGGTCATACATTCTGGCTGAGGTAAACGCATCGTTTGCACTTCCTCACCCATAATTCAGGTATAAAAGAGTGGTTGCAAATGAACAGAAGCGAAGAACTAATCAACCATGTAAGGGGTTGCAGCCTTGCAGCGGTACAGCGGGCCCTTTGCTTTGATTAGATGAAAAAGTAGTGAACAGTCTATCTTCTTAAAAGTACCAGGCTACGAGCCTGTTACTCGTTATAAAGTAATCAGTGTAAAAAGTTATTCAATAAGTTATACTGAAAATATATTAAACTAAAACAACATAAGCTTACTTACTCGGACTCTACCACAGCGGAACCGTCCGCAGGAGACTTGGAGAAGACTAGAGCTAGAGCTAGCGGGTAAATGTATTAAATGAATAACCTCGGAGGAATATCCCCCGAGAGATAACTGACTATTTTATGTTAATACCATAAATGTTTTTGGTGTTACATTGGCGCCCAACGTGGGACGCTAATACCAAGATTATTTCTGGTGTTACAATTGCATCGCTTAATAGATTCTATGCATTTCACTGCATTTTTCACTTCGAACATGTGCTTATTCAACTTGAGAGTTAGATTGATTAGAAAATTTGTTTTTGTTTATATTTGAGGATATTGGTTTGTATGTAGTTCTTTTTGTACAGCTTGAATCTTATTATAAAGACTTAATAACACAATAATTAACTTAATCAAGAGTTTAGTTTGGAAGTTTTTAAAATTTAGTCAAGATTATTAAAAGTGAAATATGAATAAGAGTTTTAAATTTAAAAAAAAGAGACATTAGACCGAGGTACCTGAAAGCGGGGCCTTTCCCAATGGCAACAGAAATGGAGCACAGCTTTCATAAGAAGATAGACATATAAAATGATAACAAATATAAAAGAATGGATGAACAGACTACCTGGCGAGAGAGATTTTCACAAGTTCCAATGTCTGACGGGAACGGTTGATTTGGACAATATCTGGGCAGATCCAAGCACAAGGAAGACCCGTTGTGCCCGTACAGCAAGATTGCATACAAAATTATAACAAATATCAAAGAGTGGACGAAAAGACTACCTTACGAGAGAAATGTTCACAAGTGCCAATGGCTGATGGGACACGGGTGATTTGGACAATATCTGGACAGATCTAAGCACAAGGAAGACCCATAATGTCTGGCAAGAGGTGTGTAGAAAACGTGGAAACACATCTTAACCGAATGCAATGGATTCGAAGAGGAGCGCAGAACAAATCAACAAAACAGTAGATGCGACTAAGGAGTGCTAGTCTTAAGCTAAAAAAACGGATGGGAATTCATAAGCGCATAACACATTACGCAAAAGACAGTATACGACGACCGTGTCCGTGGAATTTACGTCAGGAAAGTACTTCTGGGGAAATAAACAGAAAAGTGTTTGTAGGCTTAATCCGTAGACACTGCAGGATAAGTAAAAAAAGGCTGAACTGAGCAAGCAAATGAACTCGGGTGACCAATATCTTCCGAATAATACCACCTTAAGGTCTTAAAAAAAATAAACAAAAAAGTCATCGTAAAATCAGGAAAATTTGCAAGCGATAGCTATATATTCAAACAATGCCTGTTTGTGAACTTCTTCACTATAAAACGGTAAACCTTGACTGTCGTTTTGACATTAAAAAATCCTAAGAAAAAGTTTAAGTGTGCATTCGTATCAAAACACAAAATTGTTATGTCGCTTTTTTAGCATCCTTTATATTTACTGTTTACTTCAGTCTCAATTATCACGGGCACTGTTCTTCGGAGATTCGCGGTATTATTCCACGCAATTCGGCTTATATGCGCTCCACAAAACAATCCGACGGATCGCACCAATTTTCGGTTCATCTCCCGACGGCGCGAATATTCCTGCATCAGAACTCGTTCCGTTACAGAGCGGGGAAGCTGTGGAACTCCCTTCCCACGCGAGCGTTCCCGGAACGTTACAAGCTGCAACTGTTTAAAAAGAACTGCAACAATTATTTGGTGACATCTCGGGGCGCCCACTCGGCGCTATAAGTTCGCACTCTTATTCTCTCTTATACTATTCGCTCTTATAATGCTATACTATTCTCCCTTATACCGTTTACTTTTACCTGATCACATTCGTGCTATTTCCTCGTGTACTATTAGCTCGTATATTGTGGCGGTTCTTTCGAACGGTGCTCATTTACCACCAGGTAATCATTTCCACGCGCGTCCTACTTCATAAAAAGCATGTACTTACCTGCCGTAGTCATACCATAACCACAAAAAAACCTGTGAAACATAATGCCTGCAGATATGAAATTTCATCAGCAAAAACGGATATTTACCACAAGGGCATAGTCGTACGAGACACACCATGTTACTTAAATGCAATCCGGTTGCACATACAGCAATCAACATTGCCCAATCCGTGCCCAAGAAATACCTCCTAATGTGTCTGCCACATACCACAGGAGATATTTCCTATTTCGCGTTCTTTTCTTAATGCCCACATCGGTCGGTCACACGAACGACAGGTACATGGTGGCATACGGCGATCATCACCCCAGGAAGTCGAGCTTCTTGAAATGGAAATTTACCAGCAAGAATTCGTTTGCTGGGGGTTACCGCCAATAAATGCATGATCAGCAAAAATGCAGTACGCTGTCGCTGATCATGTGAACATAAAGTGTGATGCGACGAGGTGTGCGAATCAGCCGCAACCATGCCAACAACACACACACGATCAGCAACAATGTTTCGTGTGAGAACATTTAACCCTTTTCAGGACGACATGCCCCAGCTGCGAATGTGTTTATTTTTATTTAATTTCAAGTCTATGGTTCGCATGCTGGGCGACACACGCGATGAGCAGCAAAAAGGATCATCGTGTGTGTGTGTTTCAACCCTTCGTTGGTAGGACAAATTCGAAAAGGAGAATGACCAAATATGGTCATCGAGGCGATGATTGAGTACGTGGTATTCTATCGCTTCGATGAACTTATTTAATCGCATTCAGGATTCCGTGGACGGAAGTGCTGTCGGTGTGTAAAGATCTTTCCTTTTGTCGCGAATGATAAAAAGACAATATCATTTTTATTAATTAAATACGCAACATTCTATTATATTATAGTTCTTACCTGTCAACCATTAACGCGAGTCGAGAGTGGTGTGGCGACGCGAGTGTTTGGCAGCGTTAACGTTTTTATTTTTTTCATATCTTTATTGTGAACTCATTAATAATGTAAATAATGAATCATGAAACAACATTAAATTGATATGTAATATTAAATGAAATGAAGGATATGTTTTGTTTTCATTCGACTGTTGTTGGAATTGACCCTGAAAGTGTATTGCTCGCCGTTGAAATTCCTTATCGTTCATCCTTTTACTGCTTCTTCGCTCATTGATCCGCCTTTGTTAATCAGGTGCCGCTTCACTGCATTACGATAGTTGCGCGTATAGTGATGCAGAAAAGACCCTCGACAAGACACCCAAATAAAATCAGTGTTAACAAAGCCCAAAAACAGAGCTCACGCCCCACATTGATGACAACCCAATGGGGTAACTTAATGGATGGGGAGTAGAACCGGTGCAGTACGCCTGCACACCACATACCTTCCCCCCATAATATCCTTCATTTTTCTAACATTAAATAGCATTCTTCTCGTTATAATACTATTCACTCGTATGGTATTCACCTTTCAACGATTAACTCTTATAATATTAGCCCCTAATTTTGTTGACATTTACTTGCTTGAGGGAAAAACTGCAAAGCCGATTTTTTGTTTGTGCATTGAAGAATTTTTTCTCTCGTTTAGCGCAGTGCATGGTTGTTGTGACACACAGGTGCCAACGCGATTTAGTGTTATAGCACTCATTCTTATACCATTAATTCTTACACTATAAGCTTATATATGGCGAAATGTTATACCGTAAGTGATTATACTGCAAACGTGTCTAGTGCACTCCTTTATTGCAAACGTTTGTACTACAATCGTTTATACTACAACCTCTTATACTGTAAACGCTTATACTGAAAACGCTTATACTGAAAACGCTTATACTGAAAACGTTTATACTGCAAACCCGTATACCAAAAACCCCGGTAATATAAACTCTTATATTACAAACTTTTATTCTGAAAAAAATTATACTGCAAACGTTTATACTTTAAACTCTTGTAGTGCAAACTCTTACTGAAAACCCTTATACTACAAACTCTTATATTGAAATGTATACTCTTATATAGTATATGTACAACGTTAACTATTATATTAGAAAATACTGCAAACGTTTATACTTTAAACTCTTGTGCCGCAAAGTCTTATACTGCAAATTCCTATACTGCAAACTCTTGTACTGGAAACTCGTATAATGTAAACTCCAAAAATTGCAAGCTCTTATTCTGAAAAAAATAATATTGCAAACGTTTATACTTTAAACTCTTCTACTGCAAACTCTACTACTGCAAACTCGTATACTGCAAACTCTTAATCTGCAAATTCCTATACTGCAAACTATTAATCTGGAAATTCCTATACTGCAAACTTTTATACTGGAAGCCCATATTATATAAACACTTAATTGGCAAAGTCTTATTCTGAAAAAAATTATTTTGAAAACATGT
Source organism: Microdon myrmicae (assembly GCA_963931805.1). Taxonomy (NCBI): domain Eukaryota; kingdom Metazoa; phylum Arthropoda; class Insecta; order Diptera; family Syrphidae; genus Microdon; species Microdon myrmicae. The sequence continues at coordinate 67,605,947 of OZ007496.1, read as the reverse complement.
AGACTTTAAATACTGCAAACACAAACTGCAAACTGCAAACACTTATACTGCAAATTCCTATACTGAAAACGTTTATATTGTAATGCTTAATATACAATGCATTCTCTTATATTGTATATGTATAATGTATATGTTAACGTAAACTGTTATATCACAAACTCTTATTCTAAAAAAATGTATTCCAAATATTTATGCTATAAACTCTTGTAATGCAAACTCATGCTTTGAAAACTCGTATACTACAAACATGTACTCCGAAAACCTGTGTACTATAAACGTCTATACTGTAAACTCTATTATGACCAACTCTTATACTGTAAACTTTTGTACTGAAAGCTCTTATACTGAAAACTTATTTATTGTAAACGTCCATACTGCAAACTCTTGAACTTTAAACTCTTGTACCGCAAACTCTTATACTTCAAACATTTATTCTGCAATCTGATATGTTACAAGCTTGTATATCACAAACTGTTATAGTGGGTATCCTGTATAGTCGTATTCTTCTCCAGTTTTGTGGAGTATTTTGAACTGTTTCTGACATATTTGTTGATACCAAGTAAGGCGATAACATCGAATTAGTGTAATAACACCATAGTAGACCATAAAGAGCCTTTTAGGATGACCTATTTAGATTTGTAATGAATGTTTAAGTAGATTTAAGTATCACATATCAAGATCAGATTAAATTTGCAAACTGTTCTGTGTCCAAGTGATTTCCAAACCAAAATATAATATAAGCATCTTAACCTCTGGCACTTTAATATTATTGTTAACTATAATTATAACTTATATCAATTAAACTAGACTCAAGCAATTTGTATAGCAATCGAAACAGAAGTAAAAATCGTTTATACAATACAATTCCTAAACTGTTGGATAATTATATTATAATATTAAAATGTGTGTGAAGCAATATCCTAACCCAAATTAAAATTCATGATGATAGTTCAGAATCGATGCCCTGTCAGCACTTTCTCCATAGCCATAACAGAAAAAGCCGACAACTCTTTAGGAACCGTCCACAGCTGTACTTAAAAAACATAGAGACTGTAGTTCAGTTTATTTATAAAATTAAAAACGAAAGTTAAACCTTAGGCTCTCGTCGTACTCTGCATCCTGAATGAAACAAGAACATTTTATGTTACCCAAAATAAAATGAATCTCATTACAGACCTCGACAAATGCAATTATGCGTCCGCCGTGTAGTCGATTTCATTCCGTCTGACATCACCTTGTCATCTAACCCAACTCAGTACCTGAGAGGAAGACGTGGCCTAATTTCAATGCTTTCCACAAATAATACCCGACACACGTTTCATGAGCACGTGAACATTTACGTAGAAAACATCGTTTGATCAGTGATGATTAAACGAAAATACGTCTTGTTTTTTTTTTTTGTAAACAAGAACTCTTGGTGGCAATTAATTCAAAACTTTACAAAGAGGTGTCCACCGCGAGTATATTTAGAAGATTGGTCTTTCCTTTAAAAACATGTGATCTGAAATCTCATTGACAGTCAACTACCAGTAAGGTAAAAGAATAGTATATAATATACAATATAAAAATATGCACTGGCAAAAGTGCAAACACGATTACCATGAAAGCCAATGGGACGTATTCCTATGAAATACAGAAAAAAAAAGCACAGGCGGGATGTCAGTGTTGGGAAACTTTACTGCATAGGCCGGAATGGTCATTGCCTCATAAACTTGCATCCAACAATAAGCCCATTACTAGTACAAAAACGAAAAACAAAAAAAGCAATTGCAGAGACATCCTTTATAAGACTGGCGGGTGGGTTATTAAGAGACGTTACCGTTGACTTATTTAAAAACCTCAGACATCAGAGACAATGATATTCACCAACGGAAATGCCTTAACAAAATAACAGAGTTTTCTTTAGAACACGAGCACTCCTCATAGAGAGCCAGTTGTCAAGCAGCTCGATATTCTGTCGATATATAAAGCTAGGATATTAATACCACACCAGGGAACTACGATGGCACAAAAAGGAACTCAATTTGTTCCTCTTATTAAATAAGCAATTACATGGAAAGGATAAAACAAGATATACAAAATAATTTTGCTATCGTTGACGATGTATAAGTTGCTTAGGGTCGTATTACGCACATCCAAAATAATGAACAAGTGGCGTAGATCAAACAGGAATCGCAGTATATGCATTCACATAGGTTGGCATCATTAAGAGTTTCGCATTCCGAACGATAACCGAAGATGCTATAAATGTCTTGGCCGCGAGGACAGCACTTGACATTGTAGCTAAAGACAACGTTGCATTGCATGAGGTCTCCCAAGAGAATCGCCGGCGAATGCTGTCACAGTTAGAGCTCTTAAACCTAAGAGAATGGCAATGAAGATGGGATTCTTCCACTAAAGGAAGATGGACCTATACCATGATGGCTGATATAGAAACCTGGGTAAAAAGAAAACATGGCGAGCTGAAATCACTTGACTCAGCTGATATCAGGACAGGGATGCTTTCGGCAATGCTTGCACAAGTATCACCCATACTGCTTGTATTGCGAAGGCAAAATAGAAAAAACGGAACAGGTACTCATAGAGTGCGTAAGATTCGAAACCCCACGAACGATTTTGGAGAGACATATGAGACGGACAGTTACTCCGACAGGAATAATAGAATACATGCTAAGTGCCAAACAAGCATGTCCTTAACAAATGGTATTCTCTGTGAAATGATGCAGCAGTTGCGACGCGACGAGCGGAGTAACAGGTAAACTCTGTTCCGCCCCGCGATGGAATATCTAAAAGAAAGTTTCGCGGGGATCAACGGGAATATGTGCTTGGGGGAGGTGGTTTTGGTTGGTAAAAGCCCAACCAAAAAACAATTACTCACAATACAACTCATCCGTTTCCCGACGACAGTACCTTGAGTTTGTTTTACTGATTTGAACATTTTCGCTCAGCTTGTCTGAACCCGACAGCAACAACTGCTTAGAAGTTATGATAATGGGAATTATGGATCGGAGTATATTATAAAGTCCCCAGGATTAAGCACCCCGCCCCTCTTCTTTCTTTCTTTTTATATTCTTTCCTTCTTATTAATTATGTCACATTTATTTTATAACTTGTTATAATTCTTTTTTTTTTTGTAATTTTTATGCTATTAGTAAGCTTGAACTAAGCAAACCAAGCGGGAGACAAAATATTTTATGCACACCGCACGGAGATCATGTTGACATTTGTAGAACCCTGGTGAAGTCCAACAAACGTGAAGCTGATAAAAACTACCAGTATGTAACACACCTGGCATCAACTATCTGTGTATTATAAACAAAGTAAAAATGTTCCCACTTCTGATAGCTGAGCAACGAACACATGAGTACTGTTTTCGTGTAGAGTTAATATAAATATAGGGTGGCGCAATATTAATCACCCTGTCGGAAAATGTTATAATTTTTGCATATGGCGTCGTAGGTCTATAGCGTTTGCGATAATAGTGAAGAACATCTGATTCGAACTGACGCTATGACAGTTAGAATCACCAAAAAATGAACCAATGCATTCGATTTCTAAACTCAAGTACACTCAACTGATGTGGATTTGTTATGTTATCGTTATTACACAGACAGTTTACAGAGAGACAAGACCAGGAGATAATATCCCTGAAATCCCGATTAAAAAACCTCCAACAACTAGTTAAAGCTAACTATAGATTAGCAACAAATTTTTATTGGAACAACAAAATTCTGGCTATAAAAACTAATAACCCGAATATGTTCCCTCAAATAAATAAAATATTCAGGAGAAATAATCAAAACCAGATTCAGTGTCTCCAAATTCCACATACTGATGTAAACAAGCAGCTGCTAATCAACATTGGCATAGATACAGAGAACACGATCCTCAATAGTGAGTTTTTCGTGATCGAAGATCCTTTGGAAAAGGCGAACGCTGTGGGAGCTGTCTTTCGGAAAATGTACAAGGTGAATGAAAACATTCGCCGAAATCCCGACTTGGAGGACAGAGTTCTCTTGAATCACCTGCATCTCCGAAATGAAATTTCATTTCGGCAACCGGAGAATCCGGGTTTTACCGAATTCAGTGACGATAATCTGTCAATTGACATTAATGCCAATTGTGCGGCTAATAGCCTTTTAGTTGCTAGGGAAGGAATCCAGTATCTTCGACTCATTAAGAAGCAACAAATCAGTGGGAATAGATGGAGTACCTAACATCGCCCTCAAAAACCTGCCCCCAATGGCAATAGATACACGGTCCTGTTTAACAACGCGTTGAATAATGCATATTATCCCGCGCGTTGGAAAACGGCTATCATTCAGCCTATCCCAAAAAAGGTCAAAGACTGTACAAATCCAACGAACATGCGTTCGATAAGTTTACTCACAAGTATCAGTAAAGTATTTGAAAAGACTATTAACAAAGTTCTGCTAAAATGGGTAGACGACAACAACATTATTCCAAATAACCAGTTTGGCTATAAGGCGGGTCATGAAACCACACATGCTGCAGTTAAACTGGTCTCTGATATACAATGGAAAAAATGTAGGAACCAATGCACAGCCTGTCTGATCGAGATGGAAAAAGCTTTTGATACCGTCTGGATCGAAGGGTTATATTACAAACTGGTCAGACATGGCATACTGTCCCATGCGGGAATTGCCTTTACTACATGCACTTTACGATATGTTAAAGGACAGGAGGTTCGTGGTCATAACAGGTAATGTGGCCCCTAATAAAGCGTATAATATCAAGAATGGCTTGTAACATGGAGCGGTACTTTCTCCGATTCTTTTTAACATTTACATTAGCGACTAATTAGATGCACTTCCGCGGGCTATTGCGTACGCAGACGATCTCATAATTTACAGACCAACTCCGAAACATGAGAACTCCGAAACATGAGATCATAAATAGTTTACTACAGCGAGACTTCAACAAAGTGCAGCGCCATTGCGATGACTGGGAACTTAAGATCACCTTCCAGAAGTGTGAAGCCATCCTATTTAGAACCCCATTATATAAAGCCACGAACGACACAAGGAAAACCGGCGAAAGCTAGTTATCGTGGGACCGCATGGAGAATAACTGGAGAGAGTGTTGTTAAATACCTTGGCATCTGGCTAGATTAATATGTGTGTCCCAACAGATATGTAGAAGCTGCTTTAGTCAAAGCTAGGAAAACTTTTACTAGGACAAGGAGGCTATTTCACAGTAGCCAACTTGACAGCAGGGTAATAGTTATAGGCAACATAACGCTCATCAGGCCAATGTTCATATATGGTGGTCCAATATGGTTTTACAAAGATCCAACTTTGATGGAAAAGATTCGGGTGTTCGAAAGGAAGTGTTTCAGAACTTGTCTCAGATTATATCGGGCACCAGAATCGGACTATAAAAAGTATTATTCAAATGAGGCTTTATATAATGAAGCGTTTTTTTTTTTTATTAGACTTCTCTCGGGAGAGGCGAACCTATAGCGTCGAGTGGGCGCCCCGAGATGCCATCAAATAACTGTTGCAGTTCTTTTTGAACAGTTGCAGGTTGTAACGCTCCGGGAACACTCGCGTGGGAAGGGAGTTCCACAGCTTCCCCGCTCAGTAACGGAACGAGTTCTGATACAGGGATGTTCGCGCTGTCGGGAGATGAACCACAAACGGGTGCGATCCGTCGGATTGTCTTGTGGAGCGCATATAGACCGAATTGCGTGGAACAATGCCAAGAATCTCCGAAGAACAGCACCCGTGATAATATCTGTAAAACAGACAGAGGTCGGCCACGCGTCTTCGATGTGATAGCGATTGTAGTCCCGATGTCAGCGCCGAGTCCCCGATCAGGCGAATCGCTCGTCTTGGTACGCTCTCAAGTAGGTCGAGGGTATGTTTAGGAGCCGAGCTCCAAACATGAGAGCAATATTCGAGCGCGGGTCTAATTTGAGATTTATATAGGAGAAGAAGTTGGGCCGGAGTAAAGTATTTCTTGGCTCTAAAAAGATAACTCAGTTTTCCTGAGGCTGATCTGTCGATACTCAATACGTGTTTATGCCATGATACACTCCCACAGGCCGTGACGCCGAGCAATCTCAAACTTTCCCCAGCCTCGAGGGCCCGGCCACTCATCATCAGCTGTGGAACCGATGATCCGGTTTTCTTTGAGAATGTTGTATACTGGGTCTTCGTTGCATTGAAGTCGACAAGATTGGCCTTTCCCCACTGCAGGACTTTATCTAGATCCTGATTCAGAGAGTCAATCTGTCTACATCTCAGCTGGTGCGACGTTGATGCACCAATCGGCCGATCACTCGAAAAGGAGGAAACAAGTGTACTATCATCCGCAAAACTGAACACTTTGTTATCCGTTGTCTCCAACAAATCATTTATGTGAAGCAAGAACAAGGTTGGAGCCAAAATAGAACCCTGGGGCACCCCCGAATTAACAGGATACAGATCCGAACACTCACCGTACACAACAACCCGGATCGATCGATTCTCGAGGAAGCTCTCGTCCAGTCACAAAGCTGTTGGGAAAGTCCATAAGAACGAAGTTTGCTCAGCAATGCCCCGTGCCAGACGCGGTCAAAAGCCCTGGAGATATCCAATGCGACCGCCCTTGACTCACCATGCCGTTCAATCGCAGATGTCCATATGTCGGTTATAAGTGTTGTTGAATCAGGCCTCTTTTGACCTGATGTATTTTGTTCGCTGTACCGAACTCTTACTCAACCCTATTGTACACTAGAGTGCAACACCCTTAGTGTGATAATTTATATGGCGATATTCGGGCGCAACGCCACTAAATATCTAAAAGGAATCCTGAATATTCAGGCGCAACGCCACTAAATATCATCATCATCATCGGCACTACAACCGGGGACCGGTCTTGGCCTTATTTAGCAAGTCGTAAGGCTTGTTAAATTTTCCATAATGATTTATTTTTTCTGGGCAAGGTCATTAGTCTTGCGCCAGAGGCTCCGCGATGGGGAAACGAACCCCGGTCTCCCGGGTGACAGGCGGGTATGCTAACCACTATACTATCGAGGAGCCGCCACTAAATATCGCATAGGATAAAAATTAGCTGAAAGATGAAAAAGTGAGAACACGCCGGGGTTACTGTCGGATGTATTCTGATTTTATTTTTCAATTCTTAAGCTATATATACAAATTATTTACACTAATTTTCTTACAACTACAATGTTGAGTACAGGATGACAGGATTCCTGTTTACATACATACATAAACTTGAGTCGAAGGACAATCGGCATTTTTAAGACACACACCAATTACTGGTGTGCACAGAAAACAAAAGATAAAAGGGACGCACATTCTTGCACAAAAAATAGAACCATTACATTGATGGTGGTCCCTTTTTGAGTTGGCGGCAATTCAATTCGCACCTTCTGTTGTTGAAGATGTTTGCTGATGGCAAATTAGAATTTTCCGGTTGTGCGAAAATTCCGATCCTGTTGGTGGTGATGGCGACATGATGCTGAAATTTGCTTTTATTGTCCAGTCATAAATTGTAGTTGGGATGCGGTATTCAAATGCATGGAATGCAAATACGGCGGCAATTGGGCAAATAGTTCTCACACACATAACAATGGCTGAGATGTGGCATTAGAATGTGATGAATGAGACGAACGACGGCACCGCACAAATGGCGCCGCATGATCTCATAAACAAGTGTCAAAAGGTCTCCTGTGGACCGCCTGCCACGGAATCCGTATTGACGATCATTCAGAAGACCGTTGCACTCCAAATACTTAACCAACTCTGTATTGATGACGTTTTCCATTACCTTAGATAAAATAGACAGTAATGCTATCGGACAGTAATTTTTTGGGAGACACTTTTTTCCGGTCTTTGGGATTGGCTGAACTCGAGCGATTTTCCAGCAGGCAGGAACGGTCCTCCGTGCATAAGATAAGCGGAAGAGTCTGCCAAGAACCGGCGATAGTTCTGGAGCACAGTTCTTAAGGACTATTGCTGGTATTCCGTCCGGGCCGGTTGCCTTCCTACAATAAAGTTCACGTAGAGTGCGTTGAATAGTGCGCGGATGAAATCTCACATCCCGCATGGAAGACTGTACCTGCGAGATCACAGGTGGCTTCAAAAGGCCGGGAGCGAGGTTTGAATTCGCGGAAAATAAATTCGCGAACACATTAGCTTTATCCTTTAGATTCGTGACTAACGTCCCGCTGTCTGTCACCAACGGAGGGAAAGAGGAGGAAACAAAGTTACTGCTGACAGCCCTTGCCACTGACCAGAAGGAGCGCGGACCAGTTGGGCACCGAAGGAGCTTATCGATCACCCTGTCGTTGTGAGCCTTCTTCGCGGTATCAATCGCCTGGTTGCACGCGTTTCTGATTCTAACAAAATTCGTTCTGTTAACATCGGTGGGATTGGAGCGCCATTGCTTAAAAGCTCTATCTTTTGCCGCTGTAATCATTTCGCATTTTTTGTCAAACCAAGGTTTATCAGACGAACTTCCTTTGATGGAATGTGGAATATACATCACCATCCCCAGGAGAATAATCTCTGATACCGACTCCGCGCAAGCGTTAACATCGGAGTTTCCTAAGCACACCTCCGACCATGGAAAGGATGCGAAGAAATCTCGCATATCGTCCCAGTTAGCAGCCCCATACTTCCATACATGACGAAGCTGCCTAGGCCGGTTATTCGCTTGGTATGCAAGTGCTTGCGCGACAGATACCAAGCAGTGATCTGAGTTTCCCAGTGGCGTAGAAACCTCTACGGTATAAATAGTCGGTTCGGATGTCAAAACCAGATCCAGGGTGTTCGCATAATCGCCTCGGGCATCCGGTACTCGCGTACATAAATAGGGTGGATAATTTTATTATTAAATTAATCAGAGGACATATTGCGAGAACAATAAGCTCGTCCAATCACCTAATTTTCGGGGCCCATTATCCAAACACTTTGTACTATGAGAGCGTGCGACGCAACGGCTATGTTCCACCAGAGGCATTCCTTGATTTGGACATGAAGGGCTTATACAGGATAGACCCGGAATTCCGCAGATCTATAATGTAAGTAGATCATACGTAGACGGGCGATTGTGCTACGACCGGGAAGTAACGCGAAACGGAGTGGAGCTCTTGCGCTTCAGTAGGGCTGTCTCCCACAGAGACCGAGACGATAGTATTGGACAGCGTCAACAGTTGTTGTTGTTGTTGAATAACGCATTTATTGTACAATAATTTAACAAATGTTTACTTAGGACTAAAATGCTAAATCCTATTTTACAATCTTTTCTTATTCTTAAAATAATTTACTGGCTCTACACGAGCACTCTAAATTACACGATACAGTTTTGTGTAATGCCTTTCGGCGTACAATAATATTTTTATATTTTTATATTTTTATATATTTTCTATTACCCGAATATTTTAGAAGACGAAGTTCTCTCTCTGTATTTTTTTTTTTTTTTAAATAATATAAGGTAAAAAAGTTTACAAAAAAAAATGAATAACAAAAAAACAAAAAATGTTAACATGAAGAAATTTTAAAACGAAAAGGAATCTAAATGAAAAATGGAAATGAAAAGGAAGAATAAATAAATATGAAAAGGGAAATGAGGAATGGGAAGGGAAGGCGTAGCGTCTGAAGATCTTACTATATTTGGGGATATTAAATCCTTTCTTCATTGTCAATCCACCACCAGTTGGGATGGGATCGGTCATTTATAGATTTATCTCGATCGCCTATTGCCATGCTAAATCGCAAGTGAACTGCAGCATTTGATATATCACTGTTATAAAGAATCCGTTTGTCCCTGGCACCACGAAAAGCGTGGTAAATAATAGGGACTCCGTGCTTGTTTTGGATAAGACCTTTTCTATCCAATAGAGGGAACGCTTCTGGTGGGATAAACCCATTTTGGAATGTATTCTCCAGGTATATGTCATTGGGGTAGTATGCTCCCGAGATAAGATTATTTTCGCTGCACATTGCCCTTGCAGTGTGACCACGAATAATTTTGATAATGAAATTGTCTATCCTATTCAATTCTGATTTGTCATACAGTGTCTTATTAGGATAGAATTTTTTCCTGTATTGAGACTCAGGTGTTCTATGTAATCCAAGGCAGGAACGCAAGCACTGCCTCTCGAACATGCGAAACTTTTTCATGTAGGATGGGGAAACGTTAAACCATACCGGGTAACCGTACACTAATATTGGACGGATAAATGCTGAGTACGAAATTATATTAACTTTGTGATCTAGGAGACTATTTCGAAACAGACTTCTTGTCATTGCATATACACTTTTAGCTGCAGAGAGGGCAGCTGCTATGTGCTTATCAAAGTATAGGTATTGGTCCATCCAGATACCAAGGTACCTGACAACAGTTTTCATTTGCAGCGGAAGATTATTGCTTCCTACAATGGAAAAGTTTTTCCAATTATTCCTTGTATCTCTTGAAGCTGTAGAAAGAGGTGTTCTGAAAAGGATGGTTTCTGTTTTTTGGAAGTTAATTTTCAATTTCCAATCGTCACAAAAGCGTTTGATTTTATTGAAGTCTTCTTGAAGAAGTCTGTTAATGGCATCGATATTTTTTTCTGATATGTACACTACAATATCGTCGGCATATGCAACAGCATGATTAAGAGACCCAACTAGATCAGTAGTATAAATATTGAAGAGAATGGGAGAACTCACGGCTCCCTGCTGTAACCCATTTTTAATATGGAAACTTTTATTGGAGATTTTGTCCCCACATTTTACCACAAATTGCTTATCCATTATCATATCGTAAATGATGTATAACAGATATTCGGGGAAACCTAGATTTGATAGCTTATATACAAGTCCTTCTAACCATACGGTATCGAAGGCCTTTTCAAAGTCAACCAAACATACGTCTGTGCATTGTCGTTTTGCCTTGATCCACTGTATACCGGAAACAAGTTTTGTAGCTGCATGAACTGTGTCGTGCCCCGCTCTAAAGCCAAACTGGTTGTTCGGAATGATGTCGTTTTCATCACACCAGTTTATCAATGCCTTATTTATGATTTTCTCGAATATGTTGCTAATGTTTGGAAGCAGAATAATCGAGCGAAGGTTAGCGGGATTGCTCCTGTCCTTGCCCTTTTTGGGGATGGAATGGACTACTGCTATTTTCCAACGTCTTGGAAAGTATGCATTATTTAGAGCGTTATTGAACAAGGTAGTGTAAATTTTCACCATCTGTTCCAGAAGATTTCTTGTTTTTAATGGATCTAAGGATGTCCATGAGTTCATTCTTATTCATAATATATATTTTGTGAAGGCAGGGAATGTCATTATGATCTTTTCTTCTAAATACTTTATTTATTTGCGGAAACATATTCCCACCACTGGTTTTAATGGAGAGAATTTTACGTTTCCATTCTTCATTAATTACTGATCTGTAGTTGTCACGGATCAGCTTTTGAATGTTTTTAATCAATGACTTAACATAATTGTCTTTATTTCTTGGCTATAAGGATCGCTGAACTGTGTGTAGAGCAGTTTGAGCTGGGAGACCAGAGCGCGTTTTTGTCTATAGAGGGCATCAATAGTTGTGTTTCTGTATCTATTAAAATTCTCCTCCATTTGCGCCGCTTTTGGAATGAAACGGTGCATTGTTTTGATGACAATGTTGTCCATCGTTGAGAGATAATGATCTATTTCCTCATTTCGAAGGTTTCTATAAGTTGGAGGGTCTACGCCACTAGAGCATAGTTCTCTTTTTATTATGCGATCAAAGCGCGACCAGTGTGCTTTTCGGAAAACGAACGTATTGTGACGCATATGACCATCAGTACTGGAATCTTCGAGAAAATCCGAAACAAAGTACTAAATTATTTTAGGAAGTACTGGAAAACTGGAATAGAAAAGTCGAGATTGTGGAACGGACGGAAACGAAACGCCGAATCAGAATGAGGGAACGGTATAAATACGTCGCACACAGATCGAGGAGTGATAAGTTAGGCAGTGAAGCAAGCGATACATGCGGAAGCGAAAGTCTCGAGTTAGAAGTAGAAAGTGTTTACAAAGAAATCATTATGTGTACGGTAAAAAGTAACGGTTGTATTATGGACTAATAAAGTGTTGTATCGAATTAACGGCTCTTATTTATTTTAACATAATTAATCCAGCGAACCCTAAGCTCGCTACAGTATGTATCTGGTCGTACTGCTCAAGTATTGCATGTTCGTTTGGAACATGTAAAACGGCGCCGAGGCCGTAATGGTCACTATCATACCCGATTGTGCGAAGGCAATTTCGAGTATTTAGGTCCGTGCCTAATAATTGTAGTCTCTCGTCAATCATAAGTAAGTCCAGAAAGGAGTTTCCTCTTGGATAAGATGGTGTACTTGTAGCGTACAATTCTAGTTTATATTCTGTTGCATTTGTTTGCCACCAGTTGAATAGTGCATTACCTCTTGTGTTCGGCGTGATATCACCCCAAGCACTGTGTTTGGAGTTGAAATCTCCCGCCAGAACAAAATAATTGTTTTCCGAGTCTAACTTGAGATTACGAAAAAGGGTATCCAGTTCGCTGATAAATTGCGAACACTGAGGAGCTTCAGGTGCATACACGGATACCACGTATAGATGCCTTTGACTTTTCAAAGGTATATCTATAATGCAAGCTTCCAGCAGCTGAAATTTGTGTACAACTGTGCTGTAAACGACCTTGTGGTGAAGGCCTTTCTTAATTAAGATAGCAACTCCACCTCCTTGTGTGGCGTGTGGACGATCTCGTCTAATGACTTTATAGTTTTTGTAGTCCAATTTGTGCCTATGGTTTAGCTTGGTTTCGCTAGCTAGAAGCACATCGGGGCATTCGGCTTCAAGCAGGTTACCTAGATTATCCCTTCTTTCCACGTGGATAAGTGAATTCACATTCACAGCAATAATTTTTAGTGTTAACACTAGATATACCAACAAATTTACATACCTATTTATACCAAAACCAGTCAATTTGACTGTATATGACAAGTTCTATTCATTTATATTATAATGCTTTATCGTTTGAGAGAATTGATGAGATATATAAAAATTGGTTCTAAGGCGAAGCAAGGGTTGTTTTTCCAATAAGCGGGGGGTGTGAGGGGCAAGGCCCCCCGCATTGATAACATTGAAATTAAAAATTTAGGGATTTAATATCTCGGTTATTTATGAAATATGCCCAAAAAAATATGAAATTATATCCCAAAAATCAATTTATGTCACAGGGCAAATAAGTAATGTCAAAAAAAAATTGGGGCATAACTTCCGTTTCAGTTTGAGGCATAAGTTCGTACCCCCATAAAAAATAAAAATATAAAAACTCATCAATTATATTCCAGTTTTATTCAGAATGATCATGTTTACATGCTTTACAAATACTAACTTTTTTTTCCACGCATTTTCCGCACACATATTTCTTACAGATGTCACAATTTGTAGTTGTCTTGTTGTTATTACAAAGTCCTATTTGGCACCATTTACGTACTGGCCGGGGATTCTGGGTTGCTGGACGGAGAATTTCACTTGCCCTCCCTTGGCTTGATGACTTATATTCAGATGTGAGCTCTTCAGCTAATCGAAACAAAAAGTCTTTCCTAGAAATATTCTTTCCTGTTATACTTCTATACAAAATCCAGGAATTGATGCCGGCCAAATCTAAAATATTGAAAAATACTTGAAGTGGCCACCTTCTGGATCCTGATTTCACACTATACTTTCTTGCCATTTGATCAGTTACATCAACACCGAATTTGGTTTTATTGTAAAAAGATATAGTTTCAGGTAGTTTCTTGGAACTGGTATCAATTTTGACGCCTTTGTGTTTAGTACTCAATAAAACAACCTTTTTGTTAGGCTTACTCTTATAAACAGTAAGTGTGCATTCATTTGTTTCATATAGATGCGTTGAAAAACGTTCCATACCATCTTTTTTTTCTTTGCAAATTTTTGGAAGCTCCCGTTTGTTGCAACGTACTGTACCAACCAATGCAGTATTTTTAGCTAATAATTTTGAAGCCAGGGGGAGGCTGGTAAAAAAATTGTCGGTTGTCACACACCTTCCTTTCATGATATAAGGTTCTAGTAGGGAAAGCCATTTATAACATACTTCGTTTCAACATCAGAAGCCAGCCAGAATTTTATCCCAAATTTGTCTGGTTTGTTTGGCATATACTGGGTAAATCGACATCTAGCCTTCGTTGGAAACAGTTGCTCATCTACTGTGATAAATGCTCCTGGTTTGAAAGCGTTTTGACTATTCTCGATAAATTTATCCCAAACAGTTGATACCAGCGCAAATTTATCCGTTTGCAAGCGCTGACTCCTCTCATTTCTTTTATCAAAGCGAATAAAACGTAAAATTTCCGTAAAGTCATTCCTGCTCATATTTTCGGAAAAAAAATCAGGACCCCACTTTTTGTTCCATAAATATGATAATTTCAAACCTTTTGCTTCGTATGCACCACGGCCATACAATATTCCAATAAAAGCCTTCAGTTTTTCCTGCGAAAGGGTCCACTTCTTACCTAAAACTCGAGAGGCTTCTATTTCAGTGCAATTTCTAATATGTTCTAATATATGATGATCAATCAATAGTAAGAAGGCACTGCTTATCTCTTCTTCCATAATATTTCTTCTAGCATGTGCTGTAGGCCCAGGTAAATCTTTGAAAATGCGATGACTTGGTAACCTTCCAGCGGCACCCCCTTCTTGTATTTTTTTCCAAATTGTTCCATCAGCAGAAACTTCAATTTGCATATTTTGTGTGTTTTCCTTTTCAGAACTCGAGGAAAGCCGCATACATCTTCGTTTTTGCGTATTATGCTGTTGTCTTATGTTGTCTTCTCCGTCACTCGATTCGCCTCCAACATTTTCATCAAATTCCTCGTTATCACTGCTTTCAATATGAACACTTTGATTACCATCATCATCCGTATCACTGTCGCATCCCAAAAACTCATATTCGCTATCACCACCATCAACGTCTGATAGATCCGAAAGTATATCTTGTATTTCTTCCAATTTCAAAATTTTTCGTTTTTCCATTATGAGCAATTTGTATGTAGCAAAAGTAATAAAATTATTTCTTACTGAACAGAACAGAACTCAATGAATAAATAATGGTTTATAACAGTTTCCTACGAAATTCTTGATAAAAAAAATAAATAGGGAGATCCTCGAAAAATATGAAATTTGAAAAATATGCTGATATACAATACTATTTTACCAGGGATGTGCAAACATTTTTCTTTACACGCCATTTTCCAAACAAGGGAATTTCCTAAAAGTGAAGAATATAAAGCATTTGCACATAGAACTACAAAAACGTGTACCAGGTCAAAATGACTGGTTTCGGTATAAGTACCAAAAACAAAAAAAAAAATTTTTGTTATGAACACAAAATCAAATTAACTTATCAAATTATTTGTATTTAATTGTTGTTATAAAAGTCATATAATAGTTTCGAAAAAAAATAAATATACATAGTAAATATTTATGAAATAAAAGGTAAAACCAGTCATTTTGACTGGTATGGTAAATCTAGTGTTAAATTAGTTGGATAGTTCATTGTGGTATGTTGGGTTGTCTGAGAACAAGGACGAATAAATAATATCTATTCGGGCCGCTTGTTCAGTCAGTTTTTTTTCAAATCCAGCAATCTGTCCTTGTATGGCTAACAGGATTGCTCTTATATCTGAATTTGCCTCTGGAGCGGGCGCTTTTATGACGTTGCGTGAAAATTCCGCCGCCGTTGTATTAATTGGATTACTAGCCATTTGAGAAAATGATATGCTAGGTGCGTAAGGTTTTGTGATATTACTTCCCTGTGCCGCGAAGTTTGAATTTAATGGACTACCGGCAATTTGAGCGAATGATACACTAGGTGCAACGAAGTTATTATAAGAACGAACCTTCATTCGTTTCTCTTCTTCAAGTTGTTTTTTTTTAAATTCCAACTTGGCTTTTAGTTGTTGGAATTTCGGACAACCTCTAAAGTTGGCCGGGTGACCTGTATTTTTGCACAGGACGCAAGATAGTTTGCTTCTATCCTGAACCTGTTCTTTACCTAATGGGCGTTCTCCTACAGTATGATTGTTTTGGCACTTTACACATCTAAATTCCATACAACAGTTAGACGCAACGTGGCCGAATCGTTGGCACCGCATGCACTGCAACACACGGTCAACCTTCCGTATTTTTTCCCAAATTATTGTTTGGTGGAAAATAACTTTAATATTCCTAAGTGCATCGACTTTGCTGTTAGGACTTAGGGAGACAATGAAGAACGGCAACTTGCGGTTGCGACTTCGGGAGAGAGAAGTGGAGAATGGCTTCACATCAATGAATTTTAAACTGTCATTTTCGACAGTTTGTAGTTCTGAGAGGAGTTCTTCCGAGGAAAAAGAAGGATCAACTCCTTTAAGTAACATGGAGATAGTTTTCTCCGATTTAGGTGTGTACGTGAAGTACTCACTACTTGCTTCCCTTAGATCAGATTTAATTTTATGATAATCATCAAACTATCACATAAAAATGATTATTATTTAAATTCTTCGTTTTAAAATTTCTACATGTTAACTTACCCAATTTAATTAGGTCCTTAGCTTCCATAAAACTGACTATGATGGGAGGCACTTTCTCCTTCTTATTGGCTGCTGCTTGTTGTTTTTCCAGCAGTTGTTGCTGCTGCTGTTGCTGTTGCTTCTGCTGCTCTTGTTGTTTCTCCTCTTGCTGTTGAATGTTGCTTTCCAATAAGGCTTCTTTGATTTGTCTATCCAAATCGTTCTTCTTTTTGGAGAGCTCCTCTTTCCTTTTATATAGCTCCGCAATGAATTGAGCACGTTCGACATCTATGTCACTCATTTCTGTATTGCTGATTTTGTGGTCTTCTGTTGCCAGGTCTTTAAATTTATTCCCTTCTCCGGAATAATGTGGCTTATCAGGAGTGGTCATTCCTTCTCTGCGATTTTTTTCTTTGTTGTCTGGGTTGTCTTTATGGCGTTTGGTAAGGAGGTTTGGCTGGCCTTTGGGCCTCCTCTTTGAAATTACTTTTAGAATTGCTTTTCTTTTTTCCATTATTTGTTTCCACCTTTAGTTCAATTGTTTAATTTGTGAAGCAACATGCAGAGAACATCTGCTTTCACACGCATACACATTAACACACACAGTTTTTTTTATTGCCGTTCGGTATATACACGGCGATAGACACGTCAGCACACACGTGTACGCGACAATACTGTAAACTTGTTATGGACGAGCGACGAACGATGTGTTTTCAACGAGGGTTTTAGACGGGCACTTGGCACATTTTCGTTTTATTCAAGTTACACCCTATTTTTGGGTTTAATTAATATTTATTATATCTTTTACGCGCACCTTGCACAACACTTTGGCTACGAGTTCAATGACTATACAGCCGTTCTCAGTGACGGCCACACTTTCACACACAGGTGCACACACTAGAAAGACGCGGGATAGGACGACAGGACGATCCGGATCCTTCGAACGTTAGCTGAGTTATGACAGCGTCAACAGTTCTGGTGGTTGAATGGCAAATAAAGACCTGGATACCAATGTCGGTAGAATAACAGTACCATCAGCCAGCCTACACAGACTTAAATTTTCTAGAATTAAGGTACTATAAGATTGAAGTTAAGTTCTTTAAAATGAAATTAAAAAAAAAAATTAAGTTAAATTTTAACAAAAAAAAATCGACACAAAGTTTTCGGGGTACCTAAAGTTTTAAAGATTTCCTGTAAATAAACAACTTCTTTGGAATGTCGAAAAAATAGTACAAAATTTGAACATTTCATTAAAGAGCGTACTTAGTTCTTAATTATATTGTGACGACCTGACAAGACTCCAAAACAAAGTACTATGAGCAAAATGAGAGGAAAAACAATGTCTCCAGTGACAGAAGTGTCACTTTTGACGGAAGAGCGAAAAGTGAAAGAGCGGTTGTCAAGAGCATGAGAAATAAAGATTTAATAGAAAATTGATTTCACGGCTTATTTTGTGTGAATAATTAATCCAGCGAACCCTAAGCTCTCTACAATTGGTGTCAGAAGTGGGATTAATTGAAGAAATATGTCTGTGAAACTGTATGGCGACGATGTCACATCGACATTTGGAGCACCGGAACCTGGATAGCTGAGGAGAGAAGCCAATTCTTCGACAGCGTCTGCAAGCACCTTCATCGACGTGCTGTTCCTCTCCATCACTTTCTTCGTCCTGTTTACGACGCAGACGCTTAGAACGCTTTCTGCGTTCGACTTTCAAATCAAGATTCTCTTCAGTAAGGTCACAGTCGTAGTCTTCCAGTCGGTCGTCCAATTCATCATCATCATTGTAAATCCGTTTCGGGGAACGGCCTGAAGCATCAGGGTCTTCACCATCACTGCTGTCCTCTTCAATCGGGTTATCATCGATGAGATCCTTCAGTTCTTCACGTAACACATCATCGTCATCTTCCTCCTCTTCCTCACTGCTGTCGGCCATAGCTTTGCTCTTCTTGAGTTTCTTCCTTTCATGTGGCTCCAATTCCTCCTCATCGTCAGATTCTTCCGCTTCCGAGTCCCAGAATTCTTTCATACACTGCCTTTGGGCATCCAATTTTTCATTAACCTCTGCAGCTCGCGCATCTAATTTTGCCTTAAACTCTGGAGGTCGCGCGCCCAATTTTGCCATCATCATCTTGAACATCCCCGAAATGTCCAACGCTGGCGAATACTTCCCCGTTACATTGGCACCATCTTGACTGGCTGTTTCTGGCCCACTCGTAAAAGCATCTGTGCCGACATCAATATCCTCTTCCTCTATGCGTGTAAAGATAAAGATCTAGATCGCTTATGTGATGTGCAAACTCCAGAAGAGCTTAAGGGTGTGCACATGCATTTTCTCTTATACTATTCGCATGAGATCCCTAAAATTTAAGAAGAATTCCGTCGTCAGGAAAAGGAAGAATGGCGGCAGGCTAGAGCTGACGCAAAAAGGAGAGCAGTAGAAAATTTGGAAGTAGGTCAAGAACTTCCACCGCCGAACGCCAAGATAAAAGTGGTACATCGTGACCGACTGGCAACTTCGGTTAACCCAGAGGACCAGTGAACTTAGTTCGGGACGAACTAATCTATGCGGATGGTAGTGTGACGAGCTGGCAAGACTCCAAAACAAAGTACTGGAATATTCTGGAACGTACTGAAAAACCGGAGACTATGAGCAAAAAGAAGCGAGAGGAAAAACGATGTCACCAGTGATAGAAGTGTCACTTTTGACGGAAGAGCGAAAAGTGAAAGAGCGGTTGTCAAGAGCATGAGATATAAAGACTTAATAGAAAATTGATTTCACGGCTTATTTTGTGTGAATAATTAATCCAGCGAACCCTAAGCTCTCTACAATTGATGTCAGAAGTGGGATTAATTGAAGAAATATGTCTGTGAAAGTGTATGGCGACGATGTCAGATCGACATTTGGAGCACCGGAACTTGGATAGCTGAGGAGAGAAGCCAATTCTTCGACAGCGTCTGCAAGCAGCGATAGAGGAAGAGGATATTGATGGCGGCACAGATGCTTTTACGAGTGGGCCAGACTGTCCGGGTGGAGAAGAAACAGCGAGTCAAGATGGTGCCAATGTAGCGGGGAAGAATTCGCCACCGTTGGACATTTCGGAGATGTTCAAGATGATGATGGCAAAATTGGGTGCGCGACCTCCAGAGTTTAAGGCAAAATTAGATGCGCGAGCTGCAAAATTGGATGCGCGAGCTGCAAAGGTTAATGAAAAATTGGATGCCCAAAGGCAGTGTATGAAAGAATTCTGGGACTCAGAAGCGGAAGAATCTGAGGATGAGGAGGAATTGGAGCCACATGAAAGGAAGAAACTCAAGAAGAGCAAAGCTATGGCCGACAGCAGTGAGGAAGAGGAGGAAGATGACGATGATGTGTTACGTGAAGAACTGAAGGATCTCATCGATGATAACCCGATTGAAGAGGACAGCAGTGATGGTGAAAACCCTGATGCTTCAGGCCGTTCCCCGAAACGGATTTACAATGATGATGATGAATTGGACGACCGACTGGAAGACGACGACTGTGACCTTATTGAAGAGAATCTTGGTTTGAAAGTCGAAGACAGAAAGCGTTCTAAGCGTCTGCGTCGTAAACAGGACGAAGAAAGTGATGGAGAGGAACAGCACGTCGATGAAGGTTCACCCCGTGAGGCTATAGCCGAACAGCTATTCGACGACGAAGACGATGTTGAACGCCGTTCTGAACGTAGTCACAGGGAAACTGATGCGGCAAAACATTTCAATGATGATGAGGAATCGGAGTCTAATGCTGAGGATTTTATTGTAAACGACGAAGGAAGGCCAATTGCTGAGAAGAAGAAGAAAAGACGACTTATATTCACTGACGCGTTATTGCAAGAACTCAGGACAGTTTCGGTGTAGATTTCGACTATGAGGATTTCACTAATTATGACGAGGATGGATATGAACCCGAATACGAACCTAGTGAATTGGAAAGGGGTCACTTTACTGATTTGGACAATGAAATCCGTAAAACCGATATTCCTGAGCGAATGCAATTGCGCGAAGTTCCGGTTACGCCTCTTCCAGAGGGACCCAATGAACTACAAGATGAAGTTGAATGGATTTACAAACAGGCGTTTTGTAAATCAACTGTTTCCGAACAAGAGAGATCAACGGATGTTAGAGGTCGAGACCGCTATTGTAAGCCACCACATACGGGGGGAAAGATCAAACAAGCCCTAGATTGTAGGCGTAATCAACGGCTAGACGTGCCGTTGATTGCGTTCTATGAAGAAGAACACGTGAAACCAGAATTAACGTGCGACGATCTAAGGAGAGAGTCTATTACTACGACGCACGCTGGTGTTTACTGTCAGCTCCAAAGAACAGACCGCTCTAGTTATTTGAAAAGATGCGGAACTACCAGTTGGATACGCTTATGAAATCGATAGATGCTCCAATACCAGATGATACGCGTGTAATTAAAGATAAAGATCTAGATCGGTTATGTGATGTGCAAACTCCAGAAGAGCTTAAGGGTCTGCACATGCATTTTCTCTTATACTATTCGCATGAGATCCCTAAAATTTAAGAAGAATTCCGTCGTCAGGAAAAGGAAGAATGGCGGCAGGCTAGAGCTGACGCAAAAAGGAGAGCAGTAGAAAATTTGGAAGTAGGTCAAGAACTTCCACCGCCGAACGCCAAGATAAAAGTGGTACATCGTGACCGACTGGCAACTTTGGTTAACCCAGAGGACCAGTGAACTTAGTTCGGGACGAACTAATCTATGCGGATGGTAGTGTGACGAGCTGGCAAGACTTCAAAACAAAGTACTGGAATATTCTGGAACGTACTGAAAAACCGGAGACTATGAGCAAAAAGAACCGAGAGGAAAAACGATGTCACCAGTGACAGAAGTGTCACTTTTGACGGAGGAGCAAAAAGTGAAAGAACGGTTGTCAAGAGCATGAAAAATAAAGATTTAATAGAAAATTGATTTCACGGCTTATTTTGTGCGAATAATTAATCCAGCGAACCCTAAGCTCGCTACAATATACTTTTTTAAAGTTTTATAGGTTTATCCTTCCTTAACTTTTTTTTTATTTTATACAGCGCTGAGTCAGCAAAAAAAATTATAATAATAAATAAGGTGTTTCGTACTCTTGAAAGTTCAATTAAAATGATGTTAAAAGTCCAAAATAATAGGATTGTTTTATCACCTTTAAAAACACTGAACAAAAATTACTCATTTTGAGGCGTCTAAAGGGTTTTCGCCCATTAAGGTAATGCTTTTACGCTTTATTTTAATGCTCGAAGATGAATCCATGCTGTTGCAATTTACGCTCCGAAATGTTTTACCAAACCATTTGAATCCAGGTGTATTTAAATCTTATACTCCTAGCACAATACTGTTTGAAAACCTTGCGGCTGACGGAAGCATTTAATTACCAACGAATCTGGAATCAGCTCTATGTACTTTATTGTTGGTTTGCCGTTCAAAGACCCTTGTAGATAAAATATGCAATGCAATACACTCAATACAGAAGAGCCCTTAAATCAGTAAATTGCGCGATATTCAAATGCTGAATATATAATGTTGACGCTACAACAAAGCGCCATTGTTTTGATTCCCCATCTGACTGTGGCTCTTGTTAGCAAGGTAATCACCAAATTGTCACCAGTCGAATATTGTTTGGACTACACTTGACATAATGAGAGGCAATCACATAGATGCGCATCATTGCCCGGAATCAGGTGCAGATAATTAAGAGCTTCAAGGTGCAAGACTAATTACATTCGAGTTAGTAATTTATTGCTGCCTTCTGTATTTGATCTGATACATGCATCCAAAAGGTGTCAGGTGCACAGGCATCGAATCGAAAGACTAGGGGGTTAAAACTAATTTAGATTTTAATTTTTACAAAGAGGCGGTAATCACTTTTATTAGCATATAATTAATCATGACCGATTTCGGAGCATGTTCCACCAATAACTTGACGCATTCGGTTCACCTTTAAAGAGATTACAAGGAACTTTACACTATTTTAGCGAAATTTGTAATATGGCAATAACTATCAATTTATAAGCAGGTTGACTCCAAAACAAGTCTCAAAATCACGTATGCCGACCCAATTACCGGCTAAGGAAAAATACTACCATACAAATAACACGAACTAGCTAGAAACATAAAAAACGAAAGGTGAACGCCCGCTCCAATCAGTGCAACAAAAACAGTGGCGAAAGTAATAAACATTAATTAGCAAGAACACAGAAAAGAACCGCTTCTTCCTCACCTATTGTGTTGAATAAATTTAACTCATTTTTCTTAACGCATTGATTTGCAAAAGACAAAAAAGTACAGGTAAGCGTTTTTGCAATAGTAGACTAAATGATAAGCCTATTTTAACATATTACATCTTGATGTAATTTACTGGCTCTGTATTAGCTCTGTATTATTTTGTTTTCCATACAAACATGTTACATTTCGGTGTACAGTATTTTTATTTTTTTATTGTTTCTACTTTAAACAAAATTTACAAATAATATCAGATTATAAATTAAAATAATTATTTGAAGTAAAAGGAGAAAGAAAGAGCTATAGGGATAAAAACAGAAAGAAAAGGCGTTTAGGCCATTATATCTAAGAGCGACGTGTAGTCCTATCTTCGACAATAAGGCACCACCAAGAAGGGTGAATAACATGTCTATCCAATTTATATCGTTCGCCAATTGCTATGCTAAATGGTAAGGGGTCCCCGAGGTGAGATATGTTGTTATTATGCAGTGCTCCTTTGTCCCTAGCTCCACGGAAAGCATGTTATATGATAGGGACTCCATAACTGTTTTGGTTGCCGCCTTGTTTGTCTAATGGAACAAATGCTTCGAGGGGAGTGAATCCGCTTTGGAGAGTACTCTCCAGGTATGGATCGTTAGTATAGAAAGCTCCCGAAATCAAATTGTTCTCATTGGCCGTTGCTCTTGCAATTTGGAAGGGTATACTTTTAATTATGAAGTTATCTATCCTGTTTAAGCATGCCGTGTTATACAGGTCTTTATTAGGATAAAAGTTTGTATACTGCGATTCTGGCGTTCTGTAGATTCGGAGTCAGGAACGCGGACATTGTCTTTCAAATACACGAAGTTTTTCCATATAGTAAGGGGCTATGTTGGGGGGATGGGGGCGAACACACAGGCACACAGGGCAACGTTTCTGATTGCTTTCAACCCTGCGAAGGCCAGGACGGTCCTTGTCCCTGTTCAATCCAAGTTGACATGCAGTCTCCACGTGACACCCCTGGATAGCTACTATGGCAGCCGCCAAGTAGCGAACCTATGCATGCAGCGACATCCTGAGAAAGGTTGGTGCAAGGCTAATAACCCTGCCCGTAAAAACAAATAACAATGGAAAATATAACAAGCCTCGGATATGGACCGGATACACGACGACGACCACGGAAACGAAAATGGCTAAACGATTTAAAAATTTTCTAATGGAACGTCCGCTCACTATACAGAACTAGAGCTGCACAGCAGCTAGCCGATGACAAGAAATAAGATGGACGGGAGTGGTGTTATTCGAAGAAACGAGTATGGCATTTATTACAGCTGTCACGCAAAACACCATGTGCTCGGGGTAGGCTTTCTAGTCGTCCAAAAACTGAAGCCTGCCATCATTGGCTTTAATGGCTATGCACTCTTCGCGTGCGAGGCAAGTTTAAGAACATAAGCATCATAAACGTTCACGGACCTACAGAGGAATCTCCTGACAACAAAAAGAAAGAATACTATGAGAACGTCGAACGGGCCCTCAATGCCTGCCCAAGATACGATGTGAAAATCGTTCTTGGGGATTTGAACGCGAAAATAGGTCTGGAGCCGGTTTTCATGCACTACGCAGGTTCCCATAGTTTGCATGAGAACACTAATGACAATGGACTACGAGTCATCGAACTGACAGCATCAAAAAACTTGGTCGGTGCAAGTACCAAGTTTTTGCGTAAAGACATCCACAAAGCCACCTGGGTATCACCTGATGGAGCCACTTGCGACCAAATTGACCAAGTGTTGATAGATCGCCGCCACTCCTCGAGCCTGATGACGGTACGAACGTACCGAGGCGCCAACGTCGACTCTAATCACTATCTTGTTGGTACAGTTTTCCGAACGCGGATTGCCTTACGGAGACGTATTGTATCCGCGGATCAGGTTCGAATCAAAATGGCTGCCTTACGCAATAAGAATACCATTAACACCTTTGGTCATGCGGTAAGACTCGCCCTCGGAGAGCTCGACGTAGGGAGAGTAAGTTCTGGGGCCAGAATGCTGGGCGTAGGAGAGAAATGGACACGCCCTAAGAATACTGTCATTAGTACTGCCAACTCCATCTTAGGCAGTAGTCGTAGAGATCCGAGCGACTGGTTTGATGATGAGTGCAAACTAGCGACTGACGTAAGAATGCTGCTAACGGGGTAATGCAGCAGTCTCATAGGACGCGGGTACGCGAGGAGAAATAGAAAGAGCTCAGAAGATCTGAAAAAAGACGACAGACAAAAGAAAAGTGCCTGGGAAAAAAACCTTGTCTGTGAAATAGAGAAAAGTAGAGAGCGAGGTGCGCACCAGGCGCGGAAGTTCTACCAAATAATCCGCAGTATGACGCGGTACACACCACGCTGCACTTACTGCAAGGATAAAGAGGGTAATCTGATCACCGATCCTGAGGGCATTCTGGAGCGATGGCAAGTGCTTAGGGCGCGGGTACGCGAGGAGTAATACAAAGAGCTCAGGAGATCTGAAAAAAGACTTCACAGACAAAAGAATATTGCCTGGAAAAAAAACCTTGTCTGTGATATAGAGAAAGTAGAGAGCGAAGTCCGCACCAGGCACGGAAGTTCTATCAAGTAATCCGCAGTATGTCGCAGTATACACCACGCTGCACTTATTGCAAGGAAAAAGAGGGTAATGTGATCACCGGTGCAGAAGGCATTCTGGAGCGATGGGAAGTGCACTTCAATGAATTACTAAATGGTCATCTCACAGAAGAATTGGAGGGTCCACCAATCCAAAATCAAGACTAAATGCTGCTGTCACCAAGCATTGAGGAAACATTAAAAGCCATAAGACAGCTCAAACCAAAAATAACCCCCGAAGCTGATGGCATAAAAGCTGAGCTGATCACACAAGGAGGGGCCGCCTTACATCACGCAATTCATGAGATCGTGGTGCACGTATGGGAGCAAGAGGAGATGCCGGAAGATTGGCGTCGTGGAATAATTTGCTCCATACATAAGAAGGGAGATATCACAGGGTGGAGCAACTATAAGGGTATAACATTGCTGAGTACCGCATATAAGATACTCTCCACTATCCTACAAGTCCGAATTGCTCAATATCAGTGTGGCTTTATGCCAGGCAAATCAGCGACTCATCAGATATTCATCTTTAGTCAACCGATGGAAAAACGGCTGGAATTTAAGATTCCATCATATCATCTATTTAAGGCCGCCTATGACAGCATAGCCAACGTAGAACTATATAATGCCATGAGAGAGTTCGGCTTCCAAACAAATTGATACGACTTTGTAGGTTGACCATGACCAACGTAACTAATCAAGTAAAAATAGCGGGATTGCTGTCCAAACAAATAAACATCTTTAATGGACGCCGACAAGGGGACGGTCTGGCCTGCTTCCTCTTCAACCTGGCGTTGGAGAAAGCAATCCGTGACTCTGGCGTCACAACTAGAGGGACTATTGGGACTACCAAAACCAGCGAGATACGTGCCTATACAGATGACATCGACATGATCGGTAGATCCGAATCGACTGCACAGCACTCCTTCACCCAGATCGAGCAGGGGGCACAGAAACGGGGACTGCACATTAATGAGGGAAAACTAAGTACATGGTGGCAATTTCTGCAAAGAGAAGACCTAACGTTGGTCAAACTATCAGGGTAGTGGAGCACGAATTTGAAGTAGTGGAATCCTTTAACTACCTTGGGTCAATAGTATCAGCCGATAAAAATATGGAAGAAGAAATACGCGAACGGCTGATCAAATCCAACAAAGCCTACTATGGTCTATCAAGCCTCTTTAAAGTCCGAAATTTATTCAGAACATCCAAGCTACAACTGTAGGAGACCATGGTCTTACCAGTACTCATGTATGGATCCGAGACCTAGGTGCTCAATAAAAGGCACTCTGGTCTTAAGATCTTAAGGAAAATTGTTGGCCCCGTATGTAAGGAAAGACGATTCCGGAAACACTACCACCATGAGTTGTGCGCGATCTACGTTAAAGGTAATGTCGCGAGAAACATCAAGCTCGGTAGGCTCCGGTGGGTGGGACACCTAGCTTGAATGAGCGAAGAAGAGCCTACTCGGAAAGTCCTTTCTGGAAGAATTTACGAAGGAAGAGAGCGCGGCAGGCCTTGTCTACGGTGGAGGGATAGTGTAGCCCAGGACGCCCAGAGCCTGGGAATGCCAAACTGCATGACATCGGCTCGAAATCGGAACCGGTGGAGAGATTTGTTAAATAAGGCCAAGACCGGATCGCGGTTGTAATGCCGATGATGATGATGATGATGAGATATAAACAAAATAGACGCATGTCTGATATTAGAAACACATTTTACCAGGCAATCCTCTACCAAATTCAGAGGATATAAAGTCCAACCCACAGTCACCTTGAAAATGCAGCATATTTTTCACTAGCAGCGAACAAAATTCGAAGCAGAGGACATCCATGCTACAGCAGTCAGTGTTAACACCAAAACCATTAATAACATAGTAGTTAGTTTGCACACTCTTCCAAAATACAATATCAAGTGTGAAAGATATGGGGTATTTTTCAAAAGCATTGGAAACCGATTCATCAAAGGCAGGACTCCAATAGAAACCACATTCATCGGGGATTGAGACTTATAAAAACTTGAGGAAAAGAAAAAGAGCTACTAAAAGTGTTTCGAGCATATACCAACGCGTAACATTACATATTGGCCCAATAAAATCCCCGACCAAATAGACTTTTATATAATATATTTCAAGTAACTACATAAAAATCGAAGATATTCTTGAGTTAAAAGTTAACAGTATAAAACAAAAACTTGTTTTTATATGTTGTAATCCTGCGATCTTCCGCAAGAAATGATTTATTTATTTATTTTAACGTGGGGGTCAAGGGGCTACTTAAGGAGACTTGCTTACATAAATAAATTTCATAACTTACGATCTAACTTAAATTAGCTTAATTAGGTATAATATATACAAACGAAAGAAAAGAGAAGGAGGGCAACGCTCGACAAGGGACTGAAAAGCGTGCAACAGGATTCGATCACCGGATGCGGACAGGCGAACGAATCCACGGATCTCTGGGAATATGCCAGTGATCGGCAAAATTCTGATTTGGCATTTCCATCGTTGGGGCGTGTATATTGCGACGTTCCGTGAGAATAGTAACTCTTAGGAAAGGCGAACCTATAGCGCTGATTCAGCGCCCCGAGATGCTATTTTTCTTTTCTCAATCGGGTCCATCAGCCAAGGTCCGAAAGATGCTCAAGGAGATCTTCAAACCATTTCACGAAACCTATAGCTTAATGGGGTGATATTTCACCGGGCGGAGGTATAGCGTTTGTGGCATAGTGAAGAGCGTGAGATTCGAACCGACGCTATCACGATTAGAATCACTAAAACATAGAACCAAAGCTCAACGCATCAGGCCACTGCCGCGTGTACGAATTCGATTTCTAAACTCAAGTACATTCGACCGATGTGGAAATGCTACACTATTGCTACGGTATACGGCTTTAATGGATGTGTTTTTGGTGGTATTGTTGTTCACTATTGGTCGTGTGTATCTGCTTGAAACGCCACATCACTCCCTTCCCAGTAACTTTCGTTCCGATCAACTTTGAAAATGCGAACGACTGAGCGAAGAGCGAGCGAGAGAATGTCAGAGCAAGCGAGAGAACCGGTGCTCTGCGTAGAAGTCGTGTGATTATATAATCATATTGATACTCGTTTGCAAGTGGTAAAGTTCTGTGTGCGCATGGGAGTGTGCGCTATATCGTCCAGATCACGTCGGGGTCACCAGTTATAACGTTTTGCGACGATAGTGAAGAGCGTGTGATTCGAGCTGGCGGTTGGAATTACTAAAGGATAGAACCAAAGCTCAACGCATCAGGCCACTGCCGCGTGTGCGAATTCGATTTCTTAACTCAAGTACACTCAACTGATGTGGAATTGTTATGGTATCGCTATGGTATACGGCTCTGATCATCATCATCATCGGCACTACAACCGGGAGCTGGTCTTGGCCTTATTAGCAAGTCCTGTCGCTTGTTAAATTTTCCATGATAATTTGTTTTTCCGGGCAAGTCATTAGTCTTGCGCCAGAGGCTCCCCGACGGGCAATCAAACCCCGGTCTCCCACGTGACAGGCGGGGATACTAACCACTATACTATCGAGGAGCGGCTCTGATGCTTTTTGCTTATTCGAATTTCCTTTCGGTGTTCTTCACTTTTGTATATTGTGTGTGTATCTGTTAGAAACGCCACAGGTGGGCTTCGGGACCCCACCTACCACTCAGTAATTTTGCCGAACTCCACAATGGCAAAAGTCATCAATTGAACCTAGGTTGGCACAATCAAACACAAGACGCAACCTTCTTATCAACTCAGCCCTTGAGGCGGAAAATATTATGATCTAACGTGAGGTATGATATCATAATCATATTGATACTCGTTTGTAAATTCGTTTCGTGGTTTATATCGAATGAAATGGTGAGTGAGAGGATATAAATGAAGTTTTAAATAAAAATTAAATTTTAAGTGGAAGAATAAAAATTAAACAGCCGAGCAGGGGAACTACTGTGTGCCAGCTTTGACAGCGCCCCCACAATCTTTTGTTGGGATGAATAATTGGGCGCCAGTTTTCGTGTCGCACTCACGATCTTTCGCGGGTGTAGCAATACTTAGGGAGGGTTTCACCACGCCTTTAAAAGGACGAGGGTCTCTTTGATAGACCACAGTCAGAGTAGTCACTATTAAAACACATACACGAACCCTAAAACGTTCTATTGTAGAACTTTGGTTACTACCTGTCGCAGTGGAAAACTCCAAATAATCCCAATTCTACGTAAATTTCAACGGTCGCATCGAATCGTCGAGGTGGGCGAAATGTTTCTTAATGTTAAATTGAGCGTCATATACAATTAAATTTGTGGGAACAATTGTAATAGAAGTAAGAGAAAATTCGTAACAGTTTACTTTGTAATAGTCAGAGAATTGCTCGGCGCGCAAGCATCACGTGCTTGCCACTTTTGAAAATAAAAACGTGTGCGGAGTTGTGTCATCGGAAGAGTGCTCACTGATTATGTATTTATTATTTGTAGACCAATTATTTAATTAAAACTTTCTTTTCTAGTTGCTCAATATTTTGACATCTAACAATTATTCCAACTAACAGAGATCTTTAGATTTATGGTCCTTCAAGCCAGATCAGGTGTCAATTTGAGTAGTTAGCGGTAAACAGTAGTAATGTAAATATGTGAAAGGGTACTCACCATTTGTTGCTGGTTCTTTGGCTTCTTGACCAGATCAGGTACTTTGAATGATGTTACTGCTTCAATGACATCAGCAAGAAGCAATCCATCTCTGCAGTCTGCCGATAAGTCGGTGACTTTCTTTTTCGACTTAGCGCGGTCTAGATAGTAATTCGCCCAGTCGGTGTATATCTGCAAAGAAAGGATAACGTGGAACATCATCGAAGAGATAAGAACTATTTCACAAAAGAAAATAACGCCAACAAATAAAAAACGATGAAATGAAGAAAAGTTTAGTTGGAGAGCAGTGTGTTTCTAAACTTTGCTCAATTAAGGAGCCAACCATCACAGTTAACGTGAAATGGAACGCGCCACATGTTTAGTTCTTGCTCCTCTGATTAGTCTGCTAATGTGTTCTTAATGTACCTTCTGCTGTTGAGTTTAAATTGCATTCACCATAATTTTTTCTTTATTAATATGTTTACACATCTGCTGTACTTTATTTGCTCGTTTCGAATTGGAAAACTAAATATGATATCCTTTGGCACTTCCTATCGTGGTAAGTAACAAGTAAAAGGGGAGCTGAGTTTCGTCCGTAAACTTAACTTAATAAAATCGAAAGAACTTCATCATCGGAAGTCAGTAATATGAACAGCAAACAACATAAACGTAAGAAACAAACAAAGTTTTGGTCTGTAGGTTTAGAAACCCCAACTGAGCACTAAGATTTCTTTTATTTTATTAATATTGTAATACTTTTTCTGCTTAATTAAAAAGTGGACAACCATTCCAAAGTGGAATTTGTTATATATATGTATATATGGTATAAAAATATATATATATATATATTAAATGTACAACTTTGCGGCCGCCGTTTTTTTCCTAAATTCGAGGCTTTATTGTAAAAAACTGGTTACACATTTATGATTCAAAGTATTGTCCATCGCTGGCCACTATTTTCTCCCATCTTTCGGGCAGCATACGAATCCCGCGTTGAAAAAAACTGGCAGAAAATTAAAACCTCCCGCAAGTGACGAGAATTTGGCGCATTTTCCTATTCCAAGAGAGACGTAAAGTCTCTCTTTGGTGTAACGAAACAGATCTCATAGAGAAGATCGTCACGGTACACATGTATGTGTGTACATTGGTTCTTTTATGGATCAAATCCATGGGAACGAATCTAAAACAAAGAAAAGGAAAATGTGGGTTCATGAGATGTGAGTTCGGCTAAGCAAACAAGCTGAGTCTCATTGGATGCTAATTGGGTTTGTGTTTGCTTATGTAAAAAGGTCAATGGTAAACGGATCCAGGAATTTATGATCTGAGAGTTCAACTGAGTAAAAAAGTTGTAACTCATTAGATTGGAGTTGCATTTGGGATACTTCAAACGATATAGATTGTTTATCGTATCCCCAGAATGCCTGCGGAAGAACAGCGTTTTTTTGTTTGCACATGGTGCGAGTTAGGGCACTTGGCTTCAGCGTCGATTGCGCTAATTATATGCAGCTGCTTGGGTTGTTTATTGTTGGGAGAAAAGGTCGCGAGCCAATGTACATGATTTGTTGTACACATGATGAAGCTGGGAATAGGCGACGCAATGATCATTATCCCTGTGTGGTGGGGATGGTTACATGATATCTGAACCGAATTGTTTTCTTTCGGGGATATGCTGTTTATTCCATAAAGAATTCTTTGTTAGGAAAAGTTTGCCGATACGTAAATGCATTGGAAACTGCCCTTGTAGATACAATTCTTTTTAGGAATTTTAGGTAATGCTTGTATGCATTAATGTCTTTGGAAAAGGAAATGTTTTCAGGTGCTGGTGATTGGGATGTAAATATGGGTTGCGGATATGGGGGGTTCTTCAGGTGAGCTTCGAGAACCCCCACAGCATCATCAAGAAATTTTAAGAAAATGGACATGTGGTGGCTTGCGGCATGTGCCAGAAATTGGCAAGCTACAGCTTGTAGCATTTTTCGGTAAATCGACATGTTGCGACTTTTGTCATTCTCCGTCCTGCGGAATTGAACTTGGCGTCGCTAACACTAATCAATGGACTGGGTTTTCACACAATATTGCTGTATGTGACCCATTTGTCATCCCCAGCCAGCACTAATCTAAGAAATAGCTTGATTCCATTTCGTCTAAGATCATGTTTTTTTGTTTAGGTCATTTTATGTGAAATCTAAACATCGATCGTCTTTTTGAACACATGTTTATACAGATCGTTTAAAACAATCTGCAGTTAATTTGTAGCTTCTAGGCGACAACAAGCGTATACCTTTAACATCGAAAATAGCGGAACTATTATACATTGATGAAACCACAATTACGTCTGATTGGCTGTGATAGTATCGAGATCAGAAATAACAATCCCAATTTCAGCCGTTTGCTATTATCAAAACAAAAGCGCACTATAAAATATATTGTTGTTTCTTTTGTTTAATTTCCATATTTTACACCATATGACTAGCAACTGAATCAACCAATCACAGAACTGTCAAGGAATAACTTTTATTTCCCAGTGTCACTGTTCCAATGAGCTGAAATGTGAACTTATTTGATCAATATTTTACGAGATATGCCTAGCAATAAAGCTATGGATTTTTTTTTTCCTCTAACTAATTCAAGGATTGTATAATAGAATTATAATATTGTAATTTTGGTCTATGGGCAATTGTACCATGGCAATAATGTACTGTTGTGCTTTTGTAATACTGTGCCAATATTCTTTATATGATTATTGTGTGCATATCACTAGCGTTACTTGATCTTAAAAGGTATCTGCACTACAATACACAAATGTACTAAAGAATCCAATGTAGACCTAAATTGTTATATTTCCGCCTAAATAAGTTACATCAAATAAGAACCGAGAGGACTGCTCCAATCTTCTTTCACATACATTACATCCTTTCTTCACTCACTCAACCATGATCTCGTGCTCCATATGCACAATTGAATATTCACTTGATGTACCACATACTCGTGTGGAGACTTTTGTTACTTGCATCCACTTGTTACCAGTGTGTGGTTGCGAAAGGACTAGAATTGTCTGAAATATCTCTTAAACGAAGAGTGCAAAGCAGACAATTGTACACAGAATGTGCATCCACCATCGTCTCAAGCTGCTCCTAAATGCACAACGTTTTTGTAATGCACAAATGCATTTGCGATGCACCGCATGAGACTGTTTTCTACATCCTTTGACGACGCAAATGAAAAAGCAAAGAACTCGAATCGATGGTGAAACATAAATGCGATTGACTATAGAGATGGTGTTTGTATGGTGAAGGATTGGAATTTACAGCACTGTTGAAGTCTTTGAAGGGCACTTGCCTTTGACAGATACTTAGTAAGAAATACTTTTTAAATGTGATTTTGTTGCATACAAAATTATTATAAAGTAGTCGGTACCTATGTTTTCCAATAGGGATTACTATGTGATACCTGGTAATTGCGTAATGTTTATACAACAATTTGAATTATGAAATTATGCCATTTAAGCAATAATATTTGCTTGAACAATTCATGGATCAGTATACATTTCAACAACCTGTACAAATTACGAGTATTCAAATTCATTACCAAAATTCGCATTCGTTTGTATTAATTATGCGTGGGTAAGCTGCCAATTATTGGCATGTCGGTATAAATGTTTATAAGAAGAACAGTGGAGCGGATGAACCAAAATTTAGAGCCGTGGTACTTGTGTAAGAAAACTGTGGGGATTTATGCGTATATTTATGAGTTTATTCGACGGTATGTTACAGGTGTGAGGTATGTGTGCTACCGTGTGCAACGAAACGACGCCCCATCTAATCGCCGTCACGTTGTAGTGTAGCCGATGTTGACTCCATGAAGCAAAAAATAAAAGTCCTTGCTCTCTCCTTACGGCTAATTTATTTAAAGGAACATAAAGAATCCAATTCACAGCATTTCACTATACAGTACTGTGGTAACTTAAGGCTATGCTGAGGAATTATGCAAACTATTTTATATAATCTTAGTTTATACACACTATTCTGCACAGTGGTAAATTATAGTTGCACATAGGATTTACGCCAGCTATTCTTATATTAACTTAGTTTATATACACTGTAGTGCACTGTGGTAAATTATAGTTACACTTAGAAATTAAGCAAGTTATTTTTGTATTGACTTATTTTATATACACTATTCGACACAGTGGTAAACTATTTTTGTATTAACTTAGTTTATGTACACTATTCGGCACAGTGGTAATTTTATAGTTACAGCAGGATACGAACGCAACGCAACCAAGGTTCTTCTTTAACTTGACACGAATCCTACAATCCGTATTACGCCCGCAACCAAATATCCTGGAACATCGGAACGCTTTCCATGTTTAAGTTTCAACTTGTACGCACTTCAACGGCTGACACTCGACTGACTCTTATTCCTACACAACTCCATCCGTCAGATCATCATCATCATCGGCACTACAACCGGGGACCGGTCTTGACCTTGTTTAGCAAGTCCTAAGGCTTGTTAAATTTTCCATAATGATTTATTTTTTCTGGGCAAGGTCATTAGTCTTGCGTCAGAGGCTCCCCGACGGGGAATCGAACCCCGGTCTCCCGGGTGACAGGCGGGTATACTAACCACTATACTATCGAGGAGCCCAATCCGCCAGATACCCAAAAGGAAAACCAAGGAAAGGAAACGAACAGAAAAGAAGGCAGACTTTGCCTCCCATGCGTGGTCCTCTTGCGGCGATCTCCAACCGTCGGTTCCAGTGGTGCAGCGCACACACAGATATCATACAGGGATGCGAGCAACCACTGCAGCTGCGACGAATCAAAATGCTACCGTGTTCCTACACCACACAGCTCGCAACTGACGATCGACACGACGGACAACCGTAGTACCGTCGACAGGGCCGCATGCAATGCTGTATTAGCAGGAAATCGGATGTTACTCCTACAGTCGCACGCACAGAGTCCGTGTAGGTGATTATTTCATCGCCCGCCATGATGTCGCATGTTGTTGGTGCTAGATTGTTTCGGTTCTCCGTATGCAACTAGGCATGGTCCATTAATTACCTGTGGCATGGTTTTACGGCGGCAATGCTTGCTGAGGATGGAACCAGAAACATTATCTGCACGTGTGCTATGCTATAAGGCAGGGAATGTGTGCGTCCAACATATTAGGTTTGTATTGGCCGTACCAAGATGCGACCGTTTATTTCAACATGAGAGGGTTACTTGGTGATATTACCCGTGGTTGGAATATTTTTCGTTGGCCTTCGGCGCCAAGCGTCACTTCTTGGTGTGTGTCGCATGTTGGTCGGTTGCTACCGAGGATTGCTGTTATGCAACGCATAGCCAAACGATTCATTGTGCAGGAAACTTTTGATCCGGGTTAAATGAAATGCGACGCATGCGAAAGCCAGATTTCTGCCTGTTTCTGTTGCCAGGCGGTGGCATGACATCCTGTGCTCTTAGGTGCCTTCTTCGCACGCATGTGGAATCGGGATAATGTCCGTTACCTTGGTTATGTACTCCTTCTGTTCGGGTGCCTCCAAACCATGGCACCACAGAGCAGTGGAGTTGGTTAAAACGCTACAAACCCATTTTTAGTACCCAGTCACAATGCGATGCAGAAATATTTTCCATCAATAAACAGGTGTCATTCAATGTCCCTCGGCATTATCTCGTATGACACTCAATTTACTTGCTTCTGAATCATGTCCATCGTTTTAAGGCGTTTTGAAATGACATCTTGAGTCACACCCAATGCTCATGGAAATTCTTCTTCATTTTGACACGAGTGTAGAAGTTATGATATCAAACCTCCCCACGTAAAATTTCATAATAATATTCTATTTGTATTTAAATTAGTAATCTTTCAAACATTTATTGTGGTAAATATGATTAAATATGCCATACTGTGGCACCACGCAACATGATCCGAGATCATCGGTTCGGCTGACGGCACGATTCCCATGACACGTCGCCATATGCATGTGCTAACGCTGGAAATGCCAGATCAGCACTTTGCTGATCACTGGCATGTCTCCAGCTATTTATTTTTCCTTATTTGTATATATCGTTCCTTTGTATATATGTATTTTAAGTAAGTAAGCTAAGGAGGTAAGTTATTGTAATATTGTACTTCAGTCTTGAGAAAGATTTCGTGTGCCACTCGTTAAATGGTAAATACCTGTAAGTCTTAAGATATATTACGTGGGTGCAACTTATGGCCCCCACATTAAAATAAATAAATCACCGTCTCTCGCGGAAGATCACGGAGAACAACCCAAAAGGTGAACAGGTGTTGTAGCGCGTTGTAACTAGTGGTGATGAGGGTGCTCCGTATTACACGAGGTGTTAGCTTATGTCACAACCGCGGAGCTCAGTTTCGATTACATGAGCTGTGACACCAGAAATACTGGTCAGAAATCAAGAGAACAGTACAACAGTATTGCTCTTGTTCAGAAACAGCAGAAAAAGTCCTGGAGAGAACAGGAGCGACAATAACTTTTGACGAGAGCAGAGGAGAAGATTCGCGGTGAGCGATCAAGAACAAAAATACGGATCGCACAAAGGATCGAAGAGGTGACGGTGCTTAAAAGCGAAGAGGTGATCATATTTTCCTTAATATGCATAAATTCTCATATCCATAGTAAATACGAAATTTTCCTGTTAATTTTCCAATACAAATTAATGTTAATCAACTTGGGACATATTTTGTAAAAGACTTAACAAAGCATTTGTTTCCTCAGATTAATCAGATTGTTATCCATCGGTTTTACCCAAAAAGACTTGTTTTGCCCAATCCGGATGGGCAGGCATAGCCAAAAATGATCAATTAAGGAAGGAATCAAGAAGTATATAGCAATAAAGACTGAACCACAGTCATTAAATACATTAACACAATAAAGAACATTGAATTGTACATACAAATAAAATTTTAAATAAGTAAACGAAAAAGCAACAAAAGATCAATAAATAAATGAAAATGAGATAACAAAAAACAAATAGCACATCCGCCTCTGATTTAATACATTGGGAGTTTAACCCAACCGACAAATACATTCCACAAACAGCTACACATCACACTGAAGAAACATTTTTCTTTTTTTAATTTTTTTCTAGACCTAGCAATGTCTCTTACTTTGCATTACATTTTCTTCCACTCGACTGTGCTATGGGGTTGAAACCACTCACAACACGAACTTTCACTAATAGCAAATCTCATCATATACAAGTATTTGTGAGCATTCGACAAGCCTCAGCCGCAAATTTGTTTATATTAAAGCAGAAAATTCAAACCACTCATAAATGACACGATTTTACTCGTACACCAACATTTTTGGTCGAGAATAACTTTATTATGCAAACGGAAGTCGACTAATGTCTCAATGACATTGTATCGCCCAAGTTTGTTGCATGACACCTAAAATATATTTATGTCGCTTACCACTTACCACAAAAGCCCTTTATAGGAAAACGGCATGCAAAATTGTTCACCTTATATATTCTATATATACCAATACATACCTTTTTATAGTCGCATCCGTTATTTAATGACACATTGTCATCAGATCCTCGATATCCGACGCATCCACCCAGCATTTTATTCCCTAGAATGTCACTTATTCACACCATTTTCATAATAAAGACTTTCGATCTGCCGACTCCTATGTCAACATATTGAGAATATATTGAGGACACATGGACAACAATTCATCATTGCACTGATTCAAGTCAAAGCGTTTTCCAACACCACCAAATCCTCCCCCTTTTCCACTTCGAACATTGAAAATTAGTCAATTGTGATATCCTCTTCGAGTTTCCTATCCATCCAATCAGTTCCCTCCCCTTCTTAACTTAAAAATACCTAAATGCTGCGATTCAACTATCCTGTTGCCTTCCCACCTGACCCTTCCTATCACGACCGGCCTTCACTGGAATCCCGAAAACGTTATGATTTCCATTTTCGAAACGCCAGCAAAGTCTGTCATGAATAAATGAAAATTTGTCCTTTATGGGAGTTGTTCGCACCCAACTCACAGTTCATAAATATTTACCCTTCTCACGTCGACTGGCGACAGATAAGGGCAGCCAAAGCATCCATGCAATCCATTTCGCCCCCACGCACACGATCCCGGGTATTTTTGTAGTCAGCATTTTAAGCTACGAAAACATTTTCTTTTCTATTCCATTGGTGTTCTTTCCTAATTGAATCCTTCGTCAACAATTTCGGATGCAGGTATCCTGACAGTAAGGGAGCGTTTGCCTATCATCTAAACCAGCACCGGTCACAGCATACTTATTAGGGTTAAGTTATGTGTAAAATTTCCATTAGCAAATCAATTTGGTCAGAAACGAGTATATGCGGTTGGGGATCAAAAGTGACGATGGCGGAGGACTGCAGTAGTCAGTAGCTGAAGGATGTTCCAAGTATCCCCGCCAATATTGCTTTGACTGTGTTTGAGTTTGAAATTGATGGGAAAGTTCTGTGAGATTCTATTGAAAGTGTTGGTAACGTTCTAATAGATTTGTCGACTGCAAGTATATTGAAAGGAGTGTATCAGAAATGATAAAGCGGTATAAAACGGTACATGGAAAGCTGGTGCAACACGTTTAATGAATGTTAAGGAGTAACCTGTCATGATGGGATATTTTGGATATGGAGGAGGTGAGAGGAATTGTTGGTAAATGAAATAGACTTTGTAAAGTTCCGGTTTTGCTATTAGTTTGGCTGGTTTGAAGTACTTTTCGAGCGAGCGCCTTTCCCCACAGACTTTTCAGTTTTATCCTTGAAAAACACCCACATGTTGCACGACATGTTAAGCTAATACTTCCTGTCTTCATAAATTTGCACTGAGTCAGAATTTATATGCTTACTGACGACACCATGATTAGAGCCGCTGACGATTACGATTGTGGTCCTACATGAGTATTTCCTATGGGACATATTTAAAAACTTCAGTTTCATGGATGTGTGGGGGTTCTCTATATCACACGGAGAAACAACCTACAATTCTAACCAACCTTGTCCGCTAACAGCGCGTCACCTTAACCCACCTCGCCATGCAAAATCCGCAATAGCATACATCCCAAACTTTGCAATAAACACACTACAAAACCCGCAACAGAATACAATTCAACAGAATATATTCTAAATCATCCTCACATTCATTTTCCCAAAATTGCTTTTGTCAATTCTTTATCTAAACCATACCCCTTGCTTGCGACCAAGCAATTCCAATTTCCGCCGAAAACCACTGCGGTTCATTTCCTCCTTAAATCATACTTCTCGTCAGCGACCAAGCAATCTTAGTTTCTCCGAAATTCATATGCTGTTATAAAACGCCAACCACCAACTATACCGAGCCGCATACATTTCCCCGAAATTACTTCGGTTAATATCTTATCTAAACGATATTCCTTGCCTGCACCCAAACAATTCCCAATTTCCCAAGAAAACCACTTCGGTTCATTTCCTCCTTAAACTATACTTCTTGCCTGCAACCAAGCGACAGCTAATTTTCCACGAAACATTCACAACGATCAAAACCCCTGATCATACTTTGCTATGCCAATTTCCCGGTATACACAACCAACGAATCCAACTCACCTTATACGGCGAGGATTCGCTGGAACTGAATTCTTATGCAAGCATAGCAACTCTTCTCGAAATTCCTCTTAAGTGGCAGTGAGTTTATTTTAGCTATGACTCCACTGCCACGGCGCGATGAACTTTCGCTTTCATTAGTCACTTGATATCCACCCGCCAAACGGCGCCCAACCACAGGAGCGACACTGAGTCGCTTTACAACCACTACCCGGTCAAGAGTCGAGTCAATCACGGGTTGTATCAAGTCTCCGCACGAGTTGGAAGTTTCCCTTAAGTCGTTAATACAGCATCAAGCTCCTACTCAACTTGCGTCAAGTAGAATCTTCATTCGGGCCGTCGCGTCGGCTTCCTATTTTCGCCCTTTTCCACTGCTTGTGGTGTGCTGTTTAATTAACGCAAAGTTTACGCGGTACGGACCTACCTTTCACAAACGATGGCTGGCATATGGAGGGTCATGTTTTCTAACTCAGATCGTCTTCTGCGGGAGCATGCGACGGTCACAAGAGACATGGTAAAAGACAATGATTGTGAGGCCACCGTATTGACGATATTAAGAAAGGGAGTGTTCTAGTAAAACAATTGACATACTAAGTGCCGCCTCCAGAGCGCACCAGTGTACCTGCCGATACCGGATATTCGGGGCGCAATTGTTGTTCACGCCTGGTGTTATTTACGGACATTTTACAAATAATGTCGATTTTGTTACTATTGTAATCTCGACAGATATTGTACGAACGTTCAAAACCTTTCACATGTTTAAGATTCCGACTCTCAAAACCTCGAGTCACCTAATCGTTACCCAACTACGATGAGTTTTTTTCTTCTTTTTTTTCCATTTAATATCAATTTTTTATTTTGACTTTCTCTTATATTTCTTACTTACTTACTTGACAAAAAATGCTTAAATTCTAGCTTTTTTATATTATATATAACTAGTCCCCTGCGGACACTCTAAATTAAGTAAGTTAAGCATTTATTGTAGTCCACTTCCGGAGTCTGGTATAAACCAAATCAAGTTCTGAAGCATTGCATTTCGAAAACCCGAATCCTCTCCAATAGATTGGACCTACATTGAACCACACTGGGCATCCATAGATGAGCATTGGCCTGATGACAGCCATGTAGCATATGACTTTAACTTGATTGTCAAGTCGGCTACTACGAAATAGCCTTTTTGTCATAGCAAAAAGTTTTCTTTGGTTTGGCCAAAGCAGCTTCCATGTCTTTATTAAAGCATAGGTATTGGTCCAGCCAAATGATAGGTATTTGACTACATTTTTAGTCTCTATTGTCTGTTGGTGAAGCCTCATGATAATGAATTTTCGCCAATTTTTCATTGTATCCGAAGTAGCATGATAGATAAGATAAAGATATTAACAAGAGAAAACATCTTATTTCAATTTTATTGTACGCCGTCGGGTACAGTCCGTGTTTCTCATTTTTCTTTTGTTTCTTTTGTTTTTTTTTGGTTTCTTTTGTTTCTTTTATTCTTTTGTTTCTTTTATTTTTTTTGTTTCTTTTCAGTTTGTGTCTTTTGTTTTCTTTTCTTTTATTTTCTCCTCTTTTCTTTCCTTTCATTTTCTTTTCTTTTCTTTTCTTTACTTTTCTTATCTTTTCTCTTCTTTTCTTTTCTTTTCGTTGCTCTTACAGATTTGGTTTCCTCACTCATTGTTCTCTTTTGATTCTTCCTTGTTCACAATTTCTCTTTTATCCGCCTTTCGTTCTCTTCCCCCCCGTTCCATTTGTACGTTTAGTTTTGGGGGAATTTAAGTATTAAGCGTGTAACTCTCGATGCAAACGAGAGGTTGTGGAGTTCTTTAAAGCTTTCCCTAAGAACGACCCACTTCCTTAAATCAATCTGCCTCCCCCTCACTCCACAAACCTGCAATCGAGCAGCGTAAGCTATCTTTCATTAGCTTTCACCTGAAAGTAAAACCTCACCAAAGGCATGCATATCATTGAATTTTTCTGATTCACAATACATGAACCATTCCATACCCCCTATCGGCTCAGCTCGTCAGCAATCATAAACGATAAACACACGCTGGCCAGCGTAT
Organism: Microdon myrmicae; assembly: GCA_963931805.1. NCBI lineage: Eukaryota > Metazoa > Arthropoda > Insecta > Diptera > Syrphidae > Microdon > Microdon myrmicae. The sequence goes on along the minus strand of OZ007496.1, from coordinate 67,564,215 downwards.
TGTTGACACAGCTGCAGCCGATATTCGCCCTACGGTTCATAATTAAATATTGCTCCTATATCCTTAGGTTCGCAATAGCCGCAATCAATTTCTCATTATCGACTACCAACCGATCGTAGAACTGGATATGAACATGATGCTCCTGCCTGTAAACTAAACAAACACACAGTGGCCTCGCTGTGTTTATTCTATTTACCAACCACTGATCCATGGCCACCCTGGGCAAAACGTATGCTTGCACATCTGCAAGGCAAAATTCCTCGCCATTGTACCCATGTACCAGCACAGTCATGCAAACAAACCTCAAATCTTCGGTTGACCTATCGTCGCCGAAGAATGTATCGCCTACAACTGCATGGCCGTGAACGCCTAAATAAACACGATGGTGATTCAATGTAACATCGGCAAAACCACGAACGATGTGCATCTCATCGTATGACCCTTGAAATAGCGTTTCTGTTTGCTTAAGACGCAGAAACCTATTTCGTTCTCAGGCGTGCATCATCGATGATTTATGACCACAATACCTGCAGCCCCTTATGCTCGTCCATTTGTTTGAACAGGTGCCAGGACCGATCGTTGTCTGTATTGCATCGTACTTGTCCTATACGGGCATATGGGAAATCCTCCAATTTAACTCCTTTTTCGATCACCCATTGGCCGTCGCCAAGTTGAACCGGTTCGCCCCTCCTACACCGAAGTGATCCACCACAGTTACATCTGACGGATGCGGATTGCATCGAAGAGTCAGATTTGAGTCGCACAAGCGGGTACACGTTCCGGTGATGTGCTGGTGAAGTCGAGTTTCATCCCTAGTGATAAAGCCAAGTCATTCCCCCGAGGTGCTCATACAAGTTGGAGTGCACACAGTCAGTTTGTCGGCGTTAAATTGTACTTTAGATTCCCTTTCAAATCGGTCGTAAAAATTACCAATTCGGTTTCCTTCTTGGCGCTTGTGCCCAATAAATTAATATATCAGTAAATGCGGAAACAAAACGTTAAATGAACAGTAAGTAATATATAGTAAATTCGGAAACAAAACGTTCAATGGACATTAAGTAATATACCTGTAAATGTGGAAACAAGATGTTAAGTGAACATTAAGTCAATTATCCGTAATAGTGGAACTAAATGTGTTCTTGAGATGAAACTTGTGTTAAATTGGAATAGATAAAAGTAAATGTTAACAATAAAAGCAGAAAACACCGCAGACACCTCAAAGCGTTTTAATTGTTCCTGTTTTCCTTGGTGCATACAGATCCTTCGGCCTTTTGTTAGACAGCGTCAACGAACTAAGTTGACTTCCAGCGCAAGGGATACAATCGACCGCAGTTCCCCAATTTTAAGTGAAAATTTAGCGAACCTGGCGCCCATGCCAGTGCACTGACTAAACATTACCCACAGGGTCACTCGAAAAGGAACTCCCGGAGCACGAGACGGAACAACTCATCGATACCAAGTTGGGAACGGACAAAATCCTGGACTTCGTCCATAGAACAGTGTCGGTGTTCAACGGACAGAAAGGCCCTAAGACAACCGATGAACTACAATTGCCCCTTGATTGTTGTAATAAGACCTTAAATTGTTTCTCCACGGAAAAAGAACAATGTCTTTTTGTTTTTTGTGGTTGTTCGGTTAAGCCTGCCGCATCTTTAAGGAAAAAAACCCGGTAACCTTCCAAGAGTTCGAACAACGAATCCGGATCGCGTTGTTACTGCGAGAATATGAGGAGTTACACTCTCAACTCTCTCGTATGCGACAATCCCACGAAGAGGATGCCACAGATTCCGTTGCTTGTATGAAACAAGAGGTAACGGTCTGCAAGTAAGCGGCGACGCGTTCATATGGACAGGACACCAGTGCCGCATTATTTATCCAAATCGAAAGGTTGGCGAAGTCGGTACTAATGGTGGGAATCAGCGAGGGTCAATTCCAACACCGTCTACTTAGACTCGGAAGAAGATCCTCTCAAACAAATTATCTCGCGTCTCCTCCAAATGGAAAAAAAAACGCAGAAGGATATCTTTAAAAGGGGGGATTTGTATGGTATGGGAACATTGACAAAACCACGGTTTCACCATGATGGATACACCGATCATGCATAGAACCAGCCCGTTTTATTATTGGGAGGACGAACCAAATCGAACACAGGCAACGATAAGGGTTTCAGACCAGACCTACGGGGAAATATTGCCAAACCCACAGGAGTCGTTCCATAGGCAACATATGCCTGTGAACTATGCGTCTCGGCTAGTTGGGGCTAATAATAATAGATTCCCGTCTACCCTCACAGAACAACCCCAATCTGTTATACGCCCCCAACCTGTGAAGAACACGGATAGGTCTCAAGCATCACCACGTTCATTCAAAGGACCAACTGTGTCTACATCTGGGGGACCTGTAACAATACAACCTCACCAGGGCGGTGGAGATTATTACCACGATGATTCGTCCGCCCAGGTCTGACACACAGTGCACCACGCCCTTTAATTGCACCCACGATCTCCAGTTTTTGTAATAAGAAGGGACATCTATACGACGAGTGTCTAATGCGTCGGTATACACTATTTTGTAGGGATTGCAGACAATATGGGCACGATATCAAAGACAGCCGCGCACACTTTGCACAATCACATCCACGCAATCCAACAGTACCAACAGAGGGTGCCCCGAATACGTCAAATCAGAGAGAAGCCCAACCCGCTACTTCAAAACAAACAACAGCATCAAATCATAAAATGTACATCATTCTATGATATTGCTAGTTTTGTGGCCGAAATGGTCACACGTAGCTATGTTACAGGAGCAAATGTGAAAAAAACTAGAATGCACCACCCTGCAGACCCAATATAACGGTTAAGGCTGTACGTGACCATCATATCCCACCGAGCTCCACGGTCAATTTAGAATGGAAAAAAGTTCAGACAAGAAAAAATTCACAGGCAACAAACATTCACCCGATAAAAGCGGTCCACAAATACAGGCCACTACAGCCCAGAACCGTACCAGTTGTACCAGTACTGAACCTTCTGAAGCTCGAAAGCAAAACACTACGGATTTGAAACACCGACAACACCGCCTACAACGCCGTCAAACCAAAATGGACCTTAACCACTCTAGCTCTACTAATACGGATTCTGCGGAGACTCCAAAGCAGAGCGATCGATCAAAGAAGAGCGATGAACGGTGTAAATTTTGTGGACGACACACCCACATGGCGGCAGTGTGTCGATAAAAGACAAATTGGGAGAGATCGGGTCGGAAGACCCCAACCCGGCCGAACTAAACTCGCACAATGTTAAAAACTGCTCTCAGTTTCCGCCAAAGAAAGTCCCAGTCGTCTAGAACACTACACGCCTAATCGTGGACAGCGGCGCTGAGATCAGTCTTCTTATGCTGAAGGCACTCCACCCAGAATATATCGTGGATGTCCAGAAAGCAACTACCCTCCAAACGCTTTTTGACGAGGGCAAGTCTAGAGGCTACTGCCAGGAGTTATTCAAATTACAGCAGGAAATATTCACGCGATGCCAACTGAATGCACGAAACTCTGGGGCGTAGCAAGCCGGACTCATCGTTTCCCGAAAACAGAGCTTCAACCAGTGGCAAGATAAATGGAAGATGAATTAAAGAAAAGGTATCAACTAAAGGAATATACCAGACGAAGTAGCAAACTTTTTCATGCCTCATTGCCTGTTTGGACACAGATGCTTTGAACAATACATGTACAGATTCAAGTACAAGGAGGACCCCTATTGCCCATCTTAGGACAGCCAGAAAATGCGAAACACTCCCTCATCGAAAGCAGCAGATTCCAGAACGAGCGCACTGTACGAGTATTGTAGAACAAATCAACGGTGTAATAGATGCGACAAACATAAGATTGATAATGTTGAGCGCGAACACCAGTGAGGAATTTATCACCACATGGCTCGACTACGTCGTGCAGAAGCTTCCCGAAATACATCCATCCTGCCCCTTGAAAAATAGTCGGAAGAAGATCTCGGGGGCAAGCAATGGGAGAGAGTTGGGAAGTTTGGGTTGTTTAGTCCGTACGTATTTCTGGAAAATCTGTATGGAATGAATGGGTGGATATCGAAAAACCCTTACTATCAAACTATCAGGGTCACCGAGTCGATAGCGTATTCCGACAGTAGTGAAGAATAAAATTCAAACCAACGCTATTACGGTTGCAATGACAGCAAAATTTGAAACCAAAACCTCAGTGCGTCATATCGTGGCCACGTGTAGACGAGGATGTAATTTTTCTCGCTAGTATTTAGCTGTGGGATGACTGTGTTAATTGTTATGGTATACGGCTCTGATGATAATTTTTGGTACTATGTTTTTCAATAAGGTTACGGTGTTCCTGTGATGTGTTGTGTCCATGTTACATGTTATTTTCCCTCACCGCCCTTGTCCGGCTGCGAAACGGCAGCGTAGAACATGCATTTGACATTTTAAATTACACATATAACATATAAAACATTTAATTAAACATAAAATTAAAATAGAAAACATTCATTTACATTTTTAAACTACACATAAAAAATATTAAACATAAACTTAATACAAAACACAATGTACGCTCTTCAAATTAAACATAATACACAAAACACTAAATTACACGTAAAACACACATTACATTTAACATTATAAAATTAAAACATTAAACATATGTTACAGCCGGCGCACACAAATGCCCAGTTACAAAAATAAACCAAGATCGGTGGTTAAAACCCGAGAACAATAACTGCCGTTATCGGTATAACAGTCATATGGGCATGACGATGTTCTCGGGATGAAGGTGGTGGCGGAGTTACTACGTAGCAAACCTCCCATCTCACGAAGATGCGTGTCATTCTTGGAAGAGGAATAACACGCCGAAGATTGAACCAGTGGGATCGCACCGAGCGACTCACTTTTGGTGGCTCTGATATTGTAGTTGCTGCTTCTGGTGGTGGAGTCACATCGCATGACTATGTTCTCCGTTGGCCGCTATTAGTCGAGTTTCGCTCTGCTCTGCTTTTGAGTCTTCAAGGACTCGGAAGTAGCAGAGCTAGAGGCGGTATGGCCTTCATTAGGACAACGGTGTTGTGACCGGGGTTTCCGTATGCGTTTGTCGTCTTCATTGGGCGTGCATCCGTCCCCTTGGGTTTTTTCTAGTAACCTCCTGCCTCCCATGATTGACCGTGGAGATCTGTGGGTTTTGGCATTGACTTTCAGTCGTGGCCACTTGGGTGCGTGTTAGGATGGGTGTTATTTGGGAATTTAATTTTTTTGCCCCACATCACCCTGTATTCGCACTTTTCCCACGTGTGGCCTTTACGGTCACAAAATTCAAAGCAACATATGTATATACCCAAGTTGCTGGTTTCTTGGGAGCAGAGGGTTGGTGAGTTCCCGAATGTGTTTTTCTCTTGGACTCCTTCTACTGTTGTGGTGAAGGTCCAGGGTTGCGTTGTCGCGGTACGTTGTGCGCACGGCAATCCTTAATACCGTGCCCATACTGCCTGCAATCCCGACAGAAGGAAGTATTTTGCCTTTTTAAACACTCGTCATATAGGTGCCCCTTTTTATTGCAAAAGCTGCAAACCATACGGGCAGCTGGAGAGTTCGCGATCGAGCGGCTTGGACCTGGGTAGGCTGGCCGTGTTGGAACTGGTCACCATCAGCCTGTTGTACGAAAGGGGTTCCGTTGGTAATAACCCGTTCTGTGCTTGGGCAGGGTTGCAGCCATCACATTCTAGGGGTGCTGTGTGTAGTATGCCAGAGCTTACTGGAGTAGACCTGTTAAGGTTTGATTAGCGTCGAATGACGTACCAAACATGGCCTCAGCAGCGAAAGATGAAACCTGTGGGGACTGGGTAAAAGGTGCCCTGTGGAATTAGAGTCGATGTAGAGGCCTGGGTAAGAGTCGGGGGCTGAAAGTCGGAACTATAGGGACAAACTATAGGGGTGTAGTGTTCTTATCTTTTTTTAATTCGAGGCAGTCTCCGGGTTAGCTATCGGCTCCTCAAGAGGGCTTCTGCCAAAGAAGCGGTAAGGACGTATTCCTCTACGCCTTTACCTGAACCCTTGACCCGTCAACTGGGATCAACACGCCCACACTGTGCGGTAAGAAAAAAAAAATACAATTAATAATAATTATATAATACGAAAATATATATAACCTTTACAGGGGCAAACCAATGCACTCACGAAGAATAATTGGGCAGTGCAGTTGCCCCGCCCAGGGAATATGCCATAAATCCCCTGGAGTTGCGAGTTATCACGTCAACGGGACTCACCTCTGATAACGACTCGAGTGATTCCGTATCTGAGAACAAACTTTCGAACGAAACACCTTCTACACATTAAACCTATGTTCATGGATGGCAAGTCGCCAGATAAACTTACACATCTTAAAGGCGACTACCTGACGTGCACTAGTGCAAAGTCGCATGTGATACTTTTAAAAATTACGTAGTTAAACAAATGCCAGTATGCATTTGAGTCCAAACAGAGATAGCATTTAGAGCCGTGTTATCTCGAGGCGAAATAGGCAAAGACCCGCCTACAGCACGTGGAATATGGTGAAATGAAACCACCTCACTATTGTGAAGGAGATTTTACCAGGATCGTGTGGGCGGTCAAGGCTTTCCGCCGTTATTCACAAGCACGTAGATATACTCCGCCATGAAAATAGGGAAGAAGGCGGGTACTGATTCAGTAACCGCCTCCGCCCGGAGTGCAATGTGGTCGACAAAATGGTGGTGGTCGATTCTTTGTTTTTTTTTGTTTTTTTTTTTTTATTTCAAACCATCCACCACCACAAGCAGCAACTACAATAGCAGAGCCACCAAAAGTGAGTCGCTCGGTGCGATCCCACTGGTTCAATCTTCGGCGTGTTATTCCTCTTCCCAGAATGACATGCATCTTCGTGAGATGGGAGGTTTGCTACGTAGTAACTCCTCCACCACCTTCATCCCGAGAACATCGTCATGCCCATATGACTGTTATACCGATAACGGCAGTTATTGTTCTCGGGTTTTAACCACCGATCTTGGCTTATTTTTGTAACTGGGCATTTGTGTGCGCCGGCTGTAACATATGTTTAATGTTTTAATTTTAAAATGTTAAATGGAATATGCGTTTTATGTGTAATTTAGTGTGTATTATGTTTAAGTTGAAAACTCGAAATTGTGTTTGATATTTAAGTTTATGTTTAATATTTTTTATGTGTAGTTAAAAAATGTAAATGAATGTTTTCTACATATGTAATTTAAAATGTCAAATCCATGTTCTATGCTGCCGTTTTGCAGCGGGATAAGGGCGGTGTGGGAGGTTACCATGTAACATCCATTGGAATCACCACAAATCCATTCATTGCCATTTACAGTTACCACAAAATCTTTATTATGTGCGCTTATTATATAGAAAATGTCTAGCCATTTATTCAAATTCACGAAATTGGTAAATTAAAACATTTCTCTCTAGAAAAAGTTTTTAATACTCTGAAGCTTTTAAAATGGAGGTGTGGAGTTATTTGCCAGTTAAACTGTTAATATCGTAATACGGAAAAACGGTTTCATAAAAGTACGAAAAATTACGGAGAATGTAATTGAGAGGATTCTCCACGATCCCCAAGAGCCCTGCCACGTGACAAAAATCTTAACGTGAGGACGAGAGCTATATTTTGGTTGCTTAAATTTCGTTAAGTTTCCACTTTGCTTCTTTCGAGACACAACTGTCGCCAGTAGCTCGTTCTTCAACACATCGCTCATTTGTTATTCCATTCATTCACACCTGCGTATGGTATGTCACCAATTCGTTTTTATGTCGAGACCTTAGTCAGGAAGTCGTATATCGAAAAGTTAATAAAAGCGGATATACACTTCTTCACTATCAGCGTAAAGAGTGCAAAATAACTCTTCGATATAAACCATCATCCATGACTAATGCCGCTACAGTTCGAAGAAGATAAAAAACACTCAGGACAAGTGTTAAAACCATCCATTCCCCAGCACCGTTGCCCTCCTGATCTGAAGGTGGAAGGTTGTAAACCCTTCAATAACTTTAATAAAACACATCAAGTCGCATCTGTTATTTTTCACTCGGCAATGCTCACTCATAAAATAAAATTGATGACACTAAAATAGAACTGCAGGTCAAGCAAAAATGGACCGCAACACAATCCATTTGGTCGCAGATGTAAGCAATAATTCACCGCGCGTCGCACACACCCTCGGCCATTCATCGCTTACTGCACATTAAGAACAATTGATCACATGTCATTTGGAGCACTACGAAATCTAATTAAAAACCGAAACAAAAAAAGGAAAAGGGTGGCAGACCATCCAACTCCTTGCAGCATCCTGCAGCGATTCAGCCAGCGCTGAACATTTAACAACCACTTGCTAAGGCATAGCGCGTAAAAAAGCCCTTTAGTCATCATCAGAGGCATTAGAGACTTGTTACTCTCCAGCAGGGAACAGGGGGCATTGGTCCTTCCTCCCCTCGAAATAGTTGGTTAAGTGTTTCCTCGATCCCCTGTCATCATCGCCAGAAGATCTCACTTCAAAAGAATAGAAAAAAAAAATGCCTCGAAGGCTCTCAAGAAGGTGGCAGACCAGAAAACCGGCGGCAGCGACACCCTTCACTTGAGATGCAATTTCCAGGGTGCCGCGTTACTTTATCCATTTCGTTTGAAGTCAAAGAAGGTAATTCGAAACATCGGATACTTATCAAGACGACGTTCGACACCTCTGCACTTTCCATTCGCTTGCTATATCAACACTAATAAAAATATATTATTTTCAATTGACAGGAAGAGCTTTGGTGGATGGCAGCGAACAGATAAAGGTGCTTGATATCCGGTGTAACAGTTGTAGACGTGTTACATGCCCCCATAACACACCCCAATGCCTGTGCGCACCTCAATGTCAACGGCAACCAATTTGGTTAAAAGCCAATACCCGGAACGTAGAACAGTCTTCCAATAAGATTCACCCACGTGGTGGATTCTTGAATAAGTGAAAGTATGAGGAACAACACGTTCAATAAGAGGAAGATATTTTTACATTGACAGCAGCTTAAGCCCCCACACGGATGCCGGTACTGATGGGGCTCGTGTAAAGGGGTTGCTCACAACAAGGAACTGAACCGGAAGACTGAACGACAATCTTAAGCTTCATAAGAGGAAGTGATAAAGAGAAGGGACCAAGGTTGGCCTTTGATGGGATTTTTAGGGAAATTTAATGGATTCGTGAAGGTGGTGCGTTTGGGATGGGGTCGCCCTCGGGCTAGTTGATGGTTTGCCTTCATAGGAAAGTGATTAATATTGAGAGTAACGGGTGATATTAGAGGAATACTTGAGAGCAGAGTGAGAATATTTATGTGCAATAAATTGGATTTGATGGCGAGCAAAAAGACACGAAAGTAGGATAACAAGAATTCGCAATTAGATGATGTACCACCTGAGGGCCACTCATACAGTTATCATGATAATGCTCTCAGAAAGAAAGAATCCGGGAGATGCCTTTTGAAAAGGCTGGTTATCTTGGTCTTCTTTTTTTTATAAGTGGTAGTATATACAGGAGAAGGGTCTTTCTTCGATAATTCGGTTAGATAAAATTACTTTTGTCACCCTTCAAAATCTGAGGGCAATAGGTTAAATTCACTAGTTAGCACCCTTCTGAGTTCAGAAGGTTCGAAATGGTGGGGATTTGTAGAGAGATTGGGTATGGAAGGAGAATTAGAGTGTGTATCGAGTTCTAGGTTTGTCAATATATTTTAACGCGTACGTTGAAAAATTCTTCTATTACCTCTACATATCAAAATACGGCGCGAGCAGCATTTAAAGTGGAATTAGCGAAAGTGCCAGTGCACGCGTATCTGAACACTCCATGGATTGAAATGAAGGGGAAATAGAATGACTCCAACCAAAGTATATCAATCTGGTGTACTTCGACTGCAGAACGATTGTTTATCAATTGGACTGAAATGGAATTGGAATGCAAGCATGTTCGCACTCTATGACTGACAGACTTTTGGGGCAGATAATTTTACATTTAGCGGGTGCAGTGCAACAGCCAAATTCAATTAAACAATATTTGTAATAAACGAAGGAATCATCATCATCATCATCATCGGAACTACAACCAGGATCCGATCTTGGCCTTATTGGACAAGTCTGAGGCTTGTTAAATTTTCCATAATGATTTGTTTTTTTCGGGCAAATTTATTAGCCTTGCGCCACAAAAACGAAGGAATATACGACCATTATTGTATCTCAAAAGGATAAGTGCTCATAGTGGTGCAGATTTGTAAACAGGCAAATGAGTAGCACCTGTGGCACAGAGTTAGGCAGTGTATCCTCACGTTCTAATGATAGTTTGTAGGATGGATTCCACCAGCCACCTTGTGAAATACCATTCCATCATTCTGGGCGATCTTTGAGAGTTTACTGGGCAACAGTCTGAAAGTTTGGAACAGGAGTTAGGTACTTGAAGTTCGGATCCAGTAGACCTTAAAACACCAACGACCAATGAGGAAAAGCTGACGTAGAGATCAGCGAACTATATAAAGTACTTGACAGCCATATGGATCACTGGACTAGACAAGCAACTATATGGGTATGCGGAGAGCAGGCCTTCCCACGCATCGCTGACTAGAAGGGAGGCTTCATAAAAACTAAAATAAAATACGTCAACTTTTGCAGCTATTATACTTGGCCTAAATTGACAATAAATGAACGTCGAACCACAGTAGTCAGCCTCAGGGTAGAAGCAAAAGACAGAAAGTCTATACACTTTAATCCATGAACGATTAATAGGGATATCAAATATAACAATATAAGGGGACTTAGGCTATTGGAAATATTTGCGCTGTTAGAAATGACCATAACTAACACGGGTGTGAAGAACACATATCGGAAAGCAAGAAGAGTTTCCGTAATAGACATCAGAATCTCCTGCAACCAACAATCAAATAAATTAATGAAAGGCGTACTCAAAATGTTCACTAAGCTTTAATAGTTGAATTAGGCGAAAGACGCGAGATCTATCACAAAGCACGAACATGCCCTAAATAGAAGGACAGTACGTTCGACGAAGATTCCTTCGAAGTAATAATAATGGCTGATGTTGCAATCGAAGGAAGGGTGAAGAAAATGGTCCACAGTTTATAGATATGGTGAATACGGCGAGTGTTGCAGGAAGAAGGATACCCGCGGGTAAAGGAAGGCCATACTTCTGGTGAAAGGACCAAATTAAAACACTAACAGTATAGAGGTCCTACGTCTTACGTCGTTGCAAAGATCTAAAGAAACAACTAACTCCCAGAAGCAGTTTGATAACTAAAAAAGGGTAAGGCAAGACCTAAAGATGGCCATAAAAAATAGTACGGCGAGATGCTTTAGAAATATATGCACAAAGGCGGATATAAACTCTCGGGATGGCGGATAGTCATAAGAACACTAAAATGACATAAAGCCCAATGAATATGTTCCCACAAATAATTAAAATATTCAGGAGAAATAATCAAAATGAGATTCAGTGTCTCCAAATCCCACGTACTCAGGTAAACAAGCAGCTGCTAACCAACATTGGCATAGATGCAGAGAACGCTATCCTCAATAGTGAGTTCTTCGTGATCGAAGATCCTTTGGAAAAGGTGAACGCTGTGGGAGCTGTCTTTCAGGAAATGTACAAGGTGAATGAAAGCATTCACCGAAATCACGACCTGGAGGACAGAGTTCTACTCAATCACCTGCACCTCCGGAATGAAATTTCACTTTGGCAATCGGAGAATCCGGGTTTTACCGAATTCAGTGAAGATAATCTGTCAATTGACATTAATGCCAAGGGTGTAGTGGCTAATAGCCTTCTAATAACAAGGGAAGGAATCCACAGTATTTTCGACTCATTAAGAAGCAAAAAGTTAGTGGGAATAGATGGAGTACCTAACATCGTACTCAAGAACCTGCCCCCAATGGCAATAGATATATACACGATCCTGTTTAACAACGCGTTGAATAATGCATATTATCCCACGCGTTGGAAAACGGCTATCATTCAGCCCATCGCAAAAAAGGGCAAAGACTGCACAAACCCAATGAACATGCGTTCGATAAGTTTACTCCCAAGCATCAGTAAAGTATTTGAAAAAACCATTAACAAAGCTCTGGTAAAATGGGTAGACGACAACAGCATTATTCCAAATAACCAGTTTGGCTTTAAGGCGGGTCATGAAACCACACATGCCGCAGCTAAACTGGTCTCCGACATACAATGGAATAAATGTAGGAACCAATGCACAGGGGCCTGTCTGATCGACTTGGAGAAAGCCTTTGATACCGTCTGGATCGAAGGGTTGTATTACAAACTGGTTAGACATGGCATACATACGCCTTTACTATATGTACTTTACGATATGTTAAAGGACAGGAGGTTCGTGGTCAAAAGCGGTAATGTGACGTCTAATAAAACGTATAATATCAAGAATGGCTTGCAACAGGGCGCGGTACTCTCTCCGATTCTTTTTAACATTTACATTAGCGACTTATTAGATGCACATCCGCAGGCTATTGGGTACGCAGACGATCTCATAATTTACAGAACAGCTCCGAAAGTTGACATCATAAATAGGTTAATACAGCGAGACTTTAACAAAGTACGGCGCTATTGCGATGACTGGAAACTTAAGATCAACTTCCAGAAATGTGAAGCCATCCTATTTAAAACTCCATTATATAAAGCCACGTACGACACAAGGAAAAACGGGCGAAAGCTAGTTATCGTGGGACCGCATGGAGATAAACTGGAAACCAAGAGTTTAGTTAAATACATCTGCATCTGGCTAGACCAATATCTGTATTTCAACAGACATGTAGAGGCTGCTTTGCTCAAAGCGAGGAAAACTTTTGCTATGACAAGGAGGCTATTTCACAGTAGCCAACTTGACAGCAGGGTAAAAGTCATATGCTACATGACGCTAATCAAGCCAATGCTCATATATGGTTGCCCAGTATGGTTCAACATAGGTCCAAATTTGATGGAAAAGATTCGGGTGTTCGAAAGAAAGTGTCTCAGAAGTTGTCTCAGATTATATCGGACACCGGAATCGGACTATAAAAAGTATTACTCAAATGAGACTTTATATAATGAAGCGTACATAAATAGGTTGGATAATTGTATGATTAAATTAATCAGAGGACATATTGCGAGAACAATAAGCTCGTCCAATGACCTAATTTTCGGGGCCTATTATCCAAACACCTTGTACTATGAGAGCGTGCGTCGCAACGGCTTTGTTCCACTAGAGGCGTTCCTTGACTTGGATATGAAAGGGCTTATACAGGATAGATCCGGAATTCCGCTGATCTATCATGTAAGTAGATCATCTGTAGACGGGCGATTGTTCTACGACCGGGAAGTAACACGCACCGAAGAAGAGCTCCTGCGCTTCAGTAGGGCTATCTCCCACAGAGACCGGGACGATAGTATTAGACAGCGTCAACAGTTCTGGTGGTTGAATGGCATATAAAGACCTGGGTACCAAAGTCGGTACAGAATCATACTATCATCAGCTAGCTTACATAGACTTAGCTTTTCTAGAATTAGGGTAGTATAAGATTTAAGTTAAGTTAGGTTAAGTGCTTTTACATAAAAAAAAAAAAAAAAAAGTAGGTAAGTTAAGTAAGTTAAATTTTAAGAAAAAAAAAACAAAAAAAAATTGACAAAGTTTTTCAAATTTTTCTTTGTATTTCAACTAATTATCAGCACTGCCCCAAAGTTCTGTCGCCGAAAGGCAAATTATACAAATGTTAAGTAATGTTTAGCTTAGAGTGTCTGCGAAGGACCAGTAAGTTATTATATAAGATAATTAAGCTAGAATTTAAGCATTTTTTGTCTAGCCTTTAATTTAGAAATTAAGAATATAAAAAGAAAAATAAAAAATGTTTTAAAAAATGAAAAAAAAAAAAAATTGAAAAGATGACATAAAGCCCTAAGCATCATCATCATCGGCACTACAACCGGGAACTGGTCTTGGCCTTATTTAGCAAGTCCTGAGGCTTGTTAAATTTTCCATAATGATTTGTTTTTTCCGGGCAAGGTCATTAGTCTTGCGCCAGAGGCTCCCCGGCGGGGAATCGAACCCCGTTCTCTTGCGTGATAGGCGGGTATACTAACCACTATACTATCGAGGAGCTCTAAGTATAGCTTGTCCTAATATGCTGCCCTATATACGAGTATTTTTCCTAAGGCTCGACACGGAGTGGAACGTTGTCATAATTTCTGGCACTGAACCTCATGGCGCAAGGCTAATAACCTTGCGCGGAAAAACAAATTATTATGGACAATTAAACAAGTCTCGGATATGGACCAGATACCGGTGGAGAGACTTGCTATATAAGGCCAAGCCCAGATCTCGGTTGTAGTGCCGATGATGATGATGAACCCCATCCCGGCGCTGGGACTGAAAGAGATGCAGATTGTATGGAAAAGATTACGCACGAAAAACCTCCTAGGGCTGACAGATCCAAATTATTTAAGCTGTCAAAGATACACTTAAAAGGAGACTAAAGGCATTCCCGACAGGAACCCATAAACGCTTAGAACAAGCAATATTTCCCGACGCATGGAAATGTAATATTGCAGGAAACCTAACTTTTCCCTACAACGGCTTGTTTCATATTCTTACATGACCACGTCGATTTTTTACCCTTTACAATGGGGGAATCGAAGTTGATTTTCTTACATATAAAGGAGCCGAAGATTGCCACGGAATGTCTGCTGCAAACGAGTACAGGATTGGCATCTCTTGGATTCTTAATTTATTTTTTGAATGGTAAATTCATTAAAAATGCATTTTGCCATAATCACGAAAAAAAAAAAAAACGAAGGGTGTCGCCGCTGTCTTGGTGCACATTTTTAATACACCTCCTCCTTTTTGCCAATTACGGTATAATAAGATACTGACAAAATAAAGCAATTAAAATACATGCATTTCAGATTTTATTTGGCAAAACTCCAGTGCAGGGTTCTTCCCTCGGTGCGATCCACAAATATCAGAAAGTTCAGTAGCTCGGGCTTCTGCCAAAGGGAAACCATAAACCAACCAAATATTCCATTACTTGTCGCCTCTTATGCCTCCTGGATGCAACGGCAAAGATTCTGAATAAGATGCACACCTATACTAGATTGTTCAACATGGTGCAAAACAGCGGAGCGCTATTGAATCACCAATATACGAGGGTAGGTCAATAAGTCCTTAGAAACACTACGATGGCGCTCGTAGCACCACTTATGGTCTATTTTTAGTAAGCATCATTCCTCACGAGGTATTTGGCAATTTTCAACTTGTTTCATGTTTTAATTTTGCATGATAAATTAAATATGAAAAAAATTTCTGCGAGATGGATGCCGCATTTGCTCTCAGTTGAGAACTTTTGGAGCGCATGCGTGCCATCTCAGACGAGTTTCTCCGCGGATTAGTAACTGTAGATGATACATGGATACACCACTACCCTCCTGAGACGAAAGAACAGTCAAAATAGGGATTGTTAAAAGAGAATGGGATCCAATGGTGACAAAGACAGTGAAATCACCTGGAAGAAGAATGGGATCCAAAGGAGACAAAGACGGTGTAAGTTGGAATGGTTAGGGTTATTGTGTGGTAGTATCTTCATTGAGTATTTGGAAAGAGACAGATGATAACCAGACAGTATTATGCGTCATTATTAGGTCAGCTAAATAAGAAAATAAAAGAAAATTGTGCTCCTCTCCTAAAAACGTATTGACCTGCCCTGGTAGCTTCCGGAAATCGCGATCGACCGATGGCGCTATCAAAACAATGGTTCATATGGCAGCCGAGCAATATAAAGAATAAGATGGATAGAATGAATAAAAAACTACAAATGCCTTTAACTCGGCCAACTGGTTATCCAGCAGAAAATCCTTTAACCAAGTGGTCACTTCGCTCTCCCCCCTAAAAATCGTCATGAGGTACTTCAGCAACAGAAAGCTAATACACGGAAGAGGGCAGATATTCTATAATACTTCGGCAGGAGCTCCTTACGCGTCAGTACTTGGTTCACTTTTACGGAATATTATATATGATCGAGTTTTGGAAACAAAACTAGCACAAGTAATGAAATTTATTGGTTTTGCAGAGTACATAGAGGTTTTAACAACCATTATACATCTACGTGTGATGAAAGCGATCACTAGTGAGGTAATTTGACTAATTACGATTGGCTATAATCTGTTGGACTAGAAGTAGCCGACCACATAATGGAAGCACTTATAACAACGAGTCGAAAGCGAATCTTTCTAGATCGGAAATAAGAACACATGATCAAAGACAGCTGTTATGTCGATAATAGACTAAGATTTAAGCCACACGTCGAATATACTAGTAAAAATCCGTGGGCGTACAGTCAGCCCTGTCGGGAATATTGCGACATATTAGTAGGACAGGATATAGTAACAGAATTATCCTGTAGAGAGTAGTTACATGAGTACCAGCGTATGCCGCACCAAAGTGGATATGAGATCTACAAACAAAGCGGCTGAAAAATTTGATAACAGCAACACATATGTTTTGTGCACTAAGGACTTTCTTCGGTTTCGGGACGATTTCTGATGAAACGATGTTTGTTATTGATGGATTACTCTTAGCTGAAGAGTAACCTGAGATCCATAAAAGGGGAAAAACGAGGATTGAAGTTCCTGGTGAAATGGGGACGATAAAGCTTGAAACAGGAGAAATGGCAGGCAAGATGGAGCATGAGCTTAAAATGCAAATTGACCTTTAAGGACATCCGTAGAAGTTTGGATAAAGTGCTCACATGGAAACTGCAACTACTACCTTTCGTAGTTGTTGTCGGGGCATGATGAGTATCGAAAAAACGTAAACCGTTTTGAACATAACCTGTCTACGAAAACCAAGAAGAGACTGTTGAACATGGGATTTTTGTATGCAGCCGATCCGCTCAATTGAGAAACAACTTCATGGGAGTTAAGATATCAACAGCATTGACAACATTCCTGTATCACTCATCTACCAATAACATTCACGTACCCTCCGAAGTATGACTTATCCAAATCACCGCACTAATCACAGCCAGCACCAAATTAACCACCATCCGCTGAAGACGTGTCGACAATCGACAAACGATAGGAGCGACCTTAAAGGTGAAGTCAGGTAGAGCAAATACGTGAACAAGACAATAGATTCGATTTCGCACCATATTTTGCTTTGTGTAAAGTGACAATAGCAGTGAACATGAAAAGTGAATATGAAAAACCAAATTGTGTTGTGCGAATATTCGATAACGAATAGATTTAGCATTCTATAAAATGGGAGCTCCTCAATAGTATACTGGTTAGTATACCCGCCTGTCACGCGGGAGACCGGGGTTTGATTCCCCGTCGGCGAGCCTCTGGCGCAAGACAAATGACCTTGCCCGGAAAAAACAAATCATTATGGAAAATTTAACAAGCCTCAGGACTTGCTAAATAAGGCCAAGACCGGTTCCAGGTTGTAGTGCCGATGATGATGATGATGAAAATGGGAGCTAATAGTGTGGACACTAAATGGACATCGATCAGAAACACAGTCAAACAAACAGCCCAAAAGGTATTAGGATTTAAGAAAAAAATTATGTCCAAACCTTGGTTTAACGATGAGTGCAGGGCGAAGATCGAAGAACGTAAACGCCTCAGAGTGATCCACTTAGAAAGATATGATGAAGTCAACGCAGAAAGATACGCGGCGATTCGGAGATAGACAATGCGACTCTTCAAACGCAAAAAACGTGAATGGGAGAAGACTCGGATCGAAAAAATCATAGAAAATTCTATAGCAAAGAACATCAGAGGTATGTATGCCGGCATAAATTCAATTAGAAATGGCTACCGAGGAAGAGCCAAAATAATTCGAGACGCAAACGGCTGCCTGGTCACAGAAACAAACAATATCGTGACAAGATGGAAGCAGTACTTTGAAAACCTGTTCAATGTACGCACCCATCAACCACAAATAAACACACCAGACGTACATACAGCCGAACCTCAGATCCCAGAGCCCTCTTTCAACGAAGTTGTAGACGCAATAAATCGATTGGAAAACAACACGGCTCCCGGAGTCGACCGCATACCGGCAGAGCTTATTAAGCATGGAGGAGAGGTAACCGCCCGAAAGATCCACCAACTCATCAAAACAATATGGGATAAGGAAGTCACTCCGGAAGAATGGAAACTTCAATAGTCGTCCCCATTTAAAAAAAAAGCGACATATCTGACTGCGAAAACTACAGAGGAATATCATTGCTCCCAACTGCATACAAAATATCAATAAATGTCATTCTGGCGAGAATCACACCGTACGCAGAAGACGTATTGGGAAACTACCAATGCCGATTCCGTAGGAACTGGTCAACAAGCGACCAAATGTTCACAATAAAGCAGCGGCTGGAAAAGAAGTGGGAATACGGAGAGACGGTTCACCAACTGTTCGTGGACTTCAAAAACCCTACGACTCAGTCGCAAGGCAAAGACTCTACCATATTGTAGTTGAGCTGGGAATCCCGAAAACATATGCCGCCCTCATTCAAATTTGCATGAACGAAAACAAAGAGCGAGTTAGAATAGAAAACCACCTCTCAGAACCATTTGAAATCTGGGACGGACTAAAACAGGGGGATGGACTATCACCGTGTCTCTTTAACCTTGTGCTCGAGTATGCCATCAGAAAGGTACAAGACGACTACATGACCGGATCATCTCTGAACGGGTTCACAAGTGCTCGCATATGCGGATGAGATCGCCGTTCTGAAATCATCATGCAAGCGGCAGAAGATGTGGGCCTAGTGTCTCAGAAGTTGTCTCAGATTATATCGGACACCGGAATCGGACTATAAAAAGTATTATTCAAATGAGACTTTATATAATGAAGCGTACATAAATAGGGTGGATAATTTTATGATTAAATTAATCAGAGGACATATTGCGAGAGCAATAAGCTCGTCCAATGGCCTAATTTTCGGGGCCTATTATCCAAACACGCTGTACTATGAGAGCGTGCGTCACAACGGCTTTGTTCCACCAGAGGCGTTCCTTGACTTGGACATGAAAGGGCTTATACAGGATAGATCCGGAATTCCGCTGATCTATCATGTAAGTAGATCATCTGTAGACGGGCGATTATGCTACGACCGGGAAGTAACGCGCACCGAAGAAGAGCTCCTGCGCTTCAGTAGGGCTATCTCCCACAGAGACCGGGACGATAGTATTAGACAGCGTCAACAGTTCTGGTGGTTGAATGGCATATAAAGACCTGGATACCAAAGTCGGTATAGAATCACACTATCATCAGCTAGCTTACATAGACTTAGCTTTTCTAGAATTAGGGCAGTATAAGATTTAAGTTAAGTTAGGTTAAGTGCTTTTACATAAAATTAAATTAAAAAAAAAAAAAAAAAATAGGTAGGTTAAGTAAGTTAAATTTAAAGAAAAAAAAAAAACAAAAAAATTTCGACACGAAGTTTTTAAACATTTTTCTTTGTCATTTAAATAATTACGAGTATAAGTACTCCCGCAAACAAAATTCTGTCGCCGAAAGGCAAATTATACAAATGTTAAGTAATGTTTAGCTTAGAGCGTCTGCGAAGGACCTGTAAGTTATTATATAAGATAATTAAGCAAGAATTTAAGCATTTTTTGTCTAGCCTTTAATTTAGAAATTAAGAATATAAAAAGAAAAATAAAAAATGTTTTAAAAATGGAAAAAAGAGGTGGGCCCAGAAACAAATGAAGACAAAACAAAATACATGATTACGGCGAGAGCAGGTGGAACTGAGGGAACACATATAAACGTCAGAGGCAAGATATTTGAAAAAGTCAAAGAATTTAAATATCTGGGAACGGTACTGACGGCCAGTAACGAAATGTCGAAGGAAATTAACAGACGACTACACCCCTAGTTGGCACGCATTTGGTAAACTGCTGAAATCCAAACTGCTATCACGTAACATAAAGCTCCGTGTCTATAGAACCATAATCAAGCCGATTGTTCTACACGGATGCGAAACATGGGCTCTCACAAAACGGGAAGAAAAAAAATGCCGCGTATTCGAGAATAAAGTTTTGAGGGGTATCTTTGGAGGTAAATCTGACGAAGAAGCAGGACAATGGAGGAAACTCCATAACCACGAATTGGAAGAACTATACCGCAAACCTACAATAGTAAGAGTAATAAGGTGGCGAAGATTAAGATGGGCCGAACACGCGGCGCGAATGGGCAACGATAGGACCGTGCGTAGAATTCTTGACGGTAGACCATCGGGAAAGAGACCGGTAGGACGGCCGCAACGGAGATGAGAGGACAATGTAAGGTTTGACCTTGAGGAGATCGGATCAGATGGTCGGGCGTGGAAGGAGAGCACACAGGACAGGGAACGACGGCGGAGTCGAGTCGGTGAGGTCATGAACTTCCGGGTTCCTACAAGCCAATAAATAATAAATAAAGAATATTCGATGGAGTATCGAAGAAAAAAATTGCGCGCACTAAGTGAAATAAGAACGTTAGTGTTTGTGCTTGTTGTGTTAACGTGTGTGTACCGCTTGCTCTGACATGAGCAGTGCAGAAGGAATAAAAACAAAAAGTAGGTTATTAAAAGCCCAAATAAGCCTATTAAAACGGTCTTCGTGCACCAGGCCGAAACTAAAAGCCACAAAAAAAAAATGAAAGAGATCAAAATATACAACATAATAATGACTCACAAAGCTGCAGAACTCATGTTAGAACAACAACACATGATGGCGGAGAATGCATTTCCCTTTACCACCAACTATGACGGAAGATTTCTAACAACATATTCACTTGTCAGGGTTCTTTTGAATCAGGGGACGAAGAAGAAGAAACAAATGAGTTAGAACCAAAACTAACTGTAGCAAAAGCACGACAAGAGGAAAGGAGGAGAAAGAAAAAAATTGAACCGCTGGAACAACAAAAAGCCAAACAAGGAAAGCCGAAACCAAAAGAAGGCTAACATCAGCAACAAAATTCAACTTCAGAACAAAGGATAGATGAATAAAAGAAAGCACATCAGCCAAGAGCACAACAGCAGGAAACCAACAAAAAAACTAAAATGCCATCAATCAACATGGTAGACACCGATTGTAAAGAATTGGTAAGTCTGTGTAAGTTAGTAGTAGGTAGTAATAATATTGTGACTAAAAGACTAGAAGGTAATAGGCATGCCATTCCAACATATAACGTTGGTGACCATATTAAAATTTAAAACGTTTTAAAAAGGGCCATAGCGAAATTCTTCTCATACACACCGAAAGAACTTAAAAATATTACAGTTCTATTAAAGGGCGTCGATCCTAAAACTGGACCGGAGACTCTTTTGAAAATGCTGCAAGAGCTAAAGTACGATGCAGAGTTCTACTCCGTCCCCACAACTTCCACTAAATGTTCCACAGTCTTCTCCCGAAAATTGTTCAGCAAAAACACAAGCACCGAGAGGAAATATAAATGAAAAGGCACTGGAGGATTTTTGACGTTAACTTCTCTTTATTCGAACTAATTTTATTTCACTTAAACTATGTTTCCAATAGCACTTAATTTTCGTTTGATTGCCAAAGCCGAATTTCGCGAATCGATTTCAATTAACAACGAATGAGGACTTTTGAAAATAACGTCTCAACACAATTTGCGACTTGATTGTGTATATCTACGCTCCTCCGCCGCGCGACGAAGGGCGGGGGCTCGGCGACCAGCGTGGTCGGCTGATGGAAATGGACTCGATATTCAATCGTTTGGGGTGAAGATCGTTGGTAGTACACATGAATTTGTGTACATGGGTTCTTTCATGGGACACACAATGAGAACGAATCTAAACAAAGAAAGGGGAAATGTGAAAGTAAAGCAAACAAACCGAATGTCATTGGATGCTAATTGGGTTTGTGTTTGCTTATACTGCTGCTGATAAGAAGCAGATCCCGAAATGTGAAAAGACAAAGGGAAAGTTTGGGTCTTTGTCTGAGATGTGCATTGCTGCTAAATAAATAGGCGGCAATGCAATGTGGAAATGTGCTAATGGGTTTTAGCTAGATTACCGTGAATTGGTGTTTATTGCATTGCTGCCAAGGGTGAGTATACCATACCTATTTGCATTTGCTTATGCCGTAGGATTTAATTGGGGCCAAGAGACGCGATATGCGCATATTTGTTTTGGTTTCTTGGCTGTAGGTCGCCAGCCAATGTGTGTGTATGGTGATTTATGATACCCTTGGTGAGGACGGGAAATAGGCGAGCCAATGTGTATGGTCTCTGTTATAATGGTTACATTATATGTAAACCAAATCCTCCTGTTTTCAGAAATTCGTCCAGGAGAAAATGCACTTGGTGAGATTGGTATTCCTGATAAGCTAGGAACGGATTCTTACGGGAATTGTATGCGAAGAAATGCATGAAGGCAAGAATTATTTTACAGGTACTTTTAGGTTATATAAATTGGATCTATTTGATGCGTGAAGCATTTGAGGTGCTAATGCGATTGCATTAGCGAAAGTATGAGATTGGGTGTGAAATGCACCATCGTTGGGTGAAATGCGGCCAGGATCATAATCCAGACGAGTACCCACTGGGTAAAGAAAGGGTGGAAAACAAAGCCCTTCTAAAGTGTGCAATGTGTCGGAATGAGGGACATCCCGCTAACTACCGAGGTTGTCCTAAATACCGGGAATTAACGTCGAAGGGTGTGACTCAGCAAAGGAAAACTGCGATAAATCGCACAAGATTAATGAGTGTTGCCCCCTCAGCCGTCTTACCCGCAAAGAACGCTAGGCTGGGGAACCCCAACACAGGCTCCAACACTGATACTCAGAAATACTTCGGCACAGACTGAAATAACATCTCAAGCAGACGTGTTCACAATATGGCTCAAATTACAGGGACAAATGACACAACTGCAAAGTCAAATAAACGAGATCTACTAGCACTTGCCCAGTCTAAATAAAAAGTCGATATAAACCCTTCAACCAAAAATGCTATTAAAGCCCTTGTCGTGAATGTAAATTCACTCATAAGGACCGAGAGAAGAACCACTCTTTTTAACCTGTTGCTAGACGAAAACCCCGATGTACTTCTAGCTGGGGAAACCAAGTTAAACCAGAGGCATAAACTTTGGCACAAAAACTATGATATTATACGTAGCGACCGACCCAATTCCTCGCAAGGGGAGGTGTCGCCATATATATTTGAAAAGGACTCCAACACAAAGGTATATATAGTGGAGAAGTGCGTAGGTTCTCGGTGCTTGAAGCATCCATCGTACGCATACCACTTCAGCAAGGATGGGGGCTGTATGTGATCTCGGTTCATGCACCCGAGGAACATCAGTACAATCTCTTTATAGCAGAACTTGAGACTGTCTTTCAATCCTTGCAAGTTCACCTGAATCAAAACTACTTTATTGTAGGTGGAGACATGAGCGCCAAACATAAAGATTGGGGAAATTGTATGTCCAACAATATAGGAAATCAACTGGCTAGCTGGTTAGATCAATATCACGTAGAATATAACACTCACCTCCTAGCTATGGAATATCCATCGTTCCCTAGAGGTAGATCCTATCTAGATATAATGCCGATTGACACACGGCTAAGACTATTAAACACCAACAGACGTAACATAAACTATTCACGGACAATTGAATACGACAGTGACCACTGTGCATTCACCGCCGTAATAAAGCTTCCGAACGAATTGACAGAACTGGATGAATTTGTGGTTCCACAACCCTACAACTACGGGGCAATGCGATGGCCACGATTCACCATATCGTTAACAAAAGAATTACCTTCGAACGATATCGACCTATCAACAAACAGAAAACTGACGAATGACGAAATCGACAATTGCATTCAACAAAAGACGAAGCTATAAAACGAAAGATGGACAAGACTACTCCTAAAGCAACAGAATTGGACAATATGAACTTGTATAGGACCAGAACAATAAACGCACTTGACAGGAAAAAAAGCAGACAGCTAACAAAACTAAAACAACTATACAGATAGTTTACTGACAGACACGTCCAGGTGATAATAGCACTGAAATCCCGATTAAAAAACGTCCAACAATTACTAAAAGCTAACTGTAGATTAGTAACAAATTTGTATTGGAACAATGGAATACGGGCTATAAGATCTAACAACCCGAACACAATTAATAAGATATTAAGGACAAATAATCAAAAAGTGGTTCAGCATCTCCACTTACCACGTAATGACGAAAAAAAGCAAATGTTAATGAACGTAGGTATACATACAGAGAACGCGATCCTCAATAGTGAGCTCTTCGTGATAGAAAAGGCGAACACTGTGGGAACTGTCTTCCAGGAAATGTACAAGGTAAATGAAAGCATCCACCGAAACTACGACTTGAAAAACAAAGTTCCAGTGAATCACTTGCATATTCGAAATGAAATTTCAAATTGGCAATCAGAGAATATCCATTTTACAGAATTTAATGACGATAGTTTGGCAAATACTATCACGCCAATAACATGGCTAATAGCCTATTAATAACGAAGGAGGTGATCCAGGGTTTTTTCGACACATTAAGAAACAAAAAGTCAAGGGGAATAGATGAGTACCAAATATCGTACTCAAGTATCTACCACCATTAGCAATGCACATACATACAGTTCTATTTAACAACATGTTAAATAGTGCACACTATCATTCAGCATATACCAAAAAAGAGCAAGGACTGTACAAACCCAATGAACATGCGTTCGGTAAGTTGACTCCCAAGCAACAGTAAACTATTCGGGAAAATCATAAACAAAGCTTTACTTAAATGGGCTCATGACAACAGCATTATTCCAGATAACCAGTATTGCTTTAAGGTGGGTCATGAAACCACAAATACCGTAGCTAAACTGGTTTCCGACATACAATGGAATAAATGCAAAAACCAATGCCCGGGGACCTGTCTGATCAACTTGGAAAAGGCCTTCGATACCGTTTGGCTTGAAGGATTATACTACAAGATTGTCAGACAAGGTATGTGTGATGTTTCTAACAGAAAAAGCATCAGCCGTATACTAAGCAATAGCATAGCAATTCTACGTCGGTTGAGTGTACTTGAGTTTAGAAATCGAATTCGCATACGCGGCAGTGGCCTGATGTGTTGATTAAATTGTTGGTGATTCTAGCCGTCATAGCGCCGGATCGACTCACACGATTTTCACTATCACCGCAAATGCTATATATGCATAAACCTTTACTGCGCATACTTTGTGATATGTTAACAGGAGGTTCGTGGTCAAAAGTGGCAAAGGGACCTCCAGTATAACGTATAATATCAAGAATGGTTTACAACAGGGAGCGGTACTTTCTCCGATTCTTTTTAACATTTACGTTAGCGACATATGGTATTAAGCGCACTTCCCGACGCAATTGCGTACGCAGACGATCATATAATTTATAAAACAGCCCCAACAATTGAAATCATAAACAGTTTACTGCAACGCGATTATTGTGCAGCGAATATCGTGCAGCGATATTGCAACGGCTGGAAACTTAAGATAAACTTCCAGAAATGTGAAGCTATTCTACTTAGAGCCCCGTTGCATAAAGCCACGAACGATACAACAAAAAAATTGCGAAAGTTAGTTATCACGGTACCGCATGAACACAAACTGGAAACCAAGAGTGTGATTAAATACCTTGGTATTTGGCTTGATCAGTACCCGTATTTTAACAGACATAGGGATGCAGCTTTGGTTAAGGCCGAGAAAACATTTGCTATGACAAGGATTGTAGCTATTTCATTGTAGCCAACCTGACAACAGGGTAAAAGTTATATGCTATATGCTCCCAATCAGACCAATGATTATATATAGATGCCCAGTGTGGTTCAAAATAGGTCCAAACATGATGGAAAGTATTCGGGTGTTCGAAAGAAAATGTCTTAAAACTTGTTGCGTATTACATCGAACACCGGAATCTGACCACAAAAGGTATTATCCAAATGAGACCTTACATAACGAAGCCCACATAAACAGGGTGGATAATTTTATGATCAAATTAATCAGAGTTGCGTCCAATGACCTAATTTTTGGAGTTATTATACAAATTCTTTGTATTTTGAGAGGGTGCGCCGCAATGGCTTTGTCGCACCAGAGGCGTTCTTCGAATTTGATATGAACGGTCTTATACAGGATGAATCTGGAGTTCCGCTGATTTATCAGGTAAGTAGATCTTCCGTAGATGGGCGATTGTGCTACGATCGAGCAGTAACGCGCACCGAAGAAGAGCTTTCGCGGTTCAATAGAGCTATTTCCCATAGAGACCGCGATGACATTATTAAACGGCACCAAAAGTTTTGGTGGCTAAAAGGCAAATAAAGACCTATATACCAAAGTCGGAAATCTCAATGTCATATTGGATAGCACAACGAAGTCTGACCAAATGACGCGGTTGCATCATCGTGCAACGGCTGGGGTAATTACCGAATTCCTTAGTTTGGTTCCCACGGTCATATTTCCCTAGCCGATGTTGCGTCTCTTTGACTTCCCGCAGACACTCTATTTGCTGGGGATCAATGATCTCTTTAGTCGGGTGAATAGCACAAAACTTCCGTAAAAGTTTAAAAGCATACAGAGATTAAGTGTCCAAAAAGAGTCACTAAAAAAGTATTCAAAAAATATGTTGACCACTCGAAAACATATGTCCACTGGGAATAGATGTTGTTTGATTGCCTTAAACAGAAATTGAATATTTGTCGCGTCTGAATGATTTTTTTCCATATATCCCCGAGAATTATGTTATCGGCTTACTTAGTTGACTAACAGCGATAAAGTTAGTGATGATACAAAAACAGTCACTATAAACGTATTTAGCTAAGTGATTGGCTTAAAAGCATTAAAAAGGCTTCCCTTGTTGAAATTACTAACCAGATTCGAGATAAATCCTTAACGGCTATGTAACCTCACCCGCATAAGCTCACTTATATATTCATCAAGCGTGGATGAACATTGTATATTCCCCGTCTCTTCGACCCCCTAGTCTTTCAAATTTTCAGACTTGCTGCTTAAGAATTTCCACGCCTCTATCTAGTTGACTTGACTTTATATTTCTTTGACGACGCATACCAACTAGTTGGTTCGGAGTGTGGATGCAGTTCATTCCATCCATATATATCCCTTCCACGTGCATTCTAAGTTACCCGGCTTGTCCACTGTCTCCACTCTTTCAAACTAGTGGCCTTTTTCAGTTTAACATATCTTACACATTTCCACCCGCACGACATAACCCTTTTTCGTTTCAAAAATGTCAGATTTACCCACACATAAGTTGCTTCACTTCAAAAACAAAATATCTACACACTTTTGAATATTTTAACCGTCATTTGGAAAGAATTATAAGACACACCCATAAAGAGCAATCCAGAGGAATCTTTCTGATATGCGACATAAGGAATACTTCCCTTAAGAATACCTCAAAGACACCCTTGAAGTCATTTAATCCACAAATATATTATAAAAAATATATCAACGTCGTCACAAGAATCATCCGATGGCTCGTTACTCGAGACAAGTTTTAAAGCCACCTCTACATACATCGCAACAGCAGGTGACACAACATAGCTATCAAAATAAATCCTCCCATTTATCCTGATGTCATAATATTTAACTGAGTTGGAAATGTATCGCATATGAAGATAATAACCCCCATTTCCGTCCTGAAATGACTGATGAGCGTACGCCAACAAGTTCCATTTGTCAACAAGAGATATTGCACGTACCCATCGTCACGCATCATCATTTTCAACCCCGCGCGTCACATCATATCCCCTCGCTTACATGATAAATGTACAACTTCATTCAACCTAATAGCTTCAAGTTTTGTGTGCTTTAAAAGTTTTCTATAACTCCATTTGACATCACAAAACAATATAGAGGTCGTGAACCCTTTTTCTGCAGAACGTTTTCGTTTGCAACTGTCAGTCAGCAAGCAACCCCCTGGAGAGTATGTTGAACGTGCAAAGGACCTGCTGCCAATAAAAATTTCTTGAACAATTTTTCAATTCCGAATTTGCTAGTCTAGGGATCAACGGGCGTCATTGGGATATCTGCAAGGCACGACCCTAAGAAATGAGATTTTGACCCTTTGGGTAAGTGGGCGTCGTTTAGCTCATCTACTTCGATATTTTTCTCCACCAGATGCCAATTTTAAAGTGCTGACTCAGGTAAGATGCATCCCCTGGTGGGATGGGGCCGTATAGATTTCATCTAGTACATTAGGGGAACGCACACAAACATCGGGTAGTAATTAAATGAGAAACAGGGGGGAATTTCCGACATATGGGTGGAAATTCGGTGTTTGGGAAATACACGTTTTTGGGAAAATACTTTCACTTGAATCAGTTCCATGGTCTACTGATTAGAACGACGCGCATGTTAAATGGCCTGTTGGGACAGATTCTCGGGCCTCAGCTCGAGTCCATAAATAACCGTGGGTACACGCGAGCGTCGTCATGAATGTTTTCTAATTACGTTTCGAAATGTTTACGATGCGTCCTATCAAATTTTACACATCAGCCAGATGCCATTGAGTACCGGAATCCACGTTTCTAGTTGGAACTGCTGTCGGCTGCTTCCTTGCTGCACAAAGAACGCCACTTGCGGTGGAAGGAATAGTTTTTGAAGTAATTACCGAAAACTTTACGCGCACGCACAAACACTCGCACGCACAACACTCGCAATGGCTGTTTTTGTATTCAATGAACTCCAATAAACATTCGAATGCATCGTATCGCGTCCACTGGCACATTGCGCTCTGGATTCTTAGTTAATTAACCCATTTTCGGAAGCACACGCAACCGAGTCCGGCCGATTGAATCGCGATAAGTTTTAATTAAACGCAAACAACAACAAACATTTGACTCGTTAGACGCTGTGCTCCGTATGCCGTTCGAAAACGAATCTGTACACTTGAATTGACGACGCGTATTTTCCGAGCACTGCTCCTTTTGAGGCGAACGATCGCGATCCACTGAAGGCCTTCTTAAGAAAATCTAGGGGAAAATCGGAAAAGTCTTCTCTCTGGGTGGTGGGGTGTGGAATGTACCCGTGCGAAGAGAGATGGTTCTCATTACTCTGTTCGAGTAGCCGGGGTAGGTAATTCAGTTTTTTTTTTTGTAATCGAAAGCGAACGTTGAACATTGTTCTCATCAATTGGATTGAGATAAGTTCGAAAGTTCAACAGATAAGTCAATTAAACGAGATCGATTGGTTCCCGACAAGGAAGGGATGGCGGCAATGTTGGATGATCTTGCAATAAACAAAGGGAAGGAAAAAATGTTTTCATTTGTAGTTGGTCGAGATGGATCAGGGCTAGCCTTACAGATTCGTAAGAAGACATGTGCTTAGATATTTGAGTATTTGTATATATAATTTGGGAGACTTAAAATGACATTAGAAATTTGATGTTGGCCAGAAACAGGTGGGATAGAGGACCACATGAGTTTTTGTAATCAAGCTATCCTGTTTAATCGCAGCGTGGTGTGTCAGGTAGAACTCCGAAGAGCTGGCATAATGTTTAGATAATGACATGTGCTGCAATTCCACATATACCCCCAACAAATCAGAATAATCCTGCCGAAGTTTTGAATCTTTATGGAAGCGATCTCCAATACGTAGAAACGTCGTAAGGCATTGGAATATGAGTAGCCCAAGAGTAGCAATTTTGAATTGAATAATAACCGAACTATATATCGGCGCTGAAGGATCCCACTGTCTGTGCACGCTGTAATGCTTATAACAAGCCTTCTCATTCGGAGAAAGGACTTTGAGAGTCGGCAACTGCTCAAGATCCCAAAAGTTGCCCAGATCGAAGCTAGTCGTATCCTTCCAGACTCCTAAATGACAAGTCAATTTTCGGCAGGAGAAGTGGTTAATCATTTCACCTGCAACAGTCTATCCCATCTGGGTTGTACTATAAAGCATCAAGATAATTTGTTAATGGTATTTGGCCCATGTTAAGCAATTTGTAATAAATCGATGATAGATGGTTTTTAGAACTCGGGATTGGCCAAAGAAATATTTGTTGGAATTTAGAGCGTTGTTGGCCGGCCTAGCAACGCTTATATACGGCACTATGAGCAATTCAATGGTTTTCTGCAATTTGTTATGTCGCAACTTAATGGTAACAACCGTAGAATGCCTAACCACAGTGGACACAATATACAGGCCCGAGATTAAGATATTAACTGATACACGATCCAATTTTAGAAATTGTGTGGTATCTTCAGATATAAAATGTGCCTGAGAACCTGCATCCAGATTTTTTTTTGTACACTAACACGCGCACAAAAGGGGATTTTGAAGTACCCTTAAATGCATAATGCGAGCGAATGGAAAGGAAGTATATAAGGAAAGAAGATGTGGATATTTATTGATCTTGAATTACTGGACATTACAACGACGAAGAAACACATGATCAGGTAGAGCTATGGTTCAGCTAAAGAGTGACTCTCTATGTTTATTTGTGGGCCTGAAGTTGACTTTCAACGTGAATTGATGCGCATTCTCAGATTGACGGGTATCGCTGGAAAATGTCTGAAGAGGCGGAACACATTCAGCAAATTCAGTTAAACAACGACTATGATAATACCTATAGAAAAGAAATAGGCATAATACGTTGCGCCTATATTCTAATAACCCTACAAGTCTTAGTGTTCCCGTATTGGCTCACGAGTGGAGTCGCCAACACTGCCTCAGAAGTCACGGAGCATGTAAATATACTGTTGAGGATGGAGCGGTAGACGAGGTGAAGTCAATTGGAAAGACCACCTCCCCAGGCTGGGTCTCAAAGTGCAACAGATTGTTCTGGTTTTGCTGGTATCTGCATTAGAAGGCGTGGAAATATTCAGAGGCCCAATGACCATTACGCAAATAATTAATGCAGCAAGCTCCTCTTTTAGCCTGATGATATCACAGCGGAAGACCCACACTCAGAAAACTTGCGCGAGTGTGCACTTTATGGCCGTAGTGTATACATTTTCATGTAGAAGTTGCCATCATGTAAACCTTTTGGGAGTGGGTTTTGACCGACTTCATTGTGGATTTGGACCCATTCGATGACTTAACAATTTACACAGGTGTAATTGAACCCTTTGAAAATTCAAACTGAGGCTGGCGATCAAGAAAAGAAACCATTTAAAAAATAGTCGGATTGAGCATCCCGTGATCATAATCCTTCCCCCTTTCCCGGATATGCGCGGTTAATTTTCCGTGAAGTAACAAAACTAACAAAAGATCACACTACTCGGCAAGGCAATCCAAGGCCTGCAACACCCGATGGTTCTGATTAACCTGGTCTAAGAATTCCCCACTACTAAAATCACCTGACATACAGGTAAATCCAACCGATTCTGTGCGTACGTATCATATCGCTCCCTCAATAACCACCATCATCATCATCATCATCGTCATCATCGGCATTGCAACCGGGGTCCGGTCTTGGCCTAATTTAGCAAGCCTCTCCACTGGTATCCGGTCCTTATCCGAGACTTGTTAAATAGCCCATAATAATGTTTTTCTGAGCAAGGTTATTAGTCTTGCGCCAACCTTTCTCAGGATGTCGCTACTTGGAGGGTGCCAAAGTAGCTATCCAGGGGTGTCAAGTGGAGACTGCATGTCAACTTGGATTGAACAGGGACGAAGGTCGTCCTGGCCTTCGCCGGGTTGAAAGCACAGACTTTACCCTGTATGTTCGCCGCCAGCCCCTCAGTAACCACCATGCACCCTTATAATTCAATGCCAAAGGTCCTATTGATGGTATGACTAAGACTGCCTCATCGGAAAGACAACCCTTTAAATAAGACAATTTTCGTATAACAGGAATAGTTAAGACCTCATGAATTAATGAATTAAATAAATGTTGAAATTCCAATCAAGTTCCAAGGATGCTGTAGCGTTTCTAACAGATGCACACACAGTACACAAGCAAATAGTGAAGAACATCGAACGAAAATCGAATAAGAAAATGCATCAGAGCCGTATACCATAGCGATAACACAACAAAATCCACATAAGTCGGATGTACTTGAGTTTAGAAATCAAATTCGTACACACGGCGGTGGCATGATGGGTTGCGCTTTGGTTCAATTTTTGGTGATTCTAACTGTCATAGCGTCAGTTCAAATCACACGTTCTTCACTATCATGCCAAACGCTATAGAGCCACCAAAAGTAGGCAGGGTAATCTCCGACAATCCAGACTTACACCAGCACGACTGCTGTGAATTGGATGGTAACTCCATGGACTAATTGTCAATGGTTATTTTCACTGCATTGAAACCTCATTTGGCGCGAACAGAATCCGGTGGAAAAGTAGAATGGTCACTACCTGAAATAGTTGGGAACTAAATACTGGTTCAGTAAACCCTTACACGTTTTACTTAATTAAACTAAATTAAGTACAATTAAACATAATATTAAATTCAATTGATAATATTGTACTATTTATATCCATCCAATAAAGGACGTTATTAAAAAACAAAACCTGAAATGTTTGTATGCTCTCTGGCTGAAACCACCTCTTTTTTTCTTCCGCACAAGATATTGGTACCAAACGCGTAAGTTTCAAAATACGATTCATCGATTCTGCTTGATAATCAATTAAGGCGTCGCTATACTCAAGGAGGTCTTTCTACTCTCCTAGATGTTTATCAGAATTTTCCCGAGCTACGTCAATTTCCCTATATTTTTTTCCAGCATTGGAAAAAAACCTGGTGGGATCGAAACGTTTAACGAAACGACTATACCTAGTCACAGACTGCTGTAACAAACAAAAGCGTCAAACTGCAATAAGCCCAAGATGTCCGTCAGCTGAATAAAACGGAAGTTAACCTGTCTTAACTTCGGCGTAACAAATAATTAAATGAATTTAAAGATGAAAGTAGAGAGAAGAACCAACAACTTTCACCTTCGTTTTTTGCTTATTGGTGTTACGCTAAGTTTGTTGCAAATTGTTGTGTTAAGCTTTTCTGATGAATACACTAGAAACCTGCTTCCCTAACTACCAGATATATAAAACCGAAAGGTTTTGGCACTCACTCCTTATTTTTACCTTCTCTACCTACTTTTTCGATAATACGAGTGCCGTTCAATAAGTCCTTAGAAAATACTCGAGATAACGATCTAGTATCGAAAATAGTTTGTTTTTAATAAGCATCATTATTCAATAGACACCAACTGCAGAAAACCTCGGCAAGATGGGAAAATAAGCGCAATTGCGTACTCGACTCTAAAGCTACTTGGCGTTTTCTTTGTTGGAATTCTAGGCCGATACATAACTGTTGCCGAAGCATGGATACACTACTACCCTCCAGAGAGAAAGGAGCAATTGAATCAATAGGATTTTGAAGATGAGATCGCTAGGAAATTGTCTAAAACGGCAAAATGATAGCGACGATATTTTAAGCTGCACGTGGAATTTCGCGCATTGGTCACTTGGAAAAAGGACAGAACAATAACTGAAGAGTATTATGCGCCGTTATAACACCACTTGAGGGAAAAAGCCACAAAAAACTCTGGTTGTCTGGGCGCAAGGCGCTCGGACATTATATTCGTGACAACGTATCCTAAATATGTAACATTGAAAATACAAGTTATTAAATCAAAATTAAAGTGTTTTTATTCCTTAAATGATAATTACATATATAAGTAATATTTTTTTTTATTTCTTAATATTTTACATTTTCTGATATATTTTTATAATTATGGTCGATATTTTATTTTATGTTGCATTATTTCTTTCGATTGCTTTTACTCTGTTGACGATAGGACGATGATACGAGAAGTAGGATATCAATGGTAACATCCCAACTGTAACGTGTGTTGAGAAGCTTAGGTCGAGGGTTGTTCCTCCCAATGTTGTAGGCTTGTTGACATTCGACGCGCATTCGAGATTGAACGTACTCTTCATGAAGTTAATAAATGCGCTATCAGTTGTGACATTTATATTGAAGTCGCCACAAAGAAGAATTGGTATGTCTGCATCAACTTCATAGATCGTCGGTACACTCTGATTGTGTACATATGGGAGTAATGCTTGGTGCAACAACAAACCAATGTTCGGGATAGTTGATCCAGGATGAATGTACACTGCCCCGAGTAATACTTTGTACATCCTATCGACAGTGAAGCATGAAATTTCAGCCAAGCACACATCACCCGTGTTTTTAATATGGCGAGCTGAATCGGACAATTCAACTCGAAGAATTTCCATGGATGGCAATGATAATCTTCTATAAATCGCTACTCCACCAGCTGCGTTTGTTTCAGAATCCGAACGATAGTTCTGCTTCGTAACGCACTCATAATCATTGATTCGCGTTGTCTCTGTGTATTTTTTGTCTTTGCACTTTCAACCTGCACAGCTGTTCTCGACAGTGCAAGGCGCTGTCTGTATTCCCGTTGACTTAGGAGCAATTATTGTTGGTGGCTCAGTAATTGGTATTTCGTGCATTGATACGATATATTCTTGCTTCTTCGACAGTTCACAATACTCTGAAAAATTAGTGAATCGTGGTCCGACTCGAAGAGGTCGATTATTTTTCTTTTATTCGTATTGCTATTCATTTTTACGGTTTATTTATTTTGCTATTTTATCTCCTCCCGCCGCGCTCGAAATCGATTACTATCGGCGCTACTATTTTACTATCGGCGCTACTATTTCCCTCTCTCTCGCTATTCGCGCTCTCGCTCACTGCGGCTCGTGCGTTATCGGTTACTCTCGCTCAAGCGTAGCGGGAGCCGACCGTAACGCTACAAACTTTTTTCCGAATGCCCCCCAAGGTATACCGATTTATAAGACGTTGCCACGTCAAAAAAAACCTCCTCATCTGAAATTCTTTTTCTAACCATTTTTTGAACAATCTTCGTAGAAGCCAAAAAAACCATTTGTTAGATTATTATTATTATTATTATTTATTACAATGCAAGTAAATTACATGGTAACTTAAATTTAATAGCACTAGCGACTAAGGCTTTCGACATCATTCGAACACACCGAAACACCGGTGCATTATACCACAACCGCGTGCATGTGAAGGTACATAAACTCGCTACATAAATTATAATTGCTATATTATTACTTTGACACACAACAGTGATCATTTTTGGAATCCTGTTTTGGTGCTGTGTTTGTCACTCTGGTTGCGTGTGCGTAATCTTTTGGAATGGCCACAAAGTTCAAAGACGTTTGTAAGGAATGTTCGAGTGAGTACAAAAAAATGTCACGTCAAATTCAACATATAAGCAAACGAGTGAATCGATTTTTGAGAAATAAACAAAGCGCTTATAAAACAGAAAATAGAGCGAATTAGACTGCAGAGTATAACAAAAACGATCATAAGTTTGATAGAATGCGGATTTAATGCAATCTCGAACTACTTGGGTTGAGTGGCTGAAAAGGCAAAATTTTATGCAATGAATAAAAGTATTGCCAACTAGATATAGGAATTCCATTTCTACAGGAAGAATGAGTGCCAATTTTGTCCAACGCCTTCGAGACGTTTGGTGGGATATATATTTATAATTACCAGATATCATAAGGAAAAGAATCTAAATTGCTCAAACGCTGAAAGTCCACAATACTCCGAAGAGACAAATGCATTATAGATGCAAGTCATTGTGCGATGGTTTAGTGCTGTGCTTACCACCGGGGCAAAATTAGAGTCGATTTTTAAAAGTGTTTCGCTATTTATTAAAGGTCGACATTATTAATATTAATATTCGAATGTGTTCTTTTGAACGCTGTATTTAATACGCCTTTTGGACAAAAGCACGACATTTGATTGTCACTCTTCCCGAATCGACGATCACACTCGACTTGCAGTGCCTTCTTCAATTCATGTGTTTCCTTCTTGATTGCTTGCACTGATTCCTACTACTGATTCCTACTACACGGAACACATTCAGCAAGTTCAGTGGGGCAACGACTGTGATAATACCTATAGAAAAGAGACAGCCATGATATATTGCGCCTATGTTATAACGATGGAGCTGATCGACTGAGGGCTGGGTCCCCAATAAGTTTCACTGCTCGTTTCTGCATCCTATCGGGCTCGTGTAAGGCAGTTTTGGATATGCCTGACCAAATATGGGAGTTGAACTCCATTTTGAGACGAATGTACGCCTTGTAAATAGTGGCCAGGTTGGATGGAGTGAAATATAATTGCACCTCTTAAGCAACCTCATACATTTGGTCGCACTATTCACAGCTTCAAATAAGTGGTCGTTCCAATTAAGAGACGAATTAATACGAGTGCCGAAGATTGATAGTTTCTTGGCTTCGTCGATGCAAGTGTCGTTCATCGACAGTGTATTTACTTTGGGGTTCGCTTTTGACGACAAGAGGCAGCACTGAGTTTTTAACCATTGAATTCTACTCGGTTAGATAATCCCCACTGATATATCTAGTTGAGGTCGGAATTCAATCTATCCAGCATACTTGTATTCTGTGGAAAACCTTATTACTTAACCGATGTGACAGCTTACCCCATGCACGCTGATGGGATTCGGATGCCGGGGATCATGTTTGCTTTTCACAGTTTCGGCGGTTTTCCCTTTTATGAACAATTTTCCGGTGTGTGATTCATAACTCACAGCTTTTTTGACTGTTGTTGTAAACACCTATGGGGTAGGACGTCTGTGTCCCATCGTTGGCACTGGTTCTACGCCCATCCCACGCTGTTAGTACTGTAGCTTATCGCCAATGTGGGGTAAAAGTTCCGGTATTGGCTTTGTTATTAATGGAGCTGACGATCACTTTGTGGAATGCAACTGCCATGGATCCTGCTCTACAGTTTGAAACATTTTACTTCTGTAAACAATCGCTGCTTCGAGACACACTGATTTTACTGGGCATCTTGTCGATGGGCTTCTCTATAGCACTATAATCGCGTCTATCGTAATGCGATGAAAGACACATCATCAATAAAGGCGGATCAACTGACGAAGAGGTAGCAAAAGGATAGACGTCAAGGAATTTCAACGGCGAACAACGCACTTCCCGATTGTGGTCAGTCCAGAACTAGTCGAATGGGATTAAAACACATTTTTCATTTCCTTTAATACAACACATCGTTTCAATATTGTTTTATATTGATATTATATTTCAGTATTCTTTTATATAATTGACAATCATTAAAATAAATTCACAATAAAAAAAAAAAAACAAAGTTCATCGAAAACGTTATCAAAGCACAAACTCGCTTCGCCACACCACTCGACGTTTTTCGTGGAGGACCCGACCTTCCTCCACGGAATCAGTTTCACGATTAATTATTGTCACTGAAGCAACAGAGTGCCAAAAATTCCATCCATCGCCTCGGTGACCAATAAGGGATGATCTTAGATGATGATCACGGAAAGGATGTGCACTCACACAGATGCGGTTACCTCACACACCTCTGACGTATGTCCATGCATGCGAACCGTGGATATAATAATTCCATAAAAGGAAATGTTTATCCGATTGGTACCGCGTAAGGGATCCATGCCGATCGGGCGCACGTTGCTGTCGTCCTCTGATGCGACTTGCCATGCACGTGTGTGGAAAATATATTTTCTTTCTGTGTGCAAGGACAAGTTTGAGGATTCATATCAGTTACGTAATGTCGTAACCGAATTGGATTCCTAGGAATATGCTGCGTTGTATGCAGGCATGCCCCTGGGGGTAATGCTTATGGGATGTTGATGCCTGTTGATCGATTTACCGACCGATGTGCTTGTAGGTCAACAAGAAAGGAAAGAAATATCTCTTGCATGTGTGAAGCGGAATTCGTTCGGAGACATGTGTAATGAATTGGTTCGGGTCATGTTGGTTGATTGGTGATGCAACCAAATTGCTTATAAGGAACATATCTGTTTGGTGCTGATGGATTTTGCCTCGGCGAATATTATTAATTTACAGCATTTCTGGTATTTAGAGTACAACTATGTAAAGGTAAGCACATGCTTTTCTGTGTTTTGGGAAACTGTTTCTTCGTCATAGGTTGTAAGGTAAATAGTGGCGTTCAATGGAACTGCCACAATACTTGTTTTTTATGCTTTTTGTATGCCCTAGGGGGAAGTTAGGTGTTGTACCTGGAAAAAGCGAGCTGTGGCGTTATTGAAACCGCCCCACCCCGTACAGAATAGCAACTTTTTTACTAAACCATTTAGAATATAGGGACATTGTTAAGATATACTAATTTTTTTTTCTTTAATGCTATTCGTTATGAGAAGAATTCCGTGAAAGAAAACCCACTGGGAACTGGCTTAAGAAAGATCGTAAAATATTTTGTGTTTGATGCTGCTTTATCTGGGCTGTTATTACCTGGGATTTTAACGGCAATCACCATCTAGCAATTATGAGCTTGGCCAGTCGTATTTACCCAGCAAAGGTGACAACAAATATTAAATCCAGATATTTCGATCCAAAACTTTTGATACAATTAAACCGGGTAAGATCGATAGCAAGGGTGCGGGGGGGGGTCGTTTTTTATTAGTAAAATTGCTTAGATATTTACCAATTGCCAATTTTTTATAAAAATTGCTTAGATATTTGCTAATTTACCATTTAAATATGAGAGGAGAAGGAATTTTGGCAGGAGTTTACTTCGCGAACAAAAGCATATCTTTAAAAGTGTACTGGGAATCATATCCAGTGGACCCGCGGATTTGTAAATGCTTTGCCCTAATGTGCTCAGACAACAATATGGATTCGAAAGCGAATTTGGCCAAAGAAATTGTGCTGTGCTCAAATTAAGGTAGAGTTAAAGTGATATTACAGAACCTTGATTGGATTGGTGCACATGAAATCGTATCTTCTATTGCCTTGACGACATCAACAATAAACACAAGAATTTATCAGGAAATAAAGTTTTAAATGTTTTTCACAAAGGACCAGGCATTTTCATTTCCTGAGGAAAAGTGTGGTACAATTTGTAACACTTTCTGCTAGTGCAGAAACTTTGAATGATAAATGTCCGTATTGCAATTATTCCTTTCTCTCCTCTGCAGATTTGCTCTATTTTTTTCGATTCCTATAACCGAACATTTAACACCTTAACTCTAATAATATCCATGAAGCAGAATCGAATCCCACATTCGACCTATATACGATACCCTTTACTCTTTGTGGAATTAAGTTCGGCATACCAAGTAGAATTATAGCGTGTTGCGAAAGAGTGAAGAAGCTATCCACACTATGAAAATGTTAGTACCACAGTATCAACACATCAGATCACGGCCCCGTGTACACGACAATCTCTTTTTTTTCTCGCTACTTAAAATTATTATATTGTAGCGAGCTTAGGGTTCGCTGGATTAATTATTTTAAAATAAATAAGAGCCGTTAAATCGATTCTGAATTAATGTGACATTTTATTGGTCCGTAATAACAATCATTACTTTTTACCGTACACTTAACGTTTTCTTTATTATCGCTTCCGTAATTATCGCGTATTTTACTGCTTACTTCTCGCTCGAGACTTATCGCTTGTTTCACGTTCTACTTCTTACTCTAACTTCTTACTCATCGGCAATCGCTTGTTTCACTTCCTACTTCTCTCTAACTTCTTACTCATCACTATGCTCTGTGTGCGGCGTATTTATACCGTTTCAGCGTTTCGTTTCCGCCCGTTCCATTGCCTTGAATGTTCTACTGTTCCTAGTCTCCAGTTTTCCATTACTTTATAGAATATTCTAGTACTCTGTTTCGGACTCTCTAGAATATTCTAATACGGATTGTCATATGCGTCACAATATTAATTGCTCCGGTATAAAGTTCTTCTTTTTTAAATGGTCTTTTGTTGATATGTTCCATAATGAAGGTTGGACGTTGATTGAAATTACCACAAAATCTTTCCAGTTATTTCCCTAGCTATACCGTACTTTGTTAGCTGAAGATAAATAACGATCAATTCAGTTTCCGAAAAAAGTCGTTTAGACCAACCGTAAAACCATATTATTGTTTGAATGCCTTTTTGCTAATACTGGCGTTAGCGAGAAGATATTTTTGGGTAATACCTACTAAAGTAAATAAGGCAACCTTATTCATACATTCTCTCAATAGTAGATAACGCGACGCCGAAGTCCTCGTTCCGAGAATTCAGTTGAAAAGACCGTAATTAGAGTTATATATTTCTATATTTACATAATGCGATTCGCCATTTAAACCGCGCGGGGCTGAGTCCCCTTCTCCCGAAACCCCGTTGATTACGTCATAAACTAACTCTAGACCAGGGTATGCACAATACGATCTTTACATTGTTGCTACATCGTCTGATTTGGATTTTTTTTAAAACGTTAGCTTTCTAGCACAAACAAATGCATACAATGCATTGGTACATTGTGATCGAGCCCCCGAATTTTTTGCTAATGGTGGCAAGTAAATATTTGGGGGCAGTAGGGTTTGAGTGTAACAACCAGGGCTAGGTAACTTTTCGAAGAAAATAATTTTCTCGCATTACCTACACGTACAAACATTCCCACACCAGTTAAGCCGCCCAAAACCAGCTGTAGAAAAATGCATTTATATTCACAAATACAGGTCAACTGCCTTCACATGGTAATGTTGCATGAATACTAGATTAAATAAACTTGACTTTAAGGATGCCACCCACAAATTGTTTTTAATTTTTTTGACTGCCGCTATGTCACCTTATTTTTTGTCATAGCACCTGTTATTGTATCTAACTTGCACAAATAAGTGGACGTATATTTAAAACATACCCTTACTGCTTTAATGTGATAATTAATCAACTCGAAAGTTATCAGCAACAGACTACATTTAACAAGCCTCACCAAGAAGAAAATTGGTTGTAAATGTGCGAATATCCCTACATGTTAAATTTCCATAGCCAAGGCAAACCATTGCTCATCGTCAAGAATGCTTTTAAGTTTCTTAAACACCTGAGCTCAGGTGCTCCAGCATAAATCCCGACATTAAAAAGTCACATAATCGCTATTAGAGGAATCTGTGGTATATAAACGACCAGATACTGAGTACCTTGCACGGACACTCATTTCAGATGGGAAAACTTAACCGAACATGGTATCCTTTTACTTAAGGACAACTTCCAGATACATGTATCATTCCTGTAGACTGTGCATATAAAGCGCTTTTACCCACTAGGTAATGTGTACGTGCAAGTTGTTCTTACGAGCAGAGAGAGAGATGCATATCCCTGCTATTGCTTCATTTCATTGTGTTTCCATTGCCATTCTCCCCGACAGGATAACGTTCATAACCATAAAAGAAAACCACATCCTCACAAAAATGTATCCATAATATTTGCTGTCCATTTTTCCTCCATCTATTCCTTTCTTGCTCCTTTTATCTCTTCTGCTTCTGATGGTCTGATCTAAACACTTCACTTGCATTTTGTGCAGCGATGGATGAAATTAAAAACAACAAAAAAAAGGATTCAAGGAAGGCTTAACGTTCGTCACTCTTATGTACAACACACAATTTCTTTTCTATATGTATGGC
This sequence comes from Microdon myrmicae, assembly GCA_963931805.1. Classification (NCBI taxonomy): domain Eukaryota; kingdom Metazoa; phylum Arthropoda; class Insecta; order Diptera; family Syrphidae; genus Microdon; species Microdon myrmicae. Next base: position 67,522,658 of record OZ007496.1, on the reverse strand, counting down.
TGTCTTGCATAGGGAGTGCACGTAGTTTACTCGGTCAGAGTCGGTGTTTGGTGTCCACTTGATACAGGAGAAGATTCGATATTTATTTTTCAGTCACAGTCGGGGCGATATAACAATATTGACGCACACAAGGCGTTAGATGCTTCGGTCTAGCCGTGTCGAATTCTGACGTTAACCAATATTTATCGGAGAGCATGCATTCGACTGGAAATATTGGCCGGGCTTATGATGATCGCATTGGTATAACAATGCGCTTAATGCACGTCTTGAGGTTGTGACGCCGGTAGGAAGTCATGATCCTGTTCATTTTACGTGATGGACAGATTCCGGAATTGTTGGGTATTGAAAACGTGATTACTCTATTGCGCATCGAACGCCAGTTGGGGGCTTAAACTTTTTCTGTCCACAATACGAAGGCAATACGACTACCAAATGTAAACAACGAACAAGCTTTTTATTAGCTTTTAATGAAAACGGGCGTTACAATACGTTAGCAACTTAATTGAAATGGACAAGAAAAATAGAAGGACGAGAGTCTCGACAAATTAACTTTAAGTAAATGGACACTAAACATCTTAATAGATTTATTTAAATCGATTGATATATTTTATACTACTTTTTACTACTGAAAAATAAACGGAACATAACTTGGAAATTGTCCAAGAAGGTTTACTTTTTTAAGCCCTCGAACAGCACGGATGTTGTCATTTGTACGATTTGTCATTGGACTTCGATCATGACTTTCGTTTTTCATATGTTCTCGCCCATTTTTAAATTCTCTAGCCAACGTATGTGCATTATTCTGAGACAGTGTATCAACACCAAACTCTGCCTTCATTCGCGAAAAAAATGTCCGAGGGTTTAACGGCTTCATTTGTTAAACATTTTATAATAATCTGATGCGCGACAGACGTATGTATCTTTTGCTCACTCATGGCTATACTGACTACAAAGTCGAGCGCGACCGCTAGCCTAGGCGGTTCCCCTACTCTTCATAAACCAAAGAACAGCCACGCACAAGATTATCTAATTCGCAACTTCTTGCTAAGCAAAAAAGTTAGATTACCCTTCATATATGATTCACCCTCGTATATATAATAAGACCCCACAAAACAAATATTAAGATACTGCTCAGTTCGAACAACAGATGGCTAAGACACGGAAAGAAATGAAATTCTAGCGGTCTGTTTCAAAATCAAAGGAAATCGCGCAGGGCGTTTCACACTTCTGTCATTCCACTGAGGAAGGTGTTGAGTCCCGGTGCGTTTAGCGGGCACGAGTCAAAACGAGAGTTGAGCGAACGAGCGAAGACCAATATTCGCAAATACACGAAAAAACGAGATGGTACATTTACAAACAACATTGACTTTATTGTCAATTAATATATGTTGACGACGAAAAATAATCAACTAACTAAACTCTATTTTCACAACATAGAAAACTGGTTGACAACGAACGAATAACAAGACAAATTTGTTCGATAACGAAAAGAATTGACAATAATAATCTCATTGACAACGAACGAAAACTAAATGACAACGACAACGAATAATAATCAAAACTAAAACTAATTTACATAATCATGACATCTAAAAACTAAATAACAAAAATGGCAGTAACGAACACAAACAGTGCTGCCAAACATGCAGGTAATTACAAAATTATAACGAATTAATCATCATCATCATCGGCTCTACAACCGGGAACAGGTCTTGGCCTTATTTAGCAAGGCTAAAGCTGAGGGGTGTTAAATTTTCCATAATGATTTGTTTTTTCCGGGAAAGGTCATTAGTCTCGCGCCAGAGGCTCCCCGACGGGGAAAAGAACCCCGGTCTCCCGCGTGACAGAAGGGTATACTAACCACTATACTATCGAGGAGCCTTATAACGAATTAATAATTAACAATTAATAACAAAAACAAATATAATGAATTAATACTAAAAGTATAAATTAAATTATCTAAAAACTACAATAAATATGTTGAGTCACTCCAGGCTGCGACAGGAGGAATGCCCAAATCTCTCACTTTTTGTTTAAAATTATATTGAATGTCAATATGAACCAGAATAGATATCCAACTGATGGCTTACGCGATTAAATACTTCGGTAGGTGAAATAGAATCGCTAAGTTCAATTAATGAACGAATACCCGGAGAAGATTAAATACAGGGCTAGTGTTAATAAAACAAGATAAGTTAGAAAAACGACGACATTTTAAGGTATCGTTGATAACATGCAGTGAATCGAAAACAAAATTTTAAAATTGTTTTACGAATAATCGTAAATTAAAAATAAAAGGAGATAGTAAAGATAAAATAAAAGTAAATCGAAATACGAAAAACTACAAGTAAAAAAGAATATATATGAATTAAAAAGATCAACTAAAAATAAAATAAAAGTAAATCAAAATAAGCACAAGAACTATAAGTATATAACAAAATAAATTCAAAATAGAGAGAACACCTAAAGTTATAATAACAGTAAATTAAAATTAAAAAGAAGAACTAAACGTATGATAACAATATAACAACAGTAAATTAAAATAAAAAATTATAACAACGGTAAATTAAAATAAAATAGAAGAGCTAAAAACATAATAAACTAAATCAAAGTAAGAACACGTAAAAATACTGGTTGGCCCTTAAAAAAAAAACATGTATACAAATTTGACATTTAAATAACGGGCAGTTACGAAGATGAGTTACCAAAATCATTCTTTGAAAAAAAAAACCTTAATGAAAATATTAATGTATCCCTTTCACTGGATTTGCCCAAATTAAGGAAAAGTTCCTATTTTCAGGTGACAAAAAATGGTATGTTTATCTATATCCCAAAAAATGTTCTCCAAAGAACAATCGGTCGGTTTAAGAAACTGCATTACATATCGGTATGGAGTAACAAGGTTGACACCAAAGTTAAACGTCCCTGCTATAAGCAGCTGATGCGATCTGGAATATCGTACGCTTTTCCTGTATGGTTTTTATATATCTTCAGTCTTAATGGAAAAATTTCGAGTACTCGAAAGGAAACTCTTCAGGCTACAGCTTCTTCAGGTGTCCTGATGGTCGACATTATCCCAACTGACTCCTATGCAGTGATCCTAAATCACTACTCCCATCCAAATCCCCAATATTTCCTATAATCCTAACCTTATTCCCATAGTGAATCATTGAGCGACAAGTTAAACCAAAAGTTAATTTGTCGTACATTGATTCAATTCCTAAAAATCCTAACATCATGAAATGCTTAACTCTAAATGCATTTCATGATTTCTCCTTCCGGGAATTTACTCAAATAAATTCCTAACAATTTCCCGGAATCCTATTCCAATTGAAGCACACAAAATCTTGTTTGTGCTTCTTGGAATTTTTAAATAAAATTTGACAAATCCCGATGACCCGGAGTATAAAAGGGCGGCACATTTTTATTTCGCGATCAGTAGTTTTTCAGGAGGCCGAACCTATGGTCAAATCATGAGTCGAAATCCCGATGATCCGGTGTACGACCAAGTATAATAGAATAAAAGTTAAATAAACAGTGTTAAAATAAAGTTACAAGTCTTTAATTTAATACTGTCCCCTGGTCACACTTACCACCGGAATTAATTTCTGGTTACCCTCATTATAATAATAATTACCGGTTACACTCATCACCGGTAATAACTGCAGGTCCACCCCACACCCGCGGCCAAGGCAGTTGGCATCCCTGCCTTACTAGGCGGCCACCCGAAGTCACTACTACCAAGGGATCCAGGCGAAGGAAGCGAGACATCGAGGATACCAAAAGCACGCAACGCACTGAAGTGGAAGGACCAATCCTGTCATTGAACACCGGACACCGTCTCCCCGATTCCGGGTAAGCTAAAATAAATATTTCCAAAAATAATATCAACACCTATATATACTACTTCTAGTTCCCCTATCGACGAATACTTGCTAAAGGATCCAGAAAGGATCCAATAACAGCGATAGCCTACTTGTGCGGTCGTATCCCGTTCTTGACTTTTCTCTCCTTCCATCTCTTCTAAGCCGACCGCCACAATACCGCCTTCGGCACATAACTGAAGAGAACACCCTTCCCAAGAACGTTTTCATATATAATAGAAGTTTCCTGGACGCATCTACTATGATTCACTACATACACACACATAGGCTGTATAAGATAGCAAAAAATGACACGCATACACCCACCAAAGCAAATATTATCAGACGCAAAAGACTTCATCTGCGTTTAATACTTGTCACAAAAGATTTTACGAGTATTACGAAAAAAAGAAACGATTTCTATATTTTTCATTTATTTTTAAGTTATTACTATATCGAGAACGTCTCCGCTCTCGTGAATCTATCTTTAGACTGATTATTAAATTGTTACATACTTAAAACGACTCTTATTGCTACCATTATTACTACTATTTATTGGCCTGTAGTTCCGGAAGTTCATGACCTCACCGACTCGAACATTCCATGTGCCGACGCGTATATCCCGCTTTTTCCGTTTTTCCCTATGTCTTCTTTTTGTCGAGTCGGCGTTTTCTTGATGTTTTCTTCCGTTATGGTAGTGTCGGCTCATCACACCTACGCCTACCGGGTTTTTCGTGAGATTGTGTTTTGTATATTGAGTATTCATTTTTGTTCCCGCGGGTCTTGGGTTTTCAATTAGTCCCCCATATCAGAGCCCCTCTTTGATAAGGTAAGGACTGGTTACTGTCTGATTCGACCCGGTGTCACAAAGGCGCCGTTATAATACAGCCGGTCTACCCCTGGGTGCAAACTGTCCAATGGGCACGGTGTCTCGTAACACCCTGGATTAGGGGTGGTAGATCTTTGTGTGTTGCTCCTGGCTAGCGTGTCTGACATGGGTGACCCTACTGGAAGCGTATGCTTCCATCAGCATGGCCTGAGTGATTCATTGTAGCCCCCGCACCACGTCAAGGTTTCTACCAAGCGTTTGATAATATCACACATAATTGTTACCATGTGTTTTATTATTATTACATACCTGAAACGAAACCTATTGCTACCATGTGGACTGCATCGTTGTACAAATGGTTCCAAGAATTGTTTCTCTGTGCCGGATATCACAGGTATTAAGGTATTGCATTTCTTTGGAAGCATTTGCGCACGGTGAGAAAATTGTAATACTTTATTGAGTTCTGTTGTGTTAGTAACCATTATCTAGGTTGTATGTGTTGCGTCCTATAACTTTTAATCTCACACCCAAGGCCTACCCACCTGGTATGATTTCATAGCTACTGTCCGCCGACCCAAGTAGTTAGAAAACGCATGCATAGATAACCTCCCCCTCTTTTTTTTCTGAGATATCCCGAGACCAAGGCTAACATTCTCACGGATGTGGGTGATTCCGGTTGTTGCAGGCCACTCAGAAGCCAAAGACACAATGAAAGACATAATTCTTCTTGTCTCGTTTAACTCGGTCGTATTTCGATTGTAGTCTGTAAATTAGTCCACGGCAGTGCGGAGACGACTTTAATAAAAATTAAAATTAAATTGTAATATACTCAGTCCCTAAATTGGTCCCCGACAGTGTGAACCTGTATGAACACAAGGCCAACTAGGTCATCAACAAAAATCCAACTTTTCAGTTATCAACTTCGGTCACAACTCCCTCTCTCCATTTTTTTGTTTACATTAACGCGCGCACAAAATAGGATTTTCAAGTACCCTTAAACGTGCTTCGATAGAGGAACCATACTGGTGAGCGCAACAAAAGCCCAGGAGAGTTTCTCTTTGATTTCCCATGGCCACCCAATCGAAGTGAGTGGTTTTGAATCCTGCCATACCTGCTTCCCATAGATTTAATTCCGTTGTTCCACAGGGCTCCCTATTGTCCAAACACCAAACCTAATTGTCACTTTTCGAAACGAATTCATGTTCAATACTTACGACCCAGTTCACTAGTTTGCTGATGACAGTGTGTCGGTTCCATTGAACGCCACTACCTACTTCCTCACCATATGTAAGAAAGTGATTACGGAAGCACTGAAAAACCAAGAAAAACAAGTATTATGGCAGTTCGATTTGAACGCCATTACTTACCTTGCAATTGGGGACACCAAATCTTCCACCTAAAAACCACCATTACCTGCAATCACCTGAAATGCCCTTAATCTATAAGTTTCGTTGATGCAAAATTCATCAGCAACAATAAGTATTCTTCATAAGGCATGGTTACATAAAACGCACCACTAAGCAACCGACATAATGCGAACCATATAGATGAAATATCTCCTAATGAGTCTGCCACACACGTGCAGGAGATATTTCTTCTTTTCCTTTTTTACCTATGCCCACATCGGTTGGTCATGCGATCAACGAATACGTAATGGCATACGGCCGACCGCCCAAGGAAATCGAGTTCTCCTAAATGGAAATATACCAGCGAGAGTTCGACTACTTAGAGACGCCACCGACTGGTGCATGATCAGCATAAATGCTGTACGCGGTTGCTGATCATGTAAACACCAGTTCATGATTATCGCCTAGCTGCAACCACTTTGCATAGTGTTTCCCTTTTACGATAATCGTATAATCCACGGTTCGCATACCAACGGACACACAGCACGAGCATCCAAAGGGGTCATCGTGTGTGTGATTCGGGCCCTTTCCCTGTGACCAATGTAAAGAATCATCCCCTATTGGTCGCCGAAACTATGGAATTTGTTATTCTGTCGTTTCGAATGAGTTCAATTTTCTCACGTAGCAAGTCAGTCAGATTGAGCGGTCATTTAGTTAGAGTGGTATTTCGGTCCTTGGTTTAATAACTAGTTTAAAGCGGGTGTAGTCTTGGCGCGGGAGCGAAAGTTATCCTTAAGTGTTGGGAGTCAATTATATCCTTAGTAAAGGGTGCGTGAGTGGAACATTTTAATAAAAAAACAGTGTTGCGTAGTGGCATAAAGAACATTAACTTATACGTGTTGTAACGATCATTATCCTTTATGTTGTTTTAAAGAACATTAACTTATACATGTTGTAACGAATATTATCCTTTGTGTTGTCTTAAAGAACCGTAACTTATACGTGCTGTAACGAACATTATCTTTTGTGTTGTTGTAAAGATCATTAACCTATACGCGTTGTAACGAACATCATCTTTATGTTGTTTTAAAGAACATTGACTCATACGTGTTGTAACGAACATTATCCTTTATGTTGTTTTAAAGAACATTAACTTTTAAGCTGTTTTAAATACATAAATATGTCATCCCTTAACTTTTAAGTGTTAGAAATAAAGAAAACGTTTTTTTTGCCAATTCACTTACAAGTGTTTTAAATACGGAAGCATTTTTACCAGAAGTGGACAATTGTGTGCAAGGCGTTCTTGCAGTATAACGGAATTGGTGATTCAACCAGACAGTTTGTTGGGTATCTTAGTGGACCTGTGCCCTTGTGACACCTTACTAATGACCTACGTAATAACGCGACAATAATAGCGCGACAACAGTGCTTTGAGTTTCTCATTCCTATTCGAACGTTCCTGGCCACCCTATTCGAACTTGCCTATCAATCAGCAAAATATGTTCAATTCATTGAATTCCAATGTCAACAAAAAATACGAGTAGGGATTGATTCAAAGTCTTGAAAACCTAATATTGCCTCTTGTCGTCGAATATGAACTGCCGATGAATGTCATTTGCATCGGCAAAGCCAAAAAACTACCAATTCGACTCTTAATTTAAACAGCTACATGTTTGAAGATACAAAAAGCGCGGCTAAATTTTCTATCTCTCGGATGATACAATAAACAATGCGGCCCATCCAGTCTGGGTGCAATTTACAAAATACATTTTGGTCTTCTAACCAGAATTGAATGTTCCCGTCGAGATACCAAATTAGGCAATGAAATTCATTGGAAATTCAGGCACAATTATTTGAGTTCCGGCAATGCAACATAGGCGCAACATATCCCGCCTCTCTTTTTTTTTTTTTTTTTTTTTTTTAGTTTTTAAACCACATTTATTTTCCTAATTCTTTTTACATGTATAATATTAGGGGTAAATGTTAAACCCTTTTCTACAATCACAGTCCTTAAATTAACTTACTGGCTCTATGCGAGCTCTCTAAATTACACATTACAACTTGATTTTTATATATGCCTTTCGGCGTACATCTTTTTTTTTTGTTTCTTATATATATAAATATATATATATATATATATATATATTTATATATATATATATATATATATATATGAAATAAGTCATATATTAGAGGGACTCCTCGTTTACATCTATATGTATACAGTATTATTACAATTTTTTTTTTTTTTTTTTTTTTTTTTTGTAATTATAACAAACAAAAACTTCAAAACAAAACGAATAAAACATAAAATAAGAAATAAAAAATAAAATTAAAATAAAAGTAACGGTGAAAGGGGGACAGGGGGAGGGGGGACAAGAGGAAGGAGAGCGTTGCTCTTGAGAGACATACTATATCTGAGCAAGTGAAGTCCTCTCCTCGTTGAGAAGCCACCACCATTTGGGAGATGTTCGATCTTTGGCTGATTTATCTCTTTCACTGATCGTCGTGCTAAAACGCATGCGGTCTGGGGCATTGGAGATATCACTATCATGGAGAATTCGTTTGTCCCTGGCACCACGGAAAGCGTGGTAAATAATCGGGACTCCATGCACGTCTTGGATAAGGCCTTTTTGATCCAAGAAAGGGAACGCTTCTGGGGGAATAAACCCATTCTGGAGCGTATTCTCCAGATACATATCATTGGGATAGAATGCTCCCGAGATAAGATTATTGTCACTGCACATTGCCCTTGCTGTGTGACCACGAATAATTTTAATTATGAAATTGTCTATCCTATTTAACCCTGATTTGTTATACAGGATTTTGTTGGGATAGAATTTTTTGTATTGCGACTCTGGTGTTCTATAAAGTCCGAGGCAGGAACGCAAACACTGCCGTTCGAACACACGAAACTTCTCCATATAAAGTGGAGATATATTATACCATACTGGACAGCCATAAATCAAAACTGGTCGGATGAATGCCGAGTACGAAATTATTTTGACTCTGGGGTCAAGAAGACTACTCCGGAATAGACTTCTTGTCATAGAATATGCGCTTTTAGCTGCGGAGAGGGAGGCTGCTACGTGCTTGTCAAAATATAAATACTGGTCTAGCCAGATACCAAGGTATCTAACTACAGTTTTCACTTGTAGTGGAAGGTTATTGTTACCTACAATAGAGAAGTGTTTCCAGTTGTATTTTGTATCCCTCGAGGCCCTGGATAGAGGCGTTCTGAAAAGAATAGTCTCGGTTTTCTGGAAATTAATTTTTAATTTCCAAACGTCGCAAAATTGTTTTATTTTGTTGAAGTCATCTTGAAGGTGCCTATTGATGTCGTCTATTTTTCCTCCTGTTCTGTACACCACTATGTCATCGGCGTACGCAATGGCGTTTTCGAGAGAACTCACTAGATCGCTAGTGTAAATATTGAATAGAATGGGAGAATTCACAGTTCCCTGCTGTAAGCCATTTTTAATTTGGAAGGTCTTGTTGGAGAGTATGTCCCCGCATTTCACCACAAAATGTTTGTCCATTATCATATCATAAATGATGTATAACAGATATTGCGGCATTCCCAGGTTTGTTAACTTATAGACAAGTCCTTCTAACCATACGGTGTTGAAAGCCTTTTCAAAGTCAACCAAGCAGGTGCCCGTACATTGTCGCTTTGCCTTGTTCCACTGTATATCGGAGACAAGTTTCGTCGCTGCATGAACTGTATCTTGTCGCGCTCGAAAGCCAAACTGGTTGTTGGGGATGATATCGGTTTCATCACACCAACCTATCAGTGCTTTGTTTATAATTTTTTCGAATACCTTGCTGATGTTGGGAAGCAGGCTGATCGAGCGCAGATTAGCTGGATTGCTCTTCTCCTTACCCTTTTTGGGGATAGGGTGGACTACTGCAGTCTTCCAATGGGTTGGATAGTGTGCATTGTTTAGAGCGTTGTTAAACAAAGTAGTGTATATGTTCACTGCTTCGCAAGGCAAATGCCTTAGAACCACATTTGGAATGCTATCTATTCCAGATGATTTCTTATTTTTTATTGAGCTAAGTATGTTTCTAAGTTCATCCTTGCGCACAAACATATTTGTATTTTCATTTCTGACGGGAGAATCCGCCCTATTATTTTCGCCGAATGTGATGAAACTATGGTTTTCGGATCGCCAGTTGTGAAGTTGATTGCGCAGCGAGCAATGTCTTTGACGGGCATTGCTTTCAATTTCAGTGTTAGCCTGAACTGATTCGTTAACTCTGTACACTGCTTCGAAACAGGCTCCAATTGCATTCGCTTTCTTTTGCGGATCTTCGACTACTATTACTTCATCATTGGAGTTGATGTGCTCTAAGGTGAGTCCTGCGTTCAGCAATATCTGACAATTCTCGGGAGTCCGTGGAATTCGGAGACAGGGAATGTCATTGTGATCTTTTCTTCGACATATTTTCTTGATTTGTGAAAACATGTTCGGTCCGTTTGCTTGGACAGCTCGAATTCTGTTGCTCCACTCCTCATTTATTACTGCTCGGTAATTATCCCGGATCAGTTTTTGAAGATTTTTAATCAAGGACTTGATTGTTTTGATTTCATTGCTATTTGGGTCACTGAACTGCCTATAGCACAATTTCAGCTTTGAGAGCAGTGTGCTCTTTTGCCTATACAAAGCATCGATAGTTGCATTTCTGTATCGGTGGGTATAGCCATCCATATGAGCTACTTTGGGGATGGAACGATTCATTGTGTTAGTAACAATATCGTTCATAGTTAGGAGATAATGATCGATTTCATCATTACGAAGGTTTCTATTAGTCGGTGGGTCTATGCCAATGTTGCGTATTTCTCTTTTTACTATACGATCGAAACGCGACCAATGTGCTTTTCGGAAATCGAAAGAGTGTACCTGGTCGTACTGCTCAAGTAGATGGTACTCGTTTGGCACGTGTATTACGGCTCCAAGTCCGTAATGATCACTATCGTACTCAATTGTGCGAAGACAATTTCGAGTAGTTACCTCGGTATCTGGTAACTGAATTCGATTATCTGTCATAAGTAAATCCAGGAAGGAGTTACCTCTTGGATAAGACGGTGTACTTGTAGCGTACAATTCTCGTTTATGCTCGATCGCATTTATTTGCCACCAATAAAACAAGGCATTGCCTCTGGTGTTCGAGGTCAGATTGCCCCAGGCACTGTGCTTGGCGTTAAAATCACCTGCCATTAAAAAGTAATTGTTTTCCGGATCTAACTTGAGACTTCGGAAAAGCGTATCGATTTCACTGATAAATTGGGTACCTTGAACAGATTCAGGAGCGTAAGCAGCGACTATATATAGATGCCTTTGACTTTTTAGCGGAATGTCTATAATGCATGCCTCTAGCACCTGGAATTTGTGTACTTCCGTGCTGTAAACGACCTTATGGTGAAGACCTTTCTTAACTAAGATAGCGACCCCACCCCCTCGAATAGAGTGTGGTCGATCTCGTCTAATTATGTTATAATTTTTGTAGCCCATTTTGTGCCTTTGGTTTAGCTTAGTTTCGCTAGCCAAGAGCACATCTGGGCATTCGACTTGGAGCAGATTGCCTAAATTATCCCTTCTTTCGATGTGGATTAGTGAATTTACGTTCACAGCTATAATTTTTAGGTTAAGTTCAGACGGAGGGTTGAAGATTTTGATATGGAGAGTTATTTGAGAACAGGGTTGAATAGAGAGTATCTATTCGTGCTCTTTGTTCAGACAGTGTTCTTTGAAATTCGGCAAATTGTCCTTGCACGGTTAATAACATTGTTATTATTTCTGAATGTGCCTCTGGTGCAGGCATTTTCCCATTACTATATGTATGTTCCATGGATGCTGGTTGCTTAGGAGCACCGGCCATTTGTGCATATGACACACAAGGAGCCACGAAATTGTTGTAAGAACGAGTTTTCATTTTTTTCTCTTCTTCAACTTGTTTCTTTTTGGATTCCAATTTTAATTTCATTTGTTGAAATTTAGGACATCCTCTAAAATTAGCAGTGTGACCTGTATTTTTACAGAGGACACAGGACAGTGTTTTCCTATCTGGAAGCTGTTCCTTGCCCAAGGGGCATTCACCAATGGTATGGTCGGAGAGGCACTTTACGCACCTGAATTGCATGTGGCACTTTGATGCCGCGTGCCCGAAGCGTTGACAACGCATACACTGCAATACGCGATCGATTTTTCTAATTTTTTCCCCACTTATTGTTTGGTGGTTGAGGTGTTTGATGTATCGGAGAGCATCAACTTTACTGTTGGGACTCAGTGATACAATAAAGAAAGGCAATTTGCAATTGCGTTTTCTGGAGTTGGCGGTAGAGAAGGGTTTCACACCTGTAAATTTTAAATTGTCGGTTTCGACATTTTTTAATTCCTCTAATACCTCCTCAGGGGAAAAACATGGATCAACGCCTTTTAGGAGCATGGAGATTATTTTCTCCGATTTCGGGGTGTACGTGTAGTACTCGCTTTTTGTCCTACCCAAAGCAGTCATTACTTTGCGATATCCTTCAATATCATCGCACATTAATTTTATTTTAGAATTATTAATTTTTTTGTTTTGAAATTTTTGCAAGTTAACTCACCTAATTTTATAACGTCCTTTGTTTCCATGGACGTAAGTATTATAGGCGGGGCCTTTTCCTTTTTGTTGGTTACGATGTGCTGGTTTGTTTGCTGCTTCTGCATCTCCTTTGTTTGCTGCCTTTTGTTTGCTTCCTGATGTTGTTCCTGATTTTTCCGTTTTGCTGTTGTATTTTCTTGGCTTTGTTGTTGCTGCACCAGGTCTTTTAATTTGAGGATTGCTTCTCTTTGTTTATTGAGTTCCTCTTTTTTTGTGTCAATATCCGCAAGGAGTTTTTCTAATTCCGCCGGATCTGTTGCAGTACCTGTGATACTGTTTTCTTCCTCAGCAGGTAATTCGATTTCACTTGGGTCAAGGTCAACCAATTCGTTGAATTGGTTACCTGCGCCTGTGTATTCGTTTTTCTTTCCTTTTGCATTTTTTTCGCCGTCTGAATTTGGCTTGTGCCGCTTTGTTATAATACTCGGCTGTCGCTCGAGTTGGCTCCGTGTTATCGCTTTCAGGTCTGCCTGGCCCCTTTTCATGAAAGGCGACGAGCTCTTTAACACTTTGTTTGTTTCCATAATTTTTTATTTTTTTTTTATTTTTTAAACAACTGCTCTCAGTGGCGGCCACACTGTGTAATCTACACTTGTTCACTTACACTCGCGCGACGAATTTATTTATTTATTATTATTTTTTCTTTTCTTTTGCTTTCGTGTTGTCAGGTATACGTCTTATCTCTTTGACGTGTTGGTAACGACTGATCCCGCCTATCTCTTTTCTATAGGTATTACCACGGTCGTTGTTCAACTGAACTTGAATATATTCCATCTCATCTAACATTTTTCCGTGATACCTCTCAATCGGCATGTGGGGGTTCTTAAAGCTCACCTGAAGAACTCCCCATATTCGCAACCCATATTTGCATCCCAATCACCAGCATACCTGAAACATTTCATTACTCAACAACATTTAATGCATCCAACGCATTATCTGAAAATCCCTAAAGAGAATTCTCAGCATTCACGCATTTAATGCGTTATTGAAATTTCCTGTAAAGAATTCTTCAAATCATATGTCATCATAAATCCCAAACCATTCGGCACCCTTGTCATCGTAAAATGCTATGTCGACAGCTTGTTTATACACCTGCAATTAACCGACCCGCGATTCGTTTGTCCAATCGACAAGCAATTACCACATCCCAAGTATTATCATCGGAACCGAATCCTCTAGCAGTTCCTAATACAAACAAGAACTCGGTTCCTACTGTAGTCTGAGAGGCCATAAACATTAAAACCCATTAGCAACTTTTCCCAATGGCGACGCATCTATTAACACATCGCACCACTCATCGATGATTGTAATGATGCCCTTATTTGTTTTCAGCACCATTTCTCCCATGAATTGCCGGCTATGATAGCTACAATGCACAGCGTAAACAACGATCTATTCGATCCCTTTGTTATTTTTTCCTCGTTTCAGGTTTCGTTTATCCTTTGCTAAATGCATCGATTAACACGATGATGGGTACGGTCACACTCGCACTCCACCGCGTGCCAGAGGTCGCCTTCCATTCGTCATTTCATATCCATTTCACCACACCACAAAACTCACCCCAAACGAGGGTTGAATCACTAAGTCGTATTTCAACCGCCGATCCGGACGGTTCGTCTTCCGCTCCCCTTATCGCCGGGGATGCGTAAATACCGTGGAGTCTTAATTCAGCCGCCAGTGCGAACGCACTTCATCATCGGAGTTTTCTTTCAACCCCCGTAGCATGCGCTCGGGGGTGAGCATATCCCCGGAGTCAAGATTCGCGACTCAAAGTGAAAGTCGAAGTGTGTGCTGTTTATTTTTTTTTATTTAACCTTATCGTGTGTGCTTCGATTCCGGTGCTGTAATCGGACGCGATTTCAGTTCTATTGAGTTTTATTTGTTTTGTTTGGACACTTAATTTACATTAAACGCAAGCTACACCTGCTTCGGTTTGTATAAGAGTATAAAGCCGAAAGTGAACCTTAATTCAACAATAAAAAAGGCATAAATAATAATAAACAATATCAGTGTGTTTTAATTTCTTCTGTGTGTGACGTTTTCTCTGGGCGAACATTTTGCTGCGCTGTTCGGTGCGTGACCGTCGTTCCTTGTTGGTGTTTTCTTTCGCGAAATCTTTTAGTGACGATGGGGATAGAAGAGAATCAGCGCCGTACGCCGGCGCACCATGCTTCTTCCCTACAAGCAGCACATACCATTTCAGATTAAAAAGTAACTTCAGACGTGCGAATACCATTTTACAATCTTTCTTTAGCCGAACCACACAGATGTGCGCTGCCTGGATGTTGGTTTCGGTGTAATTATAATTCCAAACTGATGTATATTGGTTTTTCATTACTTAAACTATCTCTAGCCCTCAACTCGAACTTTGACATTTATAGGTATTCTGTAGGCCTTTTCTGGTGCGCGTTTTGTGGATAACAAATATATCTCCTTTAGCACAAACACAAGAAACCGCGGCTCACAGTTCTGCAAGGTCTAGAGAACTTCGGATTTTTTTTATAAAATAATTTTAACCTGCACTATGTCAAGTTTTGTAACTTGAAATTAATTTCAGGCGTCACATGCTTTTGTGGACTGTTTATATACTGTATTTTAAACAAGTAAATATAACAAGGTTCACAACTTCAAACATTAAATTTACAACCTTTCACTCAATGTCTACTTTATAATAAACGCCATCGTAAAATTTCCCTTTCTTCTTAAAACAACGGAACTAAATCCTAACGACAACTGTTCCCCAGGCGTATAAAATGAAGTCATAAACTTGGAGAATGTAGTGTGACCAGTGAACACTCTCCAAAGGATTACATTTAACTAACTCCACCGTTGAATACATAAAAGCAGTGGCAGTGGCAGATACAAGTTAATCAGTTACTGAGGTATGGCGCGTTTCTCTAACCTGTTTCTCTGACCATTAAACCCTATTAGCCTCTTCCAGTTAGATTTACTTCCTTCACTTAGTCCTGCTCATGTGAGCATTACGTTTCCCCTTCTCTTCGGTCGTCAGTTAAGATGAATCTCATTTCATTGTGAAGTTTAATTGATATCCTTACATCAAACTTGATGCTTGTAGCCAACAACCAGCAACAACTTATCCGCCATCAATGTACCACAGTAAAGCGTTACAAATCCAATTATCAAACAAAACCACTCAAGTCCGGAGGAACAAGGATCATACACTTCCAACTGGTGTCCTGAAGCAGGGTTCCTCTGCGTTGGTTCTTAATGAAAACTTGTCTTAGAAACTCGAATAAACCACAGGCCGGCATTAGGATGTTCGACAATTAATAGCATCCAGAATTATTGTCAGCACCTTGGTGTGATTGTTTTCGATCCTGCCCTCTGCATCTGTGCGGTGATCCCTTACTTTGTTTACTTTTATGTGTGTACTATCTCAACTCTAGTGGTTTCAAGTTTCACACAAGTTCGACGAGGTCGATTTACATTTCTTTTAACATGGTATCCTTTCTGTTGGACGGAGACCTGAGCTTTTCTTGACCGAAGAGGTCGAAGCGTCGATGTGTATTATGAATACATAGATAACAGTTTATTGGGGTCTTTCGAAATACATTTAGCACAAAAGTTTTATTGACATCGGTCGTCTGAGGTTCATTGAAACAGGATACTCCTAAATACAATATGGTGTCGTAATGTGTGCGTAGGACGGACCGGAGAAAATGACCAGATATTTCACCGAAACTATTTTGGTCACAGCACTTGGAATTGTGAATGTTTCTAGAAAAGGAATCGTCTTATGGTTCTCAGACGTAATAGAAAAAGTTCAGAGGTTTCCAGAACCTACAATTGAAGCATTTAAGCGAAGGACTTAAGCTCAATATTGACAGCATAACTTTTCTTATATTGAGGTCAACAATTATCTGCAAACTGTTGACAGGGGACTACGGATTCCGAAGTTTTTCTATGGCAGCAACAGCATTTATCATCAAGGATATTGAGTCCATTGTGCTTAGGTGGCTTTTATGGAACGACTCTTAATTGGTGTTGGGAAGCTAGGCAAAATTGGGCCAGAGCAAGGATAAGTGATTAGAAGCAAAGTTTGTCCCCTAGGTTGAATGTGGTAATTATTTTATTAAATTATATTTATAATGGAACGCTGGGAGTATAAGTATTTAAATGTATTTTAATTTATTTAACAGATTTTGAATTGAAGCATATATTCTACAATGGATACGACACAGAAGAAACGATACTATAGGGTCCTCCTAGATGAAATTACATGCTGTACTCGATTTACTTATAAATATGCATGTGCATTGTATATATATTATTACATTCCAGACAATTTTCTTTTCACCGTTGAAATCAAATACACACTTTACAGCTCAAGTGGTGATGGGAAGGATTTTTATTAGGACATTTTCTTATTTTCCGAAAAAGAGTTTTTGTTACCCTTCAATGTCAATGCATAAAGTGGAAGAAAGAAGAGGGTGAACATTGGGAAAGGACATACAAACACGCACATTAGTGTTGAATTCCTGAAGATCGTAACCACGTTGAAAGACTTATGTAATTCGATTCCCTGGAAAGCACAAGCAATGGCGAATGGAAAACTTATCGTTAAATACAATTTTAATCTCTCCTCCGCTACTTTTATCTTATATAAAGTGTACGCAAAAAATTGATTCCGTGAAAAGCAAGTGTGCACGCTAGTAGAAAAAGATAACAATGTTGATTGGAACCAACGAACATGGCCATACCTAACAGATGGCGCCAATGTTCCGTCGAACCCAGCCTCATCATGGATCCGCAGCCGACTGTATTATGGCCAGATGATGTCTATCTCCGAAAAATTAATACGAAATAATCGTAATTGAAATGTAAATAACTGCAAACTTTGAGATCTTCCTTTGGATGCCACATCGCCTGAGTTCTCTTTTTCTATAAAACCAAACAAAATAAAATTTCAGTCAAAAGCCCATTTTAAATTTCCATTCATGTTAAATCAAAAGGAATCGTTATATAGTAGCATATCGCATTGATCTTTCTTTCTAAAGAAAGGTTAACACTAGGGAGAGAATGCCGAGACATTGCCACATTGTTTGCGCAGTGGCCTGGGTTTCCTACCGAAAGCCAGACAATAAGAGCGCAAACTAAATCCACATTTTGAGTGAGACTGTGGCATGTATATTTTATGTAGTGTAGGTGCCACAGGGGCACAGGTTCACTACCACATCCCAACTTAATTGTTATTAACCATAGACGCGTAAAATAAAACTCTGTAGTTCGTCTTGTTCTTAGTTCACTAGTATCTTTATTCACACGTTAACTAAGTAAAAATACAACACTACACCTCGAAAACTTAAGGCTAGATCTTATTTATCAACTGTGACTATCACTTAAATTTAGGTCCAAATGTGATCTCATATGACGCTTTATAACTACAGCACTTAGTTAAAACACAAAATATAGTTCTGCTGTATTACATGAAATTGTCACTTAAACTTAACGTCCGCATATAATTTTGAATAACGTTTTAGAACTGCAACACTTAGTAAAACATAAAATATAGTTCGGCTGTATTAAATGAAATTGGCACTTAAGCTTAACGTCCGCACATCACCGTGGTAAAACTTCGACTCTCTTTTTCGTTTATTTAACGTTGAGGCCCGACTTGCCTCCACGGAATCCAGAACGCGATTACTATTTCCACCGAAGCGACAGAATTACCATAAATTCCATCCATCGCTTCAGTGACCATATATGGTATCATGCTCACATTTGGTCCAGCAAGAATGGGGTGAAACACACACACGATGATCGTCTCTTGCAGCTCATGGCGTGTGTGTGTCCACAAGCATGCGGGCCGTGGATCGATCAAATCTACAAGGGGAACCCTAGCTGACATGATAGCAGCTGGTGCACATATCTCGACATAGGGGTTGAAGTGTTTGCATGATCAACGACTGCGTAAAGTATTTATGCTGATCGTGCACATGTTGGTGGCATCTCCACGTAGTCGAATTCTCGATGGTAATTGTCCATTTTGAGAACTCGACTTGCTTGGGCGATCAGCCATATACCTTCATGTATTTGTCGGTCGGATGACCGATCGATGTAGTCATGTATGCAAAAGGAAAAGCTAAATCCTTTCCTGCATGTATACGGCTGGCGCGTAAAGTTATATCTCATGAATATTGTTCGGGCAATGTTGGTTGCTAGGTGATGCAACCAAATTGCCTTTATGTGTGGAAGATACCTGTTACATGATGGAAATCGAACCGAGACATGTTCAATGGATTTGTTCGGTTCATGTTGGTTGCGTGGGAATGCAACAAAATTGCCCATAAGGAACATGCCTGTTTGATGCTGATGAATTTATCATGAGCAAATATTGTGATTTTATGCGTTTTAAGGCTTTATGGTTCAACTATAAATAGGTGAGTACTTGCTTTCCATGTTTGTATGCCCTAGCTGGGAGTTTTTACATGGGGTTGTGGCGTCTCTTGCGAACGCCACTACTTACCTGCTTACCTACCACCAGGTAACCCCCTCTTCGTAAGCGTCATGCTCCGATAAATCGTGTACTTACCTGCATTGGCATTTCGAAAAACCACAATGTCTGCTGATACGAAAAGTGTATCAGCAATAACAGGCATTTCCCAACATGGAAATACTTAAAATATCTAAAAGCACAACATGAAGACCAAGCGCAACGTAGTTGCAAGAAGCATGAAACTCTATGTCGTAAGCAAACATGGGACACCTGCACATCGATCTGGTAAAAACATCAACCAACGATTTGATAAAGCAGAATAACCATCCAACACATTATGCGGTTGCTCAAGCCTGCGACTAATTCCCAGAATTACCAAGCAGGCGCGCAAGAAACGAAACCCACAACGCATGCCCTTAAAAGGACACATCTCTAATTGAATACAAATACAAGAGATATAACGCATGCCAGTGTAAAGATACATCAAGTCGCACGTATGAGCCATACGGGGTGACCTCTGATATGAATACGTATCCAAGATCGAACCACAGACAATAGCGCCCAACACTGTGCACATAAGGGATAATGTGCACACAGACCGTGGAAACGGCGATCGCATCCTTGGCTGTGTGAGACGTCTCTACGCAAAGAAATAATCTCCGCAGATACTGACCTGCGGAGGGGCGGTTGTTGTTGTGTTGGTGTGTGCTGAATCAACCCCAGTGGAACAAGAGCGCACCCAGCAGAGAAGTCAGTCTGAAGTGAGCTATCAGCACGTTGAACAGTGGGTTGATTAACGCATATTAAAATACGTATCTCAATAGTCGAAAGACTCGCGAGACACAACGCAAAGTTCTTAGTACGGTATACACCAGTTACAAAACGCGTAAAATAGAAATACTCACTTTGTGGCACAGCACGTTGAACAGTGGTTTGATTAACGCAAATTAAAATACGTATCGAAATACCAGAAAAGCTAGCGAGACACAACGTAAAGTTCAGTGCGCAGTAATAGACCGTGGTTCGGAGTGTTATAAATAAAATACATTTTATGTAAGTTTACTATATACTTTTGTTTAAACATCTAAAATACACTTTATGTAAGTAATGAATACTGCTTTTGTGTAAACCCAAAAAAATATTTGTATTTAAGTTCCTTAATTACTGACACGAAATAAAACACAAAACGAAGGAGACCCGAGTGTTTCTTTACCTGGGCGACGAGGTACCTGAGACCGACGTTCAATCACGAAGCGACGGACGCTTGTGAAATTTAGGGGCGTCTTGGTGAATCTGTGTCGGACCGACACACTACCAAGACCAAAATACCTATAGGGTAATGGGAAGATGATTGGTGGCGTTCAGGGGAACCGCCACGGGACTTTTAAAATTCGCCACGTAACTAGAGTCTGATTTTATTAATAATTATTTAGAATATAAATGACTTCAGTTAAAACAACAAACTTATAACTTGAATTTATTTCTATTTGATTTATCTATTTATTGGTCTGTAGGAACCCCAAAGTTCACGACGTTCACATTATATTCTATGTAGTTGTACAAAATCAATGAAAACCAGCGAGTGATCGAAATTTGTTTTTTACACGAACGCGAGCACAAAGGGGGATTTTGAGGTACCGTCAAATGTCAGAGCATAGTACGAGCGGATGGAGAGAAGTGGATAATGAAAAAAAGTATCGATGTATTTTGGTATTGAATGTCTGAACATTACAACGACGAGGAAACACATGATCAAGTAAAGCATTCCACATTCGTGTGGTTAGGCAAGAGAATGACTCTCTATATCTATTTAACCGTTTATAGTTAACTTACAACGTAAACTGGTTGCGCTATTTCAGATTGACGAGTATTGCCTTGTGTTGGAGACGGAGCAGAACACAACTGCCGGCTGGCGAACTAAGGATCGGCTATTTATACCGATTGTTCTCTTTGCTCCTCTGATGAGCATTCGAATGAGGATATAGCGTTTTGCGACGATAGTGAAGACCGTGTGATTCCAACCGACGCTATCACGGTTAGAAGCACTAAAAGATAGAACCAAAGCTCAACGCATCAGGTCACTGCCGCGTGTACTAATTTGATTTATAAACTCAAGTACATTCGACTGAGGTGGAAATGATATATTATTGCTATATTATACGGCTTTAATGTGGCGCAAGGCTAATAACCTTGCCCGGAAAAACAAATTATTATGGAAAATTTATCAAGCCTCAGACTTGTTAAATGAGGCCATGAGCGGATCTTGGTTGTAGGGCCGATGATGATGATGATGACACGGCTTTAATGGATGTGCCTTTGGTGGTGTTGTTCTTCACTGTTGGTCGTGTGTATCTGCTAGAAACGCCACTTCACTCCCTTTCCAGTAACTTTCCGTACGATCAACTTTGATATGCGAACGACTGAGCGAGGAGCGAACGAGAGCGAGATCGAGAGAATCTCAGAGCAGGCGAGTGAGCCGGTACTCTGCGTAGAAGTAGTGTGATTGCAAGTAGTAAAGTTCTGTGTGCGTATGGGAGTGTGTGTTATGTCGTACAGATCACGTCAGGGTTGTTGCGTTAAGCAAGGATCGTGAAGATGTCGATTTACGTCGAACATACGATGAAACGGTTGAAAAGCGTGTGTCGGTTCCGCCAAACCCCACTGTCTACTTACCCGAAGAACCCCCGGAACTACAACCCACCTTTCATAGTTTTCCGCTAATGCAATGGCATTAGCACCTGCAAATGCTTCACGCATCAAGTATCTAATGTACTTATCTAAAAGCTCCTGGAAGAAAATTCTTACCTTCATTCATTAATTCGAATTCAAAATTACCTACAAGACTTCTGTCCAAACTTCATAAATCCCAAGTCGGTTGCCAGGCAAATCCCAATCTTACCATATGCATTTTCCCTAGACGAATTCCTGAAAACGAAACAATTTGGTTTACATATAATGTAAACACCATAACTGGGATAATAAACATCCCGTCGCCTATTCCCAGCCTCATCATGTGTACAATATATCCCTTTACATACACATTGGGTGGCGACCTTTACCCAAGGGACAAAAGCAAATATACGCATCTTGCGTCTTAAGGCATAAATTAAATCCTATGGCATAGGCAAATGCAAATAGGAATTGTGTACTTACCCTTGGCAGCGATGCCATAAACACCAATTCCCTGTGAATAAGATAAAACCAATTAACACCATGTTCATGATACATGCCGGCTATCACCACAGCCGCAATGCGCATGACAGACAATGATCTACACGATTTCATTGTCGCCACCATATTTCTGGATCCGCTTCTCATGACCTAGCGGCATAAGCAAACAGAAAACCATTACTAACCAATGAGATACGGCTTGTTTACTTAGCCGAACTCACATTTCATTGATGCACATTATTCCCTTTTTTTTTGTTTTCAGATTCATTCTCATGGCTTTGTCCCATGAAAGAAACAATGTTCACGCATACATGTGTACGACTACGATCTTCTCTATGAGATCCGGTTGCCTACCCCCAAAGAGAGACTTCACGTTTCTCTTGGGATAGGAAATGCATCCCTAAATTAAGAGAGCCAGCACCACTGGCCGAGTTTCCTTTGCCAGCGAATTCACATCACTGAGTCTTATTTCAACTTCCAGCAACCCTGGTTGGCCCTTCTCCCGCTCCCCGTACAGTCGGGGAGGCGTACATCCCCGAAGTCGCGGTTTTTCAACCGCCGAGTCGTGTGAGTCAATCGCGCAAATGTTAGCAATGTAATTTATAATCAACAACCCCAAGCTTTGGAACCACGAGTGAAATACCCTTGAGCGAAGATAAATTAAGCTCTACCGGACATTAAAAAGTATATTCAATTAAAGTTGTGCTGAGAGTTCTAAAGTGCCTTCAAACTATTTTAAATAAATCAAAAACACTAAGTAAATAAAGTTAAATAAAAACCAATATTAATAAAACAATAACCGTGTGTCTTACTTCTTCTGTTGGTGTTTCCTTTGCTTTGATTAATCGGTTTGTGGTGGAGTTTTGCTGTTTCTGTTGAGAACTATGCATCTTAGTGTTCGGTGGAACTTAGGGAATTACTTGTTTGTGAGGACGAAGTAGAACCCTGCGCCCATGCCGGTGCCACGACTTCACTCGACACAAGCGAAGCATTGAAGCATCCGGCTACTGCCTGCGTATAAAACGGCCGATCATCGTGAGAAGGTACGTCTATCTTTTCGATGACGTTGGCGCTCCCACTATGTCAACGTGAACATGGGCAAAACGTGCCTCGGGGAGTTTAAACTGTACTGGTTGCAGTACATTGTGTCGGTCGACCTTGCAGCGTTGACATTGCAGGCAACTGCGTACCCATTTGGTTACGTCTTTAACCATGTGTGGCCAGACGAATTTACGACGGACGGCTGCGGCGGTTGCGCGTCCGCCTGGATGAGCCGGATTGTGAAGCGTCTCTTAAATACTCCTTAGCAGTTTCTCTGGGATATAGGGGCGAGGTACTCCTGTCGAAACATCGCATCAAATTTCGTCTTGGGAGTCGTTGAAAGGCAGTTTACGCAAGTCTAGTGCTGTCTCCGTTTTCAATAGGACTCAAGTTTCCTGTCTTCTCGTCATGGCTGTGCCAGAGCAGCATTGTCGATATCAGCACGAAGTTGGATTGCGTCGATTCTTGAAAAAGCGTCTGCAATTACATACTGGGCTCCCGGGACGATAAAGTTTAGGTGACGTTCCTGTCAGGGGGGCGTGTTTTCCGCCTTCTTCTGGAAGTCCTATACTAGCGGTTTGTGGTCTGTCTTGACCGTGAGTTGGCACCCTGCGATCATGTGCCGGAAGTACTTCACTGCGCTGTATATGGCTAGTAACTGCCCGTCATAGGCACTGTAGCGTCGCTGCAGCGGGTTCAGTTTCTTTGGGAAGAAACCCAGGGGTGTGTGTAACACTAGGAGCACGTGCTCCTGGACTTCTTCATTACTCTCGTATTTTTTTTCCTCCAAGTGATTACTTCAGGGGTGCAAACAAAAAATAGTCGCGTAGAGACAAGCTGGGCTACAAGGAGGGTGTTCGGGGGTTTCTCAGCCCATTTCTTCGAGTGTATCCCATGTCAGGATGCGGTGTGAGGTCTGGGGTTGTCATCAAGAAGGATGACATCTCGGACGGGCATACCTCGTCTTTTGTTTCGATATGCGGCTTTTGCCGACTGCAACAACTGACAATAGTAAGCCGTATTCATCTCACTTCCCGATTCACTTTCAATAAGCTCTCCAATAGCATGGATGTAATCATCTGTATGACTTGTCCTTGGACGTCGATCATGCCTTTCGGTTTCGACACGTTCTCGCCAATTTTTAAAATCTCTAGCCCATGTATACCCACTATTCTAAGACAATGCATCATTACAAAGTGTGCCTTCCATCGAGAAAAAATGTCCGAGGGTTTAACGCCTTCATTTCTTAAACAGACATATGTACTTCTTGTTCGCTCGTGGCTGTACTGACTACAAGGTTGAGCGTGACCGCTAGCCAAACCGGTTCTCCTACTCTTCATAAGCCAAACAATGGCCACGCACAAGATTGTCTTGTGCGTGGCTTGAAATTACCGTTTATATTTTAAATCAATAGAAAAAGATTCGTTCTTCATAAAACGACAAGTGAAGTTAGTCGAAATAAACCAAAGAGAATATCTGCTGTAAAACAAAAAATATCAAGTCAAAGATAAAACAAGTGAATTAAAGACAAGAGATGAAATCAAGAAAAACAGAGAGGAAAGTGTGTGACACTTGTTTAAAGCCACCAAGGAGGAGAGAATTCAATTAGAGTCGCAGATTTTGGTTTGATGACAGAATTAGAATAAATATCCAGTTGTAATTAAATAAGTTGAAATACGAAGAGAATCGAAGTCCACGAAGCGGGCGCAAGAGCGAAGCCAAGAGAATAGAAGCGAATATTACTCCGTTGTTTTTTTTTTTTTTTTACACAAAAGGAGATTTCGAAGTACCCTTACAGAGCACAGTGCGAGCGGAACATCACAACGACACGAACCGGATTCCAATTAACAACTCATTGTTAAATTGAACTAATCCCAGCAACTAGAAAGCAGTTTTTGTCCGATCAGGATCCAAGGAAGACATCATCAACTCCAGCAAAGAACTGGACGACCAAACGTGAGTACGATAATACCTTTATACTCCTATATACTTTTTGTGTCCAGGCAATTATAAGTGTAACAATATTTCTCGCACAGCTGTTATATAAGCATTGTATGAAAACAGAGTGTCAACTAGCTAGTGGGAAATGTGGCCTCCTACAATATATATTAATGCTGTTTTGGTCGCCGTCATTTAACGGAGACGACTTCCTTATTCTGCCATGATATCTGCTTACCAGGTGTACCGGTGTGAAGTGAGCGTCAAGATACAAATGTATCGATAGGGAACGTTTGTTGTGAACGAGCCCTTATATATTTTTTATTTGGTTGCTATGACATCTGTCAAACATATTTAGTATGCATCACATCATTGTACAAACATCATTTTTTTTAATCCCGTTAAATATGTCGAATTGTGTACCAGAAAATGATGATTTACGGAAAGCATTAATTTTTTGTTTTCAGTTGAAGAAAAGTGCTGTAGAGTGGCATCGAACGCTTGTCGGGGCTTATGGTGATCATCCTCTATTGGAAGCAACATGCAAAAGATGGTTTAAGCGGTTCAGAGATAATGATTTTGATGTGCGAAATGAAGAACGTGGAAGACTACCAACAAAATTTGAAGATGCCGAATTGCAAGCAATATTGGAACAAGATGACACTTTAAGTCAAAAACAAATGGCACAAATGTTAAATGCTGCACAACAAACAATTTCTAACCCTTTAAAAGCTATGGGATAGATCCAAAAGTGTGGAAACTGGGTGCCACATGAATTGAATGACAAGCAGATGGAAACACCACATATGAAACGTTGCTTCTACAACACGAAAGGAAGTCAGTATTGCGTCGAATTGTGACTGGTGATGAAAAATGGTTACATTTTAAAAATCCTAAACGCAAAAAATGGGGCGATGGGTGCGAACATACAGGGCAAAGTCTCTGATTGCCTTGAACCCGGCGAAGGCCAGGACGATCCTTGTCCCTGTTCAATCCAAGTTGACATGCAGTCTCCACGTGTCACCCCTGGATAGCTACTTTGGCACCCGCCAAGTAGTGAACCAATGCATGCAGCGACATCCTGAGAAAGGTTGGCGCAAGGCTAATAACCAAGCGCGTAAAAATGAATTATTATGGCAAATTTAACAAGCCTCGGATATGGACCGGATACACGGCGACCACCACGGAAACGAAAATGGCTAAATGATTTAAGGATTTTTTCATGGAACGTACGCTCACTATACAGCAGCTAGCCGATGCCCTGTCCGAATATAAGGCTGACATAACAGCATTACAAGAAATAATTCGGACGGGGAGTGGTGTTTTTCAAAGAAAAGAGTATGACATTTATTACAGCTCTCGCGCAAAACACCATGTGCTCGGGGTAGGCTTTCTAGTCAGCCAAAAACTGAAGCCTGCCATCATCGGCTTTAATGCAATAAATGAAAGGCTATGCACTCTTCGCGTGCGAGGCAAGTTTAAGAACATAAGCCTCATAAACGTTCACGGACCTACAGAGGAGTCCCCTGACGACGAAAAAGAAGAATACTATGAGAACGTCGAACGGGCTCTCAATGCCTGCCCGGCATACGATGTGAAAATCGTGCTTGGTGATTTGAATGCGAAAATAGGTCGTGAGTCGGGTTACAGGCACTACACCGGTTCCCATAGTTTGCATGAGAACACTAATGACAATGGACTACGAGTCATCGAACTGACAGCATCAAAAAACTTGATCGGTGCAAGTACCAAGTTTCTGCGTAAAGACATCCACAAAGCCACCTGGGTATCACCTGATGACGCCACTCGCAACCAAATTGACCACGTGCTGATAGATCGCCGCCACTCCTCCAGCCTGATGACGGTACGAACGTACCGAGGTGTCAACGTCGACTCGGATCACTATCTTGTTGGTACAGTTTTCCGAACGCGGATTGCCTTACGGAGATGTATTGCATTCGCGGATCAGGTACGAATCAACACGGCTGCCTTACGCAATGAAAATACCAGTAACACCTTTGGTCATGCGTTAAGACTCGCCCTCGAAGAGCTCGGCGGAGGGCGAGTAAGTCCTGGGGCCAGAATGCCGGGCGTAGAAGAGAAATGGACACGCCTTAAGAATACTGTCATTAGTACTGCCAACTCCATCTTAGGCAGTAGTCGTAGAGATCGGAACGACTGGTGTGACGATGAGTGCAAACTAGCGACTGAACGTAAGAATGCTGCATACCGGGCAATGCAGCAGTCTCATAAGACGGAGGTACGCGAGGAGAAATACAAAGAGCTCAGAAGATCTGAAAAAAGACTTCACAGACAAAAGAAAAGTGGCTGGGAAAAAAATCTTGTCTGTGAAATAGAGAAAAGTAGAGGGCGAGGTTCGCACCAGGCGCGGAAGTTCTACCAAATAATCCGCAGTATGACGCGGTACACACCACGCTGCACTTACTGCAAGGATAAAGAGGGTAATCTGATAAACGATCCTGAAGGCATTCTGGAGCGATGGGAAGTGCACTTTAATGAATTGCTAAATGGTCAGCTCACAGAAGAATTGGAGGCTCCACCAATGCAAGACCAGGACCAAATGCTGCCGCCACCAAGCATTGAGGAAACATTAAAAGCCATTAGACAGCTCAAATCAAATAAAGTCTCCGGAGCTGATGGCATACCAGCTGAGCTGATCAAACAAGTAGGGTCAGCGTTACATCACCCAATTCATGAGATCGTGGTGCACGTATGGGAGCAAGAGGAGATGCCGGAAGATTGGCGTCGCAGTATAGTTTGCCCCATACATAAGAAAGGAGATATCACACTGTGCAGCAACTATAGGGGTATAACATTGCTGAGTACCGCCTATAAGATACCCTCCACTATCCCACAAGATCGGATAGCCCCGTACGCTAAAATCATCATTGGTCAATATCAGTGTGGCTTCATCCCAGGCAAATCAGCAATTGATCAGATATTCACCCTTAGGCAGGCGATGGAAAAATGTCAGGAATTTAAGATTCCATTATATCACCTATTTATAGACTTTAAGGCCGTCCACGGCAGCATAGCCAGGGTAGAACTATATAATGCCATGAGAGAATTCGGCATTCCAAACAAATTGATACGACTTTGTAGGTTGACCATGACCAACGTAACTAGTCAAGTAAAAGTAGCGGGATTGCTGTCCAAACCAATAAACATCTATAATGGACTTCGACAAGTGGATGGTCTGGCCTGCCTCCTCTTCAACTTGGCGTTGGAGAAAGCAATCCGTGACTCTGGCGTTACAACAAGAGGGACTATTGTCACCAAGTCCAGCCAGATACTTGCCTACGCAGATGACATCGACATCATCGGTAGAACGGAACCGGCGGTACAGGAATCCTTCACCCAGATCGAGCAGGCGGCACAAAAACTGTGACTGCACATTAATGAGGGAAAAACTAAGTACATGGTGGCAACTTCTGCGAAGAGAAGACCTAACGTTGGTCAAACTATCAGGGTACTGGAGCACGAATTTGAAGTAGTGCAATACTTTAACTACCTTGGGTCAATAGTATCAGCCGATAACAATATGGAAGAAGAAATACGCGAACGGCTGATTAAATCCAACAAAGCCTACTATGGTCTATCAAGGCTCTTTAAATCCCGAAATTTATCCAGAACATCCAGGCTACTACTGTACAAGACCATGATCTTACCAGTACTCATGTATGGATCCGAGACCTGGGTGCTTAATAAAAGGCACTCTGAACTCTTGGCTGCGTTCGAGAGAAAGGTCTTAAGGAGAATTGTTGGCCACGTATGTGAGGGAGGACGATTCCGGAGACGCTACAACCATGAGTTGTACGCAATCTACCTTGAAGCTAATATTGTAAGAAAAATCAAGCTCTGTAGACTCCGGTGGACGGGACACCTAAGTCGAATGAGCGAAGAGGAGCCTGCCCGGAAAGCCCTTTGTGGCAGGATGTATGGAAGGAGACAGCGCGGCAGACCTTGTCTGCGATGGAGGGATGGCGTAGACAAACTAGATGACATCGACTCGAAATCGGGACCGGTGGAGAGATTTGTTAAATAAGGCCAAGACCGGATCCCGGTTGTAGTGCCGATGATGATGAAACGCAAAAAATCATGGGTACATCCAGGAGAAGTGTCAACATCGACTGCAAAGCCTGATCGCTTCGGAAAAAAGACGATGCTCTGTGTTTGGTGGGACCAGAGGGGGTGATGTATCATGAACTTCTAAAGCCTGGCGAAACTGTTGATACACAACAGCACATGATCAATTTGAACCATGTATTGATCGAAAAACGACCAGAATGGGACACAAGTCACGGAAATGTAATTTTGTAGCATGATAATGCTCCGTGTCATACAGCAAAATCTGTCAAAGATCCAACACAAGCTCTCGGCTGGAAAATGTTACCCCACCCGCAGTATTCATCAGACTTGGTTCCTTCCGACTGCCATTTGTTTTCATCGATGGGACACGCATTGGCTGAGCAGCATTTCAATTCCTACGAAGAAGTCGAAAATTGGGTCTCCGAATGGTTTGCTTCAAAAGACGACCGGTTTTATTGGCGTGGTATCCACAAATTGCCAGAAAGGTGGTCGAAATGTGTAGAAAGCAAAGCTTTTTTAAAAAAAATGTTTTTTTACTTTTAAAAAAAAACCGCCCACTTCATACCGGTACACATGGTATTGGTAATATTATTTAACTCATCCTAACCTAAAAAATGACTTCCGACGACTATATTGGCGCATCCCTTTGTATTCTTTTAATAATCTTCATTCGAGCCCAAATATACATACATATCGATATAACTCCTATACAAATTCATTATGTTGAAATAATTAACTAGACTATTTTAAGTACGCAAGTGATTTAAAATAAAATTTTAATCCCGCTTAATTAAAGTAAATAATCGTTGGTTCAGACAGGGACTGAAAGCTCAACTACTTCTTCGATCAACAGCTATAAACTGTCTTTATTGCTATGAGCTCTGCACATCATAAAGTCAGCAATGTACTGTAGAGACCAACCAAGTGAGCTGAAATAATCACTGCTTAATTAGTTCGCGGTGATTTCATTAACAGACTCGTAATTACCGCGCCATACAACGGCATCATGCCTCATTATTCCCCATATGTGATGAGCGCCCTGTTACCTTCCAACTTCCATGCACATCCGACATATCCTTCGGCACCTACACCATTCCCTCGGTCAATTTTATGCTTCAACGTATCCTCTCGCACGCTGCCATTGATTAAATTTCACGACAAGGACAAAGTAAATAAAAATTTCGTTCGATTCGAGCGGAAACCACGAAAATCAGCATTCTCCGCTTTATGATGGTAGGTGAAAAGACCTTTCTTACAATTTAATCGAGAATCGCAATTAACTATCGATGCGTGACTCTGGGCTTAGTTTCAAAAATATAACTCCTGCGGTGGGATTCCGTGACGGGAGATGATTCCACGTCTGTAACTGCGGCCGCGAAGGGGTGATCAGCACTACCTCTGTTGGGTACTTTGACGAGATATCATTTGTTGATTTTTGTTTACGTCCCGACACACGGGTTCAAGGAACTCCTGGTTGGATGTGAGAAAAACACGGTGACGCCTGACACACTTGTGTTTCTGTTGCGGTGTTTAGTGGCTCTAAGAAATTGTAATGTTCCGCGGACGGTATTCCCGATGAGAAGAATCTAAATATAGATGACTGCGCGAACAACCCAAGTGACGCAGAAGAGTGTCGCAAAATAGATCACAGGCTAGATCAAATAGGCAGCAACATAGAACGACTTGTGCTTAGATGTGCCCACCTAATCACTTTTCAAATATGGGGTCGTGTACGGTAGAGCTACAGAGGCTGACTAGAACTGAATAAAACGATATTGAAGTGCTGAAGTTTACCTTTACACGGGAAAAGGCTTACAAATAAATCCCTTTAACGGGGGCTTGTACGCTTACATCCTGTTCTCAATATCAACCGCCTGTCTCAACTCATCCTCCAAAGATTTTTGAAACAATTTTACAACACAAGCACTTTATTTTCTTACTTTTCTGGCACGAAATGATTTACGAGCTCCATTGCAAGATGAAACCACAGAACCATGACATTGTAAGCATATTTACACTCTACACAACGGACTGTGCAGGCATTACATGATAGTAGAAGCAGAATTGGGATGAATCTTGGCTATTAATATTCAGCCATGTGCTCTATTAAGATATAAGCATTTAATTGTGATTTGCAATAAAAATCTAAAATGAAAAACATAAAGACTGAGCTAATTCTTTCTGTCGACCTTTTTTTCCTTTAATATAATATAAGATATACATGTGGGAAAGTCGACGTTTTTGTCACGAATCAAGTATTCGATGGATTGCCGACCAAAAACTTGAGATAACACATTGTAAATGGGGATTAACAATCAAATGATATCAGGTGTACATAGCCGCTATAATATATACCTTTTTACTGTAAAAAAATCCACTCACAAAAGTGATTCCGAAATAGCCTAAAATGGGAACGAAAGAGGAGGAATGGCATTTAGGGAGGAAGTATCAGAGCACATTAATATTTTCAATGGGGGGGGAGTACATGATAAAAGCAACCCACATTCGTGTGGCTCGGCTGAAGAACGTTTATATGCGTCTGAAGTAAATTGGAAAGTGATCTGATCCTCTAGTTGAGTATGATTCCGGAAAAATGTTGACAGAGAAGGAACGCATTCTCCAAATTTCGTTGTACAGGAAATACTATAAAAATAGGTGCGCTAAAAAAGTAATGAGAGTGGCAACGCCGGCACGGGCCGAACATATTATTGCCGTCTTTTTCGCACGGCAGATAGTTTGAATAGTGTCTCTGATTCAATACTGATTTGAACTTATTGCATTTACTACGAGAATATAAAGAATACAGAGAATATTTAAAGTGAAGAAATCTTTGTGAAGTGCGTTGCGACCATAGACTAAAAAAGTATGAGCGAAGTTGCCCCACTTAATTTTTTGGAAATCTCCATGAATGAGTTTATTTTTTTTTTTTTATTTCTTACATTTCTGTATTTATTGACCGTAAATGATTTGTTACAATAAGTAATACAGATAACTTATAATTAGCTTAGCTTTAATCGTTTACACATACTTGCTAGTACATTTTTCAAACATTATTATAAAGTTACATATTTCATGGGTGGACAAGATAGGAGTAGGTGGGGCTTCCTGGAAAAGGTCAGAAAACCAGGATATAATTATTTACTTAACCTATAACTAATTTGCTTAACTTAACTTAACTTAGCTTAGCCTAGCTTATCTAATTATTAAATCTATTATTACTACAATAAGTTCGAGTAGGGTGGGGCGGGAGGTATAGTGGTCGATGGGTAGGATTTGGGTTAGGGTGGGTACTATCAGTCGGGGATATGGGTTGGGGGAACACTTTCCGATTGGTTGTTGAAACGCAAGATATTAGAGAAGGGTTGTATATTACAATATTTAAACTGGTGAGGTGAGTGTTCAGTATTGTGGTATACAATCTCATTGGAGTTGTTGACCAACCTGCCAAAGGTGATGAGGGTTCTGGTATGGAGACAGTTCGGGTAGGCAGTTCGGTTGTCTGACGGAGTCGATGTGAGCGCATTTATTATCGGATTGGGATTATTGGGAAGATTTTCGATAAATTTGATGGACAGCTCGAGGAAGCGTCGATCTATACGTTCAATATTAGCGGCATAGTAGAGTGAACTACTGTTGTAATATTTGTGGGAGTTAGGATGTCGGTTGAGGCCAGTGATAAGTCTGAAGCATTTCCTTTCGAAAATGCGTAGCTTCTCCATTTGGGCGGGTGTAATATGGTACCATATCGGGCATGCATATGTGAGAGTGGGTCTGATTATTTGTTTGTAGATAAGTGATTTGACTTTGGGAGAGAGACCATTCGATTTGTACATGACTTTTCTGCAGAGGTTCAGTTGGGTTGTGGCTTTACGAATCGTATTTTTAATGTGGGCGGAGAATGACAGATTGTTGGTAAAGGTTATACCTAGATACTTTAAGGTTTTGGAGGGTTTAATTATATTGTTATTTATTTTAATTCTGATTTTATTATGACAGCGAATAGTGTTGTTTGTACAACTCGCGTTTCTGCCTTTAAAAACTATGAGCTGAGTTTTGGTTGGATTTAGTTGAATTCTCCACTTGGTAAAGTAGGCTGACAGGATTGGGAGATATCTGTTAATACAGTTTCTTGCCTCCTTGACAAGCTTGTTGCTTGAATAAATTAAGGTGTCGTTGGCATAGTTGAGCATTGTTGTATTGGGTAACAGTGGCTGCGGTGCGTCTGATGTATAAAGAAGGTATAGTAGTGGGCCGAGGATGGATCCTTGAGGAACTCCTGCGGTTATGCTATAAGGTGTCGAGAGAGTTGAGTTTATTTTCACCATGAACTTTCTATCAGAGTGGTAAGAAGCGAGAAGTTTTGTGGAGTGGATGTTTAATCCATACATTGAATGAAGTTTGTATAACAGTCCTGCGATCCAGACACAGTCGAATGCTTTAGCTATGTCTAGGGAGACACATACCGTTGGGGATTGGTTTTGGAGGTGGGTCGTCACATCATGTGTCAGTTTTAAGAGAGCATGACAAGTGGAGTGTTGTGAGCGGAAGCCAAATTGAGAGTTCGGAATGAGGGAGTTATCCCTGGCAAATGAGAGAAGATTTTTGTAGATTTTACATTCAAGAATCTTGCTAAGCGAGTTTAGCTGGGATATCGGACGGAAGTTATCCGGGTACTTGGAGGGCCCAGATTTGCTAATAGGGACGATCACCGCTGTTTTCCAACTTTTAGGGAAATGTGAAGCGTTTATTATGTGGTTGAGAAGAACGAGAATCGGGAGCAAATTGCCTGGGTGGAGTCTTTTGAATAGGAGGTTAGGGATTCCATCTAGGCCAGTCGATTTTTTATTGTTACGTGAAGTAATGACTTCGGATAGTTCTTCAAGGCTTAGGAATGTGTCGATTCCTACGGGGTGTGATGCTTTATTGGTTTCGGTGAATTCAGTAATAAATGGTGTGAGGGATGGCTCCAGTGAGCGTGGAATGTAATCGTTCACGGTATCGTGGAAATTTGTTACTGGGAGGGTATCGTTTTGCTTATGGACTTTGCAGAAATGTTCAGCGAGACAGTTTGCTATATCAGTGTCCGACTGGACGATGTTATTATTAGTTGGGTGAATAAGATAATCTTTTCGAGGCTTGAGTTTGCGACCCGTTAGTCTGTTTATGTTTTTAAATAGATCGCGATTTGGTTTGATACTGTTTAGGGTGGATGTGTAGGTCTGATTAGTGAAAACTTTTAATTGTCCATTTATCAGGGAGGTCAATAGCTGGATCTGTTGTTTAATAAAAGGTGAGTAGCTAGTGTGCAATTTTCGTCGGAGTTGTTTTTTTATACGTAATAATTTTGTGAGTAGGTTGGGTAGGGGTTTTCCTAAGTGATTATGAGGAACGATAGTGGGAGTATGGCTGAAGAGAGCATTTCCCAGTATTTGCTCTATTTGGGCCGCTGCTTGGTCAATTTGTGTAGGGGGCAGGTTAGAAGATTCCGGTAAAGAAAATTTTGAAAAGCTAGCAGCAATATCCTTATTGACTTTTTTCCAGTTTGTTTTGGTGAAATTTGGAATAGGATTCAGAGTGTAGAGTGGTTCAAGCGAGGGGATTTGAACCGAGGTGTGGACAGAGCCATGATCCGAAGGGAATGTGAAGGACACTGTGGGAGGATTAGATGAATAGCTATCTGTAGACTTTAGGAAGAAATCGATTGTTGACTTGGTTGAGCTGCAAATTCGAGTAGGTTGCAACGGGCAGTCTGCGTAGACATATGGATGAAGTCGGAGGAGATCAAGGAGTTGGCAGCCGTATTTGTTGCATTTGATGTCATTAAATGCAGTATGTCGTGCGTTCCAGTCTCCTCCTATTATGAAAGGTGCTGGCAGAGACTGTTGGATTATTTGTGAGATGTCTACACTAGGGAAGTTTGGTTCACGAGAAGGGTGAATGTATATGGAGGACAAGACCAGTACTTTATTATTTCGGCAGAAAAGTTTAACAGCCGTGTATTCGACACTAGTTATATTAGCAAATCTAATCTCAGTAAATTGGAATTTTTTATGTATTAGGATTCCCGTACCTCCATGAGGGCCAGAGGTTCGTGGGTTGGACACAAATGTGTAATTAGGTATGTAGACTCGAGAAGTGGATTTCAGCCAAGTTTCTGAAAGCAGAAGAATATCTGGGGAGAACTTTTCAACAAACTGTCGGAGGTGTTGTCTACGGGTGTGGGAATAAATGGACTCTGAGTTGAGGGAGAATGAATGAGTTTTTGGCAAGAAACATCATTTCTGTGATTCCTGAGCTTAGTCGCTCAATCCCTGAGACTTCCATTTTTTTCACCCGGCTCAAAAATCAGTTCAAAGGGTGTCGATTTGACAATTTCAATATTAAATTCAAAGGAGTGCCGACCAAGCTTATAAGTATTCCCGAAGTAGTCTTCCAAAGATACTGCGCAGACTGGAAACAACGCCGCAGATACTGTGAGACAGTGGAAGGGAAAAAACACATTCAAATGACTATAAGAAACTCAAAGTTCCTGCTATCAACAAATGACTGAATTGTTTGCTAAATAACGGACAAAAGATCGTTTATATAAATGAGAAATAGAATAGGATGAAAGTATAGAGCCCTGTGGTGCCAACTTTAGATTGAAGATATGCAAACTTGACGCCATGTAGAAATAGTTGGTTTAAACGGTCGAAGAATCTGTTGAATTAGTGTATTGTCAACCCCAAAAATGAGCAATTTCAAGAGCAGAGCTCGGTGAATGGAGAGGTTTCACGTTTTGGTAAAATTTGCCATCAGGTATTGTTTGAGGTGGATGATAATCTTACCAATGACGTGCTCAGTGGCGAGGCGACTGAGACGGCACCTGCAAAGCTAGAAGAGAAGGGAGGTGAAAAAGCAAGGAGGATCCGTAGGCGAAGGCAACAATTGTCATAGGTTGCGATGAGGAGGTTGAAACGACCAATCAAGACCATGAACGTGTGCTGCAAAATAGGTAGTCGGTAGGTAGAAAAAGAGGGTGACTTCAATTGCGACCAAAGGTAAGATGACAACGATGGTTTTACGTTAGGGCTCTATTTAGTTTAAGATGGTTGTTCTATGATCACGCTCTGTTTACTTGAATGATAGTTGCAATACGATCGAGCTCTATTCACTTGGAGACGTGTGCCCTACGGTCGAGCTCTATTCAATTGGATACGGGTGTTCTACGGTCGAGCTCTATTCACTGAGTGCTCTGCGGTCTAGCTCTATTCGCTGGGTGCTCTACGGTCGAGTTCTTATATCTTGGAGACGGGTCCCCTTCGGTCGAGCTCTCTTCAACGGGTGGTCTACGTTCAAGCTCTATTCACTGGATGCTCTACAGTCGAGTTCTATTTACTGGGTGCAGTACGGTCGAGCTCTATTCAACTGGTGCTCCTCACTAGAGCTTTATTCACTGGGTGCTCTACGGTCGAGCTTTATTCAAGTGGTGCTCTACGGTCGAGCTCTGTTCGGTGGGTGCTTTATGGTCGAGCTCTATTCATTGAGTGCTGTACGCTCGAGGTCTATTCAACTGGTGCTCTACGGTCAAGCTCTATTCAGCGGGTGCTCTTCGCTAAAGCTTTATTCACTGGGTGCTCTAAGGTCGAGCTCTATTCAATGGGCGCTCTTTTTTTTTTTTTAGTTTTTAAACCACATTTATTTTCCTAATTCTTTTTACATGTATAATATTAGAGATAAATGTTAAACCCTCTTCTACAATCACAGTCCCTAAATTAACTTACTGGCTCTATGCGAGCTCTCTAAATTACACATTACTCAATGGGTGCTCTACGGTCGAGCTCTATTCGGTGGGTGCTTTACAGTCGAGCACTATTAATTGAGTGCTGTACGCTCGAGGTCTATTCAACGGGTGTTATACGGCCGAGCTCTATTCACTGGGTGCTCTACCGTCGAGATTTTATTCACTGGGTGATCTACGGTCGAGCTCTATTCACTGGGTGCTCTTTGCTCGAGCTTTATTCACTGGGTGCTCTACGGTCGAGCTCTATTCAACTTGAATGACAGTTACTAGGAAAAGGCTGCCTGTCTCATATGACGTCCCTGCCGTCACAAGTAACGGAAAATGTGCAATGGGGACGGATGGATCAATAATCGTGCAGCAGTATATGAGGTGACTGTGTAGGTGTTGGTTATTGTACCAGACATGGGCACTAGTTCAACTCAACACCCAAACACTTACCATTGGTTTCTCTGAAATTTTGCAGCGAAACAAATCAACTCCAAACAAGCGAAAGTAATAAATAGGCACGCAAGTATTTCGTTATCAAGTGTTCTTTATTTAAATTTGCGTTATGGCATCGGCACATGCGCATAACACGGAGAGTTCACAAATTAATTCACTAATCTGGTGACTAGGAGTTAACAATATAATTCCTTAATCCATTAGCTGGTGGGCGCCTGCACTCCTTCCGGATCGTGATAAAGTCAAAACGAAGTTCAATTTAACGAACAAAACGAATTTCTCGCCTAGGTGGCAAAAGGTAACACTGCACTCCAACTCACATATTCTGACCGTGTTAAAACCGAACTGGCTACTTGGTAACGCGGCTGGTAAAAATGCAACGCTAAGCGGGTGCGACTGTCCGCCGTTGTGATAGAAATCTGACTCCCTGAGTGGTTGTTGCACTCGACATCCCCTATCTGCGGTGGTGGTGAACTTCCATCGATATGGGAGGAGCCAAATCGGATCATTTCTTCGGTGATGACCAATGAACGATCGATTGGGGTTTTTTTGGAAGAATTTCCTTGTGGTGACCGTACAGGCCAAGTACAATGCCCTTTCGCTGGAAGTGAAGCAACGATCGATCCTGCATCTGTACAAACAAAGGAACTGGTATTGGGGGCTGCAGGCATCGTTGAGATAAGCGATAACGAAAAATCGCCGAAGGAAGAAATAGGTTTCTGTGTGTTCTGTAAATAGAAACGTTATTTCGGAGGATCATACGATGAGATGCGCATTTGTTTGGTTTAACCAATGCTGCATGGGAACGTCGCCTGTTTACATAACTGCCCAGAATCATATGTTGCAGGCAATAGATTTCTCTGTGACGATAAGCCAACCGCAGATTTGTTCGCCTGTGGCAAAGGCTAGGGTGGCTATTGTTTGGTTAAGAAAACTGTACGTGGGACACGATCATTAACATGATTGTTTAAATAGCAAACATGATCGTGTCCGATTCAATGGATGTTAGTTTTTGGAAAACTGTATCA
This sequence comes from Microdon myrmicae, assembly GCA_963931805.1. NCBI lineage: Eukaryota > Metazoa > Arthropoda > Insecta > Diptera > Syrphidae > Microdon > Microdon myrmicae. Next base: position 67,484,003 of record OZ007496.1, on the reverse strand, counting down.
TAGGACATAATCATTAGGATGATTATTTGAACAACGATCACGGTCATGTCCTATTCGATGATCGGGTGTCGCTTGGGCGATCAATGGTCGGAAAAATTCCGCTGGCCAGCGTGTGTTTGTCGATTATAATTGCTGACAAGATGAGCCGATTGGGTTGGTGTGGTTCATGTAATATGAACGAAATGATTTGATGATGTGCATGCTTGCTGGGGTTTTACTTTCAGGTGAAGGCGAATGAAAAGTAGCTTACGCTGCTCGATTGCAATTAAGTAAAATGGCTTATGGAGTGAGGGAAAGGTTGATTTAAGGAAATGCTTTAAAGAACCCCCAAAACTCTACGAGGGTGGCCTCAATTTTACTTAAAAATTTTTTGTTTTTTCTACATAATCTCTTGTAACTCTAAACACTTCTCCCAGCAATGCCCCCATCTCTCTGACCCGTCTAAATAGTACTCGGCGTTTTTCTCTGCAAAATAACTGGTCACGAAGGTGATTGCTTCCTCATTTGACGAAAACCTCTGTCCTCCGAGCCCCATTTTTAGATTAGGGAACAAAAAGAAGTCGCCTGGGGCTAGAACTGGTCAGTAAGGAGGATGGTCAAGCAGTTCAAACCGTAGTTCGTGGATTTTCGCCATGGCAACCGCTGAGGTGTGAGACGGAGCGTTGTCTTGGTAAAACAGGATTTTCTTTTTCTGCAAATGAGGCCATTTTTCCACAATTTCTCCCTTCAGTTGGTCAAGTAATGATGCGTAGTATGCTCCTGTAACAGTTTTTCTTTTTGGAAGATAATTGATTAAGATAACTCCATGACTATCCCAAAAAATAGTCATCATAACTTTCCCAGGCGAAGAAACAGTTTTTGCTTTTTTTTTTGGAGCCGATTCCCCCTTTTCAGTCCACTGTTTTGACTGTATTTTGTTTCCGGTGTAAATTGTGTATTCAAGTTTCATCGGCAGTAGTTAATCAGCGCCAAAACTCGGATTTATTGTGCCTCAACTGTACTAACAGAGCGTTGGAAATATTCATTCGAGCACGTTTTTGGTCTAACGTGAGCAAACGCGGCACCCAACGCGCGGACAGCTTCCTCATTCCTAAATCTTGATTTAATATGTGACAAATACGTTCTTTAGGCATTTTCATAGCCTCTGCTATCACTATCACTTTAATTCGGCGGTCGTCTAGCACCATTTGGTGAACATTAGCGATGTTATCGTCAGTTGTTGCAGTTTTTGGACGTCCTTGACGTTCATCGTTTTCCAAGCTCTCGCGGCCACATTTAATTTCGTGGGTATATGTGGGCCTGAGAATGTACAAATGGACGACAACACATCGACACCGAAAGGCATGATCGACGCCCAAGCACAAGTCGTACAGATGACAACATCCGTCCTGTTCAAGAACTTAGTGAAAGTAAATACGTAAGATGAATGCAGCTTACTATTATCAGTTGTTACAGTCGGCAAAAGCCGCATATCGAAACAAGCGACGAGGTGTGCTCAGTCGAGATGTCATCCTTCTTCATGCCAAGCCCAGGCCCTATACCGCATCCTTGATATGGGATACAGTGGAAACAACCGGCTGGGAAACGCCCGTCCCAATGATAGTTTTGGCGAAAACATCGGCCCAAACAGCCACTTTTTGGTCATGAAATCGTGTTTCATGGATCTCATGTGGATCTCGCTCGCAAAATACGGCAATTTTGCTTGTTAACAGTGCCAGAGAGTGTGAAATGGGCATCGCCAGTCATCAAAATTTGCTTCCAAAAATCAGGTTCAGTTTCAACTGTTTGAGTGACTGTTTGGCCGTATTCCACGCGACGTGGACTGTCTGTTGGCAATATTCGTTGAGTCAACTATACTTTATACAGAATCAAATGCAAATCATCCTTCAAGATGCGCCAGAAGATGGTTACATTGACGCAAAAATGCTGAGCGCGGTGACGATCCGCCACAGATGACTTCTCGGCCTCACACTCTCTCTGACCGCTTCAATCAGCTCAGTTGGAACATCTTAGGCGCTCATAAACGGCATGACGACGATCTTCCACTGTCCGTGTACAACAAAATTCGACACCAAACGACGAATAGGGTTGTCAGATGGTGCAAGTGGGCCACAAGACAACTGAACGACTATTTTCAATGTACAGCGTCATTATTTCGGGGTGTTGTCTCTATGTGAATCGAATCATGGTTAAAATTAAATAATCATATAATCATGGTTAAATTAAAAATTAAATAAAGACTGAATTGGAAATTCGAAAGCATGTCTACTTAAATCAATCAGTTGATAAATGTCAAAGTTATTCAATGTTTACATACTGACATAAAAGATGGCGCACCCTATATATAAAAACAAAACATATATATATATATATATATATATATATATATCATCATTATTGGCACTACAACCAAGATCCGGCTATGGCCTTATTGAACAAGCATGGGGCTTGTTAAATTTTCCATAATAATTTGTTTTTCTGGGCAAGGTTATTAGCCTTGCGCCAGGATATATAACGTATATATATATATATATATATATATATATATATATATATATATATACATATATATATATTTATTTATTTATAAGGGGAATCCCAGAATTAATCAGCCTAACAAATAAAACACAAAATAATTGGTAAACACTTATTTATTTCTCACCGTAGTCTCCTTTTAGTTCGATACATTTTTCCCAGCGCTGTTCAATAGCTTCGATACCTTGTTTATAGTAAGAACTGTCGATCTTCTCAAAACAGCCATCTACTGCAGGCATCACCTATTCACTGTTGGCAAATCTTTTTGAAATACCTATCATTTCTGCAATCTCGCGCACTTTTAGTCGACGGTCATCCAATACCATTTTGTGGATCTTTTTTTTACCATTTCTGGAACAAACACCTCATTTGCTCGACCACTGCGATGTTCGTCTTTGAAACTGGTACGGCCTCGTTTAAACTCTGCCACCCAATATTTCACTGTTGAAAACGAAGGTGCAGACTCCCCCAAAGAAGAACCTACCGCGGCTTTGATATAGGCTGCACTAAGTCCTTTCAAATGAAAGTATTAAATCACACAACGATGATCAATTCTTTCCAAGTTAACAAATTTACTGATAGCGTTCACTGTTGATGTCTGTCAAACAAGTAATAAACAACGTAGCGTCTTCAAACTTGCAATTTAATCATTCTAAAGTTGGTACTATCTACCATAGTCATTATATTTTAATAAATATCGCCGTTTATGTGTCAATCATATGCATTCTGGGATTTCCTTCGCATGCTTATGGATTCCCTTTCAATCCCACACAATATACAAACAATATATTATTCATGAGCCAATAGTCTCAGCTGCTAGGTTCATTATGTTAGTTTATTGATATGTAATTTTGAATTACTTGTTAATAATAAATAAATAAATAAATAAATAAATATTATTCATGTTTTGATCACGTTTTAGTCGCATCATTGCGCGTTGACCGCGATCGTTTTTGCACCATGTTGTCGTATTTATTCAATTTCGGATGCCCAGTTACAATATGTTTAAGAAATAGGTTTATTTCGATCCGTTTGTCCTAGTCTTCACAAGTAGAAATCCCAATAATTATGTTTTTTTGTCTGGGACATCGAGCGTCTCTTAAATCCGGTTTGTGATCGGTCTGTAGTCCCTGCGCAGTGATACGACCTTCTTTTATCATTTCTAGGAAATTATCGATATCTTTGGCAACGGTGTTACCTGTGCCATGTGCATCTTTAACTTAATAAAATACTAAAATTGTGCGTGACTGTTTGAGAGAGTATCGGGACCACCGCCTTTATGAGATCACATTGGTTACATATATCGGATTTTAAATACAAAAAGCTGTCAAGGAATTTTTTTTTTTTAGTATGGAATTTCACTTTTCCAACGATCGTAATCCTGAATTTGTTTGATTAATATTTACATATTATAATGACATATATCACTACAGTCATCCAGTAAAAGAATGGTAATTTTCCCGCCGCACCGCTTGTATACAACTTTATACATAAGAAATCCCAAGTGAATATCCTTGGAATATTGCATTTCCGAATCTCAATGTCAAAAACACTCCATCTTCAACTGAACCACTTTGGAGATAAAAAGTCAACGCCTGCGGTGTAACTTCTAAGAATGTAAATTTTCTCGAACACTTGGAAACATATCTTCAGTACAGTAGAACTGCCCAACAATATCACTTGATACTATAATTGGAGAAAATAGTGAAGCTGTCATTTACACTCACATTCCCCCTTGAAGTTGGTGAAAGTGCATCAGAGCGCAAGCCAACGTCCTACAAAATGTGCACCCTCATTATAACCCAAAATATCCATTTGACTTTGCTCCCTAGTGAGACTACTGAAATTTGTCGCTATAATTAAACTTCCTTTTGCTTGTCGCCTTGCCCTAATTAGACTGCATCGCTCTACGTCTTCCTTCACCCATCTGCCACCATCTGTTGTTTGCCTGTTTCGTATCCTATCTCTGGATAATAGATAAACCATTACCAAGTTCCGTCTTCCCGAAAGTAATGAATGATACTTAGCAACTTTCAACGCGAGACAACCATTAATCCTGGTCATAGATTTATTTCTCGCTCCAACTAATTAAAAACAACAATAACACACAAAAAAAAACATTAAGAAGCGCGACACCTTAGTCCATACTTTCTACTTTTCACTTACAATTCATTATTCCATTTGGTGTGAGTCTTGAATCTCAGAAGCAAACTCCTGATAAAGACCAACTGATAAAAACCAAAATAAACACCCCATCCAATGATGACTAGTCCGGAAGTGAGAGTGAGGCAGTCCTTCCCCATCCTCGTCTACATTAGACGCCGAAAGACCGTTTGGCTTCGTGTCGCGTTTTCCTTTTTTCCTTGTGTTTTCCTTTCATTTCTCCGTCAAGAAATGTCAAGTTTTGTTTTTAGGGAAACCATCAATCTTCGGTAGGAGTCGTGACTTTGCAGGACGACTTGGAACTAAGGACCAAGCGATTAGAAGAGAAATGTCCGTTCGGGTGAAAAACTGTTGCTGGTATTTGTATTAATTATTTGAATAGAACTGGTGAAGTGCACCCGGCTGATGTCGCGCTGAGATGAAGTGAATCTTGCAGTGTTTTAATTAATTTTCAGTTCTGCACTGTTGTGATGAGTGGGTGTTGGATGATAGTCAAAAGACAGGAATTCGCTTTGCAAGGCACTTCATTAGGAAGATAGTAGGATAGATAGAAGAGTAAGGAACAAGTCAGGAAAAAGTGCTCTTGTAGGGAACACGCACCGGAAACGGTTTCGACATTTAGTTTCATCAAGTGTGGCTCAATATATGAAGTTTTCCTTGGGGGTGTTTCTGTTTCTTATCGCAGGTTGTAAAATTTAATTATAAGCTTAGAATTAGTACCGCGAAACTTTTAAGTGAGGAGCTGGTTGAACACAAAAGCAGACCAAGTGCTGCTTCGTTTTTAATAATAAGTAAGCGTAAAAATGATTATTATACAGCCATTGTAATGAGAGATACCGCGAACAGAAAAAAAGGCGGATAATTGGGGATATGAAGAGGAAACGATATATGAATGTCGTTGTGGGTTCCATCGTTAGGTGTCTGTGTGTTTGTGAGATCATTTTTAGCGGCACATTAGGAGAGAAGTTTGACATACCTCTATCAGAAACGCCACACCAGCAGTAAAAAAAGACATGTAATTCACCACCTCAACACCACTAAGCATTGCAACAAGAGTAAAGGTTGACGACTTTTCCAAATACAAATTGTCCATACGACAATATGAATTGGTTCACCATTTAAACCACCGCGCGCGGTTCACCGATTGAAATTTGATTATCAGGGTTTAAGAGTGGCTGTTCATATCGACAATAACCAATAAAAGCTGGTCTACTGGTTTCAACGTTTTTGTGATCGCGTGGGAGAAAGACGATATTACATAATTCCATACAAGATATGGGACAAACTTTTATTCATATACATTAATAATAGTTTGTACCTTTAATGCCTATGGTATTACATGCAACCGGCAACTGATGTCTGGGTTACAGCTCTACGGCGGCTACTAACGTGTTCCGCCAACACGAAACAAAGGTCATTAAGTTCATTTTTTATTAACATTTTTGTTATATTGAAATAGGGGCATCGCCCCGAGAGCTATCGCTCTCCAATCCTTTGGTCTTTTTTTTTTTTGTCTTGCGACCTGTAGGCAGTAATCTTCTAATATACAGGTGGCCCAAGTTGATACATGGCAAAATTTATTTTGTCGTTCAGCCCAAAGTTAGAGTTTTTTGACGCCCAGAGAAAATTGTTTATATTTTATGTAACTTTTCTTATATAGAATTTTCATACATATATATATTCCCCCTTTGCAGTCCACTGTTTTGACTATATTTTTGTTTCCGCCATATAATGGTGTATCCAAGTTTCATCAACAGTAATTAATCGGCGCCAAAACTCGGATTCATTGCGCATAAACCGCGCCAACAGATCGTCGGAAATGTTCAATCGAACACGTTTTTGGTCCAACGTGAGCAAACGCAGCACCCAACGAGCGGGCAGCTTTCTCATGCCTAAATCTCGATTTAATATGTGACAAACACGTTCTTTGGACATTTTCATAGCCTCTATTTTCTATCTCTTTCACTTTAATTCGGCGGTCGTCTAGCACCATTTGGTGAACTTTAGCGATATTATCGTCTCCCAAGCTCTCACGGCCACGTTTAAATTCAGCTGCCCAAAAGTTCACCGTGGTAAATAATTGGGCAGAGTCCCTATACACCGACTTCAACTTATCTTTGATTTGCGTAGGTGTATTGCCTTTCAAAAAGAAAAATTTAATGACAGCTCGACACTCAATTTTGTCCATTTTCACAAAAACACACACATCGACTCACTCAAACGACTGTCAAATAAAAACTACGCTTCCAAAATGGCTGAAATGTTGGTGAGTAACTGTCAAAACATGCACAACCACATTCACTAGCTTTTTATTGGTAAGTGCTGCTATTTTCACGCTGAGGTCAGAAACTTTTCAGTCCACCCATAAAAAAAAATATATATGTATGTATGTATATATATATATATATATATGTATATATATATATGTATATGTATATATATATAACATATATATATATATATATATATATATATATATATATATATATATATATGTATATGTGGGGGTGTAAAGTTTGTATGCCGATCACGCGCACGCGGTTCACTTCTTCCCCCAACAAAAGTTCCACTGCGAGAAATGTTCACCAGGTATACTCAAGAGGAAAATTAATGAAAAGACTAATATGTTGTACTGCTGTACTTTTTGGTTTCTTTATTGTTCATTTCTTTAAACGTTTATTTAATAATATACACTTTGACTATCCTTTTGTGTTGGTGTCCAGGTACAAATGGTGGCGCGAGAAAAATTAGAAATAAGCCTTATCTGTAAAAGCTTTATTGAAAACGACTGATGGGATTGAGGATGAAGATTGGGGTTTTTGATTTGCACCACAAGCAACCAATCGAGATCATTTTTACATTTCCGCTCTCTCATGTTCCCCGCCCATCGAGCTAGATAAACGCTTTGATTAATTCGATAGTCGACGGACAAGGGAGAATGAGAGAACCGGAACACAACGTGCAATGATCCCGGGGTGGATTTGGTTTTTGTGTGCATATATCAATGCAACTCGGAGGGTAGCCCACTGACCTAATTCGGTGAATATGGCGATCTCAGAGTGCATTGAACTGTAGGCAGATAAAATTGAGAAGGAGAGGAAAATGTTTTGTAGCTATTCACCTGCAAGAAGAAATCATTGATCCCCGGCGAATGGAGTGTCTGGGGAAAGTGAATAGGACGCCGAATTGGCAAGGGAAATCTGATCGTGGGAACTAAATTAAAAACGTTGATAATTCCCCCAGCGATAGCATGATTATGCAACCGCGTCTTTTGATCAGACTATGCCGTTGCTAACCGACATGAAATGGGTTAGCGAAACGGAGTTGTCGTATGGCGAAAAGGTAGCTAAACTCAATTATGCATTATCTGCATAGAATAATGAGTTTAGCTATGCGTCCATTTGGGAAACATGTTTATGCAGGTGGAATATCTTGTAGGGGAAATAAGGGTTGATATGGCACGTTGAAAGCGGTCGATATATATATATATCGTTGAGGTGTGTAGCGCGAGACAACTCGAATTATTGGAAACGAGTTCAGAAACAGAGAAACATATTCACAAATTATTGTCTGTAATAGCATTTCTTCGGGGGTTTGCCCAGCGCTATAGATTTGTTTTTCATGAGAGAAGTATACATATGAAGCCATTTACGGGAAAACGCTTCAATTCGTGAAAATAATAGCAGCAACGTCACTAAAGACATGTACGGATACGTTTGATCGTCTATCTGTTTCCAAATGTTGACATCACTGCGTTAAGGATTAAGAAAAACACATTGTTCGAAGAACAGAGACAACCGACCAAATACAGTGAGTCAGATATCGAGAAATGGTAGTATAACATACATATAGATCAGTAAAATAATGTACAAAAAATATAACATATCATTGAAATACTGTAACAGTACCACGGTAGAAGATAAATCATACAACAGTAAATATCATAACAATGAAAACAATAGAAGGTAAGAGTATAAGAACTGCTCGTGTAAGAAAATCATATGTAGTATACAGTATACACATTATGTATAAACGTTTGTAGTATAATAGTTTGCAGTATAAATGTTTCCGGTATAAATGTTTATCGTATAAACGTTTGCACTATAAGAGTTTTCAGTATGCGAGTTTGGTGTATGAAAGTTTGCGTTGTAAGAGCTTTCCTTATAAAAGTTTTTCGTATACGAGTTTCCAGTATAATAGTATGTAGAATGAGAGTTTGCAATGGAACAGTTAACTGTGTAAGAGATTGCGGCATAAAAGTTTACACAAAGGACGTTTCTAGTGTAAAACTTTTCGGCATGCGAATTTGAAGTATAAGAGTTTGCCCTATACGAGTTTGCAGCATACAAGTTTGGGGTATAACGGTTTACAGTATACGATTTCGTAGAATGAGTTTTCTGTATGACAGTTTACAGTATACGATTTTGCAGAATAAGAGTGCAGCATAATAGTTTACAGGATAAAAATTTGTAGAAAAAGACTTTGCAATATAAGAGTTTGGGAAGAGTGGGAGCGAACATACAGGGCAAAGTCCCTGCTTTCAACCCGGCAAAGGCTAGGATGATCCTTGTCCCTGTTCATGCAAGTTGACATACAGTCTCCACCTGATACCACTGGATGGTTACTGTGGCCCCCGCCAAGTAGTGAACCAATGCATGCTGCGAAATCCTGAGAAAAGTTGGAGCAAGGCTAATAATCTTGCCCGAAAAAACAAATTGTTGTGGACAATTTAACAAGTCTCGGATATTGAGCGGACACCGGTGGAGAGATTCGCTTAATAAGGCCAAGACCGGATGCCGGCTGCAGTGCCGATGGTGGTGATGAATATAAGAGTATGTAGTAAAAGAGTTTGCAGCAAAATACTTTGCAGTGTGAGAGTTTGCAGTATAAGGTTTTGTGTTATATGAGTTCAGATTATAAACGTTTGTGGTATAAGACTTTTCTGTGTACGAATTTGATGTATAACATTTTACCGCGTACGAGTATAGCAATATGAGAGATAACGGTTTGAGAGTTTGCAGTATAAGATTTTACGGCATGCGAGTTCACCGTATAAGAGCTAATAGTAGCAGATTTCAGAGTATACGGGTGAGTGGTATAACACCGCGGTGGTATAACACCAAATTATTGTGACAGCTGTGTTTTAACATATACGATTTCATACCACTATAATTATGATATCAGTGACACATAAAAATCTGTCGTCTCTTGGCATTGTTCGGTGCCCAAGCAAAAAGTAAACTTGGCATGTTTTTTTTTTATGCATAAGAAAGTAAATACCATAACACAGTTTAGTATAATGGTGACTACTAGAACAGTGAATAGTATAATAGTGAATAGTATAAGAGTAAATAGCAAAGGACTGAATACTATAGTGGCAAAAATGACATGTGGAGCAAGGCTAATAACCTTTCCCGGAAAAAACAATTATTATGGACAATTTAACAAGTCTCGGATATGGATCGGATAGCGGTGGAGAGACTTGCTAAATAAGGCCAAGACCAGATCCCGGTTGGAGTGCCGATGATGGTGATGAAGAAAAACTACATGAGTTAATGGTACAATAATGAATCGTATACAAGTTAACAGTATGAAAGTAACTACCATAACGGTGAGCAGTGCAAGAATGAACGGTACAAGGATTACTAGTAACATAGTAAATAATATTAGAGATAGCAATTAAAATCAATAAAAATAAACTCAAAGTGTATGCAGTTAAACAACACCTGCTTCTGTTTTATTAATCAAATCGTAAATAACGACCAATAAATATAAAAACCGGAATTATTATATATGTATTTATTTTAAATACAAGTGGAACTCAAATTAAGTAAAACTGCTTAGAATGGAACAATCAAAAAAATAAGTTTTATTAATAACATTGCTTTGTGTGATATATACCCAGTAGGTATGACTGGATTTTCAAATCAAACAACATTGGGTAGCTGAAGATTGGTATGATGATATTATACTTCTAAAATTCCACATCCTATGAACCTACTTAAACCTGCCGACTATGTCCTTATCAAAAGTAGTTAATAATCATATCTTCATCATCGGCACTACAACCGCCATCCGGTCTTGGCCTTATTTAACAAATCTCGTGGTCGTCATCGTGTATCCGGCCCATATTCGAGGCTTGTTAACCTTTCCATAATATTTTGTTTTCCCGGGCAAGATTATTAGCGTTGCGCCGACTTAATAATCATATTCTCTTTCCTAAATCAACTTGCACGCACACCTTCTTTTTAAGCCCTCTGGAGTATTCCATGTTCGAACTATAAGTCCTTCCTTAAACACCGAATCCAAACCGAGCTATAAACCCTCCACCGCAGCTCCTCGAAAAAAATGCCCCTTATCTAAATCAACCGCTCGCTCCAATTCACGTTTTGCTCATACTTCAAGTCCCTTCCCTCATTTCGAACCGAATCAATCGAAATTCGAAATCTCTCAATTTCGATAGCTCGCGTATTACCTATTATAAAAAAGTCACCATCTCAATCTCACTCATTTTCTTTAACTAATACTAGATTATATTTTTTCGTCCTAAAAAGTCTCCTTCTCATCTTTATCTCACTCGTCATCTATACCCAACACTAAATTAAATTTGCATAGCTCGCATATTGTCTAACCTAAAAAATTGTTCATCTCAATCTCATTCATCTCTTACCATCATCATCTTCATCGGCACTACAACCGGGAACGGCCCTGACCTTATTTAGCAAGTCTTGAGGCTTCTTAAATTTTCCATAATAATTTATTTTTAGGGGCAAGGTTATTAGCCTTGCGCCAACCCATCTTTTATAGCTAACACTAAATTACATTTTTTCGTCCCGTCTTCTGTATCCTAAAAAGTCTCCTTCTCATCTCAATCTCACTCGTCATCTATACCCAACACTAGATTAAATTTTCAAAGCTCATATATTGTTCAGCCTAAAAAATTGCACATCTCAATCTTACTTATCTTCTGTTCTTACCACCAGATTAAATTTCACATCCGATCGTTCAACATCCTCAACTTGTTTCGACCCAACATCCCCTTCCTCCCGACCTGCTATTGATCTCTATATACTTTCTGCTGTTCAAATCACACAACAAACTATAAACTCTACAAAATGTCGCAAAGCCCTGTATAAATTGAGAAACAAACTGACTTGCACGAACGCTCGCATCTATCTAGCATACGTCTACGACAAATACGTGTCAGTCTGCTTTGAAGGCAAAACAAAAACGAGCGTCATGGGCTCGATTAAACAAGGAAGTCTATCCACCGACTTGCCCAAGCTGGTTAACCTCGTTATGAAATTCCATGAGAATTTCAAGATGCTACCCCAAAAAGTATCAAAGGATCTTTCAGCTTTCGCACGATATATTTACAGGAAAATGTCCAATTTTCTCCAACGAAGTAGATCCAACATTGACAAGTTGTTTCGACCCTAATGTATCGTCACCTCTATCATCTTCTAAATATCTTGATACTATCTCTCTAACCATTTACTACCAAAATGTAAAATGCTAGAAAACTTCACTTTAAAACCTAATCAATCCTCCAATAAACCAATTTTCTGCCTTCTGATATATACGCTCCAAACCAAAACTAATCTTATTACCAGCAACAAAAATCAGGAACTGTTTGATTCCTCCTTTAACTGCTTTTGATTTTCCCTGCCGCGGTGTGCTCCTGGCCTCCCAAAACAGACTAGTCCTATCCCTTAGTGTAATCTCTTCCTCTCACAAACTCGACTATGTCTCAATGAAACTGAATTTACCCTTCAAATCTATATGTGTCATTTGTTTCTATATACTACCCCGTTTGTTTCTATATACTACAGTGGCGTTTCTAACACTTACACACACAATACACAAGCAAATAGTGAAGAACATCGAACGAAAATCGAAAAAGAAAATGCATCAGAGCCGTATACCATAGCAATAACATAACAATTCCACATCAGTTGAATGTACTCCAGCTTAAAAATCGAATTCGTACACACGACCAGTAGCTTGATTTGTTAAGCATTGGTTCATTTTTTTGGTGATTCTAACTGTCATAGCGTCACACGTTCTTGACTATCATCCCAAACGCTATACTACAATCCCAATCCATCGAATCATGTGAACTCCAATCGACCACTAAACCGAGATGAATATTTCCCAAAACGATATCGTAGTACTTGGTGACGTCAACTTCCCTCAACTCCAACGGACGTTATAAAACGATCAGTCCTTTTACATCTCATACCCCAATAGCGCCGAGGAATGTCTCTTTGTAGATCGCGTAACCGACTCAAGCCTCTGTCAATCCAGCAATGTCCCAAATCGTAAGGGCAGGCAACTTGGCACTGTTTTCACAACGGACCCCATTAATTCCTCAGTTGCATTTAGTCTTCACATCCTCTCAACAATTGGCAATCACCACCCCTTGCTTCTCTTGGTCCTTTATCATGGCTCCCCACATCCCGTGACTATTTTTCGTATGACCATCGAACGGTAGAAGACGCTCCCATCTTTTTCTATAATAAAATTGTCAATGCCATTTCCTTATATGTTCCTTATTCTCGACATAAAATATCGGTCTCACCACTTCCATGGGATGACCGCAAACTCCGTTCTCTTTGCAATAAGAGAAATAGACTGAGGACTATCGCCAATCTTTTCGCTTCATTGTTTAAAGAATCCTTCGCAGACGACTGTTTTGAACCTGATTCTTTCTACTGAAAAGACTTGCCAGATTTTCCCCTCGGCCCTTTCATTTCTGAACTTATTCAACAACACCAAGTTGAAAATAAATTAAGACATCTTAAAGATGTTTTCAGCCACGGCCCAGATGATCTCCCTGCTATATGCTGTTCCTCCCCCCCTCTCCTGTTTTCAATGATCTATAATGTACCCATACGACAAGGTCGATTTCCGAATATTTATAAATCCTCTTTTGTCATCCCCATACATAAAAAGGGACCTAAGTGCAATGTTTCTAACTATCGTCCCGTTGCTAAACTATCCCTTAATTTAAAATCGTTCCAACGGATTCTACACATATGCAGCGTTGTGTTTTCACTGTAAATCCCTCATCTCAAACAACAAGCACGGCTTCGTTCCTGGTAGATCTACCACCACCAATATAGTAGAATTCTGATCCCACACCATGCGTGCCATAGATGTTATTACAACCGATTTCAGGAAAGCCTTCTTTAAAATTTTCGTCAAACTCATACTCCTTAAATCATGTTTCATTGGCTTCGAATCCGTATTGATTAAGTGGACTTCTTCCTACCTCAATAGTAAATCAGATTTAGATCATTTCTTTGTTTGTCCTTTTACCCTGTGGCGGTTCTTTAATACATTCCCAAAGAACCGCCCATCCTCTTAAATTAACCACCTGTGGGATTTTTCAGGGCCCGAAGAACCGCGCATCGCTCTTGCCCCATATTCCACGGCAAATACCGTCAATCATCTCACCTGCATAAGAGTATCTTTCCCCTGAAATCATTAAGCCCACGGCAAAGGTTACCACCTGGCCGTGGCACCAAAAACGTTCGCCTTTTGGCATGCATTGCACCCAGTGCATCACGTCCCTATAACCTATGCCTACCCACGTCATGCCATGAAAACTAAATCAACACAGAGTTCCCAATGTGCTTGTTTTGTTTACCCATGTCACCCCTAATCGTGCGGCTACCCAGTCTCACCAGTTTGCCACCGTCGACAAGGTTTCGGCCGACGCAAGCAAACATTTCCCGCATGTTCTGCAGCAGCTAATTTTCCATTATCGGTTTCCAGCGATCATGGATCGCAAACAAGCAACGAATTGGATGTGGCCATCAAGTGTTTACCTTTAACAACTGGCAACGGTCGCATCCTATATTCGTTTGCAAAATCTAAACGTCGCATCCATATCTTCAGGATTGTTTATGGTATGTCGAAATTTCCTAGTAACGGCCGCCAACCGTCCGCGGACCTGGGAAACGGCATGTCCATCAGCTAAATGTTGATTTATGGCCTCTCCTTGGGCGAACAGATCTTCGGTGTGTTTCTCACCCCAGAGGGGTCTGTTGCCGGCAAGCATTACACAATCAATTGTGTACACAGCCGCCGACCCATGCAATGTTGGTGAAGGCAAACAATGCATATCCATCATTCGATCATGGAAATAGCGTTCCTGTTGACATAAGATCGCAGAGACCTATTCCTTCACTTAATGATCATCACGATGAGATGCAATAACGACGCCTGCATCTATCCATGTTCGTCCATTGATGATAGTATGTGACGCACCACACATACATGCAAAATGTAACCCATGCCTTTCAACCCAATTACGATTGACTGCCTCGAGTTGATCGTGTAGCTCCTCCCCTTTTGAGGTTATTCGTTGCCATATCATTCTGATCATCGTGTTTTCTTTTTGTATTTGGCGTTTGGATTTTGCAGTGCACCGGCCGCAGGAACTTGAGTGCCGAAGCCAGGTTTTACCAGGTTAATTTTGTTTCGGTCTACGTGTGCCTTTTCCCTGTGAACTACGTGGGTGTTTGTTATCTAACCTGCATTCCTGTCAATGCATCAGTAATAAACATACCTACACACCTTCCTCTTTCCATGCAAACCCATAGTACTCACCTGAAATTAAGGGCAGCGTAAGCTCCCCTGCAGCATTATACCTGAAAGGAAAACCTACCCGACGGCATCCACACATTCTCAATTTCCCTGGTTCATATTCCATGAACCAGTTCATCTCCTATCGGCTCAGCCTGTCTTTAATTGCGATAAACAAAAGCTGGCCAGCGTGTTGTTGACATAGCTGTAGCCGATATTCTTTCCATAGTTCACAATTGTATATCGCGCCTATACCCTTAGGTCCGCCACAGTTGCGACAATTCCCCGTTATCGGCTATCAACCGATCATGGAATTTGGGCATGGATATGATCATTGTTTAGGTAATCTTACCCATGCCATGCACATGATGACCCGCCTGAAAACCCAAATTAAACATACAGTATCTCACTGTGTTCATTTTACTTACCCGCATATTAATCTAAACATATAGCCATCCAGCCTGACACTCTGCCGCCCTCGACGAGGTTTCTGCTAACTTATGTCAACAAAATAATTTTCCTCCTCGTGCATCGGAGCCATACGGCTAGATTAGATATTGCCTACATCGGTGTGTTTGTGTAATCAGGTGGCCACCGATCATCGTTTTCATCGAAGGGCAACGTACTTGTCCTATACGGACACATATAGAATCCTCCCCTGTCTATGCGATTCGCGGCCATTGAATCTGATGGATGTGAGTTGCATCGTTGAGTCAGATTTTAGCCACCGAACCGGACAGTCAGAGTCCAGAGTCGCGTCATTTTGATGGTCATAGTTGTGCACCGTGTGTAAGTTCATCGTAGATATTTTTGTCTGTCTGCTTATTCTAGTTGTGCGCTGAGTTGGAAGTGATGTTAGATCTTTTGCAGTTAATGTACAACGAACAATTTCGTAGCAACTTATGCCAATTCAAATTAAGTAACTTGTGAACAATAAACTCGGTCAGTTTAAGTTTTGTTTGTCATCTTCAAATCAAGGAACGAGATTGTGACGCCGATTTTAATTTAAAAGTAAAGAAAAAATCATCTACGAACAGAACGGTGTGTTTTATTTATTTTCTGCTTTGTTGATGAACGATTTCTCTCGCGACGTTTTGTGGGTGTGTTATGACTTTTCTCTTCATCGTTGGAAGGTTAGTAAAACAGGTGCCCGTGTCTTGGCACAATACTACCTGCGCCACAACCCCATCCCAGGGGTTCCACAGGGCAGCCATCTTGATCCCCTTTTATTTATACAAACTATAAATGAAAAAGACACCGGTATCTTTTTGTGGACGGCACTAAACGTTACAAAACGATCAGCTCTCCATTCGATTCCTCAAATCTTCAAACAGATCTCGACAACTTTTCGCGTTGGTGTCAAAATAACGCGAACTAAAGATCGACAAATGCTGCTCAATCACTTGTCACGGAAGCCTTACTCCGCCGCATCCTTATTTCCTACTTAATCAGATGAACTTCATATAATATAAATTTTCTCTTCCTCTAATTATTTTGTGAACAAGCCCGCATGGCGTAAAAAGAATTTTTTTCATAGTCATCCGATACCCAAACCGAACGCCAGAAAAATTAGTTATTAATTACCTTAGCAACAATTCGGCCTGTTCTAACCTGTGAATTGGTTTTCATTTTGTTATTACTCTCGGTATGTTCGCAAACTTTTCAAGTACCCCAACCTTTTCCGATTTTGCCTAAGGTAAAGCCAACTCTCCACAACCTCCCACAGTGATACATTCAAATCATTCCTTGTTATCATTATATTTCATCCCTAATCCGAAGCAATTTAAAATCGTTGCCACACGCTTTTGCCATTCTGCTACCCGAATTGCCCATTTAAACTTTTGCTCAGGACCAACAGGAAAACTTTCCAATTATAACAATTTTCAAGAAGTGGGGCTTCAGCTATGTAATAATTACGAATTATAAATAAATGTTCACCAAACAACCGCCCCATCATTTCATCCGTGTTCCGTTCTCGCCCTTTGCATTTTACAACACAGAGTGCTTCTCGATAACATTCAACGTAAATTAATATTCCATTTTGTTAAGCAGCTTACATCTCCATTTCAACAGACGGCGGCATGTAAACGTGTTTGTTAAGAAACTCATTGGCAACCAAACGCCCGGGGAGACAGTCCGGTAATTCCCCTTTGACCAAGTGAAAAAACCCCACATTCGGCCGCAAGGATACAAAATATTCTGTGTGTAATGTGGAAAATGTTTCAAGGTTTTAATTACGTCGTTCACCGACAATTCTACACCCTCGCCGAATGATAGGACTTTCGAAATGCCGTTATCGTCGGGGATGCAGACTTACAAAACTCAAAAATCCTGAAAATTATTTTTCATCACGATTTCCTGCTTGGCGTTTCATGTTTGAAATGTTTTTCCTATTTTTCGTTTCCTGTTTTGGTTATGTTCCTTAGTATCCTGTCGGAGGTAGCAGGAAACATTCTTCAAATTGTACACACCACATGGGAATGGGCCAATTGACAGTGCGGCCAGGGAGTCGAAGGAAACGTGAATGAGGTAGAAGAGCAAGTTCTCCAATTCATCTTGACTTAAGAAAGTCCTTTTGACATGCAAGACGATTTTTCAAGTTATATTTGAAGCTTCCTTAAGTCAGCATGGGGAATAAGAACAGTGACAGACGCGACGAATTGAAATGAATAATCGTTGAGGATATTGAAAAACAAAAGGGGCCGGGTGGACGGAAGGAAACGGTGAAGTGACTTGTTAGAGATTGAAATTGAGTGTATCGTCTACAGAGAGTCCTTGGTAATTTATTTATTTACTGTTCACTGGGCTTTTCGAGTGGTTCAGTAGAATTTGACGGATGCGATCTCTTTACAGCGGATTTGTATTGTAACACAAGTTTCATGTCGTGATGTTTGACGATTTTCCCCATTACCGAAAAGGTCTTCAGTTGGGCCTTGACATTTCTGCTGGCTACCAAATTTGATTGAGTCTCCTTTCTTTTTGTGAATTGTTCACCTATCAATATATTTAGTCTTTAATTGGGTTTTAGTATGTAACACTTCTCACATCAAGTTTCCAATAATTCTTAACTTGAACCAGGTTCAATAAATCGAATTCTGATCTTAAATCAAGTTTACAAGAATCCTTTACTTTGGGGAGGAGGATCAGAAGTGATTATATGGGATGTAGCAGAGGACTTTACTGATTTTAATTGGGCGTTCTAGAGCAAAGACGGCTATGAAAATGGCGATGAAAGCGGATTCGAGTGTGTGGGGCTTAAAGCTTTCGTTCCGCTTGGTTGAATCGGCATTATGGAATGGGCGAGGATAGAGCGCATATTAGTTATCGAGTCATATTTTTCTCATTTCTGTTTACAGCCCCCCGAGGTTATCACGTAATTTAGCTCCAATTTATATGCGCTTTTGGAAACTTTTTTTTTACTGTTTGCCGTCAAAACGTAATACAAGTAAATAGTTAAAACATTAATTGTATACGTACAATAAAATAATTTGTACTTTGATTTTATGACGAACATTTTTGGATTGACATTTTTAACCGACAATGAAAAACCATCGCGTGGTTGGAGGCCGGCAGCTAACTGATTCGTATACCACAAACAACCACAAAAAACCGACGCCATCGAAATTTTATAAAAAAAGAGCCTTAATAATTAGCGTGGCTTCGTCCTTCCAGTTTAATCAAGAATGTTCATAAACTATCAAGAACTACGAATGGGTCTATTCAACAGGTAACCTTTGTTGTAATATTACACTACATTACATTACTTTACATTACCTTGGGGAGTTTCTAACAGATACACACTCAACACAGAAGCAAATAATGAAGAGCACCAAACGAAAATCAGGTAAGAAAAAATAGAATTAGCCGTATACCAAGCAATAGCAAGCGATTCCACTTCAGTTGAATGTACTTGAGTTAGAAATCGAATTCGTACACACCGCAGTGGCATGATATTGTAGCGAGCTTAGGGTTCGCTGGATTAATTATGTTAAAATAAATAAGAGCCGTTAAATCGATTTTGAATTTATATAACACTTTATTAGTCCGTAATACAACCGTTACTTATACCGTACACTTAACGATTTCTTTATTATCGCTTCCGTACTTATCGCGTCTTTTACTGCCTACTTCTCACTTGAGACTTATCGCTTGCTTCACTGTCTTACTTATAACTCATTCTTCCGGTCTGCGTGCGACGTATTTATACCGTTTTCCCTCATTCTGATTTGGTGTATCATTTCCGTCCGTTGCATAGTCTTGAACGTTCTATTCCAGTTTTCCAGTACTTCCTAAAATAATCTAGTACTTTGTTTCGGACTTTCTCCAAGATTCCAGTACTGATTGTCATATGCGTCACAATATGTTGAGCATTGGTTAGATTTTTAGTAATTCTAACCGTCATAGCGTCAGTTCAAATCATGCGTTCTTTACCATCGCGGTATAATTAGTGACCCCGACGTGATCTGTGTAAAAACAGCACACGATCTCCCATAGGTAAACAGGACTTTACTACGACGGTCTCGACTTCTGCACAGAGCACCGGCTGACTCGCCTTCTCTCGCTCGCTCGCTCCTCGCTCCGTCGTTCGCCCACGAAGTTGATCGCAACAAAATTACTGAGGAGCGGGTAAAGGGGCGTTTCTAACACACAATACACAAGCAAATGGTGAAGATTACCGAACAAAAATCGAATAAGAAAGAAAAGCTTCAGCCGTATACCAAACAATAACATAGCAATTCCACATCAGTTGAGTGTACTTGAGTTTAGAAATCGAATTCGTACACACGGCAGTGGCCTGATGTGTTGAGCATTGGTTCAATTTTTAGTGATTCTAATCGTCATAGCGTCACCTCGAATCGCACGTTCTTCTCTATCGCCGTAATACGCTATAACCTCACATTACATTATATTACATTACGTTACATTACGCATTACATTACATTACATTACATCACATTACATTACATTACATTACATTACATTACATTACATAATATTACATTACATTACTTTACATTACATTATTTTACATTACATTACTTTACATTACATTAAATTACATTATATAATATTACATAATATTACATAATATTACATTACATTACATTACATTACATTACATTACATTACATTACATTACATTACATTACATTACATTACATTACATTACATTACATTATATAATATTACATAATATTACATTACATTACATTACATTACATTACATTACATTACATTACATTACATTACGTTACATTACATTACATTACATTACATTACATTACATTACATTACATTACATTACATGACATTAGATTACATTACATAATATTATCTAATATTACATAATATTACATTATTCTGGCGTAAAACACTTTGAATGCTAAAGGTGGCACTACTTAAAGCCGCCACGGGGCAATTCTGAGATTTAAGAACCTCAAATTAATATCGGGATGTGTGCTCCCAGTTCAAAATGGGATGGAGATTACGCTCTGGTAATAAAACGAAGAAAATGGTGGTTAAGGGTATCAGATTCTTTAAAAGTGTACGTAATACCCGAATACGGTTCCATGGCACTTTTTAGGAAGCATCCAGATGAGGCAGACTTGACCCAACACTGTATTATTTCGGCGTCCGTCAAAACGACGATGGAAGGAGAGTGCACACGACAGGGAACGATGGCGGAGTCGAGTCGGTGAAGTGATGAACTTCCGGGTTCCTACAGGCCAATAAATAGTAATAGTATAGTAATAGTGCAAACGACAAATCTCGATATCTTCAACATCAAAATCATGACCATCTTATGAAGGAATCTTGCCAGCAAAACGGTGCTGCCCAATTCCAATCTAGGGAGTGTTGTGGTCTTCAACGTGGCCACCCTGCTTTTTGACATGAGATGCATATGTATAGTATTATGTCAAACCAACAAGTCCTCCTTAGAGAGAGTTTCTGGGTTGCCCTGCGTATGGCGCAAATGAGACTCAAATTACATAGCTGGCGTCACGCCTTTTAAAGAATTCAAAAGGAACATTATTAAATAAGTAAAACTAGAGAGCTTTATAAATCGGTTTACAAATAAACTCAATACTGTAATTTCAATAAATATATCAATGCGCGGAAATTCAGAGTAAATGATAAAAAAAAAGAAATTAAATTAAGGCGATTTTATCAGCGGCTGCTACTTATTTTATTTATTCGCTGTGACCTTCTCCATAGTGGCCGATAATTAACTATGCAATATTCATTCAGCTCTAACTGGTTTCCTAAACGAAAGGCCAGCTGTCCCAACGCTAGACTGCAACCTTTTGCTTTGATCAATTACCTTAATTCTAACTGTTTTCCTAAGTAAAAGGCTCGCTGTTCCAACGCTAGGCTGCAACCATTTGCTTTGATCAATTAACTTAACTCTAAATTATTTTCTTTGCAACCACTCCTTTTATACCCAAACTCTTGAGGAAGAATCGCAAACGATGCATCCAATTCTTCTCCACTCAGCATGACCTCAAGTCAAGTCATTTACCCTGCCTTAGTTCCGCTCAGTCAGATATGGCCCTATTTATTTGCGATTGTCTGGCACGAGTCATTTGCTTTGCTTAATTGATATTGCACTTAATTGATCCACTTAAAGTACAGTGGCCTTGGTTCAAGCATTCGTTTCGTCACTTTGAATTACCGGTGGCGATTTGTGTTATCCGTGTGCCTATGTTTCGTGGGCATAAGAATTTTTAATGGGAATTCCCCTAAGAGGGTGCTTGACACTTGGCATACGGTATTTGCCATTATCCGTACGTTGCATTCTCCCAGGCCAGCAATTATTAAGACCACACTTGGTGTTGCGCTTGCTTTCGGTATTTGGATATGAATGACGATATGCGATACAATGCAAAAAAATATACTCGTAATTGGATAGCGTGTAGCTTGGGGAATGACTGTACGCCATAGAAAGCTAATTTTGCCGCCTCAATGACTGAGTTGGTAAGGAAGTTGTGTCTTGCGTTTTATTGTGCAAACCTAGGTGCAACTGACGACTCTTGCTATTGTGCAGTTCGGCACAATTACTGAGTGGTAGGTAGTATCCCAAAGCCCAGACGGCCGGTGAAATACCATACCATTAAGCTATAGGTTACGTGAAATGGTTGAGAAAGATCCTTCAGCATCTTTCGGTGTTTGGGTGATGGATCCGGTCGAGAAAAAAAATATTATCTCAGGGCGATGAGTCAACGCTATAAGTAGGTTCGCCTTTCCTGGGAGAAGTAAAAATTAAAAAAAAAAATAATAATAATAATTAAAGAGGAAATGTTGCGTGATATTATTATTACGTTAAATGGGGTGTATGTGGTGGGATACTACACTAGCTGTAGCCGCAACAATTTATTTAACAAATAATAATTTTTTATTATATATGTCAGACCGCCACTTTATTTGCAGTGAATGATGAACCAATGTTGCTTTGCTTCCTTCCGTGGGAGGATGCGGTTAATGTGAATTTCAACTCCGCGCATTTTGTTTGCTAAAGACACTAAGTCCCTTTTTATGCCAACGGTGTGTTGTCTGTGAGTGTAAATGGGAATGTTTCGTGTTCCAATCTATAACTGGAGCTGCGGCCGCTTAGGTGAAATTAATAGAGTTCAGTAATGTGTTCGAGGAGACAGAACCGCCACACTTCCGACATCTGTATGTTAATAACATCTGCATTTAACGAACTCCGGCAATACCTTCGTTTGGTGCAACATATATTACGCCCACATGGACTTGACTCTCTCTTCTTTTTCTTTCCACTTTTCGCCTCTCAACAAAAGCACTTAAGAAACCATTTTCACCCGTTTTGGGGGTTATCTTGATTCTGACGTGCTCCTAAAACCAAGTTATGGCGTTGAAAATAATTAGAAGAGTGCAAACATTAACATATCCATAAAAATTTGATATGAAGCATACATAATAAAGCTAGACTTATATATGCTCTGATGACTTCCATCACCTGCCTACTTACGAGATTTTCGATATCGCTCCACACACCATTATGATTACTCCTCATCCACAAAATTCAACGTCACTGCCAGAGACATTTTCGTTTCACTACAAATTGCCTGAATCCTAATTTTCCGATGTGTACATCGCTGTTCCACCTGTCCTATCGGAAAATTCCCCTTTACAAGGGTTCCTTAGAAAGATAAACAAGCGACACACTGCCAACCCTTAATTGCATGGCCTAAATATCAAATTGAAAAATTTATTAAAAAAGTCATTTAGATTCCATCACACCTCCAACCCCTTTCAGGATGTAGATTTGGAAGTTCATAAGCGTGATGTCACTTGCAGGGGTCGGTAGCCTTCCCCTGTGACTGCGTGCATGTGAGCATTCAGGATATTTAAATTTGCCAACATTTAATTTTGAAACGCTGTCATCGGAGTTTGTTCTTGTTTGTTTTTCTTTTTTTTCTGGGGATAAAACTACCCTTAGATTATTTTGCATTTATGATGAAGATGATGATGCCATAGACATGCGACAGTCTGAGACTGAGTTTCCAATAACAGAATTGTAAGATAATAGGGGTTGGAAAAATATATTTGTACAACAACCTATTGGTTGGCCATTAAACAACTCCCTGTATAAATTCTACTTCCTGCAAACGCGTTTTTGTGTAGAACAACCGCCTCCCTCATTCCCAGATTTTTATTTTTGCCTCTTAATGTTGTTTGAGGAAGAACATTAAGCAACAACGACAATATTCCGCGTGGTGTTGTAGACTTCAGGATAGACAGGCATCTGTAGACACATTAACAATATGCTTTGACAGGATACAGCAGGGGTGACATACCCAGGTCGCATTTGAATGTAAATTCTTCCTTTATGTTATTAGATCAGAGAGATGATGAGAACCCGAGATCGGTTTAAAATTGCATTAAATGAATGGCGAGATGTTTGTTTGCCGGGATTAATAACCCATGAATCGGCGGCATTATCTGGTAATGGGGTGTTGCTGGGATGTCTGAGTTTACACGCTTAACTACACGGGCAACCATTTTCGCAAGGAGTGAGGTAAGGCTGTTTACTCAAATGTAGGATGCGCGCTATGGGGCCATTTTGTTGTTATATTGTGAAAGTGAAACAGTTAACGAGTGGTCTAGGGACGTCTAAATTCAAACAGTTTGTCATTCCAGTTACTGTTATTAGTGTAAGGAGATGTGTTCTGTGATTCATAGTGCGGAGCAGAATTGCGGTTAAAAGAGGAGTTTGTCTCAATGTCCTCACTTGTGTTTTGGAGTGGAGTTTGTTAATCTTATCAGGTGGGTCTTGTTAAAGTGTAGGTTTTTATAGTGCTCCTGTACGATGTACTGGAAACGTCGGTAATGTGACATCGAATACATGAGCATACGAAAGTGACAATAATACAATGAGACTAATGTTGTGAAAAAAACTTATATTAATTTTATACAAATTTAGTTATAATTCTTTTTACTGCGTCCTCCTGTATTGTTTGTAGAAATCGACAGTTTTGTGGTGTTGTTTTTGTTAGACTGCGTCAAAGTTGAAAAATTGTATTTGTTCGTCCTCCTTTTTCCTGGAGAAACCACTACTGAGGAGCCACTGCCACTACGTTCAACTACGACCACCACAAACCACTACTTTCTGTGAGCTTATTCGTGAGGCATGTCGCTATTCCTTTCACAGATTCAGCTGCCTGAAATCATCTTCCTGTTAATATAGTACAGGATAAATGTCACATCGTAGCAGGTGATTCGAATAAGGTTGATGGTAACAAATGGTAGTATAAATGAAAATATTCACAATGTGGTATAAGAATATTCACTTTATTTATTCATCATAATGTAGTATAAAAGTATCTAGTTTATTTATCATATTTATATTGATTTGAGCTAAGAACCACTCACGAATCACGAATTGCCCATCTAACAAAATGTGTTCTCATTTTTACGAGTGTACTTTTCTGATTGACTGTGAATTATGGGACCTAAATTAAAATATATAAAATTAATCAAATAAAAGAGAACGAAGCCACGAAAGAGAAAAACAGTAAAATGAAATGTAGTGACAGCAAAACAAAGAACACCAAAAACAAACAAACAAAACAAATAACAATTTGAAAATTCAAGGCATGAAACGGAGTGGATAAAAGTGACATAAAAGACACAGCGCATAAAACAACATTTCAGTGAGGTGTGTAAAAGAAAATAATAACGAATTAAAATAAATCACCTCGGTGGCAGGATGAAAAACAAAACTAGCAATATATATCTCGTTAAGCAAAGAGTTTTTAAACTAACATCTAGCGTGAGTGTAAGGCTCTTAATCGGCACTAGGTGAGTTCAACTGCAAATAACGGAGAAAATCAATTGTCTCAAGGTTCGCACAGAGAAGCAAGTCGCCTTTTTTTTAAATGAACACAAAGCGGAAAGTACCAGAATGAACATGGAGGAAGAGAAAAACGCAACAAAAAATAACGGGAAAGGGGTGTGGGGGTTCTTAAAACTCACCTGAAGAACCCCTCATATTCGCAACCCATATTTGCATCCCAATCACCAGCATACCTGAAACACTTCCATTCTCAAGGACATTTAATGCATCCGACGCATTATCTGAAAATCCCTAAAGAGAATTCTCACAGCATTCGCGCATTTAATGCGTTATTCAAATTTCCTGTAAAAAATTCTGCACATCATACGGTATCATAAATCCCAAACCATTCGGTACCCTTGTCATCGACAGCTGCAATAAACCGACCCGCAATTCGTTTGTCCAATCGACAAACAATTACAGCATCCCAAGCATTATCATCGGAACCGAATCCTCTAGCATTTCCTAGTACAAACAAGAACTCGGTTCCTACTGCAGTCTGAGAGGCCATAAACATTAAAACCCATTACCATCTTTTCCTAATGGCGACGCATCTATTAACGCATCCGAACCACTCATCCACGACTGTAATGATGCCCTTATTTGTTTTCAGCACCACACGTCAATACGGATTCCGTGGCAGGCGGTCCACAGGAGACCTTTTGACACTTATAACCGATATGTGGACATCTGCGATTGAACGGCATGGTGAGTCAAGGGCGGTCGCATTGGATATCTCCAAGGCTTTTGACCGCGTCTGGCACGGGGCATTGCTAAGCAAACTTCGTTCATATGGACTTTCCCAACAGCTTTGCGACTGGACGAAAAGCTTCCTTGAGAATCGATCGATCCGGGTTGTTGTAGACGGCGAGTGTTCGGATCTGTATCCTGTTAATTCGGGGGTGCCCCAAGGTTCTATTTTGGCTCCAACCTTGTTCTTGCTTCACATAAACGATTTGTTGGAGACAACGGATAACAAAGTGTTCAGTTTTGCGGATGATAGTACGCTTGTTTCCTCCTTTTCGAGTGATTGGCCGATTGGTGCATCGACGTCGCAAAAGCTGAGATGTAGACAGATTGACTCTCTGAATCGGGATCTGGATAAAGTCCTGCAGCGGGGAAAGGCCAATCTTGTCGATTTCAACGCAATGAAGACACAGTATACAACATTCACAAAGAAAACTGGATCATCGGTTCCACAACTGATGATGAGTGGTCGGGCCCTCGAGGCTGGGGAAAGTTTGAAATTGCTCGGCGTCACGGTCTGTGGGAATGTATCACGGCATATACACGTATCGAGTATCGACAGATCAGCCTCAGGAAAACTGAGTTATCTTTTTAGAGCCAAGAAATATTTTACTCCGGCCCAACTTCTTCTCCTATATAAATCCCAAATTAGACCCGCGCTCGAATATTGCTCTCATGTTTGGAGCTCGGCTCCTAAACATACCCTCGACTTACTTGAGAGCGTACAGAGACGAGCGATCCGCCTGATCGGGGACTCGACGCTTACGTCGGGACTACAGTCGCTATCACATCAAAAGCGCGTAGCCGACGTCCGTCTGTTTTACAGATATTATCACGGGTGCTGTTCTTCGGAGATGCTTGGCATTGTTCCACGTAATTCGATATGCGCTCCACGAGACAATCCGACGGATCGTACCCGTTTGTGGTTCATCTCCCGACGGCGCGAACATCCCTGTATCAGCACTCGTTCCGTTACAGAGCGGGGAAGCTGTAGAACTCCCTTCCCACGCGAGTGTTCCCGGAGCGTTACAACCTGCAACTGTTCAAAAAAAACTGCAACAGTTATTTGATGGCATCTCGGGGCGCCCACTCGGCGCTATAGGTTCGCCTCTCCCGAGAGAAGTCTAATAAAAAAAAAATGTCTCCGATGAATTGCCGTCTATGATAGCCACAATGCACAGAGTAAACAATGGTCTATACGATCCCTTTGTTCTTTTTCCCTCGTTTCAGGTTTCGTTTATCCGTTGCTGAAATGCATCGATAAACACTGTGCTCTGTACGATCACCCATACATGCATACACCATGATCTTCATTACGAGATCTGGTTTTCTATTCCACAAAGAGAGACATTACGTTTTTCTTGTGGTAAGTAAAAATATATCCTTAGCTGAGAGGATATTCACCACCACCGAATCGAGGGTGATTCAAGAGCCAGATTCCAACCCTCGATTGAGTCGTTTTATATCACCCGACAGCCACGGTCGTTGCCGCCCCCGCTCCCCGGTGCGCACTGGGATGCGAATAAAGTCGAGTAAGCGAGCGATTAACTAAAAGTAATTGTTTTCCTTATATTTTTGTGCATCCGTCATCGTCGGTGTAATTGGCATCCTTTTTCTTTTTGAAATTTAATTAATAACCTAATATCAAGAACCTACTATTAAATCAAGTGTAAAATAACCTTAGTAAGAACGAAACAAAATTCAGTGAAAATTGTACCGTGTTTTTTTAAAACAAATCTAAATATTTTTACACAAAATAAACAGACCTTCATGAACAAAATTGGGCGTTTTATTTCTCCTGTTTGTGCTTTTGGTGCACGTTGAACCTTTAGCTTTATGGGTTGGTGGTATCACTCGCACCCACGATGGCGCCACGACCATCTACCCCACAGTGGTGACAACCGCGAGTGAACACGTACTTCTGATATGGAGTCAAATTTAACATCAGTGGTTTTCGCGACATAAATTATCAGTGAGTAATTGCGGCGGTAATTGCCGAAAAACAATACATATCAGTTGGATTTTATAAAGGAAATACGCGAAAAACAAGATACGTCACCAACGACACGCAGACGAAATGCGTGTATAATAGTCCTTGGTCACATTGGACGTAGCACCCGTATGGAATACCATGCCAACAGCTTCCTCAAAGAAGGCTACAACATTGATGGTATTAGATAGCTAGAAACAAAACCGAAAGACTCATTACTAGCAGCTGGACCGAAATGTTTAAGCGCAGGAGGGCAAGGAAGTTACTTTGTTCGTCTTACCCAATGGCTGGAACGGAAATTTGCAGTCAAATTTCATCTGCCGGCCGAGCCGGTCGTGTCACTCCCGCTCCCCGGTGCACACGGGGACGTAAATATTCTAAGTCGAGTGGAGTAAGCGCGCGCATTTAATTTAAAAGTAATTTTGGTTCTAGTGCGTCAATTTCATCATAATATGTTTGTGCATACGTTTCGTCAACAGTGTCATCAAAATCGGTCTCCCGTAAGCTAATTAAGTGTAGTACGATTTGTCACCTTAATTCTTAATAAATGACTTGTGTTGTGAATAAATCCAATAAAAGTTAAAAAAATAAATTACAAACCAGACTAGTGTTTCTTTTGATTCCTCTTGTGTCGATCGTTTCTGGGTGACAATTTCCGGCGAACAATTGCCACCTGAACTCGTAAGTACTGGGTTGGTGGCAAAATCGGCGTCCATGCCGGCGCACATACTACCTACCCCACAGGAGCCCCTAAAGATACAATTGTGACGCGAAGTAGAGCCGCGAAACTGATGATGGAGAATGAACAGCAAATGGAGGAGGACAGTAAGGAAAGATATTTCGCTCCATGATGGATTTACATTGGTACACTTACGTCGTGGTAGGGATCGGTTGCCTCGTCACTCTAAGATTGTTCTTAGGACGGCGAGCCCGATCGAAGGGAAGGTATTCCGCTCCATGATGGATTTACATTGGTTCACTTATTTCGCGGGAGGGATCAGACGATTCGTCACTCTAAGCTTTCCCTAGGTCGACGAGCCCGGCAAGGAAGGCAGTTAACTCACTTTTTTCCTAGGCAAAACCGTATGCAAATCATCCTTCTAGATCATAAAAATAAATTACACAGTATTGACAAAACAACCGTTTTGGTGATATATTAATTTCCTTTGGAAGGACACCGGAAGAACAACCACCATCGCTGTCACCTCACCGAGCAAGATGGTAAGCCACTGTCGTTGACACACACCAAATCGTGAGTACCCAATTTTGTTTACTTTTTTTGGTGCAAGGAAATTTACGTGCAACAACTCTCAGCTGTGGTATACGTTGATCGTCTTGTGATATAATGGTATAAGATGTTTAGCATGGCAGGGTCGCCATGTAATGTATGTGGGACTGCTGTCGCCAAATAATATGTTTTCTTGTAATACTTAGACTTATATTACTTGTGATATTATGATGGATTGGTCTGTAACGCTACTTCCCTCGCAGCTCGCTGAAAATGGATGACGTAGACGCAGCAGTGTTCGAATCAAATACTCTGATGGTTTTTGATTGCTTTATTCTTCAAAATGCTAGGGTATTTATACTCCCAATCAATCACTCAATTATTTACAAATTTCTTAATCCACTCATACAAATTTTCCTTAACAAGCTATTTCATTCTTAATTGAAAATTCACGTATATAATTCTGCTTACTGTTCTACTTAATTTCCTATCACCAGCTTAGCGCATAGTGTAAGAACAATAACACGATTTGACCCAATTAATTTGTGAATCACTTGCTAGCAGTAAGCTCGCAAGCGATTGTCATACGATTTTTTAAATCGTTACCGGAGCAATTCGTTTCTTTTACTCAATGACAAGAATCGACCTTGAATTATTGTCGGCAACGAATGCTGGTTACGTGAAACTTGCTAATTGTGACAAGGGCAAATTTACTTGATATGATTCATGGGCATTTCGTGGATATGCTGTTACACTACACAGCACTAGAGGACGGCAAAGAGGTAGACATTGTCTCACCCGATCTCAGTAAAGCTTTTGACAAAATCTCCCACAATCTCCCATAATCGCATACTCTTCAAATTAACCACCCTGGATATTCAACCAGCACTACTGAAATGGACTTCTGCCTATCTTAACGACAGATTTTATTCCATTCATTTCAAATCCTGATATCTAATCCCTTCCTAGCTTCCAAGCTACTTGAGTCCTCATATATGCATTAACCATAAAAAGACCATGATAAGGTCATCAACCATTCCATTAATAGCATCACCACTTGGTTCTGTATTGATACAAACTGACCTCGACAACTACTCGCTTTTGTGTCGTAAAAACGGCTTCGAGCTTAATGTCACCAAATGTCGATGTATAATTCTTACTCCTAAGCGCATTCTCAATTCCCCCCGCCCCTTTTCCTTCATAACCAACCGTTAACCGTTGTTCAATTTATCCGTGACCTTGGGATTCCATACGATAGGGAGCTTAATTTTCTCTCACATATTAATGATATGATCCCCAACCCAACTCAACCCTAGGGTTCATAAAGTGTTCGTCGATAGGATTCTCCAATCCTTACGGGACTCGATACTTTTACGTTTTCATCGTCCGTCCACTACTAGTATTCGCTACCCAGTGTTGGTCCCTTTATCAATCCATATTCGCAGAATCGAATACATTCAATGTCGCTTTATATGCTTTGTTCTCCGTGGTCTAGGTTGGGAAAATGCCTTGATACTACCCGCTTACATTAACCGTGTCAAATTAACCGACTTAAAACCCTTGAGGAGAGCAGAATCTCGAACTCGGGTATTTCTCTAGATGTATGCATCGCAGTGAACTCTTTGTTTACCATCGATTTGGGACGAATGTTTACATTGTAATTCTTGAGAAATCTCCTGCAATTGTTTAGAACTTTTGGATGTGTATATAACGATCCTAAGCAACAAGGGTCATTCGTGGTCAACAATACCGAAAACAATTTAGTTTATCTTATTGGCGTCGTTCAGACATATTTGTTTATTTTTTTGGTGCCTTTCTAGATGTTTTTCTGGATATAAGTACCTGAACTGTATGATGTATACATTTCACAATTCACCCATTTCTACAGGTTTATCCTCAAATAATTTTGTGTATTGATTAAACACAAATTAATCAACGTGCAGAAGACTCAGGTTAAATAAATCTCATTGCTGTGGGGAGCAACTCCAAAGAGAGTGTTGGAAGGTGGTGGTTTTCGTGTGTCAACATATTTAAAAAAAAAATAGTTGCGAAACCTGAACATCGACTGATTTAAATTATTTTAGTGCTCAAAGAAATGAGCATACCGCCCGTCCAGTGTTGATTGCACAGCCACTGAGAAGGTAATTTATAACCTCTCACAGCAATCATATGCTACTAAATTGTCTCACATTAAAAGAATTTATAAATTCCCCAGATATAACATGAGCACATTTACGTCTCATAAACTAATTTATATTTATGTATTTCTCCCTGAAACGCACACAACTTATACGATTAGCTGACATAAACTCTTCTACTTGATGCGCTCATGAAAGAAACCAAAAAAAAATTGTTTCTTGTTCGTCCTGTCGCATTTTACCACGGCTATCGCATGCTTTAACCCCATGATTATCTAATTCCCACAACAATTTCAAACTATTTGACATACCCGGATCCCTCGTCAACATTTCTACGCCAACTAAAGGGCATCATTTAGCCCTTGGCCCATGTTTTAAGCTAATCAGTAACTTCTGCCAGGAACTGCCAACACCCTTAACAATGCGTCGCATTTTCTTTACGAAACAATGGCCTAAATACATTTCCTCTGTAGTTTTTTCTTCACTTTCTATTGTAGTTTGTCGGTGTTGTTAGTGGTATTAATATTTATTCCCCCACCACATTGCACACAAATTATGTCTCAGGCATCCCCTAGTGAACTTCCCGCATTATTCTTAATAACAACCCCGCGCTTGAGGGTGTTTTGAACACAATGCTTATGTACTGAAGCAAATAACATCAGAAACATACACAAACCAAAAACCAAAAAAAAAAGGAAGAACAAAACTCACTACAATGGAAAAGGGAAACAGGACGAGAAAAAAACCGCTTTCTTTTAGCATGTCCCTGTGCAATAGACAAACAGTACAAGCCCAAAGAAACTTACCCCACGGCGAACAATAAAATGAATAAAAGCGAATCGAAACGTCGCCGCAACTATGTGAAGGATATCAGGTGATCCGATATTAATTTATATCGATAACGATCCCAAGATGCTATAGTAACAGACAACGACAGCGAACAGGATTCCCATGCACATATTCATCCCTTATAGTGGGATTGTTGCTGTTGACAATATTGATGGTAAGGATTTTGCGAGCGTTCGGCTTCAAAATAGATAGCAAACGAAGGATACTTGTTTATTCGTCGATAGTTGCTGTGAGGAGTCTCAAAGGACCCCGCCACCTCTATATCTCGCCACCTATCTACTTTAACTAACATCTCTGGGCTACTTATGGGAAGAACAAATATTGAAGAGGGATTTCCTTGTTCAGTCAATAAGCTCTCTTGATGTTGTATTTGCTTTGGTCCCTTTGTAGTAGGGCTGAAGGACCTTCGTGAGTAGTGTACGCTCTTTAATTGAAACTTATGTTGATGAATGGTTTACCGCTTGTCGGATTAAATAAGTTCGTTAAACGTTCTTTTGGAACCTTCAGAGTCGTGGATACTTTCTATGGGTTTTGCTCTTCAATCGGAACAAAAGGACGAGGTGATTGATTAATAGGTGTAGGTGGACAATTTAATGGGGAATTTTAATCATTTGAAGAACAAAAGACCATGTCGAGTGAATCCTAACGAGGAAAGTAATGATTGCAGTAAATATTGATGCACATTTAGATCACCAAGAATGGCTGAGATTGTTGAAGGGCTCTGTGCAACCAACTGATAAAGAGACACCATGAAGACTGGTTACATAAAAGCTACGACCGAGCAGGTTACACGTATAAATAGATATAAAAGATGTTTAACTGATTGAGATATTAGTTTTTTTTTTTTTTGTAGGAAAGGTATGAATGAAAAGAAGTAAATTAATATGAATGAAAAGAAGTAAATTAATAATGTACTTCATTTTATTAAACTGTATGTGATGTGTTATAGTGTGTGTTACATCCAGTGAAACGATATGTTTCGCAGGAAAGGACTAACGCTGGGGCTGGGCTTTGAGATGCCAATAGGTAGCTAAAAACGATACCCAATTCTGATGAGATTTCTCCAATAGTTAAGTGCTGATCACTTTCAATAAGCTCTCGAACGGCACGTTTGTTGTCATCTGAACGACTTCTTCTTGGGCGTCAATCATGACTTTCGTTTTCGATACGTTTTCGCCCACATTTAAATTCTCTGGCGCACATATACCCACGATTCTAACACAGTGTATCATTACCAACCTATGCCTTCAATCGAGAAAAAATGGCCGAGGATTTAACGCCTTCATGTGTTAAAAATGTTATAATAATCCGTTGCGCAACATACGTATGTACCTCTTACCCGCTCATGGCTGTACTGACTACAAAGTCAGTTCTCTACTCTTCATTAAGCAAACAACAGCCACGCACAAGATTACCTAGCTCGCACCTTGTTGCCAAGCAAAAAAGTAAAATTATCGTTTATATTTGACCCTGTTATAATGCACTCAGGGGGTTGGGAGCCAACATACAGGGCAAAGTCTCTGCTTTCAACCCCGCAAAGGCCGGGACAATCTTTGTCCTTGTTCAATCCAAGTTGACATGCAGTCTCCATGTGACACCCCTGGATAGTTAATTTGGCACCCGCCAAGTAGGAACCAATTCATGCTGCGACATCCTGAGAAAGGTTGGCGCAAGGCTAATAACCTTGTCCAGGAAAACGAATTATTATGTACAATTTAACAAGTCTCGGATATGGACCGGACACCGGTGGAGAGACTTGCTAAATAACACCAAGACCGGATCCCGATTGTAGTGCCGATGATATATATATTAGGCGTACAACTTTGCTTCCGCCGTTTTGTTGTTGTTGTTGTTGAAATTGATAGATCATAGATGTTTCAACGAACAAACGGAAAGTAGTTCCCCAACCCACATCCCTGACTGACAATATCCTCACTAACCCATTGATCATTATGCTACCCCCTTCCACACCACACTAACTTATTTCAATAATAATTAGGTAACTAGACTAAGTTAAGATAAGTTAAGTTAAGTTAAGTAAATTAGCATAGGTTAAGTAAATAACTATATCCTGGTTTTCTGGCCTTTTCCAGGAAGCTCTACTCACTAAAATCTTAATCCATAACCAGTATATAACTTTTATCATATTGTTTGAAAAATGTACTAGTAAGTATATGTAAACAATTATAGCTAAGGTATCATAAGTTATCTGTATTGCTTATTGTAAAAATTATTTATGGTCATAAATCCCGAAATGTAAAAAAAAAAAAAAAATCGGATATGGACCGGATAGCGGTGGAGAGACTTGCTAAATAAGGCCAAGACCGGATCCCGGTTGTAGTACCGATGTTTATGATGATGATGTATTTAATTAATGTTTAATAAGTTAAATGTTACTTGTAAAATGTAAATGAATGTTTTAATTTACAAATGTAAATTGTTTGAAATGTTGATATTTAATATTTTAATTGTTTAAATGTATGTATGTACGTTATGTATTTTTGATTATGCTTAATGTTTCCTCGCTGGGACAAAGGTGGTGGGGGAGCTGTGGGCGTTTAAGTAGGTGTGCCAGGCAGGGGCACGGATTCACTTGAATCCCCGACTCTTGTTCAAAGAGAATTGTCTCCAAAAATCCGAGCACCAAAACAACGAGGAAAAATTAAACACCAGGATATTGTTGGTTATATTTTTATTGTACACTAGGTTTTTTTTTAGATGTTTCACCTTAGTTTCTATTTTAACATTTAATTTGTTTTTGATTTAAACGACACTTGGATATAATCTGTTATTGCCCGCCTGTTCATTTACTGGTTTGCAAACAATTTTAAACGTATATGTATGAAATGAATATATTAAAACTCGAACACACGGGGGTTGATTTAACGACTCGTCAAACGTGTGTGTACACGATGGTGGATATAAAGCGACTCGAAGCGGGGGCGTGACTGTCCGCTGTGATGGTTGAGATGTGACTGATCTCTATTAGGGATGAAATTTTTGATTTTATTTTTGCACACAGGACAACCAATAGAGATCGCGCTTCTGCTCTCTCATTGCCACGCCCGTCGAGGTATGGTGAATACATCGGTTAATTGATAGTCGACGAACATGGGAGAATGAAAGAACAGAAACACAAAGTACTATGAACCTGGGGTGGGTTTGGTTGTGTGTGCATGAATCAATGCAGCTCTGAGATAGCCCACTGACCCAATTCGATGAATGTGGTGACCTCAGCGTGCATTGACCTGTAGGGAGACAGAGTTGTGGAGGAGAGGAAAATGTAGCTGGTGCTATTCACCTGCGAAAAGAGATCATTGATCCCAAGCGAATAGATGGTCTGGGAAAAGCCGAAGTGACGCTACATTGGCTAGGGTAATATTATCGTGAGAACCAAACTCTGGTAATTTGGAATTACCCCAGCCGTTGCATGATTATGCAACAGCGTCGTTTGATTCGACTTGTTATTGTTAACCAGATGGATTGGAATTTCCGGTGGAAATCTCATGGTTAGAGGACTGGAGTTGTCGTATGGCAGAAAGGTAGCTGAATTAAATTATCCAATACTTGCGTAGAATAATTAATTCAGCTATGTGTCCGTTATTGCAACATGCTTTCCAGGTGAATAGATAAGTAGGAGAAATTGGGGTTTGTTTGACACTCTGTTGGCGGTCGAAATTAGGCGGGAATAGTGGGTTGGTTCTCCATGTATTCAGAGAACCCCCACAGATACATAACACTCGCACTGTACTCTGACATTTAAGAGTACTTCAATATTCCCTTTTGTGCGAGCGTTGGTGTAAAAAACAAACACTATGGTTTGATGTGTTGAGGCCTTGGTTCTGTCTTTTAGTGATTCTAATC
Organism: Microdon myrmicae; assembly: GCA_963931805.1. Classification (NCBI taxonomy): domain Eukaryota; kingdom Metazoa; phylum Arthropoda; class Insecta; order Diptera; family Syrphidae; genus Microdon; species Microdon myrmicae. The sequence goes on along the minus strand of OZ007496.1, from coordinate 67,447,539 downwards.
GTCATAGCGTCAGTTCGAATCAAACACTCATCACTATTGTCGCGAAACACTATACTGTGTGTTGCCCTGCGGTCTGTTGTGTTGCCTTTTGTTTTCTGAAGTTTTATGTTTATGGTTTTGGTGCTGTTGCTAAAGTCCTGTCTTCCGCTGTTGTTGTTATTATTGGTTTTTCAACATCGGCTATCCTTTTTTTCCTTTTTCTCTCTTCTCGTCGGGCTCCTGCCATCAATAATTTCGCTTCCAGCTTTTTTATATCTTTGTTTTCATCACCAGACTCAGACGACGCCAGACTTTCGAAAGTATTAGTGCGAGGGCTGCTCGTCTCTGGGGCAAAAGCTGACGGAATTCGATGATCCTCGTCCATTTATTCTTGCTTATCCAGTTGCATTTTCTTCCTATACTTCGCGTCACAATAGTGTTTTTCGTGGCGCTTCTTTCTTTTGTTTATAGTTTTTGTATCGTCTCTTCGAATTTCTTGACTGTGTTGGAAATTGTGTGTTTAATAGGCGATAATGAAAACCACGGAACGCTGTTACGACAGATTAACCAATTTTGTTAAAAGAACTATCGATTCAAACACGCTTTTCGGTCGTTAAACAACCCATGGTGTAAAGTGGCAAACCTTAAACTAACCAAATCACGTCTGAGTGACAGTCACGTTCCAAAAATATTGCAAAATTACAGAACTACATTTTTCATATCACGAAATGGATAATCCATTATATGGCTAAAAAGCGATACGTGAACAACACATGAATTAAGTTATGTCGAAAAAAAGTATGTAGTAAGTGATCAATATCAGTGACTACTTGAATTTCTGCTAATGAATAAGTTGTAATGAGACAGATAGGCAGACAATTTGCATATAAGGTCATGGATGTGTGGAGGTTATTTTGTTATCGCTTGTAAAATTTCAGTCCTCAGATCCTGTACTTTAAAAGCACTTACGTGAACAACACATGAATTAAGTTATGTCGAAAAAAAGTATGTAGTAACTGATCAATATCAGTGACTACTTGAATTTCTGCTAGTGAATAAGTTGTAATGAGACAGATAGGCAGACAATTTGCATATAAGGTCATGGATGTGTGGAGGTTATTTTGTTATCGCTTGTAAAATTTCAGTCCTCAGATCCTGCACTTTAAAAGCACTTACCCTAATTTTTTTATTAGGAAATGCTGGCCTTTAGCTTTAATTAGCTTTTTTTTCTGGCGCTACAGTGTACTTAGTAGGAAACAATTTTAATGACGGCTCCCAACTTTAGTTTTCAATAAAAGACAATATAAAAACAAAATTAAAAGAAGGTGAAGATAAGTTAAGTTATGCAAACATTTTTTTTATTATAATCCTAGAAAATAAAATTTTACAAAAAGTTGATTTCGGAAAATTTAATATTATTTTCAAATCTGATGGAGATCGGAGGAACGTTGCTCTAAGTTCCGTCGAAAACGTTGTATTAGTCGAAGCGAAGCCCTTACAATGACAACACAAAAGCCCAACACACATTTTCCTTTTCCGTTTTACGTACATTTTTATTTTGTTCATTTTCTCATATTTAACTTACTTGCTAGACAAAAAAACAAAAGCTTCATTTCTAGCTTATTTAAATTATATTCTAACTTACTGGTTTCCTGCAGACACCCTAAGCTAAACTTGCGATGACTATTGTCATGTATTATTTCGGCTTTGTTTCTTTTATAATTATTAAAGACAACACCCCCTCAGAGTACGATGTAAACTGAGGTATAAAATGGATGCGTGACACTTCTTTAGATAGGTGTTATACCTATATAGCAGTTTCCTCACCTAACCTTGCAGATCCTCAACTTACAATCTGTACGTAACAGATATTACCCCTTTTTAATCCATTAACACAAGTCGTTTAATAATAATTCGATATTTGAGAAGCACACTAAATGGCTCTATGCAGTTTGCTACAATTCTTCCCTACATGATCTTGGAGATATTTTTGGTTTTAATTGTGAGATTCCACAATTTCCCTGAATCTTGACCAAGTGTCTGTTTGCTTAATCAACAAAATTAAATATATAATTTTCGCATTTCTGTACAGTTGTACACCAGAAAATCGAAAAGGAAGTGCCATATTTCTCATCACAGTCTTAGCATAGAAGAGAGAAATGTATTGAAATAAAAACGGAAATGGGAATTATTGAAATTGTCATATCCTTTTGGTTGAGTTAAAACCACGTGAACAAACAATGACAAGTATCCCCGCTTAAGTCCGTTAAAATCCGGGATGGAGCTTGTGTCCAAAGGTAAACATATCTGTCCCACACACAGCGTCAATTAAAACAAAACGAAGCTTTCCTTAAACAAAAACATGAAAATAAAAAAGCACAAACAAATAGTAAAGCAATAATGAAAATTGAATTTCCGACAGGCAGGAAGATCCTTCTATTTGGTGTAAAATTTATGATGTGCATATAAGAGGAAGAATCCGTTTTTTTTGTGTTTGTTTTTCAACATCAACTCCATATCGAAGTGGTCTGTGGGCCATTCGTCCTGGAATAAGTGTGTGGACAGAAGAGTTCGTTGGTTATGGAATTCGTTTTTTGTAACAGTACATGAGTATCCCGGACGTGATGATATTGAGGAGTCGTCAGTGTTGAAAACACGTTGAATGAATGGGAAATAAAATTTTATGAGAAATTTATTTGTTTACCAAGGACATACGGTCGACTGTGGTATGGAGAAAAAGGCTTGGGTGGGGAACTATGGGAGAGGATTGCAGTGAGGGAACGATGACCGAAGAGAGATAAAGAGAGGAAAAAGGAAAACGAGGTGGGTGATTAATACGGAATGTGGGAATCGGAGTGAAAGAAGGCCCCAGACAGAGAGAGGGAGAGAGAGAGTCTCAAGGAGACCTGAACAAGCAAAGGGGGGGGGGGGGGGGGGATATACAGAAAGAGATAGAGAAAGGGAGAAAATGATGATGAGCGGAAACGAGAAGAATGAAGAGAGATAACGAGAGGATCATTGTCATCATCATCGGCATTACAACCGGGAACCGGTCTTGGCCTTAGTTAACAGATCTGTCCGTCGGTCCCGATTTCGAGCCGGTGTCATCCAGTTTGGGACTCCCAGGCTCTGGGCGTCCTGGTCTACGCCATACCTCCACCGCAGCCAAAATCTGCGCTGTCTCCTTCCATACATCCTGCCGCAAAGGACTCTCCAGGCAGGCTCGCCCACCGGGGTCTACCGATCTTGATTTTTCTTACAACATTAGCGTCTCCGGAATCGTTCCCCCTCACATACGGGGCCAACAATTCTCCTTAAGACCTTCCTCTCGGACGCAGCTAAGAGTACAGAGTGCCTTTTATTGAGCACCTAGGTCTCGGATCCATACATGAGTACTGGTAAGACCATGGTCTTGTACAGTAGTAGCTTCGATGTTCTGGATAAATTTCGCGATTTAAAGAGCCTTGATAGACCATAGCAGACTTTGTTGGATTTGATCAGCCGTTCGCATATTTCTTCGTCCATATTGTTATCGGCTGATACTATTGACCCAAGGTAGTTAAAGGATTGCACTACTACTTTAATTCGTGCTCCACTACCCTGATAGTTTGACCAACGTTAGGTCTTCTCTTCGCAGAAGTTGCCACCATGTAATTAGGTTTCCCCTCATCAATGTGTAGTTCCAGTTTTGGTGCCGCCTGCTCAATCTGGGTGAAGGAGTCCTGTACAGCCGAATCGGCTCTACCGATGATGTAGATGTCATCTGCATAGGCAAGTATCTGGCTGGACTTGGTGACAATAGTCCCTCTAGTTGTAACGCCAGAGTCACGGATTGCTTTCTCCAACGACAGCTTGAAGAGGAGGCAGTCCAGACCGTCCCCTTGTCGGAGTCCATTAAAGATGTTTATTGGTTTGGACAGCAATCCCGCTATATTTACTTGACCAGTTACGTTGGTAACTAGTCAAGTAAAAATTGTCCAATCATGAACTGATATTGATCAATGATGATTTTAGCGTATGGGGCTATCCGATCTAGTAGGATAGTGGGGAGTATCTTATAGGCGGTACTCAGCAATGTTTTATATCCCTATAGTTGCTGCACTCTGTGATATCACCCTCATTATCTTTGGGTAAATTATTCCGCGACGGCATCTCCTCTTGCTCCCATACGTGCACCATGATCTCATGAATTGCGTGATGTAGCACTGTCCCTCCTTGTTTGATCAGCTCAGCTGGTATCCCATCAGCTCGGGGGCTTAATTTGATTTGAGCTGTTTAATGCCTTTTAATGTTTCCTCAATGCTTGGTGACGGCAGTATTTGGTCTTGATTTTGCATTGGTGGAGCCTCCAATTTTTCTGTGAGCTGACCATTTAGCAGGATAGGATATTCGGTCTTTAATTGATCCTACCACCAGGATGTCCAGATATCAGTTACAAGGGTCAAAATGTCTCCCGTGGACCGCCCGCTATGAAATACTTATTGACGATCATTTAGAAATTCGTTGCATTTCAAATATTTGATCAACTCGGCATTGATGACCCTTTCCATTACGTTGGATAACATGGACAGTAATCCTATCGGTCGGTTATTTTGCGGGACACCTTTTCCCCTTCTTTGGAATTCGCTGAACTCGAGCGGTTTTCCAACAGGTGGGAAAGGTCCTCCATCTATAAAATAAATGAAAGAGTTTGCTAACCAGTTAGGTACTGAAGCAATTTGTTGTCAATCCCCATGTTACATAATTAATAATTAGTAATTATAATTTCCATCCCCTTTTCCATCTAATTAAATTTGCAGATTCGCATCATTATCCCGTAATTACACATATTCCATACTAAAAATAACATTTTCCAATGCCTCAATTGCAAATTTTCATTCTACATTCAAATCATGTTCAAAATATTTTTCCCTAACATAATCCCACCCCAAAAGCGATTCATTGTCAAACTTTCCATACTATATAACATGTACAATTCTATTCGATCTTGGATAACCATAAACCTAACGGAAAATGTCCATACATACATTACATACCCATTTCCATCGTATATAACCTGTACAGTCTATTCAACCATTAACAGCCATAACTCAAAAGGAAAATGCACATGCAAACATTGTCCCCCCTTTCATCCCCTATCGCGCAAATATCGTAATTTTCACATTACTTAGAATTACAATATTCTCGTAACGAGGACTACGAATATTCTCACACACATTTTTAGATGCAAGGACCCTTCCTAGCAATTTTGCCGATACCTTGCCATTATATACTTGTGCACCTGACAACTCACTGGAAGGGGGTTCAGGCCAGCGAGAATCGAAACCAAATTCCAGTGAAAATGAGGAGGTGGGGGTAAATTTGTCTCTGAATATAAAAGGACGCAAATGGGCGATTTAGACGCTCGCGGATTTACAACCGGTGTGTTTGTGTAATTTTGATCGCTATCGACTGTTTTAGTAATTGGTCGTAGATTGTCTTGTGGTGTTATCATTTTTGGATTAAAAGGAAAAATGGAGAACCGTGTGTTTGTATATTTTAGTTTTATGTTTTTTGTTTAATGAATTTAACATCATAGAATAGGATCAAACCAAAAATAAAACTGTGAAAAATATGTAGTGTTTTCTTTTTGAAATAAATAATAAATAAATAGTAATACATAATTTTGGTTGATCCTGCCAGTAGTTATATGCACATCTCAAAACTAAGCCATGCATCTTTAAGTACAAACTAAATTAAAAGTGAAACTTAAGATTTTAAAGCTTTCTTGTGATAAGCCAAAAAAGCAACACTAAAGGATAGCAGCTCAAGGTGGACTCGTGCCAAAGGTCACCCCAATCTACAGAACCAGGTATTAAGGAATCTCATCAACCCCACCAACAACAGCCGCCGCAGCGAGAGTGCACCACACCAATATGAGTACGTCCCTCCATTTTGTGTATAATTATATTATTTTGTGTGCAACCGTTTTCAGGCGCCGTTGTTTAAAGGGTTATTTTTCGCCGCTCTAATTCAAAGCTTATTACTGATCGATTGCGCGTATGTGTTGACATCGGTATCTAAACCGCACCACTTTCCCAATGGGGCAGTGGTTTCTACGGTATAAATGATCAGCTTGGATGTTAGAAATAGATCCAGTATGTTCGCAAAATCACCTCGGTCCTTCGGCATTTGCGTAGGATCGTCCATAAATTGTATGAAGTTGCGGCTAAAAGCGAACGTCTCAGCCACTCGCCCAACCTCATCGGTTCCGTTAGAATATACGAACCAGTCGGAGTTGTATACGTTAAAGTCGCATAGAACGCCAATCTTAGAAGCCGGGTGGTTGATCTGTATCCAGTCGACGGTACGTGAAAGAGGGTCGAAAAGTGTCGCTAATCAATCATCATTCGGAAAGCGGGATAGACAAAAAAGAAATAGCTCAGAACCCCTCAGCACGATTTTCATCCAAATGATGTTCAAGTTATTGCATTCTAATGCTTCTTCCCATTGGCAAGCCAAGTCGAATCGGATGAAGACGCAGACTCCACCCTCGAAACGATATTTCAAATGCGAGTCATTTCCTGAGCAACGACGATATGTCAAGTCAGTTATAGGTTCGACCTGGGGTTCGATTAAGGCAAGGATATCAGGTTTTGCTGTTTGGGAATATTAGTGGGCGGTGCTTACATTCGATATCCGAATGGGAAAATAGTTTACCTCCGTAATTCTATACCTCAGAAGGTACTTATTTACTTATTTCAGTCTGGGGTATCAGACTTACGTCCGGAACATAGTCGAATATTTCTCCCGACGATATCACGGAATGTACAGCATGGCGGGATGGTATCTTATCTTGGGACCGACTTACCACCTAAACCAAGATTTTCTCGATCCGGTCCATCAGTCAAGCTCCAAAAAATAGCCTGCAATGTTTCCCACCCATTTCATAGGGCCTATAGTTTGATGGGATGGTATTTCACAGGGCGACAGGGCGTCAGGACCCCACCTACCACTCGGTTTTTCGTCACATTTAATGTCGTCGCCTACCTGTGAATAAATTCTTACGCCCTGCTTACTTGCTGAGCATTTCGCAGCAAAGTCAACGCTGACTGGTACTACATCAGCACCCCTTCAAGCGCGAGCAGCACCCCTTGACCCCGAATCCCGTTTGAACTAATATTGTTGTTCGACCACTCGAAAACCTGGGCATTAACAAATCTATAGCGTTTGCGACGATAGTGAAGAACTTGCGATCCGTACTGACGCTATGACAATTAGAATCACCAAAAATTGAACGAATACTCAACACATCAAGCCACTGCCGCGTGTACGAATTCGATTTCTAAACTCAAATACACTCAACTGATGTGGAATTGTTATGTTATCGCTATGGTGTATGGCTCTAATGCATTTTCTTATTCGATTTTCGTCCGGTGTTGTTCACTATTTGCTTGTGTATTGTGTGTGTATCTGTTAGAAACGTCACAAATCTGCTAGCTCAAATGAAATTCCCCAAATTCTTTTGATGCTTTGTTCTTTTTACTGTTCATTGTAATGTTCATAAGCTGTTGTTGTCCTTAGGTTGTGGATAGTAGTTTAATGATGGACGACGGTGCCAAAGCTATTTCGAATGGTCTTGTTGCCGCAAGCTTGTTTATTCATGGTCGCTACCGTTTGTTCCGTGCTTGGCATATTTCCCGAAAAAAGATTTAATAGAAACGGTGTCATCATCGAGTTTTTCTTTCAATATGTTTATCTGAACTTTATGGTGTTATTGGTCGTAAGATTTTCATTGAAAGACTGGTCAGTTTAAGAATTTACACTAAGTGATACCAAACTTGATAGAATGCGGCCCAGTAGATTGTAACATGTAACAAAATAATTAGATTGTGAAGAATGGGTCGTGATTGTTTATAAAAATATGTAATAGAATGGAAGAGTACGAACTACTAAAATAATTTCATTAAAAACCACTTTGATTGGATGTCCGGAAGGCTAGTTTTTATGTTCTGAGTAGGAGTATGGCGACTCTACGAATATGTGGCGGATTACACACACGCAACTGTAGTGAATAACACAGAATTAAAACCGAATTGAACCAGATCATTAAGGTAAGGATTACAGGTTATATAGCAAGTTAAAACATTTTCGCATATACGCGGTCGGGGTCTGATACGGCGGTATTTTGATTCTTAAATTTTTGGCATGGGATTGATTCATGTTTTCACTACTATCGCAGAGTGCTATAAGCACAGTCAATGTGCTGAGTAAAAAGTCAACGCATCCATCTTGTGAAGACACTAGACGCCCACTGGTCCCCTATTCGCATGGAGTTCCTTCTTTGAATGCGAGCAAAAATAAAAAGGGAAGTGTCATCGCTTTTGATAAGAACCGAAAAGAAGAGTCAATTATTGGAAATATGTGCAAGTCAGGCGTCGTAGTAGAGCATGCGGAGTGTGATACTACAACGGTCGTGCTACGAAATTAACAACTACATTACCCTTATTTGTATATATTTTATTTTATTATATATATTTTTATTATTTATTGGCCTGTAGGAACCCGGAAGTTCATGACCTCGCCGACTCGACTCCGCCATCGTACCCTGTCCTGTGCGCTCTCCTTCCACGCTTGACCATTCGACCCGACCTCCTCAAGATCAAACCTAACATTGTCATCCCATCTCCGTCGTGGGCGTCCGGCCGGTCTCTTTCCCGTTGGTCTACCGTCAAGAATTCTACACGCGGTCCTATCGTTGCCCATTCACGCCACGTGTCCGGCCTATCTTAATCTTCGCGACTTGATTACTCTCACTATTGTAGGTTTGCGATATAGCTCTTCCAATTCGTGGTTATGGAGTTTCCTCTATTGTCCTGCCTCCTCGTCATATTTACCTCCAAAGATACTCCTCAAAACTTTATTCTCGAATACGCGGAATTTATTTTCTTCCCGTTTTGTGAGAGCCCATGTTTCGAATCCATATAGAACAATCGGCATGATTACAGTTCTAGAGACAGGGAGCTTTATATTACGTGATAGCAGTTTGGATTTCAGCAGTTTGCTGTCTGCTTGCCAACTAGCGTTGCCTGAATGCAGTATTTTGTTAATTTCCTTCGACATTTCGTTACTGGCCGTTAGTATCGTTCTCAGATATTTAAATTCTTTAACTTTTTGAAATCTCTTACCTCTGACGTTTATATGTGTTCCCTGAGGTCCACCTGGTCTCGCCGTAATCGTGTATTTTGTTTTGTCTTCATTTATTTCTTGGCCCACCTCTTCAGCCGCTTGCATGATGATTTCACAGTTTTTACTTACAGTTTCTAGATATATGCATATGCGAGCACTTGTGTGACCCGGTTCAGGGATGATCCGGCCATGTTGTCATCTTGTACCTTTCTGATGACATACTCGAGCACAAGGTTAAAAAGACATGGTGATAGACCATCGCCCTGCTTTAGTCCGTCCCGGATTTCAAATGGTTCTGAGAGGTGGTTTTCTATTCTAACTCGCCCTTTGTTTTCGTTCATGCAGATTTGAATGAGGGCGCCATATTTTTTCGGGACTCCCAGCTCAACTACAATATGGTAGAGTCTTTGCCTTGCGACTGAGTCGTGAGCTTTTTTGAAGTCAACGAACAGTTGGTGAACCGTCTCTCCGTATTCCCACTTCTTTTCCAGCAGTTGTCTTATTGTGAACATTTGGTTGCTTGTTGACCGGTTCTTACGGAATCCACATTGGTAGTCTCCCAGTATTTCTTCTGCGTACGGTGTGATTCTCTCCAGAATGGCATTTGTTAATATTTTGTATGCGGTTGGGAGCAATGATATTCCTCTGTAGTTTTCGCAGTCAGATCTGTAGCCTTTTTTGAAAATGGGAACGACTATTGAGGTTTTCTATTCTTCCGGAGTGACTTCCTTATCCCATATTGTTTTGATGAGCTGGTGGATCTTTCGAGCGGTTGCCTCTCCACCATGCTTCACAAACTATGTCGGTATGCAGTCGACTCCGGGGGCTTTGTTGTTTTTCAATCGATTTATCGCGTCTACAACTTCGTTGAAAAAGGGCTCTGGGATCTGGGGCTCGGCTGTATGTACGTCTGGTGCGTTTATTTGTGGTTGATAGGCGCGCACATTGAGCAGGTTTTCAAAGTACTGCTTCCATCTTGTCACGATATTTTTTTGGTTCTGTCATAAGACAGCCGTTTGTGTCTCGGATTATTTTGGCTCTCCCTCGGTAGCCATTTCTAATTGAATTTATACCGACATACAAACCTCTGCTGTTCTTTGCTTTGGCATTTTGTAGGATTTTTTCGTTCCGAGTCTTCTCCCATTCACGTTTTTTGCGTTCGAAGAGTCTCGTTGTCTCTTTCCGAATTGTCGCGTATCTTACTGCGTTGACTTTATCATATGCTTATAGGTGGATCATTCTGAGACGTCTACGTTGGTCGATCTTTGCCCTGCACTCATCGTCAAACTAAGGTTTGGACTTAGTTGTTTTCTTAAATCGTAATACCTCTTGGGCTGTTTGTTTGATTGTGTCTCTGATCGATGTCCATTTAGTGTCCACACTATTAGCTTCCTCTTCCTCACTGCTCCCATTCTCTAGAATGCTAAATCTATTCGTTAGTTCGAATTGATATTCAGCCCTTTTGCGCAAGTCTTTCAGTTTATCAGTGTCGAACTCGTAGCTCGTCTCCCGTGACTGCCCATGTGGGATTGCTGCGACGCGACTCCTGATTTTGCCCATCACTAGAAGATGATTGGAGTCGCAATCTGCTCCTCTATATGATCTTACGTCAAGGATATTCGAGTGGTGTCTTTTGTCTATGAGGAAGTGGTCTGTTTGGTTATGCGTTACGCCGTCGAGTGATATCCATGTGGCTTTATGAATTTGCTTGTGCTTGAACATCGTGCTTTTCACTAACAGTGAAACGTCGTGTAGACTTTCTTTACCTATAGTTGGTTGGAAGATGTCTTCCTTTCCAATTTTCGCATTGAGGTCGCCGAGGAGGATTTTAACATCGATTGATGAGATCCCATCAAATACTTCTTCTAGAGTCTCGTAGAACGTGTTTTTCGTTTCTTCGTCCGTAGATTCTGTTGGGGGGTGTACGTTTATAAATATATAATTGTACTATGGTCCCTGTATTTTTAGCGCAGACATTCGGTCATTAATAAATTTCATATCTTTTACATGGGGGGTAATCTTCTTGCTTATGATGAAGCCGGTTCCGAGGTTATGTGTATCGGTACCTCCACACGCCAGTGCAAACCCGTTGGTTTCGATTACTTGATGTGGGAGTCGGACTTCCTGAAACGCGGCGATGTCCATTTTATATTGTTTCGCGTTTTCTACGACCGTCTGTATCGCGCCTGGTTAATATAACTTTCGAACATTCCACGTCCCGACGCGTATATCCCGCTTTTTCCGTTTTTCCCTACGTCTTCTTTTTGCCGAGTCGGTGTTCTCTTGATGATTTTTTCCCTTATGGTAGTTTCGGCTCATCACACCTACGCCTACCGGGTTTTTCGTGGGGTTGTTTTTTGTATATTGATTCTTCATTTTTGATCCCACGTGTCTTGGGGCTTCAAATAGTCGGCCACATCAGAGCCTCTCCTCGATATGGTAAGGTCTGCTTACTGCTCTGATTCGACTCGGTGTCAGAGAGGCGCCGTGATAATACAGCCGGTATACCCCTGGTTGCAAACCAACCAATGGGCACGGTGACGCGTAACACCCTGGATTAGGGGTGGTAGATCTTTGTGTGTTGCTCCTCGCTAGCCTGTCTGACATGGGTGGCCCTACTGGAAGCATATGCTTCCGTCAGCATAGCCTGAGTGATTCATCGTAGTTTAAGCCCCCGCACCACGTCAACGTTTCTACCAAGCGGGGGCTATTTGTATATATATATATAAATTAATATTTGTATATATATAAATTAATATTTGTATATATATATACGAGGGCAGGTCAATAAGTCTTTTATTTTCTCATTTAGCTGACATAATAATGAAGCATAATACTGTCCAGTTATCGTCTGTCCCTTTTCCAAGTAGTCAATGAAGATAATACTATGTGAATCCAAAACACAGTAGCCATAACCGTTCCAGCTGATTTCACCTTCTTTGCCTTCTTTGGAGACCGTTCGCCTTCTACAATCCACTGTTTTGACTGTACTTTCATCTCGGGAGTGTGGAGGTGTATCCATGTTTCATATTCAGTTACTAACCTGCCCAGAAAATCTTCTGGGTTGCGACGCATGCGCTCCAAAAGTTCTCAGATTGGAGCAAATGCTGCACCCATCTTGCAGATATTTTTTTTTCATACCATATTTATCTTGCAAACTTGAAACATGAAACAAATTGAAAATTGACAGATATCTCGTGGGGAATGATGCTTACTGAAATCAGACCATTAGCGATGCTACGAGCCTCATCGTAGGCGTTTCTAAGGACTTATTGACCTACACTTGTAAATGAACTAAATATCTGTAATCAACAAAAAAGGTGACTTTCATTAATTCTGACGATAGACGAAAATCAACTCCATGGAAATATGAGTCGGCAACAGATCTAGGTGCCAAACTCGCGGATTGTTAATGTTCAACTTTTTAAGTCGAGTTTGAAAGCGAATCTGGCTCCTGGTGTACTGTTTGTCCTGAAATTGAACTGATCTGGTATGAGGAGGCGTTAAGTTGACTACGGAATGTGCAGCAAGTACATTCGCTTTCTTTACTACCTTGTTGACTGGATTGTCAACAACTATAAGACAGGGAATAGATGGGAACATAATTTTTGATGTTCTTTAGAAATGCTCAGAATTTTATACTATCTGTAAAGGGTGCAGTATTTTTCGTCGTGTGAAAACTTTGCGCGTTACAACTGCAAATTGCAGTCATATCCAGTCCTCTTGAATCTCCTCCGATTTATACGAGGGTTGCCTCTTATGTTTCGGGATTTGGCAACCCTAGCGTTGCAATCCGGCAATTGACAGCTCTGTCGTAAAGTTGGACATTTTTGAGGTTATACGCACTCAGAACGTTTTGACATACGAGCGCTATTTGTGTTGTTTACAGTAACTTAAAAGATTCATCTCGGCCCAAAAATGGAATTAAATCGTCAACATTTTCGTGCGATTATTTTTTACAACTTTCGGCGTGGATTAACTCAGCAACAGTGCATGGATGAACTTAATTCAATTTGATGAAGCTCCATCAAGGACCAGTGTTTATCGATGGTATGGTGAATTCAATCGTGGTCGTAGTTCACTCCAAGATGAATTTCGTGAAGGTCGTCCAAAATCAGTTGTTGTTCGTCATGTGACCTATCGTGAGATTGAGACAACCTTAGGCGTTAGTGGGACCAGCATACATTCAATATTGCATAAACATTTGACTGTCAAAAAAATTTGTTCGAGTTGGATCCCACACAATTTGTCAATCGCCCATAAAAAGGCTCGTGTCAATTGGTCGAAAGAAATGCTCAAAAAATGCGGTCGCGGTGCTTCGAAACACATCTATGACATCGTGACAGGTGATGAATGGTGGATTTACGCGTATGAGCCCGAAAGTAAACAGCAGTCGACTGTCTGGGTGTTTCAAGATGAGCCAAATCCAACAAAAGTTGTTCGCGCACGAAGCACTTCCAAGCAAATGGTCGCCTGTTTTTTCGGAAAAACTTGACATGTCGCAACCGTACCACTAGAGCAACGCAGAACAGACAATTCTGAGTGGTACACAACCATTTGTTTGCCAGTTGTCTTCCAAGAAATCAGGAAAACCACCCGCCGAAGACGGATCACTCTTCACCACGACAATGCGAGCTCTCACACATCGGCTGCGACAACTGCATTTTTGAGCACCCAAAACATCGATTTGATGGGTCATCCGCCGTATAGTCCTGACTTGGCACCGAATGACTTCTTTTTATTCCCGTACGTAAAAAACAAACTGAGAGGTCAACGTTTTTCGACACCTGAAGAAGCGGTTGCTGCATTCAGAATGCATGTGTTGGAGATACCTCAATCAGAGTGGCAAAAGTGCTTCGACAATTGGTTAAAACGCATGCAAAAGTGTATAGATCTTCATGGGGAATATTTTGAAAAACAATAAAGTGATTTTCGATGATCAATATTTGTTTTTGTTCTCTAATCCCGAAATATAAAAGACAACCCTCGTATAAGCTTAACATATTAACCCTGGCAGTCAATCTCTACGGGGAATTAGTCCGTTAAATAACTTGGTTTGGAAATCTATATTCTGAGCGGAATGAAGACGTCAGAATCATACGTGTTCATTATATAACAAGGTAAATGAAAGTCACATCATTCAGCGATCACATTTTTCACTTCCGCTATAGTCGAAAAATGTTTTTTTTTCTGAATTTTGTTAAGAAAGCCCGAAATTATATTTCAATTTTTTTTGATACAATGATGCATGAAAAGCAAAATTCAATACAGTGCATGTGAAGCAAATTAAGCCCGCACATGCATCGGATTCGACTATGTTAAACGGACAGTATGCCGTATTACCATCAGTCCTGTCTGTTGCTTCAGCCTTTTATTTCTAATTATTTATTAGGCCTTTGAAGTTCCAGAACTTAACTCCTCTGCACCAAATTTCTTCATTGGGTATACCTTCCTTCTCCTTCATTTAATTTGTTGTAGTTATGTTCATGGTGTTTTCTGTGTTGTTATTATCATGTAGCCACTGTTAGAATGAGTTTTTCTGGAGGGTACTTCTATCACCGCATTCTGCTGTGCCTTTTTAGGCCCCTTAATGTTAATTATAACACAATATGCTGTATTGTTAAAATATAAATTATTACGGTCATTTTTTCTTTTCTCATTTGAAATTCTGTTTTTATAATACACTTTATAATACTTGGAAGTCATTCTCATATTTCATAGTTCATGCTCATATTACATTTATATTCATAAAGGATCACCTGTATTGTTTTTATTATGATCCCCAACAAGGTCCTCTAATTATTAGATTTATATTTGGGCTTATAATTTAAATGAGTTGCTAATAGGAAATAAACATCATAATTTTATTACGAGTGTTCGCCAAACTCATAGCTTACAATCAACGGCCGTAACAAAATGTGTATATGGGAAACCATTATTTAATAAATCCAGAGTGTGTGTTGCGAGTAAGAGTTTTGTAAAAGGTCATTCTGCCTATCTAACTAAAGGTCACCCGCTAGACCATTAAAAAAAGCCTCATGATATGAATGTCTACCTCTAATGGCACCAACAGCACAAATGAAGAATGAAAAACAATAACTTAAAAAACAAATGTAACACGATTCATGACATTGCTCCGCTGGGGTAGTCAAACATTGAAAGCGTATACAGGATAAAGGATGCCATTATAATCGTATTCGTATGCGGTATATGCCTTTGTACCGTTGAGCTATATATCACTCTCATTGTTAAGCCCAATAGGATGCAGTAACAAACCCCACTGAATGTGCAACACATGCCTGTTGCGATGGGAGTCATTTTCTGTTGCATGGCTATAGGGATGTTGGAATTAATTCCGCTTCTTTTGGAGAGGATTCAAGGATATCCCAGACGTGGAGCAAAAAGGGCCGGCTTTAGTGTACTACCAGAAGTGTGTTCTAGAGAACAAAACGTTTAAATACATTCATTCGATCGATGGAGAAACACATGCTATATTAGTTGACTTTGTTAAATGCGACGGATATTGAACAGGATGAATATTGCGCAATGATTGGTTCACTCGGCCAGTAAGACCCTGTAAGAACTATGCTCTATAAGAAATTTTTTTTCACTTTCCTGATTTTCTGGTGGGTCCTCTTTTGAGATTGACATACGCATTTATTTAATCACTGACAATTAAACTTTGTGGCCCTTGGATACTTCCACATTCGTGGTGATATTGTGGCGGTCCTGCGAACCGCACAAACCACTGTGGCGTTAAACACCTCTCGCCTACCCATCGGGGATATACATACCGTGTCCTCAACCCCACGTACCCACAGACACGCGGGCCTAATTTACCTTTCGGCCCAGCTGAAGGGGACATACGGGCGTCCTCGACCCCACGTATTCACAGAGGCTTGGGCCCAATTTCTCGACCGATTCCTCACGCCTGCACTGCTATCGAAGGACACTACCCAGAAAAGAAATTGTTTGACGAGCCATTATCTGGGAAAACACAAGTCAGATGCCGACAGCCAGATAAATCCCAGGCGATAAATCTATGGCCAAGGAATAAACAAATGTATGACAATTCCGCCCAGGTAAGGTTCCTACCCTGCAAGGAACATACTTACCTTATTCATTGCACGTGCCCACAGTCACGTGTCCCAAAGCTCCTAATCATACCTGTAACAAGGGTCATAGGAAGCTGCAACAATTTTTTTTTTTTTTTTTTTTTTTTTTTTATTAGACTTCTCTCGGGAGAGGCGAACCTATAGCGCCGAGTGGGCGCCCCGAGATGCCATCAAATAACTGTTGCAGTTCTTTTTGAACAGTTGCAGGTTGTAACGTTCCGGGAACACTCGCGTGGGAAGGGAGTTCCACAGCTTCCCCGCTCTGTAGCGGAACGAGTTCTGATGTAGGGATGTTCGCGCCGTCGGGAGATGAACCACAAACGGGTACGATCCGTCGGATTGTCTTGTGGAGCGCATATAAGCCGAATTGCGCGGAACAATACCACGAATCTCCGAAGAACAGCACCAGTGATAATATCTGTAAAACAGACAGAGGTCGGCTACGCGCCTTCGATGTGATAGCGACTGTAGTCCCGACGTCAGCGCCGAGTCCCCGATCAGGCGGATCGCTCGTATCTGTATGCTCTCAAGTAGGTCGAGGGTATGTTTAGGAGCCGAGCTCCAAACATGAGAGCAATATTCGAGCGCGGGTCTAATTTGGGATTTATATAGGAGGAGAAGTTGGGCCGGGGTAAAATATTTCTTGGCTCTAAAAAGATAACTCAGTTTTCCTGAGGCTGACCTGGCGATGTTCGACACGTGTTTATGCCATGATACATTCCCACAGACCGTGACGCCGAGCAATTTCAAACTTTCCCCGGCGTCGAGGGCCCGGCCATTCATCATCAGCTGTGGAACCGATGATCCAGTTTTCTTTGTGAATGTTGCATACTGAGTCTTCGTTGCATTGAAGTCGACAAGATTGGCCTTTCCCCACTGCAGGACTTTATCCAGATCCCGATTCAGAGAATCAATCTGTCTACATCTCAGCTGGTGTGACGCAGGTGCACCAATCGGCCGATCACTCGAAAAGGAGGAAACAAGCGTACTATCATCCGCAAAACTGAACACTTTGTTATCCGTTGTCTCCAACAAATCATTTATGTGAAGCAAGAACAAGGTTGGAGCCAAAATAGAACCTTGGGGCACCCCCGAATTAACAGGATACAGATCCGAACACTCGCCGTCCACAACAACCCGGATCGATCGATTTTCAAGGAAACTCCTCGTCCAGTCGCAAAGCTGTTGGGAAACTCCATATGAACGAAGTTTGCTCAGCAATGCCCCGTGCCAGACGCGGTCAAAAGCCTTGGAAATATCCAATGCGACCGCCCTTGACTCACCATGCCGTTCAATCGCAGATGTCCATATATCGGTTATAAGTGTCAAAAGGTCTCCTGTGGACCGCCTGCCACGGAATCCGTATTGACGATCATTCAGGAGTCCGTTGCACTCCAAATACTTAACCAACTCAGCATTGATGACTTTTTCCATCACCTTAGATAAAATAGACAGTAATGCTATCGGACGGTAATTTTGTGGGAGACACTTTTTTCCCGTCTTTGGGATTGGCTGAACTCGAGCGATTTTCCAGCAGGCAGGAAAGGTCCTCTGTGCATAAGATAAGCGGAAGAGTCTGCCAAGAACCGGCGATAGTTCTGGAGCACAGTTCTTAAGGACTATTGCTGGTATTCCGTCCGGGCCGGTTGCCTTCCTACAATCCAGTTCACGTAGAATGCGTTGAATAGTGCGCGGACGAAATCTCACATCCCGCATGGAAGACTGTACCGGCGAGATCACAGGTGGGTGCAAAAGGCCGGGATCGAGGTTTGTATTTGCCGAAAATAAATTTGCGAATACATTAGCTTTATCCCTTGAATTCGTGACTAACGTTCAAAAACCTTCAATATCGAGTCAACGCATCCATTCATCGTATGCAAAACCAATCCCAGAATACAGGTCATAAATCTTCCATCCTAAACATCAACGCGAGGTTTCCCAAGGAAATACCATTTTCGGTAAATAGACCGAACGACGGATGCATACGCTCGTAGCTAAATGCAATTAGCGCCTAAACCAGGCACACTTGCGCAAACAATCGATTCGTTGCGCCGCTGATTAGCATGCGAACAATCGTAAACTCTAAACACTATCCCAGATAGATGTACGATGGGAAAGGAAAGCCATACATCCCATAATCCGTGTACACATCCGAAATGCAGGCGAGCCTTTGCCGCATGCCAGGTGTGCGGCATCCGATCCGTAAACAAAGGAAGAAACGAGGTACCGACCAACAGCATCGAATGGTAATAATGAAGATGATTAGGTAAGATTTCTCCTTCCAGATCCTGTGGGAAATTCTCCTTGTGAGATGAAAAGGAAGATGGTATGCTGCTAACAGATACTGTGGAAAATTCTGTTAGCAGAGGAAATGGGAAATTTTCTCCTGTGCAGATACAGATGGACAATCTGTATCGGGGTATTGTTCAGACAGTCAGATCTCAATCGTCAACGGTACGACAATTCTCACGTCGAGGAGGTAGTCTAAGGAAGTTAACGTGTGTTTCGTCCATGTGGTTCGCTGCGTTTTTCTTTTTTTTATTAAATATTGTTGAGACATTTATGTCAGTAGAATCCATCATATTGTATAGAATATAAACAGTTATTGATATTAATTCCTGCGTTTAGCATAAAACATTGTGTTACATTTACCCGATTCGAATCCGTCAATTATAAACAATTAGAGTGATAAAAATAAAAATAGATATTAAATCCATAAACGATCTAAGTGCTTTATTTGGGCTGTTCGCTCGGTGAATTCTTTGTGTGCTAGCGGTGTTCGGCGGAACGCTGCAACCAGGACCTTCAATTCGAAGGAAGAACAACAACCGCCAAAACCTTCCTTTGAACCAACCGCAATTTGGTTTTCCTTATCGAAAGGACTATTGTGAGAACAGAGGGTAAACACAAAACAAAACAACCGATACTGTGCCTACAAGGAAATAAAAACCATGTAAATACACAGCCGAAGATAATGAGTTTGCCCGAGGAAATCGCCAGGGCCATAAACGCTGGTATAGTCCTTCCAGAATAAGGCGGGAAACGCGTCCCTCTGACAGGACCATCACTTTATTGGGCAATTTAGCACCCGGATCGAGTATGTCCCGGAGCCCAGAATGTAATCGCAGGCCCCTTTTCAAGAATCGATGCAATCCAACTTTGTGCTGATATCGACAGTACTGACCTAGCACAGGCACAACGAGAAGACCGTCAACTTGAGTCCCTACTGAAAGCGAAGACAGCACTAGACTTGCGTAAACTCCCTTTGAACGACTCTCAAGACGAAATCTGATGCGATGTTTCGACGGGGGTAGCTCGCCTCTATATCAGACGCGGATAATGTACACAAAAGGATACCGCAGATGTGTAAATATCCTGACGATCCTCGGCATATCTCCGGCCACATGGGCAGCAACGTTCGTCTCTGTGTGTGTGTGGGTGCATCCACACAGTATTCCTACGAACAATACGAAATCGTAGGACAAGTGAAGGTGCGATCTCCTGGAAAGGGGAAACCCCTTGGTAAGAAGAGGACACCAAGGGATATGAGAACGGAACAGAAAGGAAGAACAACAGGGTGAGTTTTCATTCATTGAAGAAAGTTTTTAAGTTAGTCAAGTGATAACATCCGCCGTGGAAGGTTCCCGATTGTGAAATAAACTATGAGTGTCTCGCTGGGAGTCGTTCAAAAAAATAAGAAATAAATCCATGTCGCATGGTTCCGAAAGGTTGTGAATAAAAGGAGATATTAAAAAAGTAATAAAAGTAATAAAAATAAATTTCACAAGAGACTTTGTTTTTGTGTCACGGCGGAACACAATAAATAGATTGAAAATCCGCCAAAGTATTGCAATCAGAGTCGGTAGTATTAAATCAATGTAAGCTTCAGAAACTTCATTATTGCTGTCTGGTCACAGACACAAGCAACATCGTCACAAGATGGAAGGAGTATTTTGAAAACCTGCGCAATCTGCGCATCCATCAACCAAAAATAAACGCACCAGACGTACATACAGCCGAGCCTCAGATCCCAGAGCCCTCTCTCAACGAACTCGTAGACGTAATAAATCGATTGAAAAACAACAAGGCTCCCGGAGTCGACTGCATACCGGCAGAGCTTGTGAAGTATGGACGAGAGCCAACTGCTCGAAAGATCCGCCAGCTCATCAAAACAATATGGGATAAGGAAGTCACTCCGGAAGAATGGAAAACCTCAATAGTTGTCCCCATTTTCAAAAAAGGCGACAGATCTCACTGCAAAAGTTTACAGATGAATTTCATTGCTTCCAATCACATACAAAATACTAACAAATGTCATACTGGCGAGAATCACACCGTACGTAGAAGAAATATTGGGAGACTACCAATGCGGATTCCGTAGGAGCCGGTCAACGAGCAACCAAATGTTCACAGTAAGGCAACTGCTGGAAAAGAAGTGGGAATACGGAGAGACGGTTCACCAACTTTCATTGACTTCAAAAAAGCCTACGACTCAGTCACAAGACAAAGACTCTACCATATTGTAGTTGAGCTGGGAGTCCCGAAAAAATATGTCGCCCTCATTGAAATCTGCAGGAACGAACATAAAGGGCGAGTTAGAATAGCAAACCACCTCTCAGAACCAATTGAAATCCGGGACGGACTAAACGGACTAAAACAGGAGGATGGCCTCTCACCATGTCTCTTTAACCCTGTTCTCGAGCATGTCATCAGAAAGGTACAAGACGACAACATGGCTGGATCATCCCCGAACCGGTCACACAAGTGCTATGCGGATGATATCGCCGTTTTGGGCGATAATCTAGAAACTGTAAGTATAAACAGTGAAATAATCATGCAAACGGCAGAAAAGGTAGACCTAGAAATAAATGAAAACAAAACAAAATATATGATTACGGCGATAGCAGATGGATCTCAGGAAACAAACATAACGTCAGGGGAAAGATATTTGAAAAAGTTAAAAAATTGAAATATCTGGGATCAATACTAACGGCCAGTGACGAAATGTCGAAGGAAATCACCAAAAGATTTCATTCCGGCGAAGCCAGTTGACACGCAATCAATATACTGTTGAAATCCAAACTGCTATCACGTAATATGAAGCTCCGTGTTTATAGAACGATAATCATGCCGATTGTTCTATACGGATGTGAAACGTAGGCTCACAAAGCGGCAAGAACACAAATTCCGCGTATTCGAGAATAAAGTATTAAGGAGTATCTTTCGCGGTAAATATGACGAAGAGGCAGGACAATGGAGGAAACTACCAACCACAAATTAGAAGAGCTATACGACAAACCTACAATAGTGAGAGTAATTAGTTCCCGAAGATTAAAAAGGACCGCACATGTGACGAGAAAGGGGAACGATAAGACCGTGCGTAGAATTCTTGACGGAAGACCTAGGGGAAAGGTACCGGTAGGACGGTCGCGACGGAGATGGGAGAACAATGTTAGGTTCGACCTTGGGGAGATGGGATCAGATGGTCAACCGTGGAAAGAGAGTGCACTGGATAGGGAACGATGGTGTGGGGGTGAAGTAGGTGTGCCGAACAGGGGCACAGATTCACTTTATCCCCAACGATGTTTCGACGAAAGAAAATTGTTCACCCGAAAAGAATGTTAAATAAAACGCACTGGGGATTTTGTTGTTTTTATGTTCTTTATTTTCACTAAGGCTAAGTGTATTCCGTGCTAATTTGCACTTGTTTCAAAAATAATTAACGACACTAAGGCAAAAATTAGAATACTTGTGTTTCGATGCAAAACGTGTTGGCGGCAACTAAGTAATAGTTCAATTTGAACGGTCAGACCCAGTAAGAATTTGTTAAAAACCGTGAAAACTTTCGCGACGATTTTACACTGAAGCTGCATATACAACAAACAGATGACACTCGACTCTACTCACTTCTGCACCGTATGGTGGATGATCAGTGACTGCATTAAATAAACGCGAATTTAAATTTGTGTCCGGGCAGCAGCGATAGTGACTGACTCTACTTAGGGGTGAAATTCTATATTTCATTTTGCACACAGGACAACCAAAAGACAGCACGCATCTGCTCTCTCATCGTCACGCTCGTCGAAGTGTGATATCCTCGGTTAATTGATAATTGACGAACGTGGAGAATGAAGGAACAGAAACACGATGTACTGTGATGTCGAGGTGGGTAGGTTGTGTGTGCTGGTATCAAATGCTGCTACTGGGCCTGACTTACTGGCCCAGTGTTACGGCTGTGGTGAACTCAGAGAGCATTGAACCGTATGGAAACAGAATTATGGAGGAGAGGAAAATTTAGCTGGTGCTATTCACCTGGAAAAATAGATCATTGATCCCAAGCGAATGGATGATCTGCAGAAAATGGATAGGACGCTACATCTGCTAGGGAAATAATACCGTGGGAAAAACGCTAAGGAATGCGCCAATTACCTAAGCCAATGAATGATCATGCAACCGCGTCGTTTGATTCGACTTGGTTGTGCTAACCAACACTAATGGAATTTTCGGTGGAAATCTCGGGGTTAGAGTACTGGAGTTGCCGTATGGCGAAAATGGTAGCTAAACTCAATTATGCATTATCTGCATAGGATAATGAGTTTAGCTATGCGTCCTTGGGGAAAACATGTTATTTCAGGTAAAAAGGATGGACGGTGGAATAGGGAATAATATGACACGCTAAAAGTGTTCGAAATAAAACGGACATTGTGGTTGGAATTGTGGGTCGGTTCTCCATATAATATAGAGTATCTCCACAATGGCACAGCCGAGTCAGTAAGGTGATGAACTTCAGGTTTCCTAAAAGCCAATAAATTATTATTATTATTATTATTATTTATTGGCCTGTAGGAACCCGGAAGTTCATGACCTCACCGACTCGGCTTAGCCATCGTTCCCTGTCCTGGGCACTCTCCTTCCACGCTTGACCATTCGATCCAATCTCCTCAAGGTCAAACCTAACATTGTCCTCCCATCTCCGTCGCGGCCGTCCTACCGGTCTCTTTCCCTTTTGTCTACCGTCAAGAATTCTATGCACGGTCCTATCGTTCCCCATTCGCGCCAGATGTCCGCCCCATCTTAATCTTCGCGACTTGATTACTCTCACGATTGTAGGTTTGCGATATAGCTCTTCCAATTCGTGGTTATGGAGTTTCCTCCATTGTCCTGCCTCCTCGTCATATTTACCTCCAAAGATGCCCCTCAAAACTTTATTCTCGAATACGCGGAATTTGTTTTCTTCCCGTTTTGTGAGAGCCCATGTTTCGCATCCATATAGAACAATCGGCATGATTATGGTTCTATAGACACGAAGCTTTATGTTACGTGATAGCAGATTGGAATGCAGTCTCTTGTTAATTTCCTTCGACATTTCGTTACTGGCCGTCAGTATCGTTCTCAGATATTTAAATTCTTTATCTTTTTCAAATATCTTACCTCTGACGTTTATGTGTTCTCTGAGGTCCATCTGCTCTCGTCGTAATCATGTATTTTGTTTTGTCTTCATTTATTTCTAGGCCCACCTCTTCTGCCGCTTGCATGATGATTTCACAGTTTTTACTAACAGTCTCTAGATTATCGCCCAGAACGGCGATGTCATCCGCATATGCGAGCACTTGTGTGACCCCGTTCAGGGATGATCCGGCCATGTTGTCGTATTGTACCTTTCTGATGACATACTCGAGCACAAGGTTAAAAAGACACGGTGATAGACCATCTCCCTGTTTTAGTCCGTCCCGGATTTCAAATGGTTCTGAGAGGTGGTTTTCTATTCTGACTCGCCCTTTGTTTTCGTTCATGCAGATTTGAATGAGGGGGGCATATTTTTTTGGAACTCCCAGCTCAACTAGAATATGGTAGAGTCTCTGCCTTGCGACTGAGTCGTAGACTTTTGTTGAAGTCAACGAACAGTTGGTGAACCGTATCTCCGTATTCCCACTAAATAAATAAATAAATAAATAGTAATACTAAATAGTAAAATAGCTCAGATCCAGTAAATTACATCAAAATCGACTTTTTAAAATAGGCTTAGCATTCAGTCTAATATTGTGAAAACCTGTTTTTATATTTTTTGCAAATAAATGTGCTTACAATACAATACAATGCAATACAATATAGGACAATACAATACCATACCGATATTTTTATTATTTCAACTATTCAATTCTATTTTTTTCTTACGAATGTATTTATCACATTTAATGTAAAAACTTAAATGTATTTCATCATATAACAAATAAAAATAATAATACTGCCACTACTACTCCTTCGGGCGAATCAGATTCGAAGGGGGGAAAAATTCCCACCGCCAAAAAATCCCATGGATACACTTTTTTTTGCACTCGCCGTACTCGCCAAATCCGCTAATTCTGTATGAATACTATTGCTTCAAATATCTTTCTAAATTCCATTCCTTGGAAATGTGCACCTTAAACTGTAGTTTTAGTATTGCCATTAAGTGTTAATCGCAATTGTGGTAACAATATTCCTCTTGGCATGCAGCCTGACATCCTCAGATAAAAATATAAAGCAATTCAAGAGTGTGCCATTTAAACCCCCATAGCTGAAGACTATTTCACATCCATCCTCCAATTCATTGGTTTCCGGTTCACTAAGCTCCAGCTAATCATATGCAAATCAGATTCCCGAAACGTCTACTACTAGCTCCGGGTAACCCTGACTAACCAAGCCAGCCAACCACAATAAAAAAAATTTGAAATCTAATCATCACTGTTGCTTCGCTGCGCCTTTGGGAAATCGCAATAATCTCCACCTACCTCCGTTGCTGTGCTTAACGGCACGAAAAATTCGAATACATTACCCAATTTACCAGTCACCACGTACCCCTTAACACAGTTGACTTATATGCCTATCGAAATTCGTTCTCCTCCCCCAAACCACATGCACAGGCACCTTTCGTGGAACGAAATAATTCCGTTCGCGTTTATTGTGGACATTTGTCAAGCAGCCATCGTCTCTTGGCTTATCTCCATAAGACCGTATGTCAGTTTTTTATATCAACCCCCATCCCCTTTTACTCGCCGACGCACTTCGAGCCGATGGCAATATCATAATATGTCTATGAAGTTTTAAGCCCCGAAGGATTCCTCAAACCTTATCGAACACAATCCTACAAGGGATCGTTGATGTTTTACACAACAAGCAAACACAGCGAAACTGGAATTCTTGTCCACGTGCCAACATTAAATTCTTAAGACCGTTAGAGTTAACCCGTGGTTGAGCCACGTCCAACCCCTCCGAGGGAAAACGTTCAAATCGGCACAATGCAAGATGCAATGACTTGCAACGACACCCTTGGGGGGTAACAACTGTGAGTGCCACAGCCACAGACGTACAGTCGCTTGTTATCAGTGAAGGGGGTGAAATAATAACTTGTTCTTTTTGCTCTGCAAAATAAGGGATGGCTGAATGGCACTCTTCGAAAGGATGCTGATTAGATAAATTGCCATCAATTTAGTGTGAACGACAGCCCGAGTGTTAGTCGAGGGGGTAAAAGAACAGTTGCAAGTGTGTTTGCCTTTTGCTGTTGGTATTGTTATTGTTGTTATTGTTTTTTTTTTTTTTCTATTGTGATGCATCAGTCGCTTCTGCAAGTGCATGGAATCGAGAAAAGGACTTCAGTTAGAAAACACTGACAAAATGCACATAAGTCAATGTACTTGCAGTGGAGATGAATGCAATCAAGATTGGGTTGAAGTATAACAAGATAATTTTACGGAAGATTAGATGACAAATTTCGGGAGGGGAGTTAGCTTAGGACAATAAGTGTGTCCTGAGATGTTCATTTATAAGCCAGCATATACAAGATCCTTTTTTTCCTTTTAGCTTTATAACTTGAATATTTCGTGAATTGACCATCGTGAGGTCGTCGACCATGAGAAAATTGTTTTGGAACTTAGAATTAAATGGGATTCGTGTTTTAGTATGGAAGTATTTTACACAAGCATAAGAAGAACTGAAAGGTGTCTGGCGACAAATTTTTGAATACGATTATTTGAAAAACAAATTTTTAAATATAATTATTAAAAAAAATTAAATACACTCATTAAAAAAAAATGAAGTCTCGGATCCTGAAGGTTTTCAATCAAGATGTACCAGTAATTTAGAGAAGAACGTGCGTTCACTGTTGAAAGGCGACAATTCTTACATTGTCGAAATTAACAATATACACGTAATCTTGCGCCAGCGTGTATGGCAAAAACGAAACTCCATTTCGAACGGTGTGTGCAAATGGATGGAAGGCATATAGATGGTATTCTTTTTAAAAAGTGAAATCCACAATATTATTGTTATTTTTAATAACAATGTAATGCAGGTAATTCGTTCTTCATCCAATTTTAAAAATATGAACCTACCGACAGACTCATTTTATGTGTTTTTGGCGCACAGAACTGGAGAGCGGAATCAATACACCTTATATTCAGTCAAAGTCCGAGTTAAGTTTTTTTATGAAGAATTATTTAAACGAAAAATAATAATTCGAGACATTTTGGCATTGCTGGGATACACTGTTATGTTTCAGGGTTTTTTTTTTATATATATTTCTCAATAAACATATTTTTAAATACAAATTTGTTTGTTCGAACCTTTTCAGATTTGAATGGGTGGAACCATGTGACAAGGCCAAGAGCAAGTGTTTATGCTTTTTTAAATAGAATTTTTTCTGAATTAAATTGTAGTGCTCTAAAAAGCCCTACCACCTTTTTCCCCCGTTCCTACATCCAAATCCCAGCAATATTACACTAAAACCTAAAATCGAATCAAAACCCAAAAAAACCTAAACTAAATCCAAAATTCGCAATAAACGAATCAAACATCCGTTTATCGCTTAGCATTTACCCCCACGGCATAATTTAATCTAAAGTCCTAATTAAAATCAAAATTCGCAATAAACGAATCAAATATTCGTTTATCGCTTTGCATTTGCCTCACGGCATAATCTAAATTCAAAATCCAGAGATACGTTATCTCAATCTGGTAAAATCCCTCATCAATTAAACAAACAAAAACCCGAATTTTTTTACATATCCACATATGCACAATAGTTTCATAAGAATTCAGGAAACTGAATTCTTATCTTAAACAAACATTTAGCATCTCACTCAGGATACCAAAATCGGGATTTTGGTATGAAATTGTGCATTTTCGAGATACAAATCTCGATTTGTTTCCCTTTATAAAGGAACAGCAAAGTGATATCTGGGATGAGTATAAAAATGATATCAAGGAGAGCAGTATTAAAATTATATCAAGGAGATCATCATCATCATCATCATCGGCACTACAACCGGGGACCGGTCTTGGCCTTATTTAGCAAGTCCTGAGGCTTGTTAAATTTTCCATAATGATTTGTTTTTTCCGAGCAAGGTCATTAGTCTTGCGTCAGAGGCTCCCCGATGGGGAATCGAACCCCGGTCTCCCGCGTGGCAGGCGGGTATACTAACCACTATACTATCGTGGAGCCGATCAAGGAGATCAGTATTAAAATAATATCGAGGCCAGCAGTATCCTAGTATTCCTTGTAAAATCCGAATGTACATCAAGTCGAGAAGACGCAGAAAATAAAATTTTGTAGTAAGAAAAACTGAATTTCATTTTTGACAAATCCGCAATTTTCAAGCAAACCCAGCGGAGACGAGGGCTTGCGAAGAAAGAAAAAACGGTAGAAACCAGGACCAACAACAGGACGTTGCTCTTCCCTCAGGCTCTAAGGAAGCACGGCGACGACCTCAGTAGGACGTTTTTCAGGAGCGGTCTAAGAAATTCCTTCTCCTTTTAAGGACTAGGAGACACGCTCCCTGAACAAACTACTACAAAATTCTATGAAGACTATGGGGTACAAGATCGCGACGCCAACATGGGCGAGAGTTCTACCTCGTCTCACCGTCACTAAATGTTCCACCGAAGGATATCCAAAACACCTACCACCAACTTGTGCAAAACTGCGCGACAAACCTTCCACCAGGTAGTAATTAAAACACAAGATATTGCAGCACGGAAAATTAAACAGGCGAAACTCCACAACAGGAAAAGGAAATAAAACACGGAAGATTTCACTGAATTGAATTAAGTTTATTGTTCATGTTAGCTTGTATGTGTGGGATATGATACCGACAATTTTGCTTGTACAAATGAATACATTTTTGAAGTTGTAGGATGCGACTCTCGACTTTTGAGTATATGAACGCGACTTTCGACTTTGAAAAATATGCATCCCCGTGCGCACCGGGGAGCGGCAGTGAACCGACCGTCGCGAACGGTGGTTGTAATAGGACTCAACGTAATTCAATCATTTGGGGTGAAGATCGTTGGTAGTATACATGTATGTGTGACCATGGGTTCTTTCATGGACACACCATGACAACGAATCTGAAAGGCCAAGAAGGGGCATAATATGCATCCATGAGAAGTGAATTCGGCTAAGCAAACAAGCCGAATCTTATTGGATGCTAATTGGGTTTGTGTTTGCTTATACTGCTGCTAATGAGAAGCAAATCCCGCAATATGAAAAGACAAAGGAAACGTTTGGGTCTTTGTCTGAGATGTGCATTGCTGCTAAATAAATAGGCGGCAATGCAATGTGGAAATGTGCTAATGGGTTTCAGCTAGATTACTGGGAAATGGTGTTTATGGCATCACTAGTAAGGGTAGGTGTTGAATTCCTATTTGCATTTGCTTATGCTGTAGGATTTAATTGATGCCAAGAGACGTGGAATGCGTATTTGCTTTGGTCCCTTGGGTGTAAGTCGCCAGCCAATGTGTATGTAGGGAACATTGTTGTACACATGGCGCGGCTGGGAAAATAGACGGCGCAATATTTATGGTCCCTGTCATGACGGTTACACTGTATGCAAACCGAATCATTTTGTTTACAGGAATTTGTCTGGTACCGAAGGTGCCGAATGGGTTTGGAATTCCAGATAAGTAAAGCAAGAAATCTTACGGAAAATTGTATGCGAAGAGATGCATGAAAAGGTAAGTTTTCTTTACAGGGACTTTAAGATTATAGATTTGATCTATATAATGGGTGAAGCATTTTCAGGTACTAATGCGATTGCATTAGTGAAGTTAGGAAATTGGCTGAATGTTATGGGGGTTTTACGGTAAGTAGACAGTGGGATTTGGCGGAACCGCCACAAGACCAATAGCAAGCTGTCTGTCGAATAGAAGATTGCTTTATGACACCAAAGAGGATGCACAATAATATGAAACCACGGCGGACGTGCCTCAAGGATTGGTACTTGGGATCCTGTTAAGGAATATTACATGTGGTTAGAATCAGACGACTTGACAAATGTGGTCATTGCTAAATACTTAGATATTCTTGTGCCTCTAAAATCCAGAGCATTTAATCCTGGCTAGAGATGGGCGGACTAAAATTAGCTGCACACTAGATCCAGCCAGTTTTATTGAACAGCCATCAGAACAATTTACATGTTGAACACAAATATGGTAGACAGACCCACTACCACATCTTCATCGACTCAGTTCTAGCGATCCAAGGAGAGACCCAAGGTTCCCAGTCGTCCCAAAAGGAAGAAAAAGAACTGAACAACTCAAGAATGAAGACATCTCTAAAAAGAGCCAAATAAGCCCGGGATGAAGAAAAAAGCTTCGTAATGGCCAAAACTTGGGAAAAGATATGTAAGGTTAAATTAAATGAACTTGGAAATAGCGTAAATAAAGTTCAAAGGATAGCAAAATGATGCATTGCTAAAAGTGAGATGCCAACCAGAGGCGAAAGTACAAGAAACATTGTAGAATGAAGCCAGTGTGAAAATTGTGACAAGAAACGATGTTCAAGTGCCGAGTCCTGGATAATGTCACCACTGTCAAAGAACTTCTGAGAACAAACTGCTCTAAACGCGATTCTAAAGTATGCGATAAGGGAGTTTATAAAGAAGTCTGGTGGAACTTAGACAGCCATGATTCAGAAGAAAAGATAAGAACTTAATAGCTCTTGCGGTAAGACACAGACTGCGAAAACACATTCCACCCAGCCTATGCTGCAGATACTGACAATACGGACATGTGGTAAAATTCTGCAAATGTAAAATATATCGCTCGAACATCTGTTTGAAATGCGAAGGAAGAGGTCATAAAACAAAAGACTGTCAAGCCCAACCCAAACAAATGGTATGTTTTGCGAATCAGAATTCGATGGTGGTTCAAACAGTCAATTACAAATGTTGAGCGTTCAAAAATGCGAAAGCCAACCTTATAAACACAACTTGAGAAGTTTACATATGTAAAAATTAACTCAAACCCTTGTGAAGCCGCACAATATTTCTTTTCACAATTGGTTACGGAACATTGCGCAAAGGTGGTACTCGTTAACAACCTGTATGGAATACCTGACAGCGGCGCAAATAC
This sequence comes from Microdon myrmicae, assembly GCA_963931805.1. Taxonomy (NCBI): domain Eukaryota; kingdom Metazoa; phylum Arthropoda; class Insecta; order Diptera; family Syrphidae; genus Microdon; species Microdon myrmicae. Next base: position 67,416,889 of record OZ007496.1, on the reverse strand, counting down.
ATGGGATGATGCCATCAGCGGCACAGCAGGTATCTATATAACGGGAAACTCCCCCTTGGAAGGTATAATTGACCAATGGCAGGAGGGAGTTGCCTATGATAGAGTTAAGTGCATTAATTTCTGCTATGGCTTCGCGTCATAGGGCATAGAGGAATTTAAATGATTACTAAACCAGGTAATTAAATATTAGTGTTATACATAGTAAAGAGCCCCCTAATAATTTCTGGTGACTTCAAAGCCTAGGCAGTAGAATGGGAGGCATCGGAATCAAAGCAGAGGTCTAGGCAATATTCGAAAACTTCGCAGTCCTAGTTGTAGTACTACAAAAGGATAATACAGAGTACATCGTTGTAATTGGTAGAGGGCGATCCAAATATCACACATGGTTGGGAACAAACAAGGAGTGGCAAATTTTGAAGACCAACATCCAAAGTGGCCAGCAAGCCGTGATGTACAGGTTTTTGTCACAGACAAATTGGTAGAGCAAGCCCGGAAAAGTAGGTGAAAAGAAAAGGCCTCGAAGTGGAGGCCCCCCTTATATTATGACAAACCTTGTGGGGTACGAAGTAGGGTGTGCCGGCGTACGGCACAGGGTTCACTCCGGTGCCCATCTCTCTGCCACCGTACTGTTCACAACGAAGAGAATAAAGGGGGGCAAACATCCAGAACACTGCGGGGCGGCGGGGAAGCGAAGCCGCGGGAAATAAAACACACTGTATAATCATTGACAAATTGTTTAATTGTTCACTAGGTTCTAGTAAATGATTGCCGGTCCGCCGGACTTTAAGAGACACGACTAAATGCTCTTCGTTTAAGGGGGGCCAAGAACCCGACACACCGCTAAATGGTTTTCATCTAGGAATCAAGGGGCCCGACCCCACTCGACTGAGAGGCGATAGACTTGATTGTATACTCGGGGGTTTGCACCTCCCGAGTGCACGTTACGACGGGCTGAGTCTTAAGCCGATGTGCGCGCCGATGGTGGAATGATGACTGACTTATGTATGGAAAGAATCCATTCATCGCCTCGTGGCGGTTGAGTCATAGCAAAAATAGACTCGCTGCCACTTACGAGGAATTTCGAGTAGAATTGCTATGCTCGCATAGGAATTCAGTTCCGGCGAATCCCCGCCGTATAAGCTGAGTTGGATTCGTTGGTTGTATGTACCGGTAGACTGGCTTTGGGAACGCGAGCAAGTATGGGCATGAATTTTCGGGGGAAGTTGGAATTGCTTGGGTGCAAGTAAGGAATATCGTTTAGATAAGATATTAACCGAAGTGATTTCGGAGAACCGTATGCGGCTCGATATAGTTGGTGGTGATGGTTAATGTTCCGTTATGGATTCGAATATGCGTTTCATTACAGCATATGAATTTCGGTGAAATTAAGATTGCTTGGTTACAAAGGGAGAATATGAATTAAGTAGAGAATTGACCGTAGCAATTTTGGGAAAAATTATATGTGGGGTGATGTAATTGTGGGAGATGATTAAGAATATATTCTATTGAATTGTATTCTGTTGGGAGTTTTGGGAAATGCCTTACATTGCAGATTGGGAGATGAATTCTTGTATGTTCGGGGTGGGTGCGCTTGCAGATTGGGATTTGTTTTTGCATGTTTACAGGTTAGGATAGGGTGACGCGCCATTAGCACTCAAGATTGGTTAGAATTGTGGGTTGGTTCTCCGTGTGATATAGAAAACCCCCACAACCTAATCCAACAACTCGACGCGGAGCTTCGTATGTACAGGCCGCCTAGAATGGTGTCAACCACAATAAACTTAACCCGCATTTTTTTACACTAACCCGCGCACAAAAGGATTATTTTAAAGTACCCTTAAATGTCAGAGCACAATACGAGCGGAAGGAGAGGTAGTGGATAAGGAAAAGAGGTATCGATGGCGACGAAGAAACACTTGATCAGATACAGCATTCCACATTCATGTTGCTCGCCTAAATAATGACTCTCTATAACTATTTGAGCGTCCAAAGTTAACTTTCAACGTAAACTGATGCGCATTCTGAGATTGACAGATATTGCGGGAAAATGTCTGGGGAGGCGGAACAGATTCAAAAATTTCAGCTGAGCAACGACCATGATAATACCTATAGAAGAGAGATAGGTAGGATACGTTGCGCCTATGTTCTAACGACGGAATCGAGCGACTTACAACTGGGGTCCCAATAAGTTTCACTGCTCGTTTTTGCTTCTTATGGAGCCCGTCTAAGGCAGTTTTGGATACGCCTGATGGGAGTTGAACTCCATTTTAGGACGAATGCATGCCTCCTAAATAGTAGCCACGTTGGGCGAAGTAAAATATTTTTTGCACCTCTTAAGGAACCCCATACATTTGGCCGCACTATTCGCAACTTCAAATATGTGGTCGTTCCAATTAAGAGACGAATTAATTTGAGTACCGAGGATTGATAGTTCGTTGGGTTCGTCAATGCAAGTGCCATTCATCGGCAGTATATATTTTTGGGTTCGCCTTTGACGACAAGTGGCAGTACTAAGTTATTATGACATAGAATTCTAGCCTGTTAGATAATTCCCAATGATATGTCTTGCTGAGTTCAATGTATGAAGCATAACCTGCTATTTGGTAATGAGCTTCAAAAAGTTTGGCCGGGAATGTTCGTATGAGTACTCGTATAAGAAACTCAACGTGCTTTGTACGCCGAAAGGCATAAGAAAAATGAAAATGTATAATTTAGAGTGTTTGTGAAAAGCCAGTAAGTTAACGTAAGAATGATATTTGTAAAATAGAAGTTAACATTTAGTCTTAAGTTAAATCTGTAATTGAATTGTTAAATAAATGTGGAGATAAAACAAAAACAAAAAAACTCAACGAGCTGTCACCACAAAGAAGTGAATTGTGTTGTGGGTAATGGACATATCATTTATAAGGATACGGAAGATCACTTATAAAGACGAGGAAGATAATTTATAAAGATGAGGAGGAGAGTGGGTGAAAGTAGCGAACCCTGGAAAGCACCTGTGTTAATTTAAAAGGAGGCGGATTTGACACTATCGAGGACCACTTGGATCGAAAGGCCAGAAAGATAGTCTCTTATCCATCGGGTCTGCGAATTGTCAACTCCATAGGAATGTAAGTTCGACAAAAGGTCCCAAACTCTGTTGCAAAATAACAAATGTGGTAATCTTGCTTTCACCGAAGTAGTGAACGGAATGGCTTCATTTTTCGGTAAGATACATGGGTGGCCTGAAAAGTTTCCGACCTAACAAAGATACAAGACATTTTTTCTTAAAAGTTTATTTTTATTTTTCTACATAGTCTTCTTGTAGCTCTACACATTTCTCCCAGAGATACTCCCACCTCTCTAACCGGTCCAAATAGTACTCGGCGTTTTTCTCTGCAAAATAACTGTTCACGAAAGTTACTGCCTCCTCATTTGACGAAAATGTCTGTCCTCCGAGCGCAATTTTTAGATTAGGGAACAAAAAGAAGTCGCTTGGGGCTAGATCTGGTGAGTAAGGCGGATGGTCAAGCAGTTCAAACCGTAATTCGTGGATTTGCGGCATGGCAACCGCTGAGATGTGACAGCGTTTTTGGTCTAACGTGAACAAACGCGGCACCCAATCATGAATTAATCTTAATTTAATATGTGACAAGCATGTTCTTTGGACATTTCCATAGCCTCTGGTATCTCTCTCATTTTAATTCGGCGGTCGTCTAGCACCATTTGGTGAATTTTAGCGATATTATGATCAGTTGTTGCAGCTTTTGGACGTCCCGAACGTTCATCGTCTCCCAAGCTCCCATGGCCACGTTTAAATTCAGCCGCCCAAAATTTCACGGTGGTAAATGATACTTTCGAAATATCTGGAATCAAATGACCTCCTCATCATCATCATCATCGTCACTACAACCAGGAACCGGTCTTGGCCTTATTTAGCAAGTCCTGAGACTTGTTAAATTTTCCATAATGATTTGTTTATTCCGGACAAGGTCATTAGTCTTGCGCCAGATGCTCCCCGACGGGGAATCGAACCCCGGTCTCCCGCGTGGCAGGCGGGTATACTAACCACTACACTATCGAGGGGCCGCCTCAATGACCCCCAATATGGCCTTCGTTAGCAACAAGTCCACAGGAGATCTGATGGCGTACCTTACCGAAAAATAGAGTCATTCCATTTAGTACCTCGGCGAAATCAAGGTAGTCGCATTGGCTATTTCAAAAGCCTTCGATAGAGTTTGGCATCCAACCCAGTCAAAATTGCATTCATATGGAGTGGACAATTCTCTGATACGGTGGATAAGAGACTACCTCTCTGGCTGTTCAATTCAAGTGGTTCTTGTTGGTGTCAAATCTGTTTCCCATCAAATTAATGCAGGTGTTTCCCAGGGTTATATACTCTCACCCACTCTCTTCCTCATGTTTATAAATCATCTCTTGTCAATTATCCACGACGGCAGTGACTCGTTTGCTTATGATAGCACGTTGAGTTTCTCATACTTATACGAGGGTTGCCTCTTATGTTTCGGGATTTGGCAACCCTAGTGTTGCAATCCGGCAATTGACAGCTTTGTCGTAAAATTGGACATTTTTGAAGTTATACGCACTCAGAACGTTTTGACGTACGAGCGCTATTTGTGTTGTTTACAGTAACTTCAAAGATTTATATCGGCCCAAAAATGGAATTAAATCGTCAACATTTTCGTGCGATTATTTTTTACAACTTTCGGCGTGGATTAACTCAGCAACAGTGCATGGATGAACTTAATTCAATTTTGCGATGAAGCTCCATCAAGGACTAGTGTTTATCGATGGTATGGTGAATTCAATCGTGGTCGTAGTTCACTCCAAGATGAATTTCGTGAAGGTCGTCCAAAATCAGTTGTTGTTCCGAAAGCGATTGATGCTGTGCGCGAACTGATATTGGAAGATCGTCATGTGACCTATCGTGAGTTTGAGACAACCTTAGGCGTTAGTGGGACCAGCATACATTCAATATTGCATAAACATTTGACTGCCAAAAATGCTATTACAAGGCGTATATTCGTCCTAAAATGGAGTTCAACTCCCATATTTGGTCAGGCGCATCCAAAACTGCACTAAACGTGTTCGACAAGTATTATCACGGTCGTTGCTGAACTGAACTTGCTGAATGTGTTCCGCCCCTTCAGACATTTTCCCGTGATACTTGTCATTCTGTGAATGCGCATCAGCTCACGTTGAAAGTGAACTTCACTCGCACAAATAAACATAGAGAGTCATTCTTTAGACGAACCACACGAATGTGGAATGCTCTACCTGATCAAGTGGTTCCTCGTCGTTATTATGTCCAGGCATTCAAGACCGATATAAATCGGCGCCTGCTTTCCTTATCCGCCTCCTCTCCATTCGCTCGCACTGTTCTCTGACATTTAAGTGTACTTCAAAAGCCCCTTTTGTGCGCGCTTTAGTGTAAAAAAAAAAATCATCTGAAACGGTATCTTTCTATAACGAAACTAAATTTGACGTAGACGCGACTGACCAGCTGGCACGAGAATGCAGTGTTAAATTGGATTCAAAAGATGACCACTTCAAACTATTTTCAATATTGTAGATTTAACCAAAATAAATACTTTTTCTAAAGGGCAGTCGTTTTGGCTGGTTTCGGTATAATACGATAAGTATACTTCAATTGCCGGTACATCCAGTGTTTATTAAAAGCTCAGAAGTCTCTTCACCGCATCCCTTCAAAGAGTAATGGTTCCACAACGAAGGAAATAAGGGCGGCTTGTGCTCATACCTAAGAGGCCAAACATCCAGAAGCGCCGTCATCTTACTGACTCAGAGCTCCCCAATTGTGGAGATGACTTTGTGGTGGTTAGGAAGTATATGCGCAAAGATACGGGCACCTGGTTCACTTGCCTCCCACTTTTCTATTATTCGCACCGACGAGGGGGAAGAAGGAATAAAACACGTGCAGTAATTGGTAACACAGTAGGGTAGCGTTTATTACGGTGCCCCTATGGGGTCGCTTTCGCTGGCTTAATACACTACGCTGTAGATTAAGTATATCTAGTTGATAATATAGTTCTTTACACATCAGATAATTGTCCAAAGTACTGTTAGTGTGAAGTTTTTACACTGTACATCAAGTATATCTAGTTGGCAATATAACTCTTTACACATCCGATAATTGTCCAAAATACTGTTCGAGTGATATTTGCATAACGCAGTGACTATCTGGACGTTAGGTGGCCGAAATGCACGTCACGTACCGGCAACGGACTACCGAAGTACACCACGTCAGCGCCGACTGAGTGGACCGGACGGAAATATTCGAACTGCGGTGATCCGATGTCGACTCCTCGTGTGCCCCGGGTGGCGGTTGAAGATCGACTCGCTGGCGGTTGATAAAAAAAAGGGGGGGGGGGGGGTGCGCACGTGATGGCGGTTAGATAGTGACTGACCTACGAATGAAAATAATTCATTCATTGCGTCGTGGCGGTGCGTCATAGCAAAATTAGGCTCGCTGCCAATTACAAAGAATTTTGGAAGAGTTGCTATGCTCGCATATGAACTCAGTTCCAGTGAATTCTGGCCGTACAGGCTGGGTTGAATTTGTTGGTTGGGTGTACCGGGAAATTGGCTTTGGGAACGCGAGCAAGTATGGGCATGCATTTTCGGGGTAATTGGAATTGCTTGGGTGCAAGCAAGGAATATCGTTTAGATAGAATATTAACCGAAGTCATTTCGGGGAAGTGTATGCGCCTTGGTTAGTTGTTAATGTTCCGTTGAGGATTTGGATATGCGTTTTGTTATGGCATATGCATTTCAGGCAAATTAAGATTGCTTGGTCACAAAGAGGAAATATGAATTGAGTGGAGAATTGACCGAAGCAATTTTGGGAAAATGAATGCGCGGATGATTAGAATATATTCTGTTGAATTATATTCTGTTGGGAGTTTGGAAAATGGTTTTTATTGCGGATTGGGAGATGTATGCTATTGTGGATTTGTTTTTGCATGTTGGGTTAGGATTGTGGGTTGGTTCTCCGTGTGATATAGAGAACCCCCACAACTTGGCGATAGTTGCGGTAGCTAAATACTCAGATGATCTGGAGAATAGTTTTCCTCATACAACCCAGAGCATTAAATGGTAACTAGATATGATTGTACTGAAACTGCCAGCATATAAAGCCAAGGCAGTTTTATTAAACAGCCCCTAGATATAGAAATAGTAGGACAATGAATCAGTTGTAGTCCCTCTATAAAATATCTCTCTGTTATCCTCGTATAAGGCAAAATAGTGGGTATTTAATATGGACCAAGAACTGTAAACTTTTGGGAATGCAATTTCAAGAAATATACAACATTCAAGAATCCATTTCAAAATTTAAATATGGTCTCCTTTGGTGTAGAACTCGCTCGATTATTACGATTGTAGGATTCGATCGATTATTCCGATATTTTGGAAAACCCCAAATAACTCCAACTTTTACCAATTTCATGTTTTGGGCTTCTGATAGGTTGTGGGGAGCCTATCGATTAAATTGAAACAACTAAACATTGAATACCGATAAGAATTATGTAATTAAACATAATATAAAGATAATGTTATCTCTTTTATCTTTTTGATTCAACCAGACCGAACCACAACATCGCAATGCCCAATATAACGAGTTGTTATTTAAAAATACAACACACTTTTGTGATACTATTAAGGTATATTACCTATTGTTATCTCTTTGTTTGTATATTATTTTTAATACTACACCATGTGGGAATATGGATCGAAATATATCGCACGAACTCAAAGCAGTTTTAATGCCTTATTACGTATTTAAACACACTAAATGTATGACGCAACGCTAATAACCTTGCCCGGAAAAACAAATTATTATGAAAAATTTAACAAGCCTCGGGACTAGTTAAATAAAGCCAAGGCGGGATCCCGGTTGTAGTACCGATGATGATGATGATGATGATGATATGTACTAAACGCTTCGAACACCACTTGCCTACCTTTAAAACATGACTCCTTCAAATTGAGGCACCCTATCTGCGTATATAAACTAAACACCCTTCAAGATGCATGCATCGCATGTGCATTCTTTGTTTACTCTAGAGATTTGAGTGAATGTTTACATGCGATTTCTGATTGATCATCGGCACTTGTCTATTACTTCGAGATGTGAACACTATGGTCCAAAGCAAACTGTGTTCGCACAAGTGTCCATTCGTGGTTGATGACAGCAAAGATGGTTTTGCTTATTATGGCATCATTTGCATGCATTTGCTTATTTTATGCATAGTTTCTTTGTTCCGTGAAGGGTATTTATTTTTCATGTGCTAGTTTTTTGTGTGTAACAAAGGTTGTTCATCAAAGAACACTTATTAAAAACGGCAAGATTATATAACGTATTAGCGAGACTACTATCCGATGATGGCGAACTGTAGCCATCAGAGAATTTATAACCAACGATTATAATCTACGCAACATATGTATGCACGGGTATTGCCCAGTGTGAATCGTACATGAGGGGAATGAACTTCACACTTAGACATAAGAGTAGGTAGCGCTTTCCGGGTGGTATCCGGAAATGGCGCAAATTCTCTAGTCGAAAGGAAATCACTTGATGTCACAGCTAGAGAACACGATAGTTTTCAAGAAGTTGAGTTACTTGCCTTGCGAAAAGACTTTCTAAGAATACTCTTCCAAATCAAAGAATTGAGTGAAAGGAAATAGCAACAAGTATTTCCACAAGAGGAAGATCGGCCATGATACCTGAGATAAAAACATGGGAGAAAATAAACTGTGATAAGTTGAACTATCACTTGATTCAATTGGTATTATGGCATGTATACATTCGGTAGTACTTAAACGAGTATAAACATGCAAATCACTCATACTACGTGCACTACGAAGGCAAGATTGAAACTGATAACCACCGTCACTATCTTCATTGTAAAGTATGGGACACGCATAAGCTGCCTATTGTAAATGATAAACGTGGGGAGTGACTTCGGCACACAGAACGGTATACAGTGCTTTTCAGGTGGTATCTAATCACTATACGAGGGCGAATCAAATATAAACGGTAATTTCTTTTTATACATTTATTGAATGATGTTAGGCACTAACTATACTATCAACATTTTTCAATAGAGTCTCCTGTGTGATCTTTTCACTTTTGCCACCGATTTGGAAGCTTTGATATCCCTTGTTCGTAGAAAGATTTAGGGCGAGTTGTTAGCAAATTGCACACGTGTTCCTCGACTTCTTCATTACTTCCGATTTGTTTTCCTCCAAGTGATTCTGTGGGGGTTCCTTAAAGCTACGCAAGCAACCACCCCCAATTCCACTCACAATTCTAACCACAATTCCAACCCCAACCCCTTCACCAGCCATCATATCAAATTCCCTGAAAAGAATTCATCATTTCATGCTGTTAATGCATCACCATAAATTCCCTGAAAAGAATTCTTTACAGGCAAGCATCATCATTTCGGCGCCCCTGCCAGCCAGCGTACCCTGCCACACACGTGCGCAACACATTTTTCGGACTTGTCCACAGTCACATCAACTTTTGTGCAACCGATAAAAGCAGTTTACGCATATCGCGTCTAGCCGCCAAGAATCGAATTCTCCAGCATGTAAACATGCATCTTATTTGCTTGTAGCACAAGTTGCCCTAATGGCATGCAGACTATTTGCGCAGCTGCATGCACACCACCAATGATGACTTTTGTCTCATTTCCTTTTTTCTCGTTTTCGTTTGCCCATGACCTGGCAAAATGGACAAGCGATATAATCCCGCCAAGATCAACGCAAAGAGATCCTCTTCCATTGGTCGCCACAGAGAGAAACTTCATGTTTCTCTCGAAAACCAAAACCCACCCCTAACCAAGGAACGACTCTGCACGAGTCAGTTCAATGAGTCGAGTTTCATCCACTGGCGAGTGCGCACAAGTCGAGAATCACCGGGGTTAGTAAAGCGAATTGACTAAGTATAAATGTATGTGAACGTGTGCTTAAATTGTAAACTATTATTTAATGAACAAAACAAACTCTGTGTGCAAGTTAGTAAACCGAATTGACTGAGTATAAATGTATGTGAACGTATGCTTAAATTGTAAACTATTATTTAATCAACAATACAAACTCTGTGTGCAAGATAGTCAAGCAGTTTTGTCGGGGTTGTAAGTATTATGCCAAACACGGACACGCGGTTCACTTCTTCCCCCAACAAATGTTCCACTGCGAGAAATGTTCACCAGGTATATCCAAGAGGAAAATTAAAGATGTTGTCCTGCTGTACTTTTTGGTTTCTGTATTGTTAATTTCTTTAAACTTATTTATTATTACACTTTGACTACCCTTTTGTGTTGGTATCCAGGTACAAATGGTGGCGCGAGAAAAATTAAAAATTAAGAATTAAGCTTTATTTGTAAAACCTCCACTCGAACATTGGATTACTAAATGTCACTAAATCAATTCACACTAATTTATTTACAAAATCACACGCGTCTAATTAATTAATAGATTTAAATTAAATTTCGTCCAGTACAATTATTTCAACACTACTGGTACTTGACAACTTGACGGCTCTTTAAGCGGCGGCGTGACCTTAGCGCGGTGTGGCTGAATAACGACTCGTGCGTGAACGTTTGACGTAGCGTGTGCACGCGATGGTGGATGGAAAACGACTGACTCGAATTAGGGATGGAAATTGAGATTTCTGCTTTTGCACAACGATCAGCCAATGGTAATCGTGCTCTCTTGTGCATCCTTCAAGTCCCCATGCTCACCGAGGTGGAAAAGTACTCGGGCGAAAGGTGCTATTCACCTGCGAAAAGAGATCATTGATCCCAAGCGAATGGATGACCTGGGCAAAGTCAATAGGACGCCGCTGATGCTTGGGAAATAATCAGCGTGAGAACCAGACTCTAAGACGCTGAAATAACCCCAGCGGTTTTGCTATGATGCAACAGCGTCGTTTGGTTAGACTTGTTGTTACTAACCGACATGGTGTGATTTCCGATGGAAATCTCATGGGCTAGCAAAAATGAAGTTGCCAGATGGCAAAAAGGTAGCTTAGTTCAATTATGCACTATCTGCATAGAAGAATGAATTCAGCTATACGTCCATTTGGAAAACATGATTTTTCAGGCGAATAGCATGAACGGTGGAATAGGGGATAATGTGACGCGCTGTAGGCGGTCGAAATTAAGTTGGAATTGTGGGTTGGTTCTCCATGTAGTATAGAGAACCCCCACAGTTTGACTAAATCTAAAATGTATGTGAACTTAGCGCTTAAGTTGAATACTTTGTAAGTGTAACAACTGTATCACCAATAAAACTTAAGAAAAAATGTGGAGTTGTTTTCAATACAATTGTGACGTTCAGCGACCAACTACATGTAACCTTCACGTGGGATATTAGTAAACCCGTCCCCGAGCAGGCACACATACGTAATACCACCTACAATTCCTTCTAGGATGCGAACAAAAAATTGTCACAGAGAGACAAGTCTGGGCTATAAGGAAGGTGTTCGAGGGATACCTAGCCCATTTCTTCCAATGTATCCCTTGTCAAGAACGCGGTGTGAGGCCTGGAGTTGTCATGAAGAAGGATGACATCTCGAATAGGCATACCACGTCTTTTGTTTCGAAATGCGACCTTTGCCGACTGTAAAAACTGACAGTAGTAAGCTGTATTCACTGTTCGTTATTCGTGAAGAAAATTAATCATTAAAACTCCCTTTGAGTAGAAAAAAATGGTTGCAGAACTTTTCCGGCCTAGAGACGGGTTTTGGTCTTCACTGGGCACCCTTCATCCTTTCTTCGCCACTCCTTATTTTCCATTTTCTTCTCAGGTGTATAATGATGTACCCACGTCTCATCAAGTGAAATGATGAGTGAAATGAAAATGATCAAAATCGATCCGGAAGTATTCCACTGATCTCCGACCAGACCTGTTTTTGATTTATGGTCAATAATCACGGAACCCATTGAGGAGTATTTTTTGAAGCTAAGATCATCAGTAATAATGGCTTAAACACTTCGATAGCTGATACCCAATTCTGATGAGATTTCTCCAATAGTCAAGTGCCGATCACTTTCAATAAGCTCTCGAATGGCACGTTTGTTGTCATCTATACGGCTTTTCTTTGGGCGTCGATCATGACTTTCGTTTTCGATACGTTCTCGCCCACTTTTAAATTCTCTGGCACACATATACCCACGATTCTAACACAGTGTATCATTACCAACCTATGCCTTCAATCGAGAAAAAATGGCCGAGGATTTAACGGCTTCATGTGTTAAAATTTTTATAATAATCCGTTGCGCAACATACGTATGTACCTCTTACTCGCTCATGGCTGTACTGACTACAAAGTCGAGCGTGGCCGTTAGCCAAGCCGGTTTTCCTACTCTTCATAAACCAAACAACAGCCACGCACAAGATTACCTAGCTCGCACCTTGTTGCTAAGCAAAAAAATAAAATGATCGTTTTTATTTGACCCTGTTATAATGCCCTCAGGGGGTTGGGTGCCAACATACAAGGCAAAGTCTGTGCTTTCAACCCGGCCAAAGCCGGGACGATCCTTATCTCTGTTCAATCCCAGTTGACGTGCAGTCTCCACGTGACACCCCTGGATTGGTGCACCCGCCAAGTAGTGAATCAATGCATGCCGCGATATCCTGAGAAAGGTTGGCGAAAGGCTAATAACCTTGCCCGGAAAAACAAAATATTATGGACAATTTAAGAAGTCTCGGATAAGGACCGGATACCGGTGGTGAGACTTGCCAAAATAGGCCAAGACCAGATCCCGGTTGTAGTGCCGATGATGATGATAATGATAATGCCCTCAATCAGAAAGTGCATTTCGGTTCACACTAAATATTTTACACAGACCGCTAATCAGAGTGAATCGTTCTCCAGTCGAACCACACAACTGCTAATCTACGGACACCAATGTTCATGATATTTCCTTTCCAAATCTTCTATCTCATCTTCCGGGTATATTGAACATTGACAATTAAGAATATCAAACTATTCCTTTTATGTGCGCGTATTATAAAAAGAACAAAACATTTAGGCATTCTAGGCCAATATATATATCCACACCTCTTTTCCTTAACATTTACCTTTCCTTCCGCCCGTAACGTGTATTTTGCCATAAACGTATCAATAAATCCGTTTTATGCGCGTGTATAGTAAAAAACATAAACACAGAATGCACCAAGCTTCAGACAAAAGCGTGGTGGACGTTTTTGGATTCTCTAATACACACATAAAAAGAACATACTGATACCATTAAGTATCCAAGAACAATATAGATGGCTTACGACCATTCTATTCTATCCTCTTTAGGTGCTCACCTCCTTGTAAGTTTTCGCCGCATCTTGCCCTATTAGCTAATATGCTAAATGGACGAGATCAGGAAGTCCAAAAGACAGCTGATTGCCAGCTCTACTCGATAAGTACACATCATGCAAAGGAAGCGCAGGGAAGTTACTCTGTACTGAATTTATTGGTCGTTCTAATTCAATCACCAGGTTAAACAATACTCTAATTTCGATGGCTTGTTTCAAATACAGACTCAATCTCACGACAGAGGCAGAGGCATCAAGTATGTTGTTGTAGCTGGTTCCCTTATAAGGCCAGTGCACCTAATCTTCATCGTTCAGTAGCGGAAGGACACCTTAATAAGCTCCGTTTATTGTAAACTCAGCCAGAACATAATTTAATTTGAAAGAAAACTTCTCATCGGAAACACGACTCGTTATTCTAACAAGCGCAACAGGATAAGGATTAACAAGAGAGTTGAAAAAACAAAACAAAAGATGATGATGATGAAGAAGAAGGAAAACAACAATTTAAAGCAAACTCACCTCAATGTATCCTTGTACACTGTCACACTGCTGTAGAACAAGTATGGCAGGATTGAATTTCAGGTCGTCCGGTGAGCAAGGACTAAGAAATCCACTATCTGCATCGCTGTGTGTGGACAACGGACGTGGCTTCCTGATTTTATATTGAACATTACGACTTGGCACCGGTCCTGGATTGAACAGGACATAATTGGATTCAATGGGAATCGTCCGATGACGAAACTGCACATCATCTCCTGCAGAGGCAGGACAACTGCCATCCGAGTGATTCGATCGTAACGAATTACTCCGGAAAGGAGATAAATTCAAAAAGGACAATTTTTTGGTCACCGTCGACGAACTGGACGATGAGGAACTTAGACCGGCTGTTGATGTTGTTGAACCAATCATTAGATCATTGTTGATGGTGTCGTTGTTGTTGTTGCTGTCGTTATTGTCGTTTGATTGACTGCCGGTGCCACTACCACTGGCGCTATTATTACAGCTGTCGTCATCAGTTTTCGATGATGACGACGTAGATTGGTTTAATGGTGTTGTGTCGGCAACTTTTTCCAAGGACACTGATTTAGAGGCCAATAATTTCTGGTTAATAAGTTCCTCGTTGGTGAAGGGATTCGGTATGCCAATGGTGCTTGGGTCCACTTCGAAATTTTCTGGATCTATGACGAAGTAATTATGATGCTCGAACGGGTTAGTGCTGCTGTTTTCCGTGTTAGAATGGTCATGATAAATGACTTCCTGTATGAACTCTTCATCGGCATCATTTTTGGCGGAAGGATTCTGTCGCGTACACCTGAGGAGAGCCTTTTCGTTGATGAAATCAATACTGGGGTCGAAAAGGCAGTAATTCTCCATCGGTGGTATGCCACCTTTCCGCTGGCGAACGGGGATATTCTTGAAAGGGCTCTCTGAAGCAGAATCGTGCCCTTCAGACGGCTCATTGTCGAAACTGGCATCGATTGTTTTCGTGGACGCCTCGACAACGCATAGATTAGACGTGGAGCTAGTATCTTTATTCTTGTTCGATGAGAATAAACCGCGGCTGTTGATTTTTGCTATGCAGTTCTTTAGTTCAGTGACTCGTCCTTTATAGGGACTTTTCTGTTTACTTGGGGATGAAATTTCACTTGCCGCACTCGTCTTTGCCAATGCACTTGTTGTAGAAGGGCCGTGAATTTTAGCCTCATCCTCATAGAAGCACATTCCTGCAGAAGCACCACTCGAGTTATGCTGCTGGTGGTTGAAATGCCTCGGAAGCGTTGTTGCTTCGAAACTGTCATTTTCAGATTCAGTTGCCGCCGCCCCGGTGGTTGTTAGTCTCTTCGACTTGTTGTTTTTGATTAACTCCTTACGTTCCTTTTTGCTAAGGACAACTTTTCCTCTTGAGGGCGAGGATGTGTTGCTACTGCAATTGCTGTTTGTTGTTATTTCATCGTGTTGCTGACGTTTACCGCTTGAACCACTGCTATGCAACAAAGAGGGCATTTGTGAGATTGGCGGTGGGGTCGGGGGTGGTGGCTCTCGGAATGGGGGTGGCAATGGCTTAACGCCGCTTATATGAAAATTACTAGCACCGATAATCGTCGTCGACTCATAGCTAACCGGAAAGTCACAGAACAGTTCCGTGAACTCGGGTGGATCATAAGGGTTCTGTGGGAAATGGTATCCGACTGTTCTTTCTGTATCATTACCGCCACTGGCAACGGATGCCGGCTCAGCTGCCGCTGTCACTGGAGTGATTGACTTCTTTAAACTTTGACTACGAGCTAAAGGCTTACTCACGGGAGATTTTAATTGCGAAATTTTAGTCCTTGCCTCGTGACCTTTGGGATTTCCCGTGGGCGTGTTGGCATTACTGCGACTAGATGCATTTGTTGAGCCATTGCCAGCGACACCGACATTAACAGACGCACTGGCATTGGCATTTCGATCAGATGTTTTTGGAATTCGTAATTTAGTCGGCTTGTCCTTGCGTCCCATCGTCGAGGACATGTCCTGCTGATGGTGGTTCGTTTTATATCTCTGATTGTTTTTGTCACCCACAGTGTTGGTACCCTTTAGTTGATGTTGTGTGTATACCGAATGACGATAGAGTTTTTGTCCATTTTCCTTCCTTATGAGGTTGGTATGATTGTTGTTAAGAGTGGAAGTTGTTGAAATGGAACTCGACGAGCGTGGGGATGATGGTGACGGTGATAGTGATGTTGAACAACAATTTGTTACAGCTATTGTATGCGGGCGACGTTTCACTGTGCCCGTAAATGAACTGGGCGAGTCCCAATCATATGTGGATGTTTTTATACTCCCCAAGATCGACGCGGTGACATTACATGAGTATTTCTCCGTTTTGACTCTCGATTGACTATTTGTTGTGGTTTTCGAAAGCATTCTTTGCTAGAAACAATGGATGAATTTTTGGACATATTTCCTGTTGTTTATGTCCTTGGGTTACTACTGAAACTTTCGGTTTGAAATGAGATTGGGTGGAATATGTTGTTGCGAGAAAGTTGTTATTTACATGAAGTTAGTTCACTATTCGGGTGACAACATAGAATATTGTAAATTAGATTGCGAATGAGGTCGAAATGAATGTTTTGTGTGAATTTCATAGAGATGTGAGTGAACTTTCGAAATATGTCTTCTCGGTCTGCGTGATAAATGTGATTGAGGGGGAAGCATATACATATAACATATTGTTCTAATATAACATATATCGGATAACGTAGATAAACTATTCGAGTGACATATAGTCATTATTGAATAAATATACTTTTTAAAAAACAACAAACACCCATTTACTTTAAAATCGGTTAGTGGGTCTGCTTTATATAAAAAAGTTAAGCTAGTTCGACAATACCCTTCTACAATATTATTTCTTTCAATGGTACTTACTATAGATAGACATTGAATGAGATAATTTAGTTATTACGTAAAAAAATTTTACTTCTTGGTGAGCCAGTTTATTTGTCTCTGGTTCAATAATAACGAAAGGGGATGCGTCATGTTCAGATGGCGCCACTGTGCCTCGAAAGCGGGATGAAAAACTAATATTTCTAACTGGGTGGTGGATCAGGTCGCAGAATTTGCGCATGACAAACATACATTAGTGCAATGCTTTTTACAAACGGCTTGACAGCACAATCCACAACAAAATGTTGTTTCAACATTGTCAGACGAAGGACAAGCTTTTACGTTTGATTTTTGTATTTGGATTAAATGAAACATTATCTTAAACACCTAAAATTTCTCTAATACTCTGTTTTAAATTGTTTATTAAAGTCCTTTTTGTCAATCGTCTTTCTTATATTGGTTTTACGAAAGAAAAGTGAGTTCTTTTAGAAACTCTTGTCGATTTATTCGGGGATTTTCGTCTCGTAGGAAGAACAGTCTTGTGAGTACAACAATTTACAAGCTGTCATTCCGTGTGCATCAGCCCCACGGAGTAGAGCGTTAGAATATACGCATATACTAAAGGCCGAGTGGTAGGTGTGGTCCAAAATCGACGTGACCCAGCGAAATACCACCTCATCATGCTATAAGCTCCGTGAAACGGTCGGGAGAAATCCCTGGTCTTCTTTCGGAGCTTGCCTAATGGACCAGTTCGAGGAAATGTTTGTGTAGATGATAAGTCGGTCCCAAGGTGAGGTACGACACAGTCATGCTGTACATTCCGTGATAATCGTCGGAAGAAATTTTCAACTATGTTGCGGACGAGTGGCTAATGGCCGGACTGAAATGGAGACAAGTCATTATGGTACCTTCTGAGATAAACAATTCCTGAGGTAAACTGGTTTCCCATTCGGATCTCTGAGGGAACTGTGAGGGTTCTCTATATCACACGGAGAACCAACTCACAATTCTAACCAACCTCGACCGCTAACAGCGGGTCACCTTACCCTAACCTGTAACCCATTTCAAAACATGCCACAACAAATCCCAATCTGCAAGCGCACCCATCCCGAACTTGCAAGAATACATCTCCCAACCTGCAATGAAAGGGATTTCTCAAAACTCCCAACAGAATACAATTCAATAGAATATATTCTAAATCATCTCCCTCAATTACATCACCCCACATATAATTTTTCCCAAAACTGCTTCGGTCAATTCTCTACTTAATTCATATTCCCTCCTTGCGACCAATCAATCTTAATTTCCCCGGAAATCCATATGCAGTAATAAAACATATATTCAAACCTACAACGAACATTAACCATCCCCACCAACTATACCGAGCCGCATACATTTCCCCGAAATTACTTCGGTTAATATCTTATCTAAATGGTATTCCTTGCTTGCACCCATGCAATTCCAATTTCCCCCGAAAACCATTTCTGTTCATTTCCTCCTTAAATCATACTCTCGTCCGCAACCAAGCGACAGCTAATTTTCCACGAATCAATCACAACGATCAAGACCCTTGATCATACTTGGCTATGCCAATTTCCCGGTATACACAACCGACGAATCCAACTCAGCTTATACGGTGAGGATTCGCTGGAACTAAATTCCTATGCAAGCATAGCAACTCTTCTCGAAATTCCTCGTAAATTGTAGTGAGTCTATTTTAGCTATGACCCCACTGCCACGACGCGATGAACTTTTACCTTCCAATAATTAGTCAGTCGAGTTTTAACAACCAATCGTGGATGGTCCGAATTCTACGCTGGAGGAGCGCGGCCGAGTGTCTTAAGCATTTTACGTTTGCCCGTTGCATTTAAACACCATAGCTTAACAGAACAGAAATAGAAACCGAGTGTCTTGAGTATTTTACGTTTGCCCGTTGCAATCCTCTATAGTATAGTGGTTAGTATGCCCGCCTGTCACGTGGGAGACCTGGGTTCGTTTCCCCGTTGGGGAGCCTCTGGCGCAAGACTAATGACCTTGTCCGGAAAAAACAAATCATTATGGAAAAATTTAACAAGCCGCAGGACTTGCTAAATAAGGCCAAGACCGCTTCCCGATTGTAGTGCCGATGATGATGATGACTAACAAAATAAAAATAGAACAGTGACATTTTATAGCCCGACCACCAATTCCACTGGTACGTGTGTCTGTTCGTTGTGTTTGGACGGTAGTTTACCAAATAAGAAGGGGGAAAACATCGTCATAACCAAGGTGTATTACAACTAATAAATGAAACCCAGTTGCAATCGATTAAAGAACCCTTTTACTACAAACCATTCAGTGTGTTTTATTTGACATTTTGGCAAGTAGTGTTCGGAGTAACATCGGTGGGAATTTACCGAACCCACGCCCGTACAGGCGTAAGAGTGAGACCCCCACAGAACTATGTCATCATCCAAATATTTTGATAAATAACCGAGGTTTAAGAAATTCGTTATCGCATAATCGGTTTCGTTCTCGGAATACTATCAACGTTCAACTAATAATGGCATTTTTTTAACATCAGAAGCGTCGGTTTCACCAATACGAATGTAACCGCCGTCCACCAATATTTGGACACAGCAACACCTGATATCCTTGCCCTAACCGAAGCATAAGTCAACCCTTCAACTGCCTCGACACACCGTCATTGCCCACGATATGACTGGTATTCGGAAGTCCGTTTTAAGGGTGGAGTCTGCGTCTTCTCACGATCCGGCCTGGCTTGACAAAGGATAGAGTCGTTAGAGCCCAATAACTCGGACATCATGTGGTTGAAGGTCGTGCTCAGAAATTCTGTTAAATTTCTTTGTTGTCCTTACCGCGCCCCGTGGAGGAACCTTTGCGAGTCCCGGATACGCGAGGTGATTATGCGAACACGCAGTTTGACTCATTTCGCGGAGGAACCTATGCGAGTCCCGGATGCCCAAGGTGATTATGCGAACACCTTGAATCTATTTTTAATATCTGAACCAGGTATTTATACCGTGGAAGCGACTGCGCCAATGGGAAACTCAGATCACTGCTTGGAATTAATTGCCCGACTACTCACATTTCAAGCAAATAACCAACCTGGGCAACTTCGCCATGTATGGGATTTAAGGATGCTAATTGTGACGATTTACGGAAATCCTTCTCGTCCTTTCCGTAGCGGAGGCGTGCTTTGGAAACTTCGATGGTAAGTTTCCGCATGTGCGGAGTCGGTCACGGAGATTATTTTCTCTGAATGGAGTTTTACATTCCACATTCCATCAAACGAAATTCTTCTGATCAACATTGGTTTGATAAAAAATGCGAGCAGATTACAGCGGTGAAAGAGAGCGTTTAAGTAATGTCGCTCCAATCCCACCGAGGTGAACAGAATGAATTTTGTCATGGGTAGAAACGCGTGCAAGCAGGTGATTGATTCCACGAATAAGGTTTACAAAACAAAGCGACCAATAAATGCCTTGAGTTTCGCGTCTCTTCTGGTCAATGGCAAAGGCTCTCACCAGAAACTTCTCTTTCTCTTCTTTTAGTCCATTAGTAACGGCCAGCGAGACACTAGTCACAAATTCAAAGGTAAAGCTCATATTTTCGCGAATTTATTTGCTACGAATTCAAAGCTTGATGCCGGTCCTTTGGGAGCACCTGTAATCGCGTCGGTACGGTCTTCGATGGCGGATATGAGGTTTCGCCCACGATCTATTCAACGCATTCTACGTGGACTGGACCGTAAGAAGGCTACCGGTCCGGATGGAATGACAGCAATAGTTCTTGAAAATTGTGCTCGAGAATTGTCGCCGGTTCTTGGCAAACTCTTTCGTTTATCATATGCCTGAAAGACCTTTCTTACCTGCTGGAAGGTAGCTCGAGTTCAGACAATCCCAAAGACTGGGAAAAGATGTCTCCCACAAAATTACCGGCCGATAATATTACTGTCTATGTTATTCAAGGTCATACAAAAGGCCATCAATGCCACATTGATTAAATATTTGGAATGGAACGGATTTCTAAATTATACTCAATACTAATTCTTTAGCAGGCGGTCCACGGGAGAGATGTTGACCCTTATAACTAATATATGAACATCTGCGATTGAACGGCATGGTGAATCAAGAGAAGTCGCATTGGATATCTCCAAGGCTTTTGACCTCATCTGGTGTGGGGCATTGCTGAGTAAGCTACCTTCATACGGACTTTGATATCTAAGGTGATGGAAAAGGTCATCAATGCCGAGATAATTAAGTATTTGGAATGCAATAAACGTCTGAATGATCGTCAAGACGGATTCCGTGGCAGGGGGTCCACGGGAGACCTTTTGACCCTTATAGCCGCTATATAGACATCTGTGCTTGAGGGACATGGCGAGTCAGGGGAGGTCGCATCGGATATCTCCATTGCTTTTGATCGTGTCTGGCATATGGCATTGCTGGACGAAGAGTTTCCTAGCAAATCGATCAATCTGGGTTGTTGTGGACAGCGAGTGTTCGAATGTTAATTCCAGGGTGCCTCAGTTCTATTTTGGCTTCAGAGTTGTTTTTGCTACACATAAATGATTTGTTGAAGAGAACGGAAAACACAATGTTCAGTTTTGCGGGTGATAGTACGCTTGTTTCCTCTTTTTCGAGTGGACGGCCGATTAGTACATCAACGCCGCACAAGCTGAGATGTGGCCAGATGGACTCTCTGAATCAGGATCTGGATAAGGTTCTGCAGTAAGGAAAATCCAATCTCGTCGACTTCAATCCAACGTAGACACAGTACACAACATTCACAGAGAAAAATGAATCGTAGGTTCCACGGCTGATGATAAATGGCCGGGCCGTCGAATATGGGGAAAGCATGAAATTGCTCGGGGTCACGGTCTGTGGGAATGTATCGTTGCATAAACATGTGTCGAACATCGCCCAGTCCGCCTCAAGACGATGTAGTTATCTTTTAAGATTCTATTTATTATTATTTATTTTATTTATTGGCCTGTAGGAACCCGGAAGTTCGTGACCTTGTGGCGGTTCCGCCAAACCCCACTGACTACGTACCTAAAGAACCCCCATCACTACGACCCAATCTTATAATTTCGCTAATGCGATTGCATTAGCACCTTAAATGCGTCACGCATCAAATAGATCAAATTTATTTAACTAAAAGTCCCTGTAAAGAATTCTTACCTCTCATGCTTATAAGAATTCTCTCCTAACTTATCATGAATCCCAAAACCTATTCGGTACCTTCGGTTGCCAGGCAAATTCCAACCTTCCACACCTGCAGCACAATCTCCCCGCAGCATAAACATTTCCTTCCCAAGGATAATTAATGCTTTCAATGCATTATAGGGAAATTCCTGTAAAGAATTTTTCCTTCAAGGGCATTCATGCATACATCAATGCATCTCAGCATTGTTCTAAAAAGAAAACATTTCGGTTGCCATACTAGATAACCGAAATGGATTATAGAAACAATCAGCAGAACCCCTTGTCTGCCTGCGTCTGCTGTCCCACAGGTGCGCGACCGATTTTTATAGTGTATCCGTACCCAGGGCGGCTTTTATTCAACCTACAAAGCATAGCGCAACTCGCGCCTACCTGCCAAGAGGCGAATTCTTTGCCAATGTAAATATACACACTGGAATTGGATCCTTGACTTGCTAGGGATGCAATACACAATCATCATTATCATCATCATCGGCACTACAACCGGCTACCGGGCTTGGCCTTATTTAACAAGTCGTGAGGCTTGTTAAATTTTCCATAATGATTTGTTTTTTCCGGGCAAGGTCATTAGTCTTGCGCCAGAGGCTCCCCGACGGGGAATCGAACCCCGGACTCCCGCATGACAGGCGGGTATACTAACCACTATACTATTGAGCAGCCAATACACAATCAACGTGGATGTAAAGAAAACCGTCATTGTGTAATCATCCCAAACGCATCCTAATCACCAGCACCATATTTAAACAGCTGCAAACACTTCGTTCAAAGATGCTAATGCATGTGAATTTTCATTCCCACGGTGCGTACACCCAAGAGCTCGCGTCACGGGCAAACAAAGTGATCAGCGCGTAAGTGGACACACCCTTGTTAGGATCTATGTACCGGAGATCCACTCTGATTGGTCGGTCTCAAAAGGAAAATTTCATTTCCCTTTCACCACACTACCAAACCCACCCCAAAACGAGGGTTGAATCTTTAAGTCGTATTCCAACCACCGATCCGGTCGGCGCGTTTTCCGCTCCCCGTGGCGTCTGGGGACGCGTACAACTCGGAGTCGTGTTTTCGATTGAATTATAATCTTGTAATGTTACCTTCGTAATAGTTAGTGCGGAGAGTTTACTTAGTTTGTGAATTGTGTACGCCCATCGTTCGAACGAGGATACTTAGATTAAGATATTTGTAAGTGGCATTTAATTCATGTTTTTTTTCATTTAATAAATCCAAAAGTAACTATCGGTTACCTTCAACGAAGTAACCCTTTTATTAATAAACAACAAAAACAAGTGAATCTAAGTGTTTTATTTTCCTCTCCTCGGTGGATACTCAGTAAGCGCAGTACTGCGGAATGCGTTGGTAAGGTTTATCTAGTGTGTCAACAAGTGGAGGACTTCGAATCGCGACGATGTGTTTTCGCTTTATGTAAAGATTGTGGTTTGCCGTGCACTGTTCACATTCATATAAATCAATAGTGAAAAACAATTCGAGTTCATTAATCAACTGTGTGCTCGCCATAGACATGCTATCCTGGTACCAGTGGTGCATTTTTATCCTGTCGTTGTGTCCGGTGAACTAATTACAGCGCAATTATGATGAAGGAAGAAGGGAACCGAGTACCCATGTCTGGCACATACCTCCTACCCCACAACCTCACCGATTCAACTCCGCCATCGTTCCCTGTCCTGTGCACTCTCCTTCCACGCTTGATCATCTGATCTTCAAGGTCTAACCTAACATTGTTCTCCCATCTCCGTCGCGGCCGTCTTACCGGTCTCTTTCCCGTTTGTATACCGTCAAGAATTATACGCACGGTCCTATTGTTGCCCGTTCGCCCCACATGTCCTGCCCATCTTAATTTTCGTGACTTCATTACTGTCACTTTCGCTGGTTTGCGGTATAGCTCTCCCAGTTCGTGGTTGTAGAGTTTCCTCCATTGTCCTGTCTACTCGTCATATTTAGCTCCAAAGATGCCCCTAAAAACTTTATTCTCGAATACGCGGAATTTGTTTTTTTCCCGTTTTGTGAGAGCCCATGTTTCGCATCCGTAAAGAGCAATCGTCATGATTATGGTTCTATAGATACGGAGCTTTATCTTTTAAGAGCCAAGGAATATTTTACTGCGGCCCAAATTCTTCTCCTGTATCAATCCCGAATTAAACCGGCGCTCGAAAATTGCTCTCTTGTTTGGAGCTCTGTCCTAAACATATCCCCGACGTACTAGAGGAAATACAGAAACGAGCGACCCGCCTGATCGGGGACCCGGCGCTGGCGTCGGTACTACTGTTGCTAACACATCGAAGGCGTGTAGCTGACCTCTGTCTGTTTTACGGATATTATCACGGGCACTGTTCTTCGGAGATTCGTAGTATTGTTCCGCGTAATTCGGTTTTTATGCGCTCTACGAGACAATACGATGGATCGCACCAGTTCGCGGTTCATCTCCCAACGACGCAAACATCCCTGTTTTAGAACTCGTTCCGATATAGAGCTGGGAAGCTGTGGAATTTCCTTCACGCCCGAGTGTTTCCGGAGCATTACAACCAACAACTGTTCAAGAAGAACTGCAACAGTTACTCAATGGCATGGCGCCCACTTGAGAGAAGTATAATTGAAAAAAAAATTAGTAATATCCGCCTCTAAAACACCCGACTTAACGCACGGCGCAACTTGCAACAGCGTAAGTGTAACATTACCTACTTTGTCTTAAAAAATCCACAACATTAATTCACGTCTTAGTAACGTCGATTAGCTTCTTAAAACCTGCGATTTGATATCATTCATGTATGTGCTTCTATAAAGCAAAGGGAGTTTTCTGAAATACTCAAATGCAATCTACAATAATCAACAAATTTTAGATGATAGTAAATAAATAGTCGCCATGGATATACTAAACCGATAAATAAAAAAAAAGTGTTAGCAATTATTTGAATTTGAATCAAACTACCATCACCGTCATATGTTTAATTTCAAACAACGGCACCACAAGAAGTTAGATATAGACACGTTTTTCCTACATTAAGCTGTGGTATAACAAAGTACACTGCACTCGTACGTGCCTTCAAAGTCTAACACCGGTACATAAAAATGTGAATAACTTCAAATGTCTAGTCCATAATACGATTATCCTCGTTGTTTTGTGCCGGTGCAAAGAGTGTAAGGACATTTATTTGCCCAGCACTTGACAAAGTCAAAAAACGTTCCTTTGCTCTTGAATTTTCTTTTCGTACTCTTCTGCACGAATACAGTTGGCAAGTTGACTTCAATCTTTATTCGTCTTTCAAGTTATTCGCTACAAAGTTTTATTTAAGTTTTCAAATGGCAACTCGAAACGAAAGAACCCTTTTTTTTTGTGTGGTCACCAGTAAGGAATCCAATTTCGTCCTTGTCATCTAACACTTTTATACGTTGAACAAGCGACCGCTATTGAAGTTAGACAATCAAACTATTCCTCCTTTGTGGAAATGTCGAGAGTGTGTAGTTTTTGGAGGAACACAATGTCACTGAGATTTCATTCGAACCCCAACGGTGGAGTATGAGTTTTAGATTGCTTTCCTTATGCTTTGGGCATTATCCTACAATGGCTTGTTAATAGAATGTCGAATACGAATTTGAGTAATGACCAACCTTTGACATGACATACTTCGATAAAATACTGTCAGTATGGGTTCCCTGTAGACCAATCGTCAATTTATTGAACCACACAAGTAATACAATTACAAACTTTTGCTGTCGCGTGATTTCTGTATAATATTTGGGATTACGCTGTCTGCATTATGCCACATTTTTCTCATAGGCCGATATTATACAACTTTGTTATGTTGTATATATTTATGCTCACTTCGAAGTGTGGTGTTTGGTCACGTTTTTTGTTCTTTATTAACATAAGACTTAGCAAATTGTAACAATCTTAAATCTAGTTTCAAGTGTCGTTAGCAATATTACTAAAGGATGACGACTTAGATTTTAAATACCTAGAACAGTTATGACAACCTGATGTAAATTAAGCGAGAGAGCAGAAAGTTTTTTGCAGTAAGTTAAGTGAAATCGTAAGGATATGGAAATGTTAAAATTAAAGTGATGAAATGTCTTCCCTGGGGCACCCAGATAAAACAGCATATTCTGAATCGAAATTTGACTGTTCTTTAGACAAGACCTAATCCATGACATGAAATATAGCTGATCATCAGCTATTGGGAATACCAATTAGTTCGTTCAAAGATGCCTTCGGCGTTATGAATGTTTCATAATGACAGCTGATTTCTGTGGCTTGAAAGATATTAAACATCCATCAATAATATTCTGTTTATATCGCTTTGAGTTTCACATAAAAACCTTGTTTCTTACCGTGTTGAATGTCAAATTTTTTGTTTACTAAGCAACATCTGCTGAAGGTTTTAGTGTTCTGCTATAATGGGAAGAAAAGTGCAGATAAAGGGCATCGAATGCTTATGGAAGCTTATGATGACAATGCTCCAACCGATAAATTAGGTGGAGAATAGTTTTCACCTTCCAAAAATAGTGATTTCAGTGTTGAAGACAAACATCGCTCTTGACAGTCAGAAAATCTCGAAAACAAATAATTTCGGGCATTACTCGATGACAATTCGAATCCAACGTTTGCTGAAGTATTGGGAGTCACTCAGCAAGCAGTTTTCGCACGATTGAATGGGACGATTCAAAGCCGAGGAAAGTGGATGTCATATGAACTGAAACCGAGCGACGTTGAAAAGCGATTTATCACTTGCGAGCAGCTGATTCAAGGACAACAAAGAGAGGATGTTTGTTTGCACCGGATTGTGACTGGGGATAAGAAATGGATATTCTTCGACCCAAAAAAGAAGAAATACTACGCCCATAAATTGTTCTCATCCACCTCACCATCAACACCAAAGCCGAATTTTCATGGTTCGGAACTATCTGGTGGAAAAGGTTGTTGTGTACTATGAGCTGCTACATCCTGGCGATTCTATTACGAGCGAGAGGACAATTGATTCATTTGAGTCGTGTATTACGAGAAAAACAGTCGGAATACGAATAAACACGTGACAAAGTTAATCTGCGATATGGCAACCCTTGTCCCAAAGTTCCAAATATTGTAAAAGGTATTTGGAAACACTGAAGTGGGATACTTTATCGCACACGCCGTACGAGGGTTGCCTTTTATATTTCGGGATTAGAGAATAAAAACAAATATTGATCATCGAAAATCACTTTATTGTTTTTCAAAATATTCCCCATGAAGATCTATACACTTTTGCATGCGTTTGAACCAATTGTCGAAGCACTTTTGCCACTCTGATTGAGGTATCTCCAACACATGCATTCTGAATGCAGCAACCGCTTCTTCAGGTGTCGAAAAACGTTGACCTCTCAGTTTGTTTTTTACGTACGGGAATAAAAAGAAGTCATTCGGTGCCAAGTCAGGACTATACGGCGGATGACCCATCAAATCGGTGTTTTGGGTGCTCAAAAATGCAGTTGTCGCAGCCGATGTGTGAGAGCTCACATTGTCGTGGTGAAGAGTGATCCGTCTTCGGCGGTTGGTTTTCCTGATTTCTTGGAAGACAACTGACAACAGACGACCATTTGCTTGGAAGTGCTTCGTGCGCGAACAACTTTTGTTGGATTTGGCTCATCTTGAAACACCTAGACAGTCGACTGCTGTTTACTTTCGGGCTCATACGCGTAAATCCACGATTCATCACCTGTCACGATGTCATAGACGTGTTTCGAAGTACCGCGACCGTATTTTTTGAGCATTCCTTTCGACCAATTGACACGAGCCTTTTTTTGGGCGATTGACAAATTGTGTGGGATCCAACGCGAACAAATTTTTTTGACAGTCAAATGTTTATGCAATATTGAATGTATGCTAGTCCCACTAACGCCTAAGGTTGTCTCAATCTCACGATAGGTCACATGACGATCTTCCAATATCAGTTCGCGCACAGCATCAATGGTTTTCGGAACAACAACTGATTTTGGACGACCTTCACGAAATTCATCTTGGAGTGAACTACGACCACGATTGAATTCACCATACCATCGATAAACACCGGTCCTTGATGGAGCTTCATCGCCAAAAATTGAATTAAGTTCATCCATGCACTGTTGCTGAGTTAATCCACGCCGAAAGTTGTAAAAAATAATCGGAAAATGTTGACGATTTAATTCCATTTTTGGGCCGGGATGAATCTTTTAAGTTACTGTAAACAACACAAATAGCGCTCGTATGTCAAAACGTTCTGAGTGCGTATAACCTCAAAAATGTCCAACTTTACGACAGAGCTGTCAATTGCCGGATTGCAACGCTAGGGTTGCCAAATCCCGAAACATAAGAGGCAACCCTCGTATTCCCTGGATATTGCTCCTTTTGACGACTGGGTGTTGCTACAGATGCAGCACTATTTGGTAGATCACAGGTTCACTCTTGTCATAGAAATTGAAAATTGGCTCCCAACTTGTATCGCCTCAAAATACGAGATTTTTTTTTGTGATAGAATTCCAAATTGTCTGAGAGGTGGTAAAAGTTAGTAGCCAGTGATGGAAAATACTTTGATTAATCCGTTCATTTATTTTGTTCTGAATTAATAAATTTATTGACTTCATTAAAACGGACCGAAATAAATTTGTACTCCCAATAGGAAATATTATACGAGGGTGGATTGAAAAATACGTAAGATAGCAGCTGTCGTCAATAAAAGCTAGTGAATGTCGTTCTGCATCTTTTGATTATCACTCACCATTCGGGCGCGTAGTTTTTATTTGACAGTCGTTTGAGTGAGTCGATGTGAGTGTTTTTGTGAAAATGGACAAAATTGAGTATCGAGCTGTCATTAAATTTTTGAATGGCAAAACACCTGCGCAAATCAAAGATGAGTTGGACTCTGTGTATAGGGACTCTGTACCATCATCTACCACAGTGATATTTGGGCACCTCAACTTAAACATGGCCGTGAGAGCTTGTGAGACGATGAACGTTCGAGACGTCCAAAAACTGCAACAACTGACGATAACATCGCTAAAGTTCACCAAATGGTGCTAGACGACCGCTGAATTAAAGTGAGAGAAATAGCAGAGGCTATGAAAATGTCGAAAGAATGTGTTTGTCACATATTAAATCAAGATTTAGGCATGAGAAAACTGTCCGCGCGTTGGGTGCCGCGTTTGCTCACGTTAGACCAAAAACGTGTTCGAATTAACATTTCCAACGCTCTGTTGGCGCAGTTTGGCGCAATAAATCTGAGTTTTGGCGCCGATTAATTACTGTCGATGAAACTTAGATACACCATTACACGCCCGAAACAAAAATACAGTCAAAACAGTGGACTGCAAAGGGGGAATCGACTCCAAAAAAAAGTATATTTTTTCGGCTGGGAAAGTGATGGCGACTGTTTTTTGGGATAGTCATGGAGTTATCTTAATCGATTATCTCCAAAATGGAAAAACCATTACAGGAGCATACTACGCATCATTAGTTGACCAATTGAAGGCAGAAATTGTGGAAAAATTGCCACATTTGCAGAAAAAGAAAATCTTGGTTAAAGAAGACAACCTGCCGTCCCACGCTTCACCGGTTGCCATGGCGACAATCTACGAATTACGATTTGAACTGCTTGACCATTCGCCTTACTCACCAGAACTCGCCCCAAGCGACTTCTTTTAGTTCCCTAATCGAAAAATTGCGCTCGGAGGATAGAGATTTTCGTTAAATGAGGAGGCAATTACCTTCGCCAACAGTTATTTTGCAGAGAAAAACCCCGAGTACTATTGGGACGGGTTAGAGATATGGGAGCATCGCTGAGAGAAGAGTTACAAGGAGACTATGTAGAAAAATAAAAATAAATTTTAAGAAAAAATGTCTTGTATCTTTGTTGGGTCGGAAACTTTTCAGCCCACCCTCGTATGTACGTGTCATAAAGCTCCTTGTGTATAGAACCATAATAATGCAGATTGTGCTATACGAATGCGAGATATAGGTGCTTACAAAAAACGTTTACATAGAACAGACTCTGCGTATTCGATAAAAGAGTTATAAGGAGTATCTTTGGCGCTAAATGTGATGAAGAAGCAGGAAAATGGAGGAAACTCCACAACCATGAATTGGAAGTGCTATTTCTCAAACCTAAAATCGTGGGAATCATCAGGAAGCGGAGATTGGAGTGGGCCGGGTATGTAACAACATTAGGTAAAGACATACGTAGAATTATTTGTTAAGGATATATCTTTAACACTCATTACTACACACTAATCTCTGTATTGAAATAGAAGACACTGGTTTTAGTTTATTATAAACACTTGATTTTAATTCAATGGTTTTAGTTTATTATAAACACTTAATTTTAATTCAATGTTATGTTTCGAACACCATTTTCATGGATTATTAAACATAGGCACGACATAAACAAAACGCGGTACACGTCACACAGCTGTGGCGTTTCTAACATATACGCACACACAATATACAAGCAAATCGTGAAGAACGCCGAAAGAAAATCGAATAATAAAAAGTATCAGCCGTATACCAAGCAATAACATGGCAATTACACATCAGTTGAGTGTACTTCAGTTTAGAAATCGAATTTGTACACGCGGCAGTGGCCTGATATGTTGAGCATTTGTTCAATTTTTAGTGATGGTAACCCTCATAGCGTCTTATTGACGAGTAACGTAAGTAAGTAATTTAGATACAACATCCGATTGACCATAGTTTACATGCACAATAGATGTTTTTCCAACACAATAGATGCGCGTCTCGCAGTACATTTTTTCTTTGTCTAACATTGAAAATGTTTACGACGTGCAAGACCTGATGTGTAGATGCGTGTGATACAATTCCTAGAATCTCATTTATGTTCATTTATGGTCAATGATGGCAAGGATATTTTCTATATATTATTGCTTCGTCACCAGGGAATTGTTATCTGCTTTGAGTGGCACATTATTTCCTTTATGCCGTCACAGTTTTTTTTCCAGATTTGGGATCCGGATTCCATGATCCGCCTGTGTATGCGTTTAGGGTTTAATACTTTATATTTCAGCTTGCCACTAATGACATCCATAAGGTCATTAAGAATTCCAGCTTGTCCCTGTACGCTGATGATACCACGTTATACAAGATCATCAAGTCACCCCTTGATTCTCCATAGCTGCAATTAGACCGTAACAGCTTCTCGGCTTGGTGTGACAAAAATTGCTTTGTACTTAACTTCACCAAATGCCAATCTATAACCTATTCCCATAAGCGTATTCACCGTACCGTCGACTAGATACAGATCAACCACCCGGCTTCGGGAATTTACGTCCTTGGCGATTTTAATGTGCACAATGCCGGTTGGTTGGTGCACTCCGGCAGAATCGACGAGGCCGGGAAGTTGCCAGAGATGTTCGCTGTTGGCCACAACTTGACTCAACTCGTGGAGGAACCTACGCGTGCGCCGGATGCCCGAGGTGACTCTGCGAATACCCGGGATCTTTTCTGACATCCGAACCGAGCATTTATACCGTGAAGGTTTCTGCGCTCCTGGGAAACACAGATCACTGCTCGACATCTGTTGCCGAACTACTTGCATTTCAAGCGAATAACCGACCTAAGCAGCTTCTCCATGTATGAAGGCTGCCCACTGGGACGATTTGCGAGATTTCTTTGCCTTCTTTCCATGGACGGAGGTGTGTTTGGGACACTCTGATGTTGACGCTTGCGCGGAGTCGGTCACAGAGATTATTCTTCTCGGGATGGAGGTTTACATTCCGCATTCCATTAAATGAAGTTCATCTGATGGGCCCCAGTTTGATAAAAAACGTGAGCATATTGCGGCGGGCAGGGAATAGAGCTTTTAAACAATGGCGCCCCAATCCCACCGAGGTTGACAGAACAAATTTTGTTAGAATCAGAAACGCGTGCAACCAGGCTATTGATACCGCGAAGAAGGCCTACAATGACAGAGTGACCAATAAACTCTTGCAGTGCCCAACTGGTTGGGGCTCCTTCTGGTCAATGGCAAGGGCTGTCTGCAGTAACTTCGCTTCCTCCTCTTCTCCTCCGTTGGTGACGGGCCGCGGGACGTCGGTCACAGGTTCAAAGGATGGAGCTAATGTTATCGCGAATTTGTTCTCCGCGAATTCAAACCTCGATGCGTGTTTTTTTTTTTTTTTTTTTTGGAGCCATCTGTGATCGCGCCGGTACGGTCTTCGACGCGGGATGTGAGGTTTCGCCCACATACTACTCAACACATTCCAGTTGGACTGGACTGTAAGAAGGCAACCGACCCACACGGAATGCCAGCAATAGTCCGTAAGAACTGTGCTCCAGAACTATCGTCCGTTCTTGGCAGACTCTTTCGTTTATCTTATGGACGGAGAACATTTCCGACCTGCTGGAAAATTGCTTGAGTTCAGCCAATCCCAACAGGGAAAAAAGTGTCTCCCACAAAATTACCGACCGATCGCATTACTATCTATGTTCTCTAAGGAGATGGAAAAGGTCATGAATGGCGAATTAATTAGGTATTTGGAGTCCAACGGACTTCTGAATGATCGTCAATACGGATTCCGTGGCAGGCGGTCCACGGGAGACATTTTGACCCTTATAAGCGATATATGGACATTTGCGTTTCATGGGCATGGTGACACAATGGAGATCGCATTGGATATCTCCAAGGCTTTTGACCGCGTCTGGCGCGGGTTATTGCTGAACAAACTTCGTTCATATCGAGTTTCCCAGCAGCTTTGCGACTGTACAAAGAGATTCCTCGAGAAGCGATCAATCCGGGTTGTTGTGGACGGCGAGTGTCCGGATCTGTATCCTGTTAATTCTGGGGTACCTCAAGGTTCTATCTTGGCTCCAACCTTCTTTTTCATCATCATCATCGGCACCACAACCGGGATCCGGTCTTGGCCTTATTTAGCAAGTCTCGAGGCTTGTTAAATTTTCCATAATAATGTATTTTTATGGGCAAGGTTATTAGCCTTGCGCCATGCAACCTTGTTTTTGCTTCACATAAATGATTTGTTGTGGACAACGGATAATACGCTTGTTTCCTCTTTTTAGAGTGATCGGCCGATTGGTGCATGAACGTCGCACCAGCTAAGATGTAGCCAGATAGACTCTCTGAATCGGGATCTGGAAAAGGTCCTGCAGTGGGGAAAGGCCAATTTCGTCGACTTCAATGCAAGGAAAACAGCATACAACATTCACAAAGAAAAGCCGATCATCGGTTCCACTGTGTATCGTGGAATAAACATGCGTAGAACATCGCCAGGTCAGCCTCAGGAAAACGGAGTTATCTTTTTAGAGCCAAGAAATATTTTACTCCAGCCCAACTTCTTCTTCTGTATAAATCTTAAATTAGATCCGCGCTCGAATATTGTTCCTATGTTTGGATCTCTGCTCCTAAACATACCCTCGACCTACTTTGGAGTATACAGAGATGAGCGATCCGCCTGACCGGGGACTCGGCGCTGACGTCGGGACTATAGTCGCTATCACATCGAAGGTGCGTAGCCGACCTCTGTCTGTTACAGATTTTATTGTGGGTACTGTTCTTCGGAGATTCGTGGCATTGTTCCGCACAATCCGGTTTATATGCGCTTCACGAGACAATCCGACAGATCGCATCACTTTGCGTATCATCTCCCTGGAACTAAAAAGAAAACAAAATTTCTAGCAGTAGATAATTGTTTTACACCACTGCATGGTTTAAAGACTTGTGTTGATTTCCAGCTCATAAACTGGCTGGATATTCATAATATTAAAAAGCTTCCTAGCACTGAAAGTGAGTTTTTAAGTATCATATCATATCAGCATAAATATCTGGAGCGTTTCTCTACAGTATCTATTCATTTGAAAGAAGATGCTAAATCTGTGTTGCATTACAAAAAACGAATTTCCCATAGCTTAGTTGATCGACCCAGAATAGAACTCGATAAAATGGTATCTGAGGGTATAATTTCAGCAGTAGAATACCCAACTAATTGGGTTAGTAACATACCAATAGTGGAAAAAGTAAATAATAAATAACGAATCAGTTTGCAATCCAAGTCTCTTAACAAGTACAAAAAAAGAGAACATTTCTAATTCCTACCGCCGAAGACTTATTCTCGAAAATTGCTAATAAACGAACATTTTTATAGTTCTCGATCTTAAAAGCGGATTTTGGCAAATGGAGGTTGATAAAGTTAGCTCCAATTTGACAGCATTTATGACCCATTTTGCTCGGTACAAATTCAATCATGTCCACCTGAAATGTTTCAGAGGCAGATGGTGAAACACATTGGTGACATACCTGGAATAATAATTTATTTTGATTTGCTTTATATAGTCGCTAACGATGAAAAAGAACATGATGAAATATTATTGACCCTCATAAATCGTGCGCGAACACATAACGTAAGATTTAATGCTGAAAAAATACAGTATCGAAGGGAGCAGGTTAGTGTTATGGGTCATCTTATATCTGCCAGTGAAATCAAACCTTGTCACAAACATTGTGAAGCATTCTTAAAATACCTAAACCCCAAAATAAAGAGGATGTTATGAGACTGTAGTACTCTGAAAAGCCCTACCACTTTTTTCCCCACATATACATCCAAATCCCATAATCCTACATCAATATCTAAATCTAATCCAAATCCTAAAAAAATCTAAACTAAATCCAAAAATTCGCAATAGAAGAATTAAATATTCGTTTATCGTTTTGCATTTGCCCCACGGCATAATCTAAATTCAAAATCCAGAAATACATTATCCCAATCTGGTAAAATCCCTCATAAATTAAATAAACCAAACACATGGAAAATCGAACCAGATGTTCAATTTGCCATAAACAAACAAAACCCAAATTCCAATGCATATCCTCATATCCAGAACAGTTTCATGAAAATTCATAAAACTGAATTCTTATCTTAAACAAACATTGAGCGCCACACCCAATGTATAGAAATCGAGAAATCGTTCGTCACAAGATACAAATCTCGATTTGTTTCCATTTAAAAGGAAGATGCATCGCGATCTCGGGGAGGCAGTTGATTAACGTACATGGTCCCTGGCGGAAGTCCTGCAGGAGACGAACAGGACAAAAAGTATCCAGAAAGTATCTAAGTAACATCAAAAGAGCAAGGTCCTTGGAGGTGGTGTTCCTAGGAGAATCGTTTTTAAACAATCAATATAATAAAAGTGGGTTTTTGAAATTAAAAGTAGTTTTTATTATTTGGAATTGTGCGTTCGTTGTAAAACGTTGGCTGCTCCAACACAGGCGAGAAAACTTCTAACCTGGAACCGGTGAGTAGAGTGGTGGCACGCCCACAACACTTTGCAGCTTTCTCGATTTCGAGCATCACCAGAAGGGGCCGGGTTGCACGGCGCAGGGACACTATTCCTGGAACGACGTCCCACGAACGATCGGTCGCTACTCTTCCCTCAGGTTTGAGGAAGCACGGCGGCGACCGCAACGGGTCCCCTCAGGAGCGGTCTGAAGAAACCCCTCATCCTTTTCAGGACAAGAAGACACGCTACCTGGGAGCGAAGCCAATAACAACTACAACAAGACTTCTTGGCCCTTTCAAATATCTTGCAAGATTAATACCCAGCTTATCTCAAATGACAGCCGATCTGAGAAATTTAACAAAGAATGAAACCGTTTTCAGTTGAAATGCAAATCACAAAAGACCATTATCCGCATTACTTAAAATAATTGCATCTGAGCCAGTTTTGCGGACCTATAATCCAAAGGGAGGAATATTAATTCAGACTGATGCGTCTAAAGGTGGTTTGGGCTGTGTATTAGTACAGACATTAGGACAGGCGGTGGCTTACGCATGGCATAGGTTGGCTTCCAATAAACAAAAATGGGCACATATAGAAAAATAATTATTGGCCGTCGTGTTTGCGTGTACCATTTATTGTTATACGGTCGTGATTCCATCGTACACAGTGATCATAAACCTTTAGAAAGTCTAGGTAAGAGGGATATTGATGACGTGACCCCTAGGCTTCAGAGAATATTTATGTTTTTACTTAAATATCCTCTATGAAAATTCTCTACAAACCCGGCAAAGAAATGTGAGTAGCTGATTGTCTTTCCCATGCACAGCTTCCGGAACAACAGGAAAGAGTAAATTTATCTGTGATCATTCGCACTGTCTCTAGAAATGTTTGTTTATCAAAAAAAAAAAGTTTTGTACAAGGAAACTATAGAAAGACAACGCGTTAAAGAACATTTGCCATTACGCAGATAAGGGGTGGCCACAATAGCAACGGCTAAATGAATTGGAAAAAAATTTAACAAATATAAATCCGGACTACATTTTTAAAAATCATAAACTTGTCGTCCCTACGGATTTCAAAAAAAATATTATCAATTGGTTACATGCACCTCATCTAGGCATGTAAAAAACATTAGCAAGAGCACGAAACCTCTATTTTCGGCCAAAATTGACAGAACAAATTAAGGATGTCATTGAAAAATGTACTACTTGTGATAAATTTAAAAGAAATACCACTAAGGAAACCTTAAGGAGAGATGAATCACCCAGGTATCCGTTTAAAAAAAATTGCTATGGACATATATGAATATGCCGGGAAGTATGTCCTATCTGTCATTGATTCTTATTCTGGTTACTTGATTGTAGAACACATAAGTTCCAAAACTACAGAGCACATAGTAGAGCGTTTGAGGGAATTATTTGATCGCCTGGGATATCCAAAAACTATCACGTGTGACAATACCCCATTCGGTTCATTGACATTTGAATCATTCGCGAAGGAATGTAACAGTAGAATTGCCTTCTTAAGTACAAGATACCCACAGAGTAATGGTTTTGCGGTAAAATATGTGGCAGTTGCTAAAAATTTATTTAAGAAATGCTTTGAGGAAGGCAAATTACACGAATACCAATACAAATGACTAGAATATAACACAACCCCAGTCGCATCTGTAGGTTTGATACTAGTACATTTGTTTTAGGTCGAATCGCAACAACAACAAAATAATGAGCATAATCGAAGCGAAATACTTCATGAAGATCGTATGAAAACGTACGAGACTCCTCTAATCAGCCTATCAGCATCACTCCATCCACTGAGGTGACAGTGCCAATACCACACGGAGATTTGGGTGTGGAAAACGCAAGTAAACCAATAACGAATAAAAATTAGTCGTTTATTAATAATTTTTCTACAACGACTGATCCTAGTCTATTGCGTGATGCTGATTGTGCTAACAATGAGCATCACCTCTAGGGGTTAATATTACTGAAAATAAAATAAAAAGCCCATATCGCACAAGAAGTGGCCGCGTAAGAGAAATGGATATTCTCCGACCCCAAAAAGAAGAAATACTACGCCCATAATCTCTTCCACCTCACCATCAACACCAATGCCCAATTTTCATGGTTCGGAACTATCTGGTGGGAAAGGTTGTTGTGTACTATGAGCTGCTACATCCTGGCGATTCTATTACGATCGACAGGACAATTGATTCGTTCGAGTCGTGTATTACGAGAAAAACAGTGGGAATACGAATAAACACGTGACAAAGTTAATCTGCGATATGGCAACCCTTGTCCGAAAGTTCCAAATATTGTAAAAGGTATTTGGAAACACTGAAGTGGAATACTTTATCGCACACGCCGTATTCCCTGGACATTGTTCCTTCTGAGCACTGGGTGTTGCCACAGATGCAGCACTATTTGGTAAATCACCGGTTCACTCCTGTCACAGAAATCGAAAATTGGCCACCTACTAGTATCGCCTCAAAATACGAGATATTTTTTCGTGATAGAATTCCAAATTGTCTGAGGGATGGTAAAAGTTAGTAGCCAACGATGGAAAATACTTTGATTAATCCGTTCATTGATTTTGTTCTGAAATAAATACATTTGTTGACTTCATTAAAACGGACCGAACTAATTTTAACTCTCAATGAAAAATATTGTATGTACGTGTCATAAAGCTCCGTGTTTATAGAACCGTAATAATGCTGATTGTCTTATACGGATGCGAGACATGGGTGCTTACAAAACAACGTTTACAAAGAACAAACTCTGCGTATTCGATAAAAAGGTTTTAAGGAGTATCTTTGGCACTCAATATGATAAAGAAGTAGGACATAGAGGAAACTCCACAACCGTGAATTGGAAGTGCTATACCTCAAACCTACAATAGTGTGAATCATCAGATTGAGGTGGCCGGGTACGTAACGAGATTGGGCAAAGACAGAGTCGTATGTATAATTACATGTTAAGGGGGTATTCTGGTCTAGAAATTTGAAAAAATCATTTTTTTTTTTTCATATTTTCAAAGCTTAACCCTCTAAGAATATGTCTAAGAGGATTTTAGAAAATTCAAATTATTTTCGGGGGTTTGGCTGTTTTGCTGACGCGCCGTCTAAACCAGCTCGGCGGGAACGAATCGAACAAAACACATTAGGGACTTTCTGTCAACCTGCGACCCTGTTTCCTCGTAAAACCTTTATATATATATATTGATATATAATAACCGAAGGTAACCTTTATGTATTTTTAAATTATCTTTTATATTTAGTGTGAGCTTACATCCAGTTGCGAACAGTTGAATTCTAACCTTCAAGCCAAGTGAACGCATGTGCTGTGAGTAAAATAAAATAATTTCAAGTGATTTCAAGTGAATTGATCGAAAATCTTCAGCGAAAAGGATTACGCGTCCGGATCGAAGTAAAAAAAGGCGATTTCACAGTAATAGATTCAATATAATAATAGTAATAGTAATAGATGCTTATGGGAGTCGAAATTGGTCCAGTAGCTTATTCATTCGCTGGGAAACGAGACAATGTCCGGATTGACCGCTCAGAGATACGAGCGTCTAAGGCATCAAAGGAGGCCAGAACTGCTCGGTTGGAAGAGAGAAGCGCGGAATATGCTTATTTCGAAGTCGAGGACTTGACTATGTATGCAGCAGGAATGGCAGATTGAATAAACGTAAGCCTAAAATATCATTTCAGGACTTAGACCGCGAGAAACTTTACGTAAAACTTAAAACGCGTTTTTCTCGAAACTGTCTTTTTTAAAACAATACCCACGATTTTTCAAGTTCTACTGAACCGATTTCAAATTTAGTATATGTCTTCCTTATAGGCTTTTCTATTGCATGAACTATCCTCATCCCCAAGGTTAACTATTATTAAAAAATTCGAAAAACGAAAAAAAAGTGGTACAAAAATAAATTTTTTTTTCAAACAGTCGCCATTTTGTTAAAAAAAATTTTTTTCCAACTTTTTTTAGTTCCAACGATAGAGGCATTTCTGTAAATTAATCGTTGAATCGTGTGTATGGTCGCGTGCCAACTTTTTGAGATCCCCCACTTCATCAGCTGGTAACTTTTTGAATTTTGAATTTTTTACTTTCAATTTTTTTACTGTATTCTTGATATATTAATAAACATCCTATAATAAAATGAATAGTAAAAATATTGATTCCTTTTTTTTACAGCACTTAAAAAATTGCGTTAAATTCGAATGTCTAGACCAGAATACCCCTTTAAGGATAAATCTTGAACATTCATTACTACACACTAAGCTCTGTATTGAAATAAAATACGCTGGCTTTGGTTTATTATAAACACTTGATTTTATTTCAAGGTTATGTTTCGAACACAATTTTCATGGATTATTAAATGTGGGCACGACATAAGCAAAATTCGGTATACGTCACATACGGTGACGTTTCTAACATATATACACACAATATGCAAGCAAATAGTGAATTATACCGAAAGAAAATCGAATAATGAAAAACATCAGGCGTATACCAAGAAATAACATGGTATTACTTACAACTATGCTTGCGCTAATTTGGTGATACTGACTTGTGGCGTTTCTAACAGATACACACACAGTATACAACAAAATATCTTCACTATTCGAACAACACAGAAAGAAAAGTCGAAAAAGCAAAAGCATCAGCCGTATACCAAGCAATAACATAGCAATTCCACATCAGTTGAGTGTACTTGAGTTTAAAAATCGAATTCATACACACGGCACTGGCCTGATGTGTTGAGAATAGGTTCAATTTTTAGTGATTCTAACCCTCATAGTGTTGGTTTGAATCATGCGATCTTCATTATCTTCGCAAGCGCTATACAACCAACGATGAATACTTTTAACATCCGTCTTATTGACGAGTAACGTAAGTAAGTAATTTGGATTCAACGTCCGATTGCTACGCCAGTTGAAAATACTTCTTTATGTTGTCCGTTGAGGACAATGGTTGCGTACAGGCTCCTTGATCTCTCATTCGATCGTGCCGACCGAAGGATTCATCCATTGTTTACACGCACAGTAGATGGTTTTCCAACACAACAGATGCGTGTCTCGCAATAATTTTTTTTACTTTGTTTACGGCGCGCAAAATCTGATTGTGTGTATGCGTGTGATACAATTCTTAGAAACTCGTATTTCCACAAGTGTTCATTTATCGTCAACGATGGCAAAGATATTTTCTATATCTCATTGGTTCGTCACCATGGAATTGTTATCTACTTTGATTGGCACATAATTTCGTTTGTGCCCTCATAGATTTTTTCCAGATGTGGTATCCGGATTCCATGATCCGCCTGTGTATGCATTTAGGGTTTAATACCTTTTTTACAGGTAGTTATTGCATTGGATATGTTGATTAAGATTAATCAACACATGGATGTTTCACATGAAGATGAATCCTGTTAATGGTTGCGGGTGGCTCCAAAAGGGTAAGTGTTAGGGGGTGGCGGGCGTTGCGTGTAACATATTGACGAGAGATCAACATCCATTGAGGAGGTCGGGTCCGAAGGTGGATCAGGGGACGAAGTGTGGAAGGAAAGTGCACAGAACAGAAAACGATGGGGTAGCAGTGTCAGTGATATCATGAACTTTCGGGTTCCTACAGGCCAATAAATACGAGGACGGTTTGATAAGTTGGCGACTTTTTGAATAAAAAAAATTTTTTTTCGGAAAAAAAACGTTTTATTTCTCAACACAGTCTACTTTTAGCTCTATACATTTAGTCCAGCGTTTTACCCATTTTTCTTAAACCTTCCAAATAACGGGTCTCCTCAAGGCTTTCAAAATATGCGTTAGTTTCTGTGATGATCACTTCATTAGACCCAAATCTCTTACCGCCGAACCATTTCTTCAGGTTTGGAAACAGAACTAGATAGAATATGATGGAAGGGGTAACAGTCTGTAGCCCAATTTATGGATTTTGCTTGATTATGTTTAATCAGCACACGAAATTTACTTTTTTCCATATTCGTTAAAATTCTCGAGTTTGTCTACTTCCAATGGCAGTCAAACACAAATTAAATGACGCAACTTGCTCAAACTTTGACAGTAGTCTATTTATAGATGGAAGTTGGCGGAAGCAGTGTTACTTTTAATGTTACTGTGCGGGAAATCTTATTTTATGTTATTTTATTGCCCGTTTGCGTCTCGAATGATTTTGGCCCTCCCTCGATAGCCATTTCTAATTGAAGTTATGCCGGCATACATACCTCTGATTCTTTGCTCTGGCATTTTCTAGGATTTTTTCGATACGAGTTTTCTCCCATTCGCGTTTTTTACGTTTGAAGAGTCTCATTGGCCTTTCTTTCCGAATTGTCGCGCATCTTTCTGCGTTGACTTCATCATATCTTTCTAAGTGTATCACTCTGAGGCGTTTACGTTGTACGATCTTCGCCCTGCACTCATCGTTAAACCAAGGTTTGGACTTAATTGTTTTCTTAAATCCTAATACCTTTTCGGCTGTTTGTTTGATTACGTCTCTGATCCATGCCCATTTAGTGTCTTACTATTGGCTTCCTCTTCCTCATTGCTTCCATTCTCTAGGATGCTAAATCTATTCGGTAGCGCGTCTTGATATTCAGCCCTTTTGCGCATGTCTTTTAGTTTAACAATGTCGAACTTTTTGCTCGTCTCCCGTGACTGCCCATGTGGGTTTGCTGCGAGCCGACTTCTAATTTTGCCCATCACTAGAAGATGATTGGAGTCTCAATCTGCTCCTCTATATGATCTTGCGTCAAGGATATTCGAATGGTGTCTTTTGTCTTTGAGGAAATTGTCTATTTGGGTACCCGTTACACCGTTGGGTGATACCCATGTGGCTTTATGGATTTGCTTGTGCTTGAACATTGTGCTTTTCACTGGCAGATTGTTTGACGCTGCCAATGTAATAATTCGAATTCGATTATCATTTAAAACGTCGTGTGGGCGGAGCCGAGTCGGTGAGGTCATGAGCTTCCGGGTTCCTACAGGCCAGTAAATAATAATAAAAAAAAATAGTTGGTTGGGAGATATCTTCCTTTTCTTTCCTGTCGGAGCGTGTACGTTTATAAATACATAATTGTACCATTCGGTCATTAATAAATTTCACATCTTTTACATGGGGCGTAATCTTCTTGCTTATGATGAAGCCGATTCCGAGGTTATATGAATCGGTACCTCCACACACCAGTGTGAGCCCGTTGGTTTCGATTACTTGATGTTTGAGTCGGACTTCCTGAAGCGCGACGATGTCCATTTTATAGTGTTTCGCGTTTTCTACCACCGTCTGTATCGCGCCTGGTTTATATAACGTTCGAACATTCCACGTCCTGACGCGTATACCCCCCTTTTTCCGTTTTTCCCTACGTCTTCTTTTTGCCGAGTCGGTGTTTTCTGGATGATTTGTTCCCTTAAGGTAGTGCCGGCTAATCACACCTACGCCTACCGGGTTTTTCGTTGGATTGGTTTTTGTATATTGATTATTCATTTTTGTTCCCACAAGTCTTGGGGTTTCAGATAGTCCGCCATATCAGAGCCCCTCTTTGGTATGGTAAGGACTGCTTACTGCTCTGATTCGATCCGGTGTCAGAGAGGCGCCGTTATAATACAGCCGGTATGTCCCTTGGCTACAAACCATCCCATGGGTAGGGTGACGCATAACACCCTGGATTAGGGGTGGTAGATCTTTGTGTGTTACTCCTCGCTAGCCTGCCTGACATGGGTGGCCCTACTAGAAGCATATGCTGCGATCAGCAGTCTGAGTGATTCATTGTATGGAAACTTTTAAGTTCAACACAATCGGGCAAAAAGACAAACAGATTTTGCTGGAATTCGAAACCGAACTCTGCGACCAAGTCAAACACTCAGAATTCAATTGTGTGTGCGACGTTTCATATGAGAATCACATGCTCAGGGATCGTATCATCATTGGTGTTGAATGGAAAAAATGGTCTACTAAAATATGTTGTGGAAAAGTGCAAAACATACGAAGCCGCAAATGCAAGCAAGAATATTCTTGACGATGGTGTGAAGACATTTAATAAAGGCCATACAGAAAAATCTGAATGCTATAGTCAATCGTGTGCCGTATATCGCGCATGTTTTGGAGCATATAGTTACGGGCACATGGAGGAATCTCGTGCAAGGCGTGTTACCTGTAATAAATGCTTCAAAGTCGAGCATTTCTCTAAATTCTGTAAAAGAAAAAGGAAGGGTTTTCTTCATCGCATCGTGACGAGTGATGAGAAATGGATTAATTACAGCAACCCAAAGAAAAGAACGTCATGGGGACTGCCCGATCATGCTTCTACGTAATCGGCTCCGCGGAATATCCACGCTGCGAAGGTTATGCTGCGTATTTGGTGGGACCAGGTCAGTGTTATTTATTATGAGCTGTTGAAACCGAACGAAACCATCACTGAAGAACGGTAGCGACTTCAATTGATGCGATTGAGCCGACCATTGCGCTAAAAATGACCACAATACGAGCAGAGGCACGAAAAAGACATTCTGCAGCATGACAACGCTCGTCCTCAAGTTGCCAAACTAGTTAAGACCTACCTGGAAACGCTCAAATAGGAAGTCCTATCCCACCCACCATATCCCCAGATATTGCGTTGTTCGCTTATTACTGGTTTCGTTCGATGGCACATGGTCTGGTCTGATCAACAATTCCGCTCGTATGAAGATAGCCTCAAAAGATGAACACTTTTACCGTAACGCTATTCGAACTCTGCCAGAAAGATGGGAAAAAGTTGTAGCCAGCGATGGGCAATACTTCGAATGATTTATTTGTAACCATTTTTTCACAATAAAATTGCATTTTCATGAAAAAAAAACAGCGAGAACTTGGTTGCACACCTAAAATATCCATACAAAAATTACCATACATAAATTATATATACACAAATATATCCTCGCTACTATTCTTTTAAAATGTTCCCAAAAATCACCCGGTTGTATGCAGTCACCTTAGTTGATCCCATTAAACCAATTTCGAAGCCGATCTTCTTCCTGCTCTGACCTTACCTTCCATTCTATCGAATGTTATAGGGCTATCATTAGTCATTAAATTCCAGAGGAACTAGAAAAATAGGATCTCTAATATTGCAATGGATAGGGAAATATCCTTTTTACCAATCAATTCGTGTTTCTGGATAGTTTTATATCTGCAAAGTATTCTTGTAGTTCCGCAGGGCTCGATGCTATCACCCGCTTTAATCCTCATTTATATAAATACATTGTTATACATTACTCGCGACCCATTTTTCTTTTTCCGATGACCGAAAGTCAAATCTTTGCTACTTGTTCATACTCATACTCATTATCCAATAGCAGTATATGTTCAACATATTGAAACCAATCCAATTATTATTAGACGATGTTGTTAATCCTTCTCATAAGGTTAATACTACTGTTTCCCAGGTGGCCATATTGTCACTTACTCCAATTTTTCACAATAAACACTTATCCAAAACCCAATTCACTATCTTGACGACACCACGTTGCTACCTCAGACATATTAGTTCAATCCCTCCAATCAATTTTGTCCTCGGGCAGAAGAATGTGCTCAGTTCACTGAATTCTGAAGGAGCTGAATATTCATAAATTTCAAATGAATCTTCACTCACATCACTTTTGTAGAAGAGTTGTTTTTCATT
Organism: Microdon myrmicae; assembly: GCA_963931805.1. Classification (NCBI taxonomy): domain Eukaryota; kingdom Metazoa; phylum Arthropoda; class Insecta; order Diptera; family Syrphidae; genus Microdon; species Microdon myrmicae. The sequence continues at coordinate 67,372,024 of OZ007496.1, read as the reverse complement.
CATTAACCCACCGCCAATATTCTTCTCTCTATTGTTTTCTACTCTTTCAAATTCGTCCTCGAGCAACAAGGTATGCTCACCTCACTGAATCTTGATATCCACAATATGTAGCAGTGGGGATTATCTAATCGAATGGAGCTCAAAACCCGGCATCCACTATAAAAGAAAAACCCTAAAGCGAATCTATTTTAATGAACGGCCCTTTATCGTCAAAGAGAATGAACTTTCAATTCGATGCAATTCGAATTAACTTGATTTTAAACCTGAATATCTGAAGCTGCAACAGATGTTGTGACATGTTTAACGTTTTTAAGACACGCAAGAAGTAGTTCACTTCATCCGATCTGGCCATAATTTACACGGCGTGTATACATAATAAAACGGTGCCAACAATGACCAAGCGATCAAACAGTACGGTGGGTTTATCGTATTGTGTGTTTTTGAGGTGGCACGAAACCTTTAAGCTTTGGTTGTCTTTTAGGATAAAGAAACTCAACTGCAAATATATTCTCACGCACCATATCACAAGCTTAGAAACGCTAATTACTCATAATAAATAATAACTCCCTATTTGAAAACTTTGTAGACACTGCAGGGACGACAACTTCGGGTACGGTATTCGAAAGCTGAAATTTAAGTGACGTATTTGATAATTGTCCCTAAAACATGTGTTTGATAGGATTCAAAATCGTGGGATAAAATTCAAAGTGGATTCAGTCTCAATTCATTCAATCCCAAGATTAGAACATAGAATGCATCCTGCCTATTTTTTTGTCTGTACGTACTATAAGGACCACAGCTCAACGGAACTTAGTGTAATACCCGTCAGTTAGAATATGTGTTGGGTTCACATTAAAAATTAATTTCAGACGGACGGATAAACATAAAGACGTGACCCAAACCACACGACCTGAGGAGCTTTCCTGATCAAGGATTCAAAACTAATTTGTATGCGTCCAATTATTTAATAACTAATCCTCACATTAACGTCGTCTTTCCTTACCCTCTCTTTGTTTTACCTTGAAACAAAAATGCTAGCCTAAGATACCTTCTCTTTAAATGTTCTTCAGAATAGTGATCTGAATAATCCTCATGCCAATGAATAAATATGAAGTGTCTGGAAATATTAAGGATAAGAGGAAGTCTGCAGGTCTGCTGCCGGAAAATTCGCGACACTGCGTTAGTACATTCGAAAAGAAATTAATATTGAAGACTAGACCGTATCCAAAATATTGAATACGTTGAAATAAGTCGCGTGACCCGCGGGGAGGCTCTGGCGCAAGACTAATGACCTTGCCCGGAAAAAACAAATCATTATGGAAAATTTAACAAACCTCAGGACTTGCTAAATAAGGCTAAGGCCGGTTCCCGGTTGTAGTGCCGATGATAATGATGATGAGTCGCGTGACCCACAACGTGTGATAATTAATCTGATGATTCACCGGCGGATGAATATCAAAATTTGGACCGAGTAACTGTGGTTTGGCCATAAGAAGTCTAACTTTTTTGGTGAATGGTACAGTTTTACATTTTTCATTTTCTCTTTATTTAAAAAAAAAAAGATTTTAACAAGTTTTGAGGGTTTTTCAAATCTTTTTTTTTACTAGAATAACAAAAAACATACAACCATGTCACATACTGTAGTCTAGCGGATTGAGGGCTGGGAAATTAGTTTTAGCGTTATTAGATATTTTATTTAATTCCAAAGAAAAATAATTCTAGCAAACTCAGTTCCTCGGGAGAAAAAGACGAAAACGCTATTACCAGAAAACATTTTAAAATACGAAACGAAAATAAAAGCCCAATTGTTTAACCCCAATTATAAGTTTAAATTACTATCGATATTTGTGCTTATGAAAAAAAAACGGATTCTTCCTGGTTTATTTCAACAATCGATTTTTAAAGACTAAGATAACATAAATACACTATTAAGAAAGGATCTAGTCTCTCCCTCATCGGAGCAGACCATGGGAAAGTACCACAAAATTTCGTGTGCCCGTTTAAAAAAATAAAGTGTTTCCCTAAAATGTTAATCTTTAGACCAATGTATATCGACACTTTTTTTCTTTATGTTTTTTCTCTTTTCAGCCACAGGATACATGGATATTTTAGAGTACCAAAATGTCCTTTTCGTGAATACATGTTATAAAAATGTCTACTCAATTTATCTGCATCCGGCGGACAAATACATATATGCAAATATTTTACTTCCAAGTGACAGTAATTGGATTACTGCCACAATATTAAAAATGCATCCACTTTAGGATATTTGAGGAGTTGAAGAGTGATGACTTAAGACTTCGAAAGGTGTCTCAGTCAAATAACTACTTGTTACTTAAAGGCATTAATACCTCTTCGGATGAGTTCTATATATTACAGCCCGTCACCACTGTCACACAGGCCCATAAATCATCTCTACAAATCCAAGTTTTCTTAAAAACCTACATTTGTTCTTGTACCATGAAAACATGTCTTTAATTCTCTTGAAAATCTGTGTACGGTTAATGATTATCGATGTCAGATGTCCCCCAAAAAGTTTCTTTGCTACAAAAGGGCAATCGCTCTCGAAGGAATCAGCTACCTTTTAGAAAGGTCGTCTTTCGACAACAAAATTTAATTACATTACCAGTGATAATAGAGTTTATTTTAGCTGTAGGGCTTCCATATTATAAAAGAGAAATAAAAAAAAATAATTAAATCGGCAACATCATCTTAAGGACTTTCGAAGACATATTCCAAGGACAAAAATTCGATGTCGAAGCTCAACTCCATTAAGTAAATTAATTGCCAGGATAAATACCTTCCTTATGCATAACTTTGATTACCCACACGAAACATTCATTTCTCAAGTAATACATGAAATAATTGGGAACCTCAAGTGGCACAAAAAGGGACACAAGGGCCTACAACAAAAACATGTCAATAAATTTTTTCATCTTTTACCATCCCAAAGGCGGTCGATGTTTCTCACAATTTTCCATTCATTCAGGAGAACCTGTACACCAGATAATCACCCATTCTGTATGGGATATTGATGACCACTCATAATTAAACACTGTAATCACTAAAGGTTATCCTCTTTGGTAATACACTGATATCCTTTATCCTTAGCCAATGAATGATTGCCGAGATTACTAATTGTGGTGGCTAATCGCCCGACCGGACACTGACACACGTTTATTTTGTTTCCGATCCATACTAGCGAAACCACAAAATCGACCGGGATAGGATACCGACGAGCGAAGGAACTGATAATCTTAATTGAGGACTTGCAGACGAGGACGACCGTATATGAGGAGTACCCGCTTTTAACTGACAAGGATTCCGACTGATATTGGAAGTGCCGCCTCCACTAGTGAGTCACTGAAGGAGATATCCTTTCGGCATTACAAGTGTTGAGTGACCTTAGATACGAAGTTTGACGCGTGCGCCTTCAAGTATCAACAAATGCTCCAGAAATAAATGACGTCACGGATATTTTGTTTCCCTCATCATACGGGAAGTGCATTGTAGAGTTGGAGAAGCAATCCAACGAGGTATTGATAGCTTCCGGACAGTGTAGTTGGTGGAGGTTTTAGGGTAAATTTCTCATTGCAACAGGCTATGATAAGAATCTGCTGCTGGGGAAATCGAATATGTAGACTTGAGGGTGACAGGAAATTGACATTGGAATATTTAGAGTTCACGATTGGATTCTGTAGACAATTTTAAAGTCAAAGGGGAAATGATGTGCAGTCTGGTAAACGGATTTTGTAGAGTTATCCGCGAAAGAACGTTTTGTGAGAGAAGCGGTTCAATGAAGTTGAAATTGATGCAGTTCGGTCTTCTATAAGGATATCATATATTTGTTACATTTTTGTGTTTTATTTCTTCTTAACTCTTCGCCCATAATGTTCAATTTTGCTGGCACTGTCAGTAATATGGGTCTTTAATGGCCAGTCGTTGTTTGGATCCAGTAAATGGTGTTCAAAAAATCAGAAAAAATTCTGTAATACTTGTATACTATCCCACTTTATATTCCAAACGTTTATTTAGTCACTTGTAATACACACGATTTTTTATAACGAATTATAAGGAATTCCTTCTGCAAAAATCATGAAAAAAATCAATTTTTATTCAAAAACACATATCTTATTGAATTTTTGATCAAAATGAAAAATCCAACGAGGTTTCGTAGTCAAATGTATGTACTTTTAAGAAAAAAATACTGTATAAGATTCTAAAAGTATAATTATTTTCATTATCATCATGGGCACTACAACCGGGATCCGGTTTTGGCCTTAATTATTAGCAAGTCTCGAGGCTTGTTAAATTTTCCATAATAATTTATTTTTACGGGCAAGGTTATTAGCCTTGCGCCATTCATTTCATTCATTTTTAAACATTTTTTTATTTTCTTTCTATATTCTTAGTTTCTAAATTAAAGGCTAGACAAAAAATGCTTAAATTCTAGCTTAATTATCTTATATAATAACTTACTGGTCCTTCGCAGACAAAAGCTAAACATTACTTAATATTTGTATAATTTGCCTTTCGGCGACAGAACTTTATGGCAATACTTATAATTATTTGAAAGACAAAGAAAAATTTGAAAACTTTGTCAATTTTTTTTGTTTTTTTTTTCTTAAAATTTAACTTACTTAACTTACCTATTTTTTTTTTTTTTTTTTTATTTTAATTTTATGTAAAATCACTTAGTTTAACTTAACTTAAATCTTATACTACCCTAATTCTAGAAAAGCTAAGTCTATGTAAGCCAGCTGATGATAGTGTGATTCTATACCGACTTTGGTATCCAGGTCTTTATATGCCATTCAACCACCAGAACTGTTGACGCTGTCTAATACTATCGTCCCGGTCTCTGTGGGAGATAGCCCTACTGAAGCGCAGCAGCTCTTCTTCGGTGCACGTTACTTCCCGGTCGTAGCACAATCGCCCGTCTACGGATGATCTACTTACATGATAGATCAGCGGAATTCCGGATCTATCCTGTATAAGCCCTTTCATGTCCAAATCAAGGAACGCCTCTGGTGGAACAAAGCCGTTGCGACGCACGTTCTCATAGTACAGGGTATTTGGATAATAAACCCCGAAAATTGGGTCATTGGACGAGCTTATTGCTCTCGCAATATATCTTCTGATTAATTTAATCATAAAATTATCCACCCTATTTATGCAGGCTTCATTATAAAAAGTCTCATTTGAGTAGTACTTTTTGTATTCCGATTCCGGTGTTCGATATAATCTGAGACAGGTTCTCAGACACTTCCTTTCGAACACCCGAATCTTTTCCATCAAATTTGGACCTATGTTAAACCATACTGGACAGCCATATATGAGCATTGGCCTGATTAGCGTCATGTAGCATATGACTTTTACCCTGCTGTCAAGTTGGCTACTGTGAAATAGCCCCCTTGTCATAGCAAACGTTTTTCTAGCCTTGACCAGAGCAGCCTCTACATGTCTGTTGAAATACAGATATTGGTCTAGCCAGATGCCCAGGTATTTAACTAAACTCTTGGTTTCCAGTTTATCTCCATGCGGTCCCACGATAACTAGCTTTCGCCAGTTTTTTCTTGTGTCGTTCGTGGCTTTATATAATGGCGTTCTAAATAGGATGGCTTCACATTTCTGGAAGTTGATCTTAAGTTTTCAGTCATCGCAATAGCGCTGCACGTTGTTGAAGTCTCGCTGTATTAAACTATTTATGATCTCAACTTTCGGAGCTGTTCTGTAAATTATGAGATCGTCTGCGTACGCAATAGCCTGCGGAAGTGCATCTAATAAGTCGCTAATGTAAATGTTAAAAAGAATCGGAGAGAGTACCGCACCCTGTTGCAAGCCATTCTTGATATTATACGTTTTATTAGATTACCACTTTTGACCACGAACCTCCTGTCCTTTGACATATCGTAAAGTACATATAGTAAAGGCTTATGTATGCCATGTCTGACCAGTTTGTAATACAACCCTTCGATCCAGACGGTATCAAAGGCTTTTTCCAAGTCGATCAGACAGGCACCTGTGCATTGGTTCCTACATTTATTCCATTGTATGTCGGAGACCAGTTTAGCTGCGGCATGTGTGGTTTCATGACCCGCCCTAAACGGGCGAGCATTATTCCAAATAACCAAACTGGTTATTTGGAATAATGCTATTGTCGTCTACCCATTTTACCAGAGCTTTGTTAATGATTTTTTCAAATACTTTACTGATGCTTGGGAGTAAACTTATCGAACGCATGTTCATTGGGCTTGTACAGTCTTTGTCCTTTTTGGGATAGTCTGTATGATCGCCGTTTTATTTATTTTGATGATTGAAAATTTTCGAGTAAAGCAAAATAAGACTTTTAGCATTTTCACATTATTTTATTTTATTATTATTATTTTCGCATTATTTAATTGAAAAATTTAACAAACTCATTTAAAAAGATATAAGTAATATATAATTATTATATTTTACTAAAAGTGAACGTTGTAGTAGTTTACAAAGTACAAAGTTAGCCTGTCAAAGAAATTGCGTATAACAAACATGTATTGGGTTGTACCACATGAAAAGTCCAATTTTGTAGCAAATATTTAAAAGTCAAAAGGATCGGGCCGTGCCTATTGACCCAGGCAGGTTGCTTTTCAGCCATTTTGAAATGTATGTAGATATCCTCACAATGTTTGATAGCGTTTATCGTTTCTCCCGGTTGAAGAAATGAAAACTGGATTGGTCCTTTCAATGTCCACAAAACTGTCACCGCAACTTTTTTTGAGTGAAGATCGGGTTTGGGGTTGTGTTTTGGTTTTTTACCTGCATCCAACTACTACCCAGGTCTTTTACGGTTATCATACAGAATACACTTTTCATCACAAGAGACTATCCGGTGCAAAAACGGTTCAGTTGGTTTCTTAATCTAAGCAATGCCCAGATTTCCAGGCGCCGTCGTTTTTGAGACTCGTTCAGTTCATGGAGTATCCACTTATCGAGTTTCTTTACCTTTCCTATGAGAGGAACGTGTCGACTTATTGTCATTGGGGATACTCCCATGCTTTGTACAATCTCCCGCACCGATTTCGTTCGGTCCGCATCCACCGTTGCTCTTAAAACGTCGTCGTCAACTAACGTTTCTGGCTTCTCGCGTGGTTGAACTTCGAGGCTAAAATCTCCCGAATGGAACTTTCCAAACAAACGTCGTAAAGTGTGTTCGTTTACCGTTACATCCTCAAATGCATCATTAAGGTTTTTCTTTGCCAATGACGCATTATGTCCCATTTTAAATTCATAAAGGAAGAGGGTTTGAATTTGAACTGCTGACAGCACATTAAACAATTCCTAGGAAAAAAATATAACTGTACTCGTAACGCACACGTCAAGCACACGTATCACATTATTTTATAAAAAAGAAGATTTAATTTTCTGGCACAGATGTTCACTGGAGAACTTCGTATTTTCCATATCATGTGGTACAACCCAATATTAGTGTGATCCTTTTCACAAACAGCTTCGCCGCACAATCCAGAACAAAATGTTGTTTTAACATTGTCAGAAGAAGGACAAACTGAACAACGTTTACGTTGTGTATTTGGATTAAATTCAACATTATCTTCAACATGTAAAATTTCTCAAATACTCTGTTTTAAATTGTTTCTTAGAGCAGTAAGCCAAAATAGTTCTGCCCTCACTAAACACGTTACACGTTATGATGGTTTTACTAAAGAAAAAAATGAGTTCTTTTAATAACTCTTGTCGATTAATTCGAGGATTTTCGTGTGTAGCAAAAACAGCCTTGTGAGTAGGGCGTTAAAATATACTCACAGCTAGGCCGGCTTGTCGTAAGAGGTGACTAAAGGCCAAGTGGTACGTGGGGTGCCATCCCCCGTCGCCCGGTGAAATACCACCCCATCAAGCTGTATGCTCCGTGAAACATTCGGGAAAATACCCTGGCCTTCTTTCGGAGGTTGGCTGATGGACCGGTTCGAGAAAATAATGGTTTAGATGGTAAGTCGGTCCCAGGATGAGATATGCCCCGGACTGATACCGATATATGTCATGATGGTGCCTTCTGAGATAAAGATTCCGGAGGTAAACTAATTTCCCATTCGGATCTCTCGGGAGGCGGGGGGGGGGGGGGGGGCTATGTCACGGGGAACATCATGCAAATATTTATATTTTGCTAAATAACCGAACTTTAAGAAACTGCTCATCGCGTAATTGACTTCTTTCTCGGAACTATGTCGACCATCGCCTGATAGTGGCATTTTGTAACATCGGGGGCATCGGTTTCACGAATATGACTATAAACGCCGTCCACCAATATTTGCAAACAGCGAAACCTGATATCATGGCGCAAAACTAATAACCTTGCCCGGAAATATAAATTATGGAAAATTTAACAAGCGTCGAGACTTGCTAAATAAGGCCAACACCGGATTCCGGTTATAATGCCAATGATGATGATGAAACCTGATGTCCTTGCCCTAACTGAGACCCAGTTCGATTCGTAAACTGATTCGGCATATCTTCGTAGCTCAGGATACAACTTGCATTCGAGATTCGACTTTAGGGGTAGAGACTGCGTCTTCACGCGGTCCGATACGCCAAAGGATGTAGGCGTTAGAACCCAATAACTTAGACATCATGTGGTTGAAGGTCGTGCTCAGAAAGTCGGTTAAATCTCTCGGTTATCTTTACGGCTCTCCGAATGACGATCGAGTAGCGACATTTTCAAGTGCCGTCCACTGGACACAAATTAACCACCCGGCTTCGGAGATTGTCGTCCTTGGCAGCGTGAACGTACACAACTCCAGTTGGTTCTTTTAACCGATTAGAATAAAACCGAGTGGCCAAGAAACTCCTTGAGTGCCCAACTGGTTCGCGTCCCTTCTGATTAATGGCAAGGGCTGTCAGCAATAACTTCCCATCCTCCTCTTTTACCTTCTTAGTGGCGGACAGCGGGACACTAGTCACAAATTCAAAAGTTAAAGCTAATATGTTCGCGAATTTATTTTTCGCATATTCAAACCTCGATGCCGGTCTTTTGGAACCACCTGTCGGCAGTTCTTGCCACGCTCTTCCGGTCATTTTATGCATGGAAGACATTTCCTACCCACTGGAATGTGGCTCGAGTTCAACCAATCCCAAAGAAAGGCAAAAAGTGTCTCCCACAAATTTACCGGACGATAACATTGCGGTCTATATTGTCTAAGATGATGGAAAAGGTTACCAATTCTGAGTTATTAATTAAGTACTTAAGTGCAACGGGCTTCTGAATGATCCTCAATATGGATTCCGTGGCGTGCGATCCACGAGAGATCTTTTGCCCTTATAACCGGCATATGGACATCTACGATTGAGGGGCATGGTGAGTCAAGGGCGTTCGCATTGGATATCTCCAAGGCTTTTGACCACGTCTGCCACAGAGCATTACTGAGCTAGCTTCATTCATACGGATTTTACCGGCAGCTTCGCTACTAGACGAAGAGCTTCCTCGAAAGTTGATCGATTCGGATTGTTGTATACGGCAAGTTTTCGGATAAGTATCCTGTTGATTCCGAGGCTCCCCAGGGTTCTCTTTTGGGTCCAATCTTGTTTTTGCTCCATATAAATGATTTGTTCAAGTCAACGGATAAGAAAGTGTTGAGTTTTGCGGATAATAGTACAATGGTTTCCTATTTCTCGAGTAATCGGCGGATTAGTCGCATCAACTGAAATGTAGCCAGATCGACTCTCCGAATGGGGATCTGGATGAGGTCCTGCAGTGAGGAGAGCTTCAATGCAACGAAGACACAGTACACAACATTCACGAAGAAAAGTGGATCTTCGGTTCCACAGCTGATGATAAATGGCCAGACCCTCGAATCTGGGTAAAGCATGAAATTGCTCGGCGTCACGGTCTGTGGTGACGTATGGTGGCATAAAAACGTGTTGAACTTCGCTAGGGCCGCCTCAAGAAAACTGAGTTATCTTTTTAGAGCCAAGAAATATTTTACTCCAGCTCAACTTTTTCTTCTGTACAAATCGCAAATTAGACCTGCGCTCGAATATTGCTCTCATGTCTTTCGCAAGGCTAATAACCTTCCCCGGTAAAACAAATTGTTGTGGAAAGTTTAACAAGCATCAAGACTTGCTAAATAAGGCTAAGGCCGTATCCCGGTTGTGGTGCCGATGATGATGATGATGATGTTTGGGGCTCCGCTCCTAAGTACACCCCCAACCTACTTGAGAGCATACAGAGACGAGCGATCCACCTGATCGGTGACACCGCGCTCACGCCGGGACTACAGTCGCTATCACAACGAGTCGTGTAGCTTGCTACTATACTTTTGTCTAACACGAACACATGTAAACTAAACCCATTTGGTTACATGCCCATCTAACAAAAGTTCTGCTTTTATTCGCCTACATACCCTGATAGATGGCGCCCACAGTCTTCACCTTCTCCAAGAATTTTCCTTCACAAAGATATCGCCGTTTATGGTGACGTCCTTCACATGGCAGTGTCCGAAAGCAAGACCAATTTTCAAGTTAAATTTCATAGCAATATTACATAAGTGTCGAAAATATTTTCTTTCCAAATTGTCAGCACTGTGACATTTGTCAAATGTATGTGTCTGAAATTTAACATTACAAACGTTATTAGTTTTTCAGCTACACTTGGTTTTTGCACATCATGGACAGTGCTTTTTTCAATTTTTACAATTTGCGAGTTTTTTGAGCAAAGAACTAGCATTAAATTTTATTATGTAGAAAGGTTTAGGATGTTGTGGAGAACCTGCGGTGACTTTTTCGAAAAGAAAGATTGACAAGTTGTATAAACAGTTCAAAAAAGACCAAAAAGGAGATGAAGACAAAGAGCGGGTCCGACGCCCAGCAACTTCTGCCAATAAAATTCACGTCAGAGAAATCAATAATTGAGTGCTCCAAACCGTCGCTCCAAAATTTACGACCTTGGTGGTGCTGTTGACATTTCAAAATACTGAGTCAACAACATTTCAAAAGAAAATTTGGGAGTCAAATCGCGATTGGTACCAAAACCCCCAATGTCCTTGAAAAAGAGGGTTGCGTTAAAAGGTATGAGGAGTTGATTTTTATTCTGTGTTATTATGGGAGATACGATTTGGGTGTATGCAAACAATCGGAAAACAATCGATCAATCGAGCAAATATTGTACCAAATCTGAGCGATAGTCGAAAAGAGCATCCCAAAGTTGCTCAAAAGCCCACGTGATGTTAACAGTTTACTTTGATTATCGCGGTGTCGTGCACTATGAATTCCTTTCGGCGAGCCAAACTGTTAACAATTGTAAAAGGTTAGTTTTCTTTATTTATTCTAATAATGTTAACAAAAAGTCTTATATTTCTATCAAGAACCCTGACGCTCACCACCGGAAAAAGAGAGAGACCGACTGACCGCCATGCGCTCTTTTTATACTGTATACTCACCAAACAGTGAAGTTAGCGTTCGTTCGGTGCCCGAGAACACAAGTAGACGTCAGCCGCGCCAGAATTGAGGTTACACTGAACAGAATTGTTCTTCACCATTTAAAATGTCGGCTATTAGTGGGAAAGGTGTATTACGCACGGAATATTATTTGTGTGTTATGCGTCGATTGCGTTATGCTATTCGCCAAAAAGGACCGGAATGGTGGCCAGACAAACAGAAATAATAGGCCTTCCCCCTTTGCATGGGTTCTTCGGAAGTTTTCTACCAAAAATTCGACCAATAGCTTTCCACAGCCAACAAATTCATCTGTTTTATATAGAATAATTTTATCTTTTCTTGTGTATCACGGAACTGAAATTCTCTGCCGAAATCCAGATATACAAAGTATTACATTGTACTACTTTTCCTCATGATGGTAATATTTTTATGAAATTTATCATCCGAATGAATATACAATTTAAGACTATATGCTGTCCTATTAACAGCTATTTTTCTTAATTAACTTACTGACTCTTCACAAGCGTTCTAAATTGTACAATGTCTTTTTGTTTGTTTTGCCTTTCGGCGTACCAAAATGGATATACCCCAGATACTCGTATGACAATTTTGCTTATTCAGCTAATCACCCGCCGAAAGCGAGTTATCGCAGAAAAAGGTTTTGTTTGAAAAATCAACTGGTTGCGCGAGCCAAAGCTAGTATTCTATTCCCATATTTAGTTAAGTGCATCAAAAACAGAACCTTAGCTACCAGATAAGAACCAAAAGAGAGTAGTGTCACCCATAAAAAACTCAAACTGAAGTTGACCAATCCCGACATTATACTATAGGTGCCGATGAAACACACCTTACAAGTTTTCCAAATTGTTTATTAGAACAAAGAACCGATCGTATTTATTTTTTCTGTAGCTGTTACCAGGTGCTTTCCTCATTTAAAATTGCTTATATTTATCCGTGTTAAATTAAACGGCTCTCTTAAAAAAAAAAAAATTAAAAAAAAAAATTGAAGTTCGGATAAATGGATAAACCACCCGAACGTCTAATACAGTTTTCCCTTGACATTAGTACCTTCAGGCACTCCAAGCCAATATCCATTGACGCGTATTTCCATATCCGCATTCTCTTCTTGCAAAACGTTATATTTTCATATTTAAGGGTATCACAAAAGTCCTTTCAAATGTGCTCGTTAAAGAAAAGTTGTTGAAATGAGGATGTCCTTGTTGTCGAAATGAAATATTCCACTGATAGTGGTTTTCCATTCACTTTGTTGCACTACTTTCTCTATCAGTTTAATCTCATTATTCATTTCTATTGGTAATGATGAAGACGAAAAGCTCGAATGCTAGTTCTAGAGTTTTCATTTCTTACGCAGTTCCTTGAAAACATCACTCTACTCATATAATAAAAGGCCTTAGTGCATCAGTACAGTCGCTCATTCTTCGGAAAGGCCATTCGTAATTATCTGTTTGTCTCTCCATTGTCCCATAACCCATTCGCTGCCATCTAGATCTACATCAGAAGCCCACTCAGTCCTCTTCATATGTTTTGGAGCGAAATTCATCCTCAAGCACCTACTGTCATAATTTTTTGTTTTTCTTGCTTTAACCAACACTATTGTTTTCTGTAATTAAACTTAGGAGGGAAAGGACATTTCTATTCTATAACTGACTTTCAACAAGGAATTTAATTGAAATTTTGAATATTTCACCCACGTACACATTTACTCGTGGAGTGTACACATTTCGACGCTATTGTTCTCGAGAAGTGCCCGAAACGAGACGAATTTAAAAACTTCAAAGAAGCCACACTTCGCTGGTTGGGTGGACAACATAACAAGAGAAAAATCCCTAACATCTCACACAAGGCGGTTTGCGTGGAGCTGGGTGGCGGGGAAGGCATTCCTTGGTCTAGCTTAATAACGTCAATGTGCAAGGGAAAACATATTTGGAGGGTTGACTTCGTTATCGTCTATTTTGTGCGCAATTTATATGCATCCCCATGGGAATATCAGATTTTCCATTGCGATAATTTCCATGTTAATCTGTTTGTCCTGGTGTCAGTATATGAGAGTAGGACTATTATAGATAACGCCACTAACAATAGTTCGCCTGTGTCCTACGCTCATGCGAAAATACCTTGTGGTTTTTTTTTTTTTCTAGGACGAGGACTTCATTTTATTTTGTGTTGCCAGACATAAATTCATTCCAACGTTTTGTGCACAATATAGTTGCACCCGGGTTTATGGAATTATAGGATAAGCTCGTAATGTGGGTGCTTATGAGCAGAATGTGATTCAGTTTTTGGTCAAGGACAGAGAAACTAGTGCCCAGGCATTGAACATGACAGGATGTGCATTCCAAAGAAAAGGATGCTAATTATAGATTAGGAAGTCAAGTTATATGGTGTATGGCCGCAAACGTGTGGGAGGTCATTTTTAGCTAAACTAAAGCATTTCGTTTTTCGAACGCTTTCTGTCTCTATAAAGAGTGATTTAAAAGCATTTTCACTACAACTATACAAAATATTTTAGGTATATCGACGTCATTGTCGGTTATGTGACTCATACCACGTGCATTGCATTTAAAGTAATCGAGATATTGATGAAGGATATGTTCAGCCTAATGTAAGATAGCACTAGGTAATTACTAAGACTTAAAGACTAATACCAAGGAAGTGGTGCTCGTGAAAGCAGCGAAAGACATCGTTTTAGGACGAAAATTGCAGCTAGTGAAGTAAAAAAAATTCTCTTAACCCTATGCAGCATGCGGTCCACAAATATGACATCATCTCGATAGATAAAAGAAACAACGAAATCGTACAGGGTGGCCTGAAAAGTTTCAGGATAACTCCATGACTATCCCAAAAAACAGTCGCCATCACTTTCCCAGCCGAAAAAAAAAAAACGGTTCTTGCATTTTTGGAGCCGATTCCCCCTTTGCAGTCCACTGTTTTGACTGTATTTTTGTTTCGGGCTTACAATGGTGTATCCAAGTTTCATCGACAGTAATTAAGCGGTGCCAAAACTCAGATTTATTGCACCTAAACTGCGCCAACAGAGCGTTGGAAGTGTTCACACGAACACGTTTTTTTGTCTAACGTGAGCAAACGCGGCAACCAAGGCGCGGACAGCTTTCTCATGCCCAAGTCTTGATTTAATATGTGACAAACGCGTTCTTTGGACATTTCCATAGCCTCTGCTATGTCTCTCACTTTAATTCGGCGGTCGTCTAGCACCATTTGGTGAACTTTAGCGATGTTATCATCAATTGTTGCAGTTTTTGGACGTCCCGAACGTTCATCGTCTCCCAAGCTCTCACGGCCACGTTTAAATTCAGCTGCCCAAAATTTCAATATGGTAAATGATGGTGCAGAGTCCCAATACACAGAGTCCAAGTCATCTTTGATTTGCATCGGCTTATTGTCTTTCAAAAACAAAAATTTAATGACAGCTCGATACTCAATTTTGTCCGTTTTCACAAAATCACTCACAACGACTCACTCAAATGACTATCAAATAAAAACTACGCTTCCAAAATGCCTGAAATTTTTTTGAGTAACTGTCAAAAGATGCACAACTACAAAATTGTTTAGTATTTTTTTAAGTCCCCCGCTTGGTAGAAACCTTGACGTGGTGCGGGCGCTTAAACTACAATGAATCACTCAGGCTATGCTGACGGAAGCATATGCGCCCAATAGGGCCACCCATGTTCAACAGTCTAGCGAATAATAACACACAAAGATCTAACACCCCTAATCCAGGGTGTTACGCGTCGCTGTACCCATTGGACGGTTTGCAGTCAGGGGTATACCGGCTGTATTATAACGGGCCTCTCTGACGCCGGGTCGAATCAGAACAGTAAGCAAACCTTACCACATCAAAACGGAAATCTGATATGTCGGACTATTTGATACCCCAAGGTTCGTGGAAACAAAAATGAATGATCAATACACACAAAACAATCCCATGAAAACCCCGGTAGACGTAAGCGTGATGACCCAAGACTACCATAAGGGAACAAATCATTACGAAAACACCGACTCGGCAAAAAGAAGACGTAGGGAAAAACGGAAAATGTGGAATTTTCGCGTAGGTATGTGGAATGTTCGAACATTATGCACACCAGACGCGATACAGACGGTCGTAGAGAACGCGAAACAATACAAAATGAACGGGATTAAACTGGCATGTGGCGGTACCGATACACATAACCTCGGAACAGGCTTTATCATAAGCAAAAAGATTACCCCCCATGTAAAAGATGTGAAATTTATTAATGACCAAATGTCGGTGTTAAAAATACAGACCCCATGGTACAATTATGTATTTATAAACGTACACGCGCCAACAGAATCTACCGACGAAGAAACGAAGGAAACGTTCTACGATCTCATCATTCGGTGTTAAAATCCTCCTCGGGGACCACAACGCAAAAATTGGAAAGGATGATATATTCCAACCAACTATAGGTAAGGAAAGCCTACACGACATTTCAAACGATAATAGAATCGGAATTACTACCTTCGCAGCGTCAAAAGATCTGGTAACAAAAGCACGATGTTTGACCACAAGCAAATTCATAAAACCACATGGATATCACCCCACGGCATAACGCGTAACCAAATAGACCACATCCTTATAGGCGAAAGACACTTTAGCGGCTTTTTACTGATTGTGGCTTGTGTTCCGCCGAACACTCTCCATAAAAATCAAAACACTTTTTTACTTTGTTTTTCCTTTTTACTTGTGTATTTGACTGGTGAATACTCGCGCCGACACACTCGACCGTTTTCGCGAAAGTTGCGGGTTTTTTCCTGCGGATGTTGTAACTTGACTAATGGAAACCTCACCCGGTTATTCTTCCTTTCTCTTCCGTTCTCTTATCCCTTGATGTCCTCTCTATGCCAAGGGATTTCTCCATTCCAGGAGGTTGCGCCCTCACTTGTCCTACGATTTCGTATTGTTCGTAGGAATTCTGTGGGGATGCACACAAACACACAGACGCGAACGTTGCTGTCCGTGTGGCCAGAGATATGCCGAGGATCGTCAGGATTTTCACACATCAGCGATATCCCTTTGTGTACATTACCTGCGTGTGGTTTATGGCCCTGGTGATTTCCTCGGACGAAGTCATTATCTTCGGCTGCGATATTTACATGGTTTATATTTCATTGTAGGAACAGTGTCGGTTGATTGGTTTATTGTTTAACCTTTGTTCCCACAATAGTCCTTTCGATAAGGAAACCCAAATTGCGGGTGGCTCAAGGGAGGGTCATACATTTGTTTATTCCTTGGCCATACATTTATCGCCTGGGATTTTTCTGGCTGTCGGCATTTGGCGCTGCCGCGCCGGTCACTTCTAGTGATAGGCAAAATTAGGAGTCGGCTCGCAGCAAACCCACATGGGCAGTTATGGGAGACGAGCAAGTAGTTCGACATTGTTAAACTAAAAGACCTGCGCAAAAGGGCTGAATATCAAGACGAACTAACGAATAGATTTAGCATCCTAGAGAATGGGAGTAGTGAGGAAGAGGAAGCCAATAGTGTGGACACTAAATAGTCATCGATCAGAGAGGCAATCCAACAAACAGCCCAAAAGGTATCAGGATTTAAGAAAACAATTACGTCCAAACCTTGGTTTAACAACAAACAAGATGGAAGCAGTACTTTGAAAACCTGCTCAATGTGCGCACCGAACAACCACAAATAAACGCACCGGACGCACATACAGCCGAGGTTCAGATCCCCGAGCCCTCTTTCAACGAAATTGAAATAAACAGACGCAATAAATCGATTGAAAAATAACAAGGCCTTCCGGAGTCGACTGCATGCCGGCAGAGCTTATGAAACATGGCATATAGGCAACCGCTCGAAAGATCCACCAGCTCATCAAAACAATATGGGATAAATAAGTCACTCCCGAAGAATGGAAAACTTCAATAGTTGTCCCCATTTTAAAAAAAGGCGACAGATTTGACAGCGAAAACCACAGGGGAATATCATTGCTCCCAAACACATACAAAATACTAACAAATGTCATACTGGCGAGAATCACACCGTACGCAGAAGAAATACTGGGAGACTACCAGTGCGGATTCCGTAGGAATAAGTCAACAAGCAACCAAATGTTCACAGTAAGGCAACTGCTGGAAAAAAGTGGGAATACGGAGAGACGGTTCCCCAACTCTTCGTAGACTTTAAAAAAGCCTACGACTCAGTACAATATTGTGGTTAAGCTCGGAGTCCCGAAAAAATATGCCACCCTCATTCAAATTTGCATGAAGGAAAATAAATGTCGAGTTATAATAGAAAACCACCCCTCAGAGCCATTTGAAATTCGCGACGGACTAAAACAGGTAGATGATCTCCCACCATGCCTTTTTAACCTTGTGCTCGAGTATGTCATCAGAAAGGTACACGACGACAACGTGGCCGGATCAGCAGTGTACGGAGTCACACAAGTGCTCGCATATGCGGATGACATAGCCGTTCTGGGAAATAATCTAGAAACTGTAAATAAAAACTGTGAACTGATCATGCAAGCGGCAGAAGAGGTGGGCCTAAAAATAAATGAAGACAAAACAAAATATATGATTACGACGAGAGCAGGTGGACCTCAGGAAACACACATAAACGTCGAGGGCAAGATATTTGAAAAAGTTAACGAAAAATAATTAAATATCTGGGTCAAAGGAAATTAACAAAAGACAGGATTCCGGCAACGCTAGTCAGTAAACTGCTGAAATCCAAACTGCTATCACGTAATACACAGCTTCGTGTTTATAGAACCATAATCATGCCGATTGTTCTATCCGGATGCGAAAGATGGGTTCTAACAAAACGATAAGAAAACAGATTGTGCGTATTCGAGAATAAAGTTTTTAGAAGTATCTTTGGTGGTAAATATGACGAAGAGGCAGGAAAGTGGAGGAAACTCCGCAACCACGAATTGGAAGAGCTGTGGGGAACGATGTCATGGCGCCGGCATGGGCGCAGGGTTGTACTTCGTCCTCACAACTCAGGCATTTCGCCGCCAACTCCGAGAGAAGAAATTTGTTCAAGAAAAACAAAACAAAACTAAACTCTGCAACACACCGTCCACAAGAAGCAAGTAAAAGGAAACACTTATTGCTAATGTATTTTATTTTCACGTGGAGATTTACAATTTGTGAGGAGCGGCTTGATGAGGAAATTATTGTTAGTAACAAGTACTTAAACTGAAATTACATTTAAGAACCGTTGATAAACTAGGATGATTTTTGTCTTCACGGGTGAAGTGATTCGTTGCGAATTGTTTGTTTAATTAGATTGCTTCACATCTGACACTCCACCGACACCGTATACCTTTTTGGTTATTAATTGTTCGTTTCGCGGTATGTTTAACTTTAAGGATTGAAAATTCGCGGAACTCTATAACACGCACGACTGGTATCGGAAAAAAGAAACTCGCTAGGGTGTGCATTACGAGCACACCCTACAAGGGATGATGAACCGCTCGACCACTCTGTTTAGTGGTTGGGATAAGACTCAAACGATATCCTCTCCAATAAGGATATCGTTTTTTACCTACCACCAGGGAAACGTAAAGTCTCTCTTGGTGGTATAGGAAACCAGATCTTGTAATACAGTTCATGGTGGTATGTGTGGGATCGTTGAGATCAATGCTATTCACACGTGCAGAGGAACAGCGAAACAGGCAGGCGGCAAGGACAAAAGAAAAGGCGACCAAATGGTTCGCTCTTTAATGAGGGTCATGTTTATACGATGCCTCGTCGCTATTTTCGACGTTAGGAGAAAAAGGTGCTAAAAGCAAATTGGATGTTTATGGCATCTCTGGCTGCAATAGAAACCGGGTTCATGTTTGCATTAGGAAATGCTGGAGAATTTGGTTTCAGCGTCTATTGCGCTAATTATATGCAGCTGCTTGGGTTGTTTGTTGGTAAGACAAACAAAAAAAGGTTGCCAGGCAATGTGTATGAAAAGGTATATGACGCGGCTGGGAAAATAGACGGCGCGATATTTATGGTCCCTGTCATGACGGTTACATTGATTGCAATCCGAATTATTTTGTTTACAGGAATTTGTCTGGTGCCGAATTGGTTCAGAATACCAAATAAGAAAACAAAGAAATCTTATGAAAGATTGTATGCGAAGGGATGCATGAAGGTAAGTTTTCTCTATAGGGATTTTAGGGTTATAACAATTGGGTCTGTCTGATGCGTGAAGCATCTAAGATGCTAATGCGAATTGCATTAGCGAAAGCTGGTGCAGACCCGGGTTATGGTTATGGGGGTTTTTTCAGGAAGGCGAGCCGTGGGATCTGGCGGAACCGCCACAGAACTATACCGCAAACCTACAATAGTGAGAGTAATCAAGTCGCGAAGATTAAGATGGGCCGGACATGTCACGCGAATGGGCAACGATAATGGTACGTAGAATTCTTGACGGAAGACCAACGGACCGACAGGACGTCAGCGACGAACATGGGAGGACAATGTTAGGTTTGACCTTGAGGAGATCAGATCGGATGGTCAAGCGTGGAGGCGGAGATGCACAGGACAGGGAAAGATGGCGGAAACCACAGACCTCGCGTATTGCTGACTTGTCGTACAGGATTTTATTGGGGTAGAACTTCTTATGTTGCGACTCTGGGGTTTGTACATTCCGAGGCAAGAACACAAACATTGCCTCACGAACACTCGAAATTTCTCCATCTAGAATAGGGATATGTTATACCATACCGGGAACCATACACCGATACTGGTCGAATGAAAGCCGCGTATGAAATGAATTTGACCTTGGAGTCCAAAATGCTACTATGGAATAGACTTCTTGTCATACATATGCGTTTTTAGCTGCACAAAGAGCAGCTGCTATATGCTTATCAAGGTATAAATACTGATCAAGTCTGATACCAAGGTATCTAACTACTGTTTTTACTTGTAGAGGAAGATTATTACTATCTACTATAGAGAATGAATGTCGAGTACGAGCTTATTTTGACTTTGATGTCTAAAAAACTGCTACGGAAGAGACTTCTGGTGATAGCATATACGTTTTTAGCTGCAGAAAGGGCAGCTGCTATATGCTTATCAAAGTAAAGATTCTGATTAAGCCAGATACTAAGATATCTAACTACACTTTTAACTTGTAGAGGAAGACTATTACTCCCTACAATGGCACATTTTTTCCAATTCTGTGTTGTATCCCTCGATGCACTGGACAAGCACGTTTCTGTTTTCTGGAAATTGAAATTTAGTTTCCAGTCGTCGCAAAAACGTTTGATTCTATTGATGTCATCTTGCAGAAGTCTGTTGATATAGAGTCTCCAGATCACAATGTCATCGACGTATAGAATGGCATGATTGAGAGAAGCCACTAGATCAGTAATGTAAGTGTTAAACAAAATGGGAGATTCCACTTCCCCTACTGTAAGCCGTTTTTGATGTAAAAGGTCTTTTTAGAGATAATATCTCGGCACTTCACCAAAAATTGTTTACCCATTATCATATTGTAGATAATGTATAACAAATATATGGACATACCTAGATTTGATAACTTTTATGCAAGCCCTTCTAACTATACGGTATCGAATGCCTTTTCAGTCAACCCAACAGGCCCCTGTGCATTATCGCTTCGTCTTGTTCCACTGTATCTCTGAAACAAGTTTTGTCGCGGCATGAACGGCGTCGTGTTTCCTTCTTAGATTTACTTTTGTTGGACGAGCGAATATAATTGCTACATATGGATCTAACTACTCGAAATTGTCTCCGTACAATCAAGCACGATAGTGATCATTACGGACTTGGCGCCGTAATTCATGTTCGAAACTAACACTCTATACTTGACCAGTATGACCAGATGCAGTAATTTAGTTTCCGGAAAGCACACTGGTCACGTGATAAAACGGCGTACTTGTAGCGTACAATTCTAGTTTTTGTTCGATTACATTTGTTTGCTACCAGCTGAACAACGCATTGCCTCTTGTGTCCGAGATAAGGTTACCCCAATCAAGTGCTTGGAGTTGAAATCTCCCACCATAAAGAAAATGTCATTTTCCGAGTCTAACTTGAGACTTCGGAAAAGGCTATCAAGTTCGCTAATAAACTGTGTACTGAAGACCTTCAGGACTATAAACAGAGACCACATATAGACGCCATTGACTTTTCAAAGGAATATCCATAAGGTGGGTTCTAGCACCTGAAACTTGTGTACATGTGTGCTGTACATAACCTTGTGTTGCAGACGATTTTTTATTAGATTGGGGACTCCACCCTCTTGAGTGGAGGTTGGACCTCTCGTCTTATAACTATATAATTTTTGTAGCTCAACTTTTGTCTTTGGTTTAGCATAGTTTCTCTAGCCAAAAGCAGATCTGGGCTTCCAGCGAATTCCTCAGACTATTCCTTCTTTTCATGCGGATTACTGAATTTACATTCACAGTAATAATCTTTAAGGTTTCCTCAGCTGAAGTGAAGATTATGACTAATGTATTGAGTTATCTGGAGCTGAGTCGAGTAGATATTATCTATTCGGGCATCCACATCCTCAACCCAAATGAACCAAATGTTCAATTATTCAATCCACAGAAATCCTAAAATCCAAACATCACAATATATATCCTTATATGCAATGTATGTCCAGTAATCATGTGATAACGAACCAGATGTTAATTCGGTTCGTATACAGGTAATTCCTAAAATGGAAAAACAAATACGCGATAAACATACCAAATGTTCATTTACCATGCACATTCAAGTCCTAAAAAACAAACACCACAATGCATATCTCCATATCCAAACAAACCCATGTTAAACGAACCAAATGTACATTTGGTTCGTATACACAAAATTTCTTTAGCATTGTAGCCAGATGTATATATTCTAAAAATAGATTTCCCATTCCTTTCTCCAGTCTTCTCGCATACGAATCTCAACGAAGAATTGTATAAAAGAGCAATGGATTTTAGATTCGAGGATAAGTCTCGGTTGGCGTCCAAATGGATAAAGACGCCAATAAACTAAACCTATAATGTAATTAATAAAATAAATTTATAACTTAAGTATTTTCTTATTGTATTTATAATTGGGGCCGGCCGATTCCCAACACGCTATTCAATAATCGGTCGTCATCCATCCCGGAGGCCCCGGAAGCACGGTGGCTATCGCAACGAGCCTCCTCAGCAGCGGTCTTGAGACATCTCTCGTCTTTTTAAGGACAATGAGACACGCGCCATGAGAGAAAAGCTACTATAGGTCCACCTGTTCCATCACATTTTTTTCAATTATTTCGATTTTTTTCTCAAACGCAGCAAGCTGTCCTTACATGGATAGTAAAATTGATGTTATGTTTATTTGTGCCTCCGATTTACGCTTTTTAATGATATTTCGTGGTTGTTTATGTCGTAATTTTTAGCAAAAGGAGCTAGAAAAAATATTCTTCTAACGAAGACCTTGAATATTCTCACACACATTTTTAAGTACATTAGTCCGTCGCAGCAAATTTACCGTTACACTACCATTATACACAAGTATGTGGGGAACGAGATCGCGACGCCAGCATGGGCGAGAGTTCTACCTCGTCTCCACCGTCATTAAATGTTCCACCGAAGGAAATCCAAAACACCGTCCACCAACGCAAGAAGAGAAAGTAGATGAAACACACTTGTTAATGTCTGAATGATTTTTATTTTAATGTATTTTAATTAAATGACATTTACTTTTTGACACAGTTTCATAAGCAAGATGAATTTAACGTAGATACGGGTATAGCATGCATATTCATAACATGTCCCAAACACAACACTCAACAAAAATAAAAATAAAGCTGCAATCGCGTCCGATTACAGCACTGAGATCGAGGAACTCACGATACAGGTAAAAATGGATTTACACAGCTCGATACTCGCTTACTCGATTACGCCCGACTTGGCGTAGGAACTCGCGCAGAGACTTTGTGTGTATCCACCGTACCGGCGCGGGTACGGTGGATGGCGGAGCGACCGTCTCGTTCGCTGGATGAAATTCGACTCAACGATATCTTGCTCGTTCAGAGCTCACTCGCTCATCGTGGTCATGGTGGTATGTGTGCCTAGAACAAAAGAAAGACATAAAGTGCATTCCTAGGATACGATTTCGGTAAAGCAAATAAAACCGAAATCGTCGGATGCATGTGCGTAGCAGCTAAACAAAGAGACCACCATGCGATGTAGAAATATGCTAATTAGTTTTAGCTAGATTACTGGGAAATGGTGTTTATGGCATCGCTAGTAAGGGTACGTATTGAATACCTGTTTGCATTGTTTATGCTTGAATTTCAATTGACGCCAAGGGACGCGGAAAGTGTATTTGCTTTGGTTTGCACATTGTGCGAGTCGGGGAATTTTATTGCTGGGAGAAAAACGTCGCCAGCCAATGTATACATAAAGAAATTTATCGTATACATGAATGAAGGTAGGAATAGGCGACGCCATGATAATTATCTCCGGCTGGAATGGTTACATGATATGTGAACCGGGGTTTTTCTTTTCAGGAATTTGTCTGGTACCGAATTGGTTTAGGATACCAGATAAGCAACGAAAGAAATCTTACGGAAAATTGTATGCAAAGGGATGCATGAAAAGGTAAGTTTTCTTTATAGGGATTTTAAGATTATAGATGGTGATCTATATAATGCGTGAAGCATTTGCAGGTACTAATACTGTTGCATCAGCGAACTTAAGAAAGATGGGTAGTAATTATGGGGGTTTTTTCAAGTAAGGGGACCGTAGGGTTCGGCGGAACCGCTACAAGTACACCTCACGATTTACTGGAAGGGGGTTCAGGTCAGCGAGAGCCGAAACCAAATTCAAATGAATCAATAAATGTTAGGTTAGGAGCAAATTTGTGTCCTCATACATAAAGGACACGAATGGGCGATTCTCTCTCTTGTGTAAATTGATTTTGGCTCAGTGACTACTTGGAAATTAGCTCTGTGGCACAAAAACCGTCGTGCGACTCTGTTTGTGTTGGTTTTTCAGTTCGGCTCGTGTAAAAAAAAAAATAAACCATTGTGAAACTAAAAGCTATTATTGCAAAACTGATTTAAAACTAAATTAAATGAAATAGAACTATCATGAAACCAAAAACTTAAGTAAATTCAAAAATAATATATTATTGTGAGACTAAAAGTGAATTAAATGAAATTAAACTACTGTGAAACTAAAACCTCAAATTAAGTAAATTAAATGAAATAGAACTATTGTGAAACTAAAAACATCCTGCACTAAGGCACGGAAATAAAAAGAACAACTGAAAACCAAAATCGCGCAAGGCTAATAACCTTGCCCGGAAAAACAAATTATTATGGACAATTTAACAAGTCTCGGATAGGGACCGGATACCGGTGGAGAGACTTGCTAAATAAGGCCAAGAGCGGATCTCGGTTGTAGTGCCGATGATGACGATGAAAAGCCAAAATAAGAAGAAGAACGAAGGTAACAAAAGAAAGCCCACGAACAACCATCCATACAACACCCAAGTGAGTACGTTTCATATTAATTTATTTTATTATTATTTATGTGCAAAAACATTTGTGCAACAACTCGAAAGTGCGTTCTAACATTGGCTATGTATGACGCCGGCAGGATTAACATAAAAAAAATCTCCACCTTTGAGCTTCGAATCAATCCAACCTTTAACTGGAATGAGCACCCATTCAAAGTCGACCTTTGCAATAAAATATAATACTTAAACAGATTTCTTAAGATGTACACTTTAATACTTTAGCGCATTCAGTTTAGCCTCAATCTACAAGGCATATATTCCTCTAAAACATATATTCCTCTAAAATTGAATTTCCATATTTGGTGAGAGCCATTAAAAACAAAATTATAATGCATACAATGTAATATCGAATAATGGAACTGGTACGAGGTTCAGGTGCAATACATTATATTTCTTCATTAAGTAACAAACCCTGGATGCCGCTGTTATATCACCAAAAACATTGATCAAGTAAAGTCAGTGATTGCATCCAGTACATGGTCGATACGATTTATACTCGAGCATGGAATCTCATAGGAGAGCTAGGCGTCACACATTCAATTCTACCATTAGAACGCAGACGGAATTGTAAAGTAGTTCAGAGACAACGAATCTATGACTTCCCTTCTTATACAGATAAATGTCCTCTCCAAGTAAGCACCTTTGGCAACCATCAGAGACCATCACATACACACAGAAATAGAATCGTTCTTCAGCCGAACTACTCGAGTATGAGACGCTCTTCCAGTTCAAGTGTTCTCTCGAAGCTACATTCTGGAAACCCCCACGACTAATTTGCATTAATGCCTAGTAGATGTTCACCCTCTAATGGTTTTTCCATATTAATATACATGAACAGTATTCAAAAATCACCTCTGTGCCTGCGTATTATAGAATCATAATAATATTATGCAATATTTAAATGTTGTACTCAAGGAACACTTATATATAGACAACAATTAAAAATTACCAATTAGTTTACTAACAGTCTGTTGATATAGATCCCAACGGCTTTTTGAAAATGATTGTGAATGCATATATTAAAAATACCTCAAATGAAAAAGGTTCTTGAAATTGATTTTGTTTAAAATTCCTGAATGAATTCCGAAAATATCCCTTGACCAGTGAACAAGTTACGAAATCTCGTTTCGTGTATAACATCTATTAAACAGTAGACTAAACACCTTTACGGCAAAATTGTAAAGTAGTTCAGAAACATCGAATCTATTTTAACGAAACCCTCAAAAGTTTATAGGGTTCGGACTTACGAAGCTCTTCGAAAAATAGGAGTTTTCACTGTAGTCATGTTTTCGGAGTTCAAGTTTAAAGCTGCCGTTTATTATATTTAAAACAGATACCATACCAATGTCCTAATTGAATCAAAGTATACAACATAGAAGAATAAAGTGAACTAATAAAACGTGTGATTCGAACCGACGCTATAGTGGTTGGAATCACTAAAGGATAGAACCAAAGCTAGTCGCAGCAGGCCACTGACGGATGTACGAATTCGATTTCTAAATTGAAGTACACTCAACTGATATGGAAATGCTATGGTATATGGATTTATCGTATTTGATTGTTCAACTTGTCCTTTGGTTGGTGTTGTTCTTCTCTATTAGTCCTGTGTCCGAAAATGTCATACAGTTCTTCAACACAAACTGACGGGCATTTAAATCCGAAATATAAACTGAGCTTTAGTAGCGAATAAATTCCTAAACCATTTAGTGAATTAATTGAATCCAAAAATGTTTAGTCAAGCGGCATTAGGTAGCAAGTTAGTAGTGTTACCATAATATTATAATATCATTCAATTAGAATATTAATATACAGGAATATATAAGTTAACCGAAAAATAAGTTCCTAAAAAAATGAATTCTATATTGTATCCAACAAGCGTTGAATACACGCGGTCAGGAACACGATGGTGTCTCCTGGCCAAAGAGATTTGTGTGTCAGACAAGCGCTGAACACACGCGTTTGGAACACGATGGTGACTCCTGGCGGGGTTGAGTTGAGGACACGGTGCTCCTTTAGTGGGCAGCGACGTTGCTTCCGTGGCTGGAAGCAAATGCTAAGTTTGTTGTCTATGGAAAAAAGATTACCTTTTTCGAATGAATGTCGCAGTCCAATGAATCCTCGATTATTCGGTGGTAATCCCAAAACTCTTCTTCCAGAAAATACAGACAATTCGATATTAGATTTACTGTTGTGAAATATTAAGTTTATTTCAAATTATTATTTTGATTTGTACAGATTAGAGGATGTGTGTTTGCCAAAACAGCTAACGAAAAAGAGAAAGTAAACAACATAAAAAATGGTTGTCAAGTGACAACCAACAGAATTCATAAATGTCAGCTGATTGCTGACATTGTTAATGGTGATGCCACATATTGTTAAAGGTGATGCCACAAATTTAAATATTGCGAATTCGCCGGTTGTTTCGAATGCGAATCCGCAACATATATTAACAGAAACTCCTTGGGCGAGTATTGTGGTAGCCTAATGCTCAAGTAGTATATAATAAAAGCCAAATGCGTTTTTAGTTTCTATTCAAAAGTAAACGCTAAAGGAAATGTAGTTGTTACACTTCGCTTTACACCCCCTCTCAAACAATTAATATACAATCATCCTTGCATCCAATAATCATCAAACAATCCTCAAAGTATTTCGCATACAATGCAATACACGCCTTTCCCACAAGCAATTAAAACTGTCAAACAATCTAACAATCATTTTGCATACAATGCAATACACGCCTTTCCCACAGGCAATTGAAATTCGCATATGATCATTCATCCATTCGGAATCAAAGCCTTTTCCACGGGCAATTAATTCATATCGCATACGTTGCGATAATTATCCATTCATGCCCACCTTCCAAAGCCAAAGCAATTATCATATATCAATCAAACACTTGACCCACTCCCCAAGTCCACTGCATTCTGCTTCATATTTCAAAAATCAAGCAAGCACCTGTCCGCGGATCTACACGGTCACATATTTCAAACACATATTTTTGTTTCGGGAAACAAGTGTGATACAAGATATATGACACGAGCGGTATTGTCAAAGGCCACCGACTACGAAGTAATTGAGCGTCGGAAAAGTGCTGAGTTCGACGAAGTAGCGAACACAGCAGTGAGGCAAAATTAATCGTACGATTTGCACACACGGGTAATGCCCTATAATTGGTTCTTCGTATGAAACCAATTAAGTAATTGCTCAATTCATTGCCGTTGCATTTTTAGCAGGGCAAATTAAACAATTATTGAATATTGCGAATGGCCTATGACAGACAAATAACCTCAGAATAGGTTATACGATCTAGGTGAGGAAAATGCATCATCTGCACTTCCTCACCAATAATTTGGTATAAAAAAGTTGATGCAAATGAGTTTCTTGGCAGTGTAGTGTAATAAACAAGAAGACTGCGGCCCTTTTCATTTGTACAGCGGGTCTTATTGCTTTTTTTGTAAAATTAATAGTATTAACTAAACAAGGGATGGTTATTCCCAATTGAATAAAGTTAAAGTTACCTAGAGGGAAGAAGTCTGCCAAAGGATCAACGCAACACAAACAGGTGAATATAACAAATTAATAACCTCGGAGGAGTATCCTCCGAAAGATAACATAAAATAATAAATGTTAATACCTGGGGTTACGCTCAGGTGTTACATAGTTAAGATGATAATAATTTCATAATATTATTGCAATTTATTTAGTTAATAATTAGTAATAAATAAATATAATCAAAGAAAAAATACTGCAATCACATTTGAATTTCGAATATTATACGAGTTCGGAGTAAGACTTATATATGTGGCGTTTCTAGCAGATGCACACGGACAATAGTGAAGAACAACATCACCAAAAGCACATCCATTAAAGCCGTATACCATAGCAATAATATAGCATTTCCACATAAGTCGAATGTACTTGAGTTTAGAAATCGAATTTGAACAGGCGGCAGTGGCCTGATGCGTTGAGCTTTGGTTCTATGTTTTAGTGATTCTAACCACGATAGCGTAAGTTCAAATCACAAGCTCTTCACTATCGTCGCAAACGCTATATATATATCTCGAATTCCGAATAGTACAATAACGTGGTACCACCTCGAAATTTGTAATGAATTGCGTGCGGTTTGTGCCACTGTCTCATCTCTAATGTGTATAATGTGTGCTTAACTCAAACCCCATTCTAAACATATATCGAATTAGGAATACAGTTATTTACTGCGGAATTAAAAAGCACCGCGGGCATCACTTTCAGAAATGGAGTAATATGGAGGATTATTTCAAAAGCTCTTTTTTACGAAGTTATAAAATGTTAAACGTATTGATTATTGAACTATTTCTGAGGAAAAAAGTCATATATTCAAATTAAAGTATGTTAAACGATATAAACGTTATGCACTAGAGCCAAAACCGGGGAACAAACATATGCAAATATATTGAAGTTCATGAAGACCTAGCCCGAACTAAGTGAACTCGGAAATAACGTGAATAATCTTCGAAAGACAGCAAAAGGGGAATTCCTGTGTGGAAATCCTGACAGCGATCGCTATAGAGTTCCGTGCACTGAATGCGAACCCCAAGGACGCGGTAAACAGCTTAAGGCGGAAACCAGATGTTGGCACTATCGGCCTACCAAGAGAAAAGGCTAGCATGTTGCTGGCTACCGGTTTCCTACGGATCGGATGGGTGAGATGCAGACAACGAGAACACATCACACCACAGGATGTTTCAGATGCTGGCAATACGGACATGTGGCGAAATCCTGCAAAGCCGAAGAGGGTCGTTCGGAAAAATATTTAAAATGCGGTGGAAGAGGCATCAAAGCGATGGGCAGTAAAGCACAGCCCAAATGCATGTTCTGCGAATCAGGGTGCGAAGCGAATAATTGCAGCTCTCCTGGAACAGTTCACTTATGAGACATTGGGGCTCTCTGAATGGCAGTACGGATTCCGGAAAAGTAAATCAACCGGTAAGGCACTATCTGTGGTGTGCGTCATCGCTCGCAATGCGATAGCTGGAGCGCGATGTCTAGGAAGGACGAAAAAATATTGCCCTGTGGTAACACTAGACGTTAAAAATGCATTTAACTCGGTGAACTGGTGTAGTGATCCTAAATCACTACTCTCACCCAATTCCTAATAAGCCCCAACCTAATTAGATTTCCCCAAAGAATGCGTTATAGTACGAACCTTATGTTCATACTCTGCGTTGAACAATCCCCTGGAATGATAACATCATGAAATGCGTATCTTCAAATGCACTTCATGGTTGTGCCTTCCGGAGAGTTGCTCAACCAAAATCCCAAACATGTTCCCCAAATGAATCATATGCGCGACAAATTAAACCAAAAATCCGTTTGTCGCACATTGATCCAATTCCCATTAACCCTTACTTCATGAAATGCCTAATTCCAAATGCATTTCATGATTTTATCTTCCGGGAATTTGTTCAAACAAATTCCCTTTCAGTTTATAGAATCCCATTCCAATTAAAGCACACACGAAACCTTGTTTGTGCTTCTTGGAATTTGTATGTACAATTTTGAAGCAAATCTCTATAGATGCAGGGTATAAAAGGGCGGCACATTTTGGATTCGAGATCACTCAAGCTAAATAAGTTTATCAGTGCCAGGAATCTACTACCTGATTTCCAATTTGCTTTTGATACAACCTGGATCGAAGGTCTCGCTTTCAAATTACTGAATACTGGCCTCAGTAGAACGCTGTGTAGTATCGTCTACCAGTTCGTTCTAAACAGAACCTTCCAAGTTCGAGTGAATGGAAAGCTTTCCCGAACCTTCAATGCCGCTGCAGGCATACCACGGGACTCCATTCTAGGCCTAATCTTATTTAATATCTACACCTCAGATATTCCTCGCCCTGTAGACGGGAGAGTAAACCAGATATGCTATGCGGATGACATCCTAGTGTACACGTCATCTAAAAGCCCAAAACCCGCAACAAACCTACTCTACCGTCATCTAGGCGAACTGTATCAGTACTACAGTCGATGGAAAATTCGACTTAACCCATCCAAAGCAGTAGCTATAATTCTGAATAGAAAACACTCCCAACCTACTTCTCGATATTCACAGAATATCCGAATACAAATAGGAAGTACTACGATTAGACCACAGGACAGGATGAAGTATCTTGAGGTCATCTATACCCCAAAAATGAATCTCATCAAAATGTGACCCACATTCTTCAAAGGGGCCTCGGTCGGACTAAGCACCTGCACAACATCTTGAAGTGAAGCAACAAAGTTGACACCAAAGTTAAGCTTCTCTGCTATAAGCAGCTAACCCGATCCGGAATATCATACGCCTTTCCCATATGGTCCTGCATATCTTCGGCCCAAATGGAAAGACTGCGAGTTTTCGAAAGAAAACTCCCCAGAAGATGCACCAACCACTCTAGAAAGCCTGACGGCTGCCATTATCCGAACTCTCACCTATACGAAGGTGCCTCCATTATCCCTGTAGTGTGTGATATTTTAGGAGGCGGCGTAGTAACTGTGCCTTGCCTCTTTTTAGGAAATTCCCCAATACTCGGCTGCGGAACGTTTCGATATAGTTGGTGCGTCGGATCGATTTTCATCAGTTGACATCACTGGCACTGGGTGGATCAATTATACAAAGACATCACTGCAAGAGTCGGTGCGTCGGATCAGTTTTCATCAGTTGGCGTCACTAGCACTGGGTGGATCAGTTACACAAACACGTCACTGCAGGAGTTGGTGAAATCCCGAAGCCAAATTAGCCCAAGAGGCTATAGTCGGATATCGAGGGCAATGCAATTTCAAGCGGTAGGGAAGGCTGGGCCGAAAGTCAAACAGCGCAAAAGACGAAAGGACAATCCTTTTACTAATCAGTGTTTATTTTATTTTTCTACAATTGGGTTACATTGCGCGCGGCCAGGGGTTTGGCCTCTGAAGAACTACTAAATCGATTTATATTTTGTTGGCCATAGATTCGGCCTCGGAACTTTAACTGATGTTTGGTTGATCAGAGGTTCGGCCTCTGAAGCTTGACTGATGGTGAAATTGAAATTCACTCCCCTTTTATAGAATTTTTAGTTGAGAATTGTCAACTATTTTAGGGTCAAAATTCCCAGAAACACACATAAGAGTTTGTGTTTCAATTTGAGTTGTGTTCTGGGAATTTGTTAGAGGCTTTAGTTGGATGGGTTCTAGGAAGGGGAATCATGAAATGTGTTTTGAATTTAGCATTTCATGATTTTTTAGGAATTGAGTCAATGTATGATGAATTAACTTTTGGTTAAATTCGTTGTACATGTGACTCAATATGGGATTTGAAATGGAGCAATGGAAAGTTTGGGATTTGGGTTTTTTATGTGGAATTGAATCAATGAGCGATAAATTAACTTTGGGTTAATTTATCGCCCATATGATTCAATATGAAATTAGGAAATTTAGGAATTGATACTATTGGGGATTTGGATAGGGGTATCGATTTAGGATCGCTACATCCCTCCCCCCTTTAGAAAAGAAAATTAATCTAGAAGAGATTAATTTTCTAGAATGGGTGGAAAGCAAAGGGTGGTGGCATTTCAATTTCGCGATAGTTTACATTTGTTTTAATTTAGTTTAACATTTTTTGCGTTATTTGGTTGTATTTATCAACATGGTTTAGGTATATTTTAAGAATGGGCACATGTGTTATAAAGGTAAGTAGATGGATTTTAAATTAGTAAAGGTTTTGGTTTAATTTGTGTTTTACAATGTTGTTTTTTTTTACATAGGCTTAAGGGTATAAGATGTTGATATTTATAATTTTTTGATTTGGGCGTAACGCTAGATTAATAATTTAATAGGTAAATGTGTATTTATTTTTAATAAGGTCTTATTCTAGTGGTGGATATAGAGCATATTTTATAATGGTAAAGGATATTATTTATCTGATATGAACCTTTTGTGTTTTATTATTTTTTTTGTGAGTTTAAAAGTAGGTACATATAATTGTAAGGTTTGTTAATGTTAAATAGTTAAGATTAATAATTAGTGTTAATATAAAAGTTGGTAACAATAATGGGCTAAATTATTTTGGATTTGCCAATAATTTTGTTCAGATACTTTCTTCTTTTTACAATTTAGTTCATAAACTGTCTTCCTCATTGAGGGTTAATGTTTGTTTTGTTTGTTCTTTGGTTTTTTCTTAACATTCATACTTTTCGTATTTTTAAGTTAGATTTTAATTAGGGTTTACATATATTTTGGAAATAATTACAATTTTGTTTCTTATTTATGAATTGTCTTCCTCATTGAGGGTTAATATGTCTTTTGTTTTGTTTATATGTTACATTTGTTTTAATATTCTTTTGTATAATATTTATTAGTTTTTATATATTTTTTGACAATTTTTATGTCGTCTGTTATTTCTGTCCATATTGTGTATTTAGGAATGTTTTTAAGTGATGGGCTGTGATACACCTTGGGGATAGCATACGTCTAGGGTTAGTAGTGGGAGGGAATTTGGAACTAGGGTGAAGAATCAGAACTAATTGGTCTTGGAATATGGTTTCAGTTTCCTATTGTTTATCTTTACTGATTTTTGGCCAATTTTGATTGTCGTGTTGTTCGACCCAGTTACTCCTGTAATGAGGAAAGGGCCCTTCCAGATGGGTGTTTCTTTGCCCTTGTGGGTTTTGTGCCTTACCAATACCATCTTTCCCACTTGAAACAATCGCGGTTTTGTTTCAATTCCGTGGCATGCGGTTGCCTTTGAAGAACGGCATTCTTCGCATTGCTTTCTATATTTCCGAATGTCGGAGAGCATGGACGGCCACCAGTATCTTTGTCGTATTTTGTTGTACGACTTGGTGATGCTCAGATGTTCGCCGGAGGGGGAATTATGATAAACCCTGAGTATTTCCGCGATCTCATTGAGGTTTATTATTTTTTCAGGCGTTGTAGGCATTTGCAATAAATTATTATTTTGAGAGGAGTTAGGGAATGGGTTTTTTGGATTAGCTGGCGGAGTATCAGTTATTTGGTTTGTACCCTTGATATTACCACTTAGCCCCTTGGGGTTTCTTTTTAACCTGAGGATTTTGCGCTTACCTTGGGCTTGCTCCTGTTTTCCTTTGGCGTATTTGTTTTCAGGTGCCTTTTTCTCGAGGTGTGAGAATTTTATTGGCACGCTAAATACGGTAGGGTTTCTTTTCGTGCGAGGAAAAGTGACGCGTTGTTTGGGGCCCTCCACGTTGCAATTCCTTGACAGGAAGTCATTTCCCAGTAGACCGTCTTCTGGAAGATCGGGCATATTGCACACTACTTGGAATGTGCATGGGAGTTTGGGCTTACCTTTTAATTGGAAGTTGACCTTGCAGGTTCCCAAGGTCCTAATGCTTCCAAATGGCGTCTCTAAGGTGCAGGCTTCTTGCCGGTTTATTTTGCAGTCTGTTTTGCTAAGGCAATTTTGGCTGATCAGACTGATTTCAGCGCCGGTGTCCACTACTAGCGTTGTGTTCTTGTTAACACCTACATCTATAGGTAGTTGGACAGTTGGGGCGCTGGTTAACGGCGCGCGTGGGGTCCTGATGTGGTAGCTCCTTTTTGCCACCGAGGATTTTGACCTTCTTTGTTTGGAAGTAGAGGATTTCTCTGCAGGTTGATATTGAACTTGCGACTCCCATTTCAGCTTTTGCTGACAGGACCCCAGATTGTGACCTTGTTGGCCACAGAAGTCGCAAGTCTGCCTTACGTGCAGAACTCTTTTTACTTCCCTTAATTGCCGGCAATCACGGATATCGTGATTTAATTGCTGGCAGTGTGTGCAAAAGGGTGTGTTCTTCCTTTTCACACAATCCTCATAGGCATGCCCCCTTTTGTTGCAGTAGCTGCAGGTTATCCTGCTGAGAGAGTTTGCATGTGTCAGGGGTATGCGGAGGGGGTCTGCTTCCATTATTCCTTTGGTTTCCCGGTATGGTTGGTCAGCTGGCGGCATTTGCGTCTCTAAGTGTGGAATCCCCTGTGCTATTAGTTGTATGTGTGGTATTGTTTCCACATCTGGGGTATTGGACATTATTTGTGCCATAGACTGATCCATTTGGGTATCTAAAATCGGTTTATAGGAAATTGGAGGTGCTATTGATGAATAAGATGGAGGAGAATTAAGTGGAACCTGCGCACAGATTAACGGCGGCTGAGGTTGTTGGATTTGTTCCAACTCCAATGTTTTTTCCATTAACGTTTCCATCGGTGCGTCGCCCATTAATATTAAAAATTGCCGATTGTACGGATTTATCAATCCCTTCATGTAGATGCTTTTAGCGAAGTCATCTAGTTGTGTTTTTACTGCCTCGGACAGTATGGGACCGTATTTTAGCTCCGCGGCTTTTTTGCATTCCATTAATAATTTTTTCAGTCGTAGTTGGAAGAGAATAATAGCTTCTGCTGGGTTTTGTCGAATGGCTAAAAGTTTATTTACCAGATCCTGATAGTTTTCTGTTGGTAAATAAACTTTTCTTAACAAATCCTCGGCTTCCTGAAAGGTTGCGAACGGAGTGGACGCGAAGAGGGTAGAAGCTTCTCCCCTCAGTCTAGTGGGGAATATTTGTAGAAAAGCCTCGTGTTCTTCGGTCCTGAGGCAGTTTAAGACCCTCTTGCAGCAATCCAGGAATGTCTCCAGCTCTGTACCTATATGCGGATTTAATTCCCCGGAGAAGATGGGGATTAGCTGTGCTGACAGCTTCGCAACCTTTGTATAATCAATAGCCATTGTTTCAAAGGTTACGAGATCCGTTTGGTGCTGAGGAGCTGAAATTTCTGGTAGGTTTGGGCTAAGGTCGCGAGTTTTTATCGGAGGGGTTATTTCGATGATAGTTCCACTACGGAGTTTCTTAGGTGAAGGGGGCAAAAGGTCGTGGGGCGTAGTAGTGTTTGGGGTGCTTCCTAATTCCATAGATCAAGAGGAAGTAAAACGGTAGTGTGTGTAAGGGTCAGGTATATCGGTGGTAAAGGGTGCTGTAAAAACTAGAAATGGTGGGAATAATAGTAGTATAATCGTGTAAGGAAAAAGGGGGAGGTTGGGTGTATTTGGATTTCAGTGGTTTGCTATCCCAAACGTGTTTTTGGTTTTTTGTATATATAAAAAAAATTTAAATCCTTCCCTAGGGCTTAGTTGCTACACAATACAGACAAGATTGAGACGGGCTGTTTTTGAAATAGCAGCAAGATTATAATTGATTTTGTAGCAATTTGTTGTTTTCTGTACGTAAGGATTATTTTTGTGTTTAACTTAGAGTAGAGCAGATTTTGGGTAGGTTGGGGTCAATAGGCATAAAAATGTGTATTGTAATAAATGAAAAATGTAAGCTATACTTAATAAAAGTAAATTAAAAAGGAAAATGAACGACCACTTAGCTGTTTTCTGTTGTTCTGCTGCTGTTGTTGGAAAGGCTATTCTGTTGTTTGTTGTTTTTTTTGTGTGTGGGAGTTTCCTTTTTGTTGGTTTATGAATCGTACTTCCAGGGCCAGACTCAGCCTCGGATGGAAGGGGAAGGGTGTCTTGCCCAGTACGTTCGTTCAAGATTATTGTTTTTTTTTTTGTTTATTTTTCTGGATTTTCTCGTTTATTGTATATATATATATGTTTTATATGTAATTTTTCTTAATGAATTAAAATCATTAAAGCGAACGTTCGTTTTGTCGCTAGTTTTTTTTTTTTTTTCTTTTTCCTCCTTCTGGAATGCTGAATCTAACTTTCTCCTTGTTAGCTAATATATGAATCCTGCTGCTATTATATCGTTGTTTTGGAAGTACTCTTGAGACATTCGATGGCGAATTATGTTTGTACGATATTTTAGGTAGTAAATATAACTACTGCTGAATTAAGGAGTCGACGCTATTTGTCTTACGGTTTTTTAAAGCGATGATTGATTTGATGTCCTTAAGTGCTGAGAAAATATTCTTTGCCGCAATATCTGTGCTGCTGATGTCAGGTGAAAATCCTTGTATGACAGTAGATTGGTTATGCTTATTTATCCATGGTTTTTCTTGTGGTGTTTTTTGTAGGTTTGTAGGATTTAGGGTTTAGTAGCTCTTATTAGAACCGTCCGTTCTATGGCTTTACCTAAATCCTACCGGCTGCGCCAGTTGTTGTGTGTGATATTTTAGGAGGCGGCGTAGTAACTGTGCCTTGCCTCTTTTTAGGAAATTCCCCAATACTCGGCTGCGGAACGTTTCGATATAGTTGGTGCGTCGGATCGATTTTCATCAGTTGACATCACTGGCACTGGGTGGATCAATTATACAAAGACATCACTGCAAGAGTCGGTGCGTCGGATCAGTTTTCATCAGTTGGCGTCACTAGCACTGGGTGGATCGGTTACACAAACACGTCACTGCAGGAGTTGGTGAAATCCCGAAGCCAAATTAGCCCAAGAGGCTATAGTCGGATATCGAGGGCAATGCAATTTCAAGCGGTAGGGAAGGCTGGGCCGAAAGTTAAACAGCGCAAAAGACGAAAGGACAATCCTTTTACTAATCAGTGTTTATTTTATTTTTCTACAATTGGGTTACATTGCGCGCGGCCAGGGGTTTGGCCTCTGAAGAACTACTAAATCGATTTATATTTTGTTGGCCATAGATTCGGCCTCGGAACTTTAACTGATGTTTGGTTGATCAGAGGTTCGGCCTCTGAAGCTTGACTGATGGTGAAATTGAAATTCACTCCCCTTTTATAGAATTTTTAGTTGAGAATTGTCAACTATTTTAGGGTCAAAATTCCCAGAAACACACATAAGAGTTTGTGTTTCAATTTGAGTTGTGTTCTGGGAATTTGTTAGAGGCTTTAGTTGGATGGGTTCTAGGAAGGGGAATCATGAAATGTGTTTTGAATTTAGCATTTCATGATTTTTTAGGAATTGAGTCAATGTATGATGAATTAACTTTTGGTTAAATTCGTTGTACATGTGACTCAATATGGGATTTGAAATGGAGCAATGGAAAGTTTGGGATTTGGGTTTTTTATGTGGAATTGAATCAATGAGCGATAAATTAACTTTGGGTTAATTTATCGCCCATATGATTCAATATGAAATTAGGAAATTTAGGAATTGATACTATTGGGGATTTGGATAGGGGTATCGATTTAGGATCGCTACATCCCTATCGATGAGTACTTGCTACAATTAGCAAATAAGTACCTCGAAAGCATTCAAAACACCGAGAACCCACTTGTACGGGAGTCTTGCGTTCTTGACCCTTCTCTCTCTCGATCTCTTCTGATCAGACCACCACAATTTCTTCTTCAGTACAAAACTGCACCCTGCAACAAAAAGCACTCTTCCCAACAAAATTCTCCTTTATAATAGAGGATTACTAGACGCATATCATGGGGTCTACTCCTGTCACACTACAAACACGCACGCACAGTACAAGACAGGACAAACACACACACCGACCAAAGCGCAGATTATCATACCCCAAAGACGTGATCTGCGTTTACTACCGCACTCAAGACCCACCGGTCTTGGACAATTTCTTTCCCACCATCCCCCCATCCAAGTAGTTAGAGAACACTTGAACTAACCCTGCCCACACTATCCTTAGATACGTCTTCCCCCTTTCTTTTCAGATATCTTGAGACCGAGCCCAATATCGTCGCGGATGTGGGTGATTCTGGTTAGCGCAAGATGAACAGAAGCCAGAGACAAGATGAAGGACACATTTGTCCTTGTCTCCTTAAAGCCCCCCCCCCCCCCCCCCCGCCCTTTTGGGAAGGGGGGCCAGGAGGCCGAAACTACGGCCAACAAGTAATCCGTGTCACAAGGAAAAAGGAAACATTTATAAACCGACTTCTGACAAACTAAACCTTAAAAGAATAGAAACTATTTAGTCTTTCTTTCTATCGTGGTTCATTGAAGACATTGAAGAAATTGAAGACATTGAAGACATTGAAGACATTGAAGACATTGAAGACATTGAAGACATTGAAGACATCGAAGATATTGAAGACATTGAAGACACTGCAGGCAGCGAAACCACCGAAGATATCAAAGGCACGCAAAGCACCCAGGCACCGACGGTCCATTGAAGTCGCCGAAGACATTGAAGATATTGAAGACACAGAGGGACGCCGCCGCCCTAATCCGGGTGCCAGGAGATTTGAAAGGAATCTACCCGCTCCAGGTAAGCCGAAACCTAAACCATAAAAATAGAACCTCCACCTTGGGATCGGATTCAAGAAACGTTGGGTGATCTACAAGTCTCACCCTACTTGATGTGTATACCAGCAAACTATCTCTCGAATAGATGAGAGCTTTATGACACTGATGAGGCACCACAAAAATATAAAATAACAGGGGGTGTACTCCAAGGGTCTGTATTAGGTCCGCTGTTATGGTATATCATGTATGATGGTGTGCTCAGGGTCAATGTACCAGAAGGAGTTAGAATCATTGGGTACGCAGATGCTTTGGCGATAGTGGCCGTAGCTAAACATCTAGATGACCTGGAAAATATTTGTTCCCATACAATCTAGAGCATTAAATGTTGGCTAGATATGGCCGGACTGAAACTAGCTGGACATAAGACGAAGGTAGTTTCAATAAGCAGCCGCAAGAAACTTGAACACCCTGATTTGGAAATAGAAGTACAAACAATCAGATCCAGTCCCTATACAAATATCTTGGTGTTACCCTCGACAACAAGTTGATCTTCAAGGAAAACCTGCGGAAAACGAGTGAAAAAATGAGAGAATATGCAATGTTTGGGCGA
The DNA here is from genome assembly GCA_963931805.1 of Microdon myrmicae. Classification (NCBI taxonomy): domain Eukaryota; kingdom Metazoa; phylum Arthropoda; class Insecta; order Diptera; family Syrphidae; genus Microdon; species Microdon myrmicae. The sequence goes on along the minus strand of OZ007496.1, from coordinate 67,332,317 downwards.
GACTGCTACCCAATGTTGGAGGACCACGGCCACACAGGAAACTGGTAATCAACGTCAACACCTCCATTATAAAGTATGCAGCTCACATTTGGGCAAGAGCCGCACCAGCATAAGTCGTACATGACGGGAGTGAACTCAGCACATAGGCCGGCATCGTTAAGAGTATGCTACCCATTCGGAACGGTATCAGTAGATGCCATAAATGGCATATAAATTTATTTAAAATAGCAATGGTGTTAATGAAAAAGTTCTCAAAACAATAATATGGCCTTACGAGAAAGCTAACTACGGTGATATAAAGACCTTTGGTAATCTGTGGTTTTTATTTGTTTAGTGTTAATAATATCGCTAAATGGATACGACTTTACTTGTTATACAGGCCTTTATTTTACACTGAATAAACAGTATTACATGTAAATCGAACATTTCTTCTTCTGCTCGCACTGTGCTCTAACATTTAAGGGGAGTTCAAAATCCTTTTTTGTGCGTGAGTTACGAGAGCAGTTTGATAAATCAGTGAGTTTCAGTAAAATACAGAACCGAAGCCCAACGCATCAGGCCCCTGCCGCTTGTACGAATTCGATTTCTAAAATTAAGTACATTGGACTGATGTCGCACTGCTACGAGGTATGCCTCTTATGTTTCGGGATTTGGCAACCCTAGTGTTGCAATCCGGCAATTGACAGCTCTGTCGTAAAGTTGGACATTTTTGAGGTTATACGAACTCAGAACGTTTTGACATACGAGCGCTATTTGTGTTGTTTACAGTAACTTAAAAGATTCATCTCGGCCCAAAAATGGAATTAAATCGTCAACATTTTCGTGCGATTATTTTTTACAACTTTCGACGTGGATTAACTCAGCAACAGTGCATGGATGAACTTAATTCAATTTTTGGCGATGAAGCTCCATCAAGGACCAGTGTTTATCGAAGGTATGGTGATTTCAATCGTGGTCGTAGTTCACTCCAAGATGAATTTCGTGAACGTCGTCTAAAATCAGTTGTTGTTCCGAAAATCATTGATGCTGTGCGCGAATTAGTAGTAGGGTTATGTACGTTCCGCCTCAATTTTCTGCCCCAAAAGCTCTTTTCTGCCCCAAAGCTCTATGTGAAGGTGGAGATGTGTTTGTAGTGTGGTGAGTGTTGATAGTGGTATGTGATACATGGGTTGTGGGTTCTTATCTGAGGTGGAAATAGTAGTATTTAGTGTATTTCTTATGAGTATTGATATTAATTGTGATATTTTGTGGATGTGATTAATGATTGTGGGTTCTTATCTGAGATGGAAATAGTAGTATTGGTATTAATTGGGTATAGTTTGTGGTATTCTTATCGCTGGTTGTTGGTTGATGTCATAATCGAATGGGTATGTAGTTGTTGGATTTTGTGTTTAGGTGATGATATCGAGGTTTTTGCAGGTGGTGGTGGTGAATGTTTTTGCTGGCTATTGGGCTTTTTGTTATAGGGTTTTTGTAGGTGGTGGTGAATGCTTTTGTTGGCTATTGGGCTTTTTGTAGGTGGTGGTGAATATTGGGGCTTGTGTTGATATCGGTGCTTTTTGTTATGGGTTTATGTTTTTGCTAATGGATTTGTGCTTAGGTGGCGATATCGGGGCTGAATGGGTAGTGCTTTAGGCTTTTGTCTCGGTTGAGTATCGAGGCTTTTTGCTCTATGATGATGATGAATGGGTTGTGCTTTTGGCTTTTGTCTCGGTTGTAAGCTGTTAATTGTGATGGAAATAAAAAAAACGCTGTCTTTGTTGTACTTTTTAATCTTATTGTTATTAAGCTGAGTAATATATACGGGAATTTTGTTGTTTGTGGATTTGTATGGGAAATGGGTTGTTTTTTGCTGGAACTTAAAACTGATTTCACCTAAGACGCAGAGCTAAGCTAGTTGAGTTCACCTAAGACGCAGAGCTGAGCTAGTTGACTTCACCTAAGACGCAGACCTAAGCCAGTATTCAAACAGATGCAATAACAAGGCGGGGGCGGGGGCGGGGGCTTTTTGCTCTATGATGTTGATGAATGGGTTGTGCTTTTGGCTTTAGGCTGATTCTTAATATATCAGAATTTTTGATTATTCTATCAGCTGTTTGGGTTCAAGGTTAAAATTTGGGTCGTAGGTTAATTGTGTGACACTTTTTTTTGTTTTACGATTATATATAAAAGAAGATGTTTGAATGATGATGATAACACAGAATGATTAATTTTCTACGAGAGCAGAGATAAAGAAATTGAGTTTGAATTAAGCAAAGTAGCAAGAGATTCAATACATTTTAAAGAACATTTTAAGGAGCATAAAGTTCGGTTCAGGTTTAATGTGAAATCGTTGGGGAGATTAATCCATAATTTATTCCGAAAGAATTGTATTTGGTGCAGAGCTGTTAAATAGTCATGTTTTGGTGTGAAACTTTAAATGATGATACCAAATTTTGTGTTTGTACTCACTCATGGCGCGAATTATCATTTGGACCTGTCACAGTAATTGGAAATATATTAAAAATTTATGCGACACCAGAAGATGGAAACCGAACACTATTAGCAAAAATATTAAATGGTGAATCATCAAAAAAAATACAAGATTTACAAATCAGAGGTATTGAGAAAGGTCAGCACATAAAAATAGAAGCAAATGGTGGTGATATAACGGTAATGGGACAGGCTGACAGTAATTGTAGAAAAAGGTCGAGAGTAGATTACTTTCTCCCAGATTGTCCATTCGCCGATGAAAATGATTGGGAACTTGCACCAATGTTAATGGTTGATGATGAAATATACGAGGAAAAAGAACAAAGGAAAAAGAAAGCAGTTGCTGAAAGAAAAATGAAAATAAAGTTGGAGTACATGAGAATTCGAAACGAAACAAAGCAAAATATAAATGGAGATAATATGGTTGTAGAAGAAGATTACGTGAATAAATACGAATCCGAATACTAATTGCATTTTAGTCGTTCAAGAACATTCACTGCAAACTGATCAATAATTAAAAAAGAAAAAATGTTTGCAGTACAACTCTTTTTGATAATTTTAGTTGGAGTAACTTTTGCGGCGCCAACAGCAAGGGTTCAATTAAATGATAGCAGTAGCAGTTCATCAAACCTTGAATTTGATATTATCTTACCAAATAATGATCGCATACAAATTGATTTATCATTTATACTTTTAAAACATCAGAATTATTCAGATTTAAATGCAACAACAACAACAACAACAACAACAACAACTAGTCCTACTACCGCCACTACATTATTGCCTAATACAACTAATGACAAGGAAATTACTGAAGATGTTGACACCTTTAAATATGTGAGTGTGGAGGAGGCAATAGAGGCGTTCAGGCAAGATTTAATACGAAAGGAAATGAATATTGCTGGATATATCGAAAGTCAACACATCTTTTATAGACACTTCAAATTGGAGTTTGACGGCGACAAGGAACTAAAAATCCGATGTTCTTATGATAGTAATTTTGAGAGAAGATCGTTGTTAATTAAATGCTTTGAATATCGTGAATATGAATCTGAAAGAATTCTGAGCAATGGAGAAATCGAGCACATAACAAAATATGATACAGATTACAAATCAAATTACGAATTGTTAGATATGAGGAAAGCGAAACAAACATATCACATGAATATATCTTAAGAAAGCACATATATATAAATAAATAATACGAATATTACTATTGAAATAATTGTGTGTGTTTTATTTATTCAACATTAATCAAGTTTATGTATCCATCCTTTTCATTTATAATTTTACATTTAATCAATTCATTAACAAATGGTCTATATATTCTTCTTTTGTGGTTGCTCCAATTCAATAACCCTTCTTTATTGTTAGGCAAGCGAACAAGATAGCCTACACCAAATGTTCTTGTGACAGTACACTCTACGATTAGGTCTTTTGCTATTTCCATAATGCTTTGATTTGTCATATCAGCTGGCTTTTATTAATCCATGAATTATGAACATTTGAGAAACCAAACCACTTTACATATACTTTGTTGCCTTTAGATTTCAGTACTTTTTCCACAAGGAATATATCGGGGTGGTTGGTTTTTTGTAATTCTTTTTCATAGAAACTCCCTTGAATGGGTTGACCTTGAGAATCATCAAGTAAATATGTGATAGGATTGGTTAGGTTGGTCTTTTTTATCGTGAATATTTCAGTTGTCCAATTGGGTGTGTAGCCTTTCTCGAAAGCATGTATAAATTTGCTTATTCGAACTTTATCGCCAACTTTAAATTTAGCCTTTGGAGCGATTTTAATGTGATTGTAAGCCGATGATAATAGATCTTTAGAATTTTTTTTATTTACATCAACTGGTCGCATTTTTATTGTTCTATGTATAGAGTTATTATATGCGTGGAGCAAGCCTTTTAGGATCGGTAGCCATTTATAGTTGCCATTAAAACTGAATTCTCGCCACATTTTCTCTTTAAGCGTTCTATTGAACCGTTCAACAATTGAAGCTTTCAATATACTATACGTCGAATAATGATTAATTTTATGCGTCTTCATTAGAACCTGGAAGATTTTATTGAAAAACTCCTTGCCATCGTCAGTTTGTAGATTTTTTGGTATTCGACGGGAACTACTGAAAATTGATTTCATAGCTTCTGTTATGGATGATGCACTTTTATTCTTCAAAGGAACTGCCCACGCATACTTTGAAAAAGTATCAATTACAGTTAGTAAAAAGTTATGTCCATTGTTTTCCTTGCTATAAGGTATCATTTCTACCAAATCCGCTTGCCATGTGTCACCAAACCCCTTGATTATAACTCGCCGTCTGATAAAATGTCTTCGTGCAGGTTTATGCAATTCTTCAACAACAGTTCGTTTACTCATCGTCCACACAATAATGAATAAAAAAGCGAAATTTGTTATCTTTTATAATTTTTTTTAATTTTATTTTATTAATCTTTCATATAGTAACATCAGTTTCTTAATTTTAAGCATTTTATGTTCATTCATAAAGCAAGCGCAAGTTTCTGGTTTATTTTTGCAAAGATTTTCCTGAAAATGGCACGTGTTGCAGGATAAGTTCCTTAAAAATGAAATGTAATCCAGTATCTCATTGTAGTGCTCATCAAGTAGAATGTGTTGTTTGGTTTTTAAAAATTTCAAAATCTCATTAAGAATCGCAGTAGCATTTACATTGGACATGTTTTCAATTCGAATCACAACAGCATACTAGGGGTTTTTTGTTCTTATAAAATGCTAATAAAGTATTTATTCGGTTCAACACCCTTTCAATTCTATGACATGAACAAGTATCGGGACCCGCTTTACATGCATTGGAAGACCAAGGGCAATTGGTGTAATGGTGTCCGTGAATAGTCTCGACGGAAGGAACGTTTTCAAATTTCCTTAGAAATCCGATACAATTTAAGATCTCTTTGTAATGTTCCTCAAGTATAGTGTTGGGTTGATTGTTTAGTAAAAAATTTAAAATTTCATCCGAGATTAAAGATGACATAGTTTCCAATTGAATTTCTAATACGTACTAGTATAGCAATTCTTAAATTGGAGGATACTTCTTTGTTTTATGATTATATTCTGGGGTGGGCTCTTCGAGTTTCTTATCATTGCTCTTTTTAAATTTCTCAAGTATATCGAGGAAATAGTCTTTAAACTTTCTCAATAAATCAAGTGTATTAAAATTTTGATCATCAATGTACGTGCGTAATATTTCATCATTTTTGTTCCAATTTTTCATCCATGACACGAAGATAATTTTCTAATAGTTCATCAACATACTTTTTTGTTGTAGCATCATCAGCATCAGCTGGTTCTTTGATATTCTTCAAAGCTTTATGATCACCATCAAAGTACCCATTTAAGTGTAGTTTTAAGGTTTTTGCATTGATTACCTCTGTAAGAGCGTTGAAATTACTCTCAACATATTCTTGAAGTATAGATATAGATTTATTTTGAAAATCTATGGTATCGTCTATGTAGCCTTTGTTGACAGCTTGGTGTACGGCTTTAGGTATTCCGACATTATTCAAACATTTTCCTTTCATATCAAAATCACCATTAGGTAATAGAGTAAATCCTTCTCCAGGTGGTCCTCGAGGTCCAATAATTGAATTATGAGAGCGCTTGAAGCTCCTTCCGAACTTGTCAACACTCATCTTGCTTATAATTATTTACTTGTCATGTACTGATGTTAATATATAATATTTGCTTCGCGAAGTTCTTCAACAATTGAGTTTATTTCATTTTGGAGATTATTATTTCCCGCTCTTTGAGATGCAATTAAAAGTCTTAGTCTATCAACGAGCTCATTAGCGTTATCCCAATAGATATAATCAACAGGGTTATTAGAATATGAATTATCGTTGTATGCTTTTCCAATTGTCTTCTTCTTCTTAGACATTTGAAGTAAAGGTCGGATAATATGCTTATATTTGTGTCCTCTGTTACCTTTAACTTGTGAGGTACTATCGTGATTTTTCAAGTGTGCATTTGTTTTTTGTAAAATCTTAAAATATTGTTCCAAATCTTCATTGTCATATCGAGCTTTTCTAGGAATTTTCCTAAAAATTAATTCATAAAGACCATCTGTTCCATGGAAGATTTCACCATCAATAACGAAATCCTTTTGGTCATTAATTACAAAACTTGGTGTACCTAATTTCGTTGAATTTGATTGTAGGTCGAAATACGGACCATAGATCTTATCACGATTCTGATCTGATGGCGAAGCTCGATTATATGATGTACTTTGGTTAAGATCATTGGAATTAGCAGGTGTTCTAAATGAAAGATCCTCGTCAGATGGTTGAAAGGAGACTGATTCTGGAGACCCTTGGATTGTTTCTGGAGAACTTTGGATTGTTTCTGGAGAACTTTGGATTGTTTCTGGAGAGTCTTGGAATTGTAGTCGGCGTCGTTTGAGTTGTTGATGCTTTACTTTATCAATTATATCAGTTTCGGTATCGGCAGCAGCAGTATTACCACTTTTAACATTTTTCACGAGTTCTTTTAAGGGTTCGACTATAGGCTTAAAAGTATTTTCAAATTCCATTTCCTTCGTAGTTTTTCCAGCTTTGAGAAGCATATATTTTCTTTTCAGAGCTTTTTTAGTTTGTATGAGATCCTTAAGTAAATTTTCATTAACGTCCATATTTGTATATAAAAAACAGGGCGATTCCAAACAGGGCGATTCCAAACAGGGCTGTTTCTTCAAGCAGGGCGGTTTCTTTAAACAGGGCGATTCCAAACAGGCGGGTTTTTCAAACAGGGCGATTCCAAACAGGCTGTCTCTTCAAACAGGTCGATTCCAAACAGGCGGTTTCTTCAAACAGAGCGGTTCCAAACAGGCTGTTTCTTCAAACAGAGCGGGTTCTTCAAACAGGCGGGTTTTTCAAACAGAGCGGTTAAAACAGAGGACCGTTCCAATGTTATCGTATAAACAGCTGATTAATGACTGATCAGTTTGATATAGATACAATTTCTTTAAAAGATTTATTATATCGTCCCTTATCTATACTAGAATCTTGATTGATAACCAAGAAACCAAATACATCTTTCCAGCATTTTGCGCATAATTCTTTGAATTTATTGAAGGTCATATCGGAATTTATATGATCATTGTATATGTGCTTCAGGTTAAGTTCGTCTTGTTTAAATATAACTATATAGTTTGCATTGCCTCGAATCAAATGTTTTGGTATATGCGTATACGATTGACACAAGTAGAAACTATCCACATCGTTATGTCGTCCCATGCAGAAATATTCTCGAATGTTGTTTTGTTTATCGCATGCAACATCATCAAATATAAATACTGAATTTCGTTTTGCTTCAGAAGGTGCCATAATTTCACAATTATTTGAAAATTCATTGTACTCCATACCCTTGATAGACTTTATTAACCTTCTCAAGTATGCATACTTTGGTTGATGCAAAGACTTTGAGTATATGTATAGGTTTTCAAATTTTAACCCATTGGGATCGACAATAATGCTCAGCATGACATTAGTCTTTCCACAGCTTGATGGTCCGACAATTATTCCTCGAACACTATTTGGGAAAAATGCTCCATGTTTCCTATGTTCCTGAATTTCAGTATCAAAATTTTTAACTTTAATAATATTTTGTTGTTGTTGTTTTATGAATCGCATTTTACAACTGAATGAATCTAATCAATATAAAAGACAGTGTTTTTATAGGTGGACATTTAATCATTGATCAGCACATATACTAATAAAGTGCTATTAAAATGATAGACTACCGAGTGTATCCAGTCAGTCGAAAACAATCATTCCAAGGACACGGATTAGTGAATTCCCTAATTAATAAACTACCGATTGAGTTACATCTTCCATCATATAATTTCTGTGGACCTGGAACTAAATTAGAAGAACGTCTTGCTAGAGGAGATCGTGGAATTAATCAATTGGATGAAGCTTGTCGCGAACACGATATTGCATACAATAATAACAAAAACTTGTTCGATCGACATATTGCTGATAAAATTCTAACGGAAAAAGCCTGGCAGAGGGTAAAGGCGAAAGACTCTTCTATATCAGAGAAATTAAATAGCCTATTGGTTACGAACGTGATGAAGGCTAAAACAACACTCGGCATGGGCTGTCAATCTAAAACATTGAAAAGACGTTCACGTTGCAAGCGAAGCGATTTATTCAAAAAAGCTATAACAGAGGCTAGAACCGCTATTAGGGAGCCAAGAGCCGAGGATCCCGACACAATCGCAGTTACAGCTTTACAAGCAGCTAAAAAGATTATCAAAAATAAAAGAAGAAACATTACAATTCCCAGAGTTATACCGCTACCGAAACGGGGAGGTTTCTTACCACTGTTACCCATCTTAGCTGCATTATCAGCGGTTGGATCTTTATCTGGAGGAGCTGCAGGAGTAGTTAAAGCAATAAAAGAATCAAAAGTAGCCAAAGAACAGCTGGAAGAGAACAAACGGCACAATCAAGCTATGGAAGGAATAAAAATTAATCAAGGCAAAGGGCTTTATCTACACCCCTATAAAAAGGGATTTGGCCTTTTCCTAAAACCTCAAGATTCAAAAAAACTTTTAAATTTGCTACCCAATCGTCCTCTCACCAATATTGATATTGCTAAATTTGGAAAAATCAATATACCCAATTTTCGTGGTGTTTACATGAGAGATAAATTACCGATTAAATCACTTGACATAGAATGTGGTATAATTAATTTAGACAATGAGAGTGGACCAGGAACCCATTGGGTAGCATATAGTAAACATAAAAATATCGTGAAATATTTCGACAGTTTCGGTAATTTAAGACCGCCTAAAGAGGTTGTAAGATATCTGGGTGAAAATATCCATTATAATTATAACAAATATCAAAATTACAATACATTTATATGTGGCCATCTCTGTTTGAAGTTTCTAATTGAAGAAAAATATAAATAAGTAGAGGAAAACTAGAGTTTGTGTTTTATTTCATTCGAAACAGTAATGTCGTTAACACTAACGTTAAGCGGAAACAAATCTACTCTCACCGCAGAGTACTTTCCTCCAATAATCCTAAATTCTGATTATGTATGCGGTTTAGTTGACTTCCAGACCTACAATTCTATACCTAATGTTGATGTATTTAATAATTTATTTCATTTTGGTGATGACGTAATAGAATTTCCTATTGGATCATATGAGATTGAAGATATAGATGACATTATTCAAGAAATTATCGAAATGCATAATGAGAACCACGATAATAAAATATCAATCAAAATACAAGCAAATAATAATACTTTAAAATGTGTAATTTATAGTACTGTAGAAATTGATTTTTCCCAACCTAACTCTATTGGATCGCTTCTGGGGTTCAGCAAGAAAAAGCTAGAAGCAAACAAAGTGCATGAATCAGATCTTTACGTTGATATAAATAGAGTAAACATTGTGCGAATTGAATGTAATTTAATTGATGAATCATATATCAATAATCGACCTGCTCATATACTACACGAATTTTCGGTTAACGTTAGTCCGGGGTATAAAATAGTTGAAGTTCTATAACATTGAATCTCTTAGATCAAAACGGAAATTTTATAAACTTTCGAGGTGAAACGGTAACAGCTCGATTACACCTTAAACGTCAGCAATGATAATATATGACAGCTCATCTCATCCCTCATATAATAAAAGGACAGGTGCTACTATTAACACTACCAATATACTCTCAACTTCTGCTAAGAGAACATCAAAACTTACTCTACAAAATCAACAACTTCTGCTATCATTGGGATACAGATTGAAAAATTAAATTAAATCTAACAAAAGACATGCTGAATATTTTCGAAGAACCAGAATTTGAGGAGAGTATCTCAAAATTGGAATATCATACATACTCGCCATACTTGAATAATTTCGAGAAAAATGACATCATTCAAATCTGTGTCCAACATCAAAATCTTAATATTTTGCCGTCAGAAAGTTACATTTATATTGAAGGTACTGTATCGAAAACTGATGGATCGGCAGTTGAGAAAACAAAACTTGTGAATAATGGAGTAGCTTTCTTATTCGACGAAATTCGTTATGAATTAAATGGTGTGGAAATTGATAGCAATCGTAATGCCGGCATCACATCAACTATTAAAAATTATATTTCTTTAAATAAAAATGAAAGTGATATGCTGTTTAATGCATCTTGGTCTCCTGATTCCTCAATCAATGTCAATGGTTTCTACTTTAATTTTTGCATACCCCTAAATAAATTATTGGGATTTGCTGAAGACTACAAAAGAGTAATTCCAAACGGACGCCATGATTTAATTCTAACACGCTCCCGTACAGATGACAATTCATTAATTTCTGACGCAGATGAAAAAGCAAAGATAAACTTGCTGAAAATACAATGGAAAATTCCTCACATTACATTGTCTGATTCTTTCAAATTAAAGCTATACAAACCTATTAATGATGGACAATCTATGAAAATTGCTTTCCGGAACTGGGATCTGTATGAATATCCTGCCTTACCTAGTACTAATCATCATATTTGGAATGTGAAGACAACCTCTCAAATGGAAAAGCCGCGCTATATTATCCTTGCTCTGCAAACCAACAAACGTAATTTACTTAAAGAAAATCCAGCTAATTTTGATCATTGTAACATTACTAATGTGAAAGCCTATTTAAATTCCGATGCTTATCCATGTGAAGATTTAAATCTATCATTTGATAAAAATAACTACAGTTTACTATACAATATGTACTGTAACTTTCAAAAAACCTTCTATAATCGCCTAGTTGCTGAACCTTTATTGTCAAGAGAAGCATTCAAATCACAAGCGACAATTTTCGTCATAGATTGCAGACATCAAAGTGAAATAATAAAAAACGGACCAGTTGATATTCGTATTGAAATTAAAACATCAAAAATAATCCCTGCTAATACGTCTGCATACTGTTTGATGTTACACGATCGCATTATAAACTATAATCCATTGAGTCAAATAGTTTCTCGAGAAATGTAATCGTTACTTGTATGTTAGCTCTCGCTGAAGAAACACATATACGCACGGCAATTGAAAATGTATTTTATTTTCGACGTTCAAGGATTCAGAGGATCAAATAATAAGTTTATTCCAAAGGAAATAGCTGTACTGCGCAATGGACATCATCAGCATTTCATCTTAAAACCACCATACAAGTTTAATCAGCTATCACCATCGCTAAGAAGGCAAGCTCAATGGCACACAATCACAATCATCATGGTTTATCCTGGAATGGAGGAGTCACAACATTTTTAGAAGTTAGAAAATATCTTCAAGATAATATACAAGATTCTATTGTTTACGTTAAAGGAATGGAAAAAACTCAATGGATGAAGGAATTACTACAGAATGAAAATGTTGAAGTAACGGACATTGAAGAAGTTGGATGTCCTAATTTAAGAGAATTGAAGCGTCTCTATCCCAATGAAATGAAATGTACAAACCACAATAAATGCTGTGCACTACAAAATGTTTTTCTGTTGGAAAAGTTTCTAAATGGAAGACGATAAAAATAAAACATGTTATTTCTTTAAAATATGAATTTGTTTTTATTTCATTTATGATTATCAAGAAATCTACGTTTTTTCTGTACTGGGTTTGTATGTTGTTTTTATTTCTGCCACAATTAACAGCTTACAACCGAGACAAAAGCCAAAAGCACAACCCATTCATCAACATCATAGAGCAAAAAGCCCCCGCCCCCGCCTTGTTATTGCATCTGTTTGAATACTGGCTTAGGTCTGCGTCTTAGGTGAAGTCAACTAGCTCAGCTCTGCGTCTTAGGTGAACTCAACTAGCTTAGCTCTGCGTCTTAGGTGAAATCAGTTTTAAGTTCCAGCAAAAAACAACCCATTTCCCATACAAATCCACAAACAACAAAATTCCCGTATATATTACTCAGCTTAATAACAGTAAGATTAAAAAGTACAACAAAGACAGCGTTTTTTTATTTCCATCACAATTAACAGCTTACAACCGAGACAAAAGCCAAAAGCACAACCCATTCATCATCATCATAGAGCAAAAAGCCTCGATACTCAACCGAGACAAAAGCCTAAAGCACTACCCATTCAGCCCCGATATCGCCACCTAAGCACAAATCCATTAGCAAAAACATAAACCCATAACAAAAAGCACCGATATCACCACAAGCCCCAATATTCACCACCACCTACAAAAAGCCCAATAGCCAACAAAAGCATTCACCACCACCTACAAAAACCCTATAACAAAAAGCCCAATAGCCAGCAAAAACATTCACCACCACCACCTGCAAAAACCTCGATATCATCACCTAAACACAAAATCCAACAACTACATACCCATTCGATTACGACATCAACCAACAACCAGCGATAAGAATAATACAAACTATACCCAATTAATATCAATACTACTATTTCCATCTCAGATAAGAACCCACAATCATTAATCACATCCACAAAATATCACAATTAATATCAATACTCATAAGAAATACACTAAATACTACTATTTCCACCTCAGATAAGAACCCACAACCCATGAATCACATACCACTATCAACACTCACCACACTACAAACACATCTCCACCTTCACATAGAGCTTTGGGGCAGAAAATTGAGGCGGAACGTACATAACCCTACTACTCGAATTGATATTGGAAGATCGTCATGTGACCTATCGTGAGATTGAGACAACCTTAGGCGTTAGTGGGACCAGCATACATTCAATATTGCATAAACATTTGACTGTCAAAGAAATTTGTTCGCGTTGGATCCCGCACAATTTGTCAATCGCCCAAAAAAAGGCTCGTATCAATTGGTCGAAAGAAATGCTCAAAAAATACGGTCGCGGTGCTTCGAAACACGTCTATGACATCGTGACAGGTGATGAATCGTGGATTTACGCGTATGAGCCCGAAAGTAAACAGCAGTCGTCTGTCTGGGTGTTTCAAGATGATCCAAATCCAACAAAAGTTGTTCGCCCACGAAGCACTTCCAAGCAAATGGTCGCCTGTTTTTTTCGGGAAAACTGGACATGTCGCAACCGTACCACTAGAACAACGCAGAACAGTCAATTCTGAGTGGTACACAACCATTTGTTTGCCAGTTGTCTTCCAAGAAATCAGGAAAACCAACCGCCGAAGACGGATCACTCTTCACCACGACAATGCGAGCTCTCACACATCGGCTGCGACAACTGCATTTTTGAGCACCCAAAACATCGATTTGATGGGTCATCCGCCGTATAGTCCTGACTTGGCAACGAATGACTTCTTTTTATTCCCGTACGTAAAAAACAAACTGAGAGGTCAACGTTTTTCGACACCTGAAGAAGCGGTTGCTGCATTCAGAATGCATGTGTTGGAGATACCTCAATCAGAGTGGCAAAAGTGCTTCGACAATTGGTTCAAACGCATGAAAAAGTGTATAGATCTTCATGGGGAATATTTTGAAAAACAATAAAGTGATTTTCGATGATCAATATTTGTTTTTATTCTCTAATCCCGAAATATAAAAGGCAACCCTCGTACATTATTGCTATGGTATGCGGCTTTAATAGATGTACTTTTTGGTGGTGTTGTTCTTCACTATTGGTCGTGTGTATCAGCTAGAAACGCCACATACTCAAGCAAAATCGATAAATTGTGCTACGAACTGTTACCCTATCCAGCATATTCTCCTATTTTAGCCCTCCTGCTTCAAACCTGAAGAAATGGCTCGGCGGTAAGAGATTTAGGTCGAATGAAGAGGTCATTACAGAAACGAATGTCTATTTTGAGGACCTTTGAGGACCTTGAGGACCTTATTTGGAAGAAATAAAAAAATTTGAGAAACGCTCAACTAAATGTATTGAGCTAAAATGAGACTATGTTAAGAAATAAAAGTCTTATTTTTCGAAAAAATATCTTTTATTCAAAAAGTCACCGACTTATCAAACCGCCCTCGTAGTGTGAAAAGAAAAAATAATTCGATTACCATTCACCGGGTGATTCGACTACTCCTTACATAGATGATATTAGTAAGCCCTGATACTTTCCCAATTTTCCTAATTTTTCATTGTCAAAGTTTACTTGACGAGTGAAAATTGTCTTCGCCTTAGAGAAATTCTATTCAAATGAACTCGAAAGGAAAATAAATTGTTAAATGTGATTAAATAAAAAAAAATGTTTTCTGTTTCGTAATCTCAACAAACGAAACTTTATAACTTTTCTTATAAAGTCAGACTTTAATTTACTCTACCCCTTAAAATCCACCGAAAAGCCGCTAGTGATGCAGAGTTAAACTTTCGGTTGTGTGAAAAAGGTAACAACACCGGAGAAACTCCCAAAGTGCATTTGTCCTTTACATGGTGGAAAATTTCTCTCGAATTAACTGTTTCTAAATATAACATAGAAACATTATTTTCGAAATTCGTGATTGAAACTTTTACTTCTGCACCAAGCACAGAAGTCTAAGCTATAACCAATGAAACTCCTAATACTACCCTAAACAACTTTAAGCTCCCTTATTTAAGCAAAAGTTGGTCCTAAAACTCACAATTCAGACAGTAAGAAACAGGGAATATTTTCTTGCGATTTTATTCCAAAAGTGAGCATAAAAATGTCCAAATGATGAAGAGTCATTTCTTCTGCAACTCCTACTTAGGGGGGGAAATATTTTCGAAAACAAGCACGAAAACTGACCACATTGAGCAATTAAATGACCTGGAGAAGAAATTTCTCCTGAACCGGCTCCTTAATTGTACATAAATTAGGAGAATAATTACCCCTCAATGCATTCCTCCTAATTTGGGCACATTTTTCGGATTTTTAGTTCGATAATAATAAATAAACTAGGCATCCTCTGTTAATTCAATTGACATTATAATAGAGCACAAAAAAGACTTTTTCCTAATTTCAGCACATTTCTGGTTCGATATTAATTCCTAAATTGCATACTCTAAGAAGAGCAGCTCCTTCTGATTGATTTCCTAATATGAGCACAATTTTCGGACAGTTGGCACTTATTTATTCCTGAGCTGAGCACATTGTGTCAATGCCGAAGGGCATTTTCTCCTCAATGTATTCCTAATTTGGTTCTTTTCCCAGATACTCAGTTATTTCCTAATTTGCGCACACGGAAAAGTATAGTTTCCCTTGACTGAATTCTTGATTTGAGCTCATTTTCCGAATAGCTTGCTCCATTATGGAAAACCTTTCTAAATGAGAATGGATGAAAATACACACATTTGAGCAATTATTTCGGATACCCAGCAGTTATTAATTCCTAAATTGCGAACATTGCGCGTATGACACTTTCCCCATCCAAGTATCCCTAATATCACTACGCTTCTTGGATACTCAGTTATATGTTTTTCCTAAATCGAACACATGGAAAGAAGTACTTTCTCCTTCCTTTTTCGATACGAATTCCCAAACTGCGTCAATTACATCAACGAAGGAAGGAAAGCATTTTCCCTTCAGTGTTTTCTCAATTTCTGAAATTCCCAGTTATATGTTCATTTCTAAATTGCGGGAATAGCGCAGAGTGCTTTCTGCCAAAAAATTTCGAAATCAAAGCAAAATTTTTACGTGAAAGATGTTCGAAAAATGTCGCGCGTCGATCGTCATTCAGGGAGCGGTAAAGACAACAAAGAAATTTAACAGAATTCCTCAGCACGCCGCCCAACCACATGATCTTCATGGTATTGAGTTCGAACACCTCCGTCCTCTGGCAAACCAGATCGGACCGCGCGAAGACGTAGACTCCACCCTTAAAACGGAATCTCGAATGTAAGTCGTATCCTGAGTAACGAAGATAACGAATCAACCTGAGTCTCGGTTAGGGCAAGGATATCAAGTTTCTCTGTTTGCAAATATTGTTGGTGGGCGCTTACATTCGTATTGGTGAAACCGATGCCACTGATGTTACAAAATGCCCCAATCAGTCGAATTTCTTAAAGTTCGTTTATGTATCATAATATCTGCATGATGTTCCATCTGACGTAATCACCCCCGGAGATCCGAATGCGAAACTAATTTACCTCTTGAATTATTTATTTCAGAAGGTACCATCATGAATTGTTTCCGTGTCAGTCCGGGCCATTAGTCATATATCCGAAACATAGTCGAAGATTTCTTCCGACGATATCGCGGAATGTACAGCATGACAGGGTGATATCTCACCTTGGGACCGACTACCACCTAAATCAAACCTTTTCTCGAACTGGTCCATCAGCCAAGCTCCGTAAGATGGACAAGGATTTCTCTCGACCATTTCACGAAGTCTTTAGGTTGATGGGGGGGTATTTCACCGGGCGACGGGTGTTGGGACCCTGTGGCGGTTCCGCCAAACCCTACGGTCCACTTACCTGAAGAACCCCCATAACTTCGGCCCAATCTTATAAGTTCGCTAATGCAATCGCGTTAGCACCTTAAACGCTTTACGCATCTAGGTTATCTAAGGTATAACCTAAAAGTCCCTGTAAAAGAATTCTTACCTTTCAAGCATCTCTTCGCATACAAATTTCCTATAAGAATTCTTTCCTAACTTATCATAAATTCTCTGAAAGAAAATTCATCGTTTCACATATAATACAACCGCATAAACAGGGAATCTTATCCTTGAGTTGACTAATCCCAGCTTCAACACGTGTACAATAAAAACTACCTACATACACATCGGCTGGCGACCTTTTAACCCAACGATAAACAGACCAACGCAGCTGCATGTAATTAGCGCAATAGACTTTGAGACTAATTCCCTAACTCGCACCATATGCAAACAAAAGAACGCTGTCCTTTAAAGGCTTTCTGGCGATACCATAAACAATCCACATCATTTGTGATATCCCAAATGCATTTCTCATTTAATGAGTTCCAGCTTATTTATTTAGCTGACCATAATCACAGACCGATGCATTAGGTCGCTTCTCCTTTGTTCTTTTTCCCTCGCTGTAGGTTTTGTTTCATCATCATCATCGGCACTACAACCGGGAACCGGTCTTGGCCCTATTTAGCAAGTCCTGGGGCTTGTTAAATTTTCCATAATGATCTGTTTTTTTTTTTCGGGCAAGGTCATTAGTCTTGCGCCAAGGTTTTGTTTATCATTGCTGAAATGCATCGATAAAAACGGAGATGTGTATGATCGCACATACACACCACTGTGTTTCATTTAACTTTCCTGTGTTATGAAGTTTTGTGTTGTGTTGTTTTCCTTGCGAACAGTTATTTACGGAGGACCTTTTAGAGCCGGTGGAGGCGAGGTAGAACCCCGTGTCGTACGCCGCCACAACGACCTCGTTCCCTGCAACCCCACCTACCACCCGACCCTTAGTCGCCTCTTACGACAAGCCGGCCTAATTGTGAATAAATTCTAACGCCCTACTCACAGGACTGTTCACCCTAAGGTACTTCAGACTTACATATTGTGTCATTTATCATCTTTATTTAAGCTAGAAGTAGTGTTAATGAAAAGTCCTCAAAAAAATATTATGGCTTTACGAGAAAGCTAACGAGGATGATATAAAGACATTTGTTAATCACTTAATGTGGTTTTTGTTTTTCCATTGTTAACGCTATAGCTGAATAGATACGACTTAACTTGGTGTCCAGACTTTTATTTCACGCTGAATAAACAGTATTACATGTAAGTCGAACATGTATCTATTCGTCCGCTCGCACTGTGCTCTAAAATTTAATGGGACTTCAAAATCCTTTTTTTGTGGGTGAGTTAGTGTGAACAAAAATAGTTCGATTTTTTGTCAAGGAAAGAAAAAATTTTTTTTAAAATATGATTAAATACAGAAAACTTTTTTTCTGTTTCCTAATCTTAACAAACAAAACTTTATAACTTCTTCTTATAAACACAGCCTTTAATTTATTGTACTTTTTCCTCAAAAACAACCAAAAAGTCGCTTTTCTTTTCTTTGGATATAATTTCGAAATTCGGTTATTGAAACTTTCACACATAATATTGTTACGGATTTTCGGCTTTACGTTTAGCGGCTCCCGAGGTCCGATCTCTGGATCGCGAAATAATTTAAATCAAACTGCAAAAGCTCGTTCTTCCTGGTTTAATGGATTTTCTTTATTTGTACCTATTATTCTACACGTGTTATTGACACTTCCCTTGACATCGATCCTCTTGTACAGCGTAAGTTCTCTTCTTCTTGACTCTTGACTGACACCTATTATTCCGCTGTCAGTCTACCCGGTACTCCTTGTCGTCCATCCCACACTAGATAGTGTGCTTCATGTTCGTAAATTCGTCACAATATAATGTAAAAGTTTTCCTTCTGCATCAACCGCAGGAATCTAAGCTGGAACCAAAGAAACTCCTAATACTACTCCTAAAAAACATTAAGCTCCGTTGTTTAAGCAAAAATTGCTCCTAAAAATCACAATCCAGAAAGTAACAACCAGGGACTATTTTCTTCGGATTTTATTCCAAAAGTGAGCATAAAATAACCAAATGCTGAGGAAGAGCCATTTCTCCTGCAACTCCTACTTAGAGGAAAGAATATTTTCGACATTAAGCACGAAAACTGAGCACAGTGAGCAAATAAATGACGGGGAGAAGAGATTTCTCCTGAACCGACTCCTTAATTGTACATAAATTAGGAGAAAAATTCCCCCTCAATGCATTTCTTCCAATTTGGGCACGTTTTTCGGATTTCTAGTTCAACAATAATTCCTAACCTAGGCACCGTCTGTTAATTCAATTGATGTTATAATAGAGCACAAAAAGACCTTTTCCTAATTTCAGCACATTTCTGGTTCGATATTATTTTCTAAATTGCATACTCTAAGAAGATCAGCTTCTTGTGATTGATTTCCTAATATGAGCACAATTTTCGGATAGGTAGCACTTATCAATTCCTAAACTGGGCGCATTGTATCAATGGGGAAGGGCACTTTCTCCTCAGGCCTATCCAAATAGAGTTCTTTCCCCAAACAGTCAGTTAATTCCTAAATTGCGCGCACACACAATAATATTTTCTCCTGAATGAATTCCTGATTTGGGCACATTTTTCGAAGCCTTTGGTCCATTGTAATTCCCAAATTTTAAAATCTTTTCAAGTTGGGGCCTAAATTGCAACCAAACACACTCCGAATACTACTCGTAAAAAACATTAAGCTCCGTTATTAAGCAAGAACTTCTGAAACTTTCAGAATTCAGAAATAACAGACGGGGAACTATTTTTTCCAATTTCGCTCCGAAAGTGAGCATTAAAATGACCAAATAATGAGAAAGAGTAATTTCTCGTGAAACCGTATTAACAGACGGAATAGAATACATGGAATAGAAAAAAATTCTTTTCGCTCAGTTTTTCTAATTTGGATACAGTTCTGGTTCTATGTTGATTCCTAAATGGCATCCTTAGAGAAAAGCAGTTTCCTGTGAATGAATTCCTAATATGAGCACAACCTTCGGATAGTCAGCTCTTATTATTTCCTAATCTGCGCACATTGCATGAATGGGAGTAGGGCACTTTCTCCTGAATGTATTCCTAATTTGGTTCTTCGCCCAGATACTCAGTTATTTCCTAATTTGCGCACATGGAAAAGTATAGTTTCTCCTGACTGAATTCTTGATTTCAGCACATTTTTCGAATAGTTTCCTGCATTATGGAACACCTTTCTAGGTTAGAATGGATAAGATACAAACTATGCAATCTCTTACAATTTCTCTCTAATTTGATTATCTTCCTATATTTATTTTTAAATTGCTCGCATAGAAGAGATATTTTTTTATAAAACGTTTTTAAATTTTTTTCGGATACGCAGCAGTTATTAATTCCTGCATTGCGCACATTGGGCGTATGACACTTTCCCCATCCAAGTATTCCTAATATCAATACGCTTCTTGGATACTCAGTTATACGAGGGTTGCCTTTTATATTTCGGGATTAGAGAACAAAAACAAATATTGATCATCGACAATCACTTTATTGTTTTTCAAAATATTCCCCATGAAGATCTATACACTTTTGCATGCGTTTGAACCAATTGTCGAAGCACTTTTGCCACTCTGATTGAGGTATCTCCAACACATACATTCTGTCTTACTTTTGTTGGATTTGGCTCATCTTGAAACACCCAGACAGTCGACTGCTGTTTACTTTCGGGCTCATACGCGTAAATCCACGATTCATCCCCTGTCACGATGTCATAGACGTGTTTCGAAGCACCGCGACCGTATTTTTTGAGCATTTCTTTCGACCAATTGACACGAGCTTTTTTTGGGCGATTGACAAATTGTGTGGGATCCAACGCGAACAAATTTTTTTGACAGTCAAATGTTTATGCAATATTGAATGTATGCTGATTCCACTAACGCCTAAGGTTGTCTCAATCTGACGATAGGTCACATGACGATCTTTCAATATCAGTTCGCGCACAGCATCAATGGTTTTCGGAACAACAATTGATTTTAGACGACCTTCACGAAATTCATCTTGGAGTGAACTACGACCACGATTGAAATCACCATACCATCGATAAACACTGGTCCTTGATGGAGCTTCATCGCCAAAAATTGAATTAAGTTCATCCATGCACTGTTGCTGAGTTAATCCACGCCGAAAGTTGTAAAAAATAATCGCACGAAAATGTTGACGATTTAATTCCATTTTTGGGCCGAGATGAATCTTTTAAGTTACTGTAAACAACACAAATAGCGCTCGTATGTCAAAACGTTCTGAGTGCGTATAACCTCAAAAATGTCCAACTTTACGACAGGGCTGTCAATTGCCGGATTGCAATGCTAGGGTTGCCAAATCCCGAAACATAAGAGGCAACCCTCGTATGTTTTTCCTAAATCGAGCACTTGGAAAGGAGTACTTCCTCCTTCCTTTTTCAATACGAATTCCCAAACATTTTCCCTTCAGTGTTTTCTCAATTTCTGAAATTCTCAGTTATATGTTTATTTCTAAATTGTGGGAATAGCGCAGAGTGCTTTCTTCCAAAAAGTTTTCAAATTAAAGCAAATTTTTTACGTGAAAGATGTTCGAAAAATGTCGCGGGTCGATCGTCATTCGGGGAGCGGTAAAGACAACAAAGAAATTTAACAGAATTCCTCAGCACGCCCCCCAACCACATGATCTTCATGGTATTGAGTTCGAACACCTCCGTCCTGTGGCAAGCCAGATCGGACCGCGCGAAGACGTAGACTCCACCCTTAAAACGGAATCTCGAATGTAAGTCGTATCCTGAGTAACGAAGATATGTCGAATCAGTTGACGAATCAACCTGAGTCTCGGTTAGGGCAAGGATATCAAGTTTCTCTGTTTGCAAATATTGGTGGAGGGCGATTACATTCGTATTGGTGAAACCGATGCCACTGATGTTACAAAATGCCCTAATCAGTCGAATTTCTTAAAGTTCTTTTATGTATCATAATATCTGCATGATGTTCCATCTGACGTAATCACCCCCGGAGATCCGAATGCGAAACTAATTTACGTCTGGAATTATTTATTTCAGACGGTACCATCATGAATTGTTTCCGTGTCAGTCCTGTTTGCTAATATTGGTGCCACTGATGTTACAAACGGCCCTAATCAGTCGAACGTCGACAGAGCCTCGAGAACGAGCCCGATTATGCGATGACGAATTTCTTAAAGTTCGTTTATTTATCATAATATCTATATGATGTTCCACCTGACGTACTCACCCCCGGAGATCCGCATGCGAAACTAATTTACCTCCGGAATTCTTTATTTCAGAAGGTACCATTGTGGGGAAGAAGTATGTGTGCCGACATTGGCGCTGGTTAACTCCTATCCCCATCATAAATCGCTCGCCGCGTATAACACTGAACCAGAAGAACAATAAGATAAACACATCTAGGATAAAACGGACGCACTGGAAGAAAAGCACAAACGAAACTCCGAAACGAAAAGTCGACAAAAGTTGCAATGAAACACTGATTTAGCTAGTCTTTTAATTTTATTATTTTAATTAAACCATAAGTCTTATTGTTATGCCGCCACACTAAATTATATGTAAGAACACGGATCTGAATAATTACAAGACGCAACACTACATTATATGGCAGAACACGGATTCGAATTATTTACATTACTCGCGCGCTTACTTGACTCGACGGTATTTATTTACGCTTCTCCGCTGCCGGCGGAGAGTGGGAGTGTCGTGTGACCAGCGTGGTTAAAGGATGGTAAAGGACTCAACGATATTCAATCGTTGACGAGGTAATTCGGTCAGTGAAACTGGCTCTCTTAATTTAGGGGTGTATTTTCTCTTCCCAGAGAAACGTAAAGTCTCTCTTTGGCGGAACCAACAGATCTCATACCGAAGATCGCCGCAGTACACTTGTGTGGGTGTACGCTGGTTATTTTATGGGCCAAAGTAATGGGAAAAAATCTAAACAAAGAAAAGGTCATAGAGTGTATCATGGGATGCCAATTCGGTAAAGCAAACAAACCGAATCTCCTTGGATGATAATTGGCTTTCTGTTTGCTCTTGCCGCTGCTGATGAAAAGCAGATCCCGAAATATTAGAAGAAAATAGATCATTGTCTATGGTATGCATTGCAGCTGTTACGATAGCCTCAATTGCCCATGCACATAGTGCTAATTGGTTTAAGACGCAAGATGCGTATGTGCTTTGGTTTGCACATTGTGCGAGTCGGGGAATTTTATTGCTGGGAGAAAAAGGTCGCCAGCCAATGTATACATAAAGAAGTTTATCGTACACATGAATGAAGCTGGGAATAGGCGACGCAATGATAACTATCCCTGGCTGGAATGGTTACATGATATGTGAACCGAGGTTTTTCTTTTCAGGTAATTTATGATAAGGAAAGTAAGAACTCTTACAGGGGATGTGTAAGCGAAGGAATGCTTGAAAAGACAAGAATTCTTTTGCAGAAGCTTTACGATTATAGCTTTGCTTCAATTAATGCGTGTCGCATTTTCAGCGCTTAATGCGATTGCATTAGCGAAAGCTTATGCTGGTGGGATGACGTCATGGGGGGTTTTTAGGTAAGTGTACCGTGGGGTTTGGCGGCACCGCCACACCATCATGAGTTGTGGCCATTAGTCATATATACGAAACATAGTCGAAGTTTTCTTCCAACGATATCGCGGAATGTACAGCATGACGGGGTGACATCTCACTTGGGGATCGATTACCACCTAAATCAATCTTTTCTCGAACCGGCCCATCACCCAAGCTTCGAAAGATGTCCAGGGATTTCTCCTGGCCATTTCACGGGGCCTATAGAATGATGGAGTGGTATCTCACCGGGCGACGGGGCGTTGGGACCCCACCTACCACCCGACCCTTAGTCGCCTCTTACGACAAGCCGGCCTAATTGTGAATATTTTCTAACGCCCTACTCACAGGACTGTTCACCCTTAGGTACTTCAGACTTACATATTGTGTCATTTATCATCTTTATTTAAGCTAGAAGTACTGTTAATGAAAAAGTCATCAAAACAATAATATAGCTTTACGAGTAAGCTAACGAGGATGATATAAAGACCTTTGTTAATCACTTAATGTGGTTTTTATTTTTCCAATGTTAACTATAGCTGAATAGATACGATTTAACTTGGTGTCCAGACTTTTATTTCACGCTGAATAAACAGTATTACTTGTAAGTCGTATCTATTGTATTGTGTATCTATTCATCCGCTCGCACTGTGCTCTAAAATTTAATGGGACTTCAAAATCCTTCTTTGTGGATGAGTTAGTGTGAAAAAAATTATTTCGATTTTTTGTCAAAGAAGGTTGTGATAGCGATACGACTTACTATTCACGTGATTCGACGACTCCTTACATAGACGATATTATTAAACCCTGACACTCGATAGCTTTCCTAATTTTTCACTGTCAAAGCTTACTTGGCGAGTGAAAATTGTCTTCGCATTAGACAAATTCTATTCAATTGGAGTCCAGTTGTCAGGGTCGAAAGGCAACAACATTTTTAAATGATTAAATAAAGAAAACTTTTTTTGTTTCGTAATCTTAATAAACTAAACTTTATAATCTCTTTTATAAATTCAGACTTTAATTTACTTTTACCCCAAAATCCACCAAAAAAGCGCTGGTGATACAAAGTTAAACTTTCGGTTGAAAAACAGAACAAAACCGGAGAAACTCCTAGAGTGCATTTGTCCCGTTTCATGATGGAAAATGTCTCTTGAATTAACTTCTACTTTTCTAAATATATAGCGTTTGCGACGATAGTAAAGAGCGAGTGATTCGAACCGACGCTATCACGGTTAGAATCACTAAAAGATAGAACCAAAGCTCTTGCGGATCAGGCCACTGCCGCTTATATCAATTTAATTTCTAAACTCAAATACATTCGACTAATGTGGTAATGGTATATTATTGCTACGGTATACGGCTTTAATGGATGTGCTTTTGGTGGTGTTGTTCTTTACTAGTCGTGTGTGTATCTGCTAGAAACGCCACAAAAATACCATACGGAAATTACTTTCTTTGGATTTAATTTCGATATTCAGTTATTGAAACTTTTACACATAGTATAATGAAGAAGTTTTGCTTCTGCATCAACCGCAGGAATCTAAGCTGCCGCCAATGGAACTCCTAATACCACTCTACATTGAGCTCCTACATTTAAGCAAGAATTGCTCCTAAAACTTTCACAATTCAGAAGGTAACAAACGAGGACTATTTTTGACGTGACAATGTCTTATAAATCGGTATACCTTGGGAGGCATTCGGGAAAAAGTTTGTAGCGTTACGGTCGGGTCTCGCTACGTCTGAGCGAGAGTAAGCGATAACGCACGAGCCGCAGTGAGCGAGAGCGCGACTAGCGTGAGAGAGGGAAATAGGGAGGAGATAAAATAGCAAAATAAATAAGCCGTAAAAATGAATAGCAAAACGAATAAAAGAAAAATAATCGACCTCTTCGAGTCGGACCACGATTCACTAATTTTTCAGAGTATGGTGAACTGTCGAAGAAGCAAGAATATATCGTATCAATGGACGAAATACCAATTACTGAGCCACCAACATTAATTGCTCCTAAGGCAAATGCAGAGAGACAACGGGAATACAGACAGTGCCTTGCACTGTCGAGAACAGCTGTACAGGCTGAAAGTGCAAAGACAAAAAATACACAGAGACAACGCGAATCAATGATTATGAGTGCGTTACGAAACAGAACTATCGTTCGGATTCTGAAACAAACGCAGCTGGTGGAGTAGCGATTAATAGAAGATTATCATCACCGTCCATGGCAAAGGAAATTCTTTGAGTTGAATTGTCCGATTCAGCTCGTCATATTAAAAACACGGGTGATGTGTGCTTGGCTGAAATTTCATGCTTCACTGTCGATAGGATGTACAAAGTATTACTCGGGGCAGTGTACATTCATCCTGGATCAACTATCCCGAACATTGGTTTGTTGTTGCACCAAGCATTACTCCCATATGTACACAATCAGAGTGTACCGACGATCTATGAAGTTGATGCAGACATACCAATTCTTCTTTGTGGCGACTTCAATATAAATGTCACAACTGATAGCGCATTTATTAACTTCATGAAGAGTACGTTCAATCTCGAATACGCGTCGAATGTCAACAAGCCTACAACATTGGGAGGAACAACCCTCGACCTAAGCTTCTCAAGACACGTTACAGTTGAGATGTTACCATTGATATCCTACTTCTCGTATCATCGTCCTATCGTCAGCAGAGTAAAAGCAATCGAAAGAAATAATGCAACATAAAATAAAATATCGAACATAATTATAAAAATATATCACAAAATGTAAAATATTAAGAAATAAAAAAAAAAATTACTTATATATGTAATTATCATTTAAGGAATAAAAACACTTTAATTTTGATTTAATAACTTGTATATTCAATGTTACATATTTAGGATACGTAGTCACAAATATAATGTCCGAGCGCCTTCCGCCCAGACAACCGAGTTTTTTCCGATTTCATTCCAAAAGTGAGAATAAAATGACCAAATGCTGAGGAAGAGTCATTTCTCCTGAAACCCCTACTGGCAGTGGAGAATATTTTCGAAAATAAGCACGAAAACTGACCACATTGAGCAATTAAATGCTGTGGAGAAGAAGTTTCTCCTGAACGAACTCCTAAATTGTATATAAGTACCCCAGAATGCATTCCTCCTAATTTGGGCATATTTTTCGGATTTTTAGATCAATAATAATTCGTAAACTAGGCATCCTCTGTTAATTCAATTGACGTTATAATAGAGCATAAAAAAGACCTTTTCCTAATTTCAGCACATTTCTGGTTTGATATTGATTCCTAAATTGCATACTCTAAGAAGAGCAGTTTCTTCTGCTTGATTTCCTAATATGAGCACAATTTTCGGATAGTTAGCACCTATTAATTCCTAAATTGCGCACACGGAGAATAGTATATTCTTCCGAATGAATTCCTGATTTGCGCACATTTTTCGAATCCTTTGCTCCATTGTAATTACCAAATTCTAAAACCTTTGTCAGGTTGAAGTCTAAATTGCAACCAATCAAACTCCGAATACTACTACTACAAGAACTTCCTCTGAAACTTTCACAATTCAGAAATAACAGTTGAAGATGTTTTTTCTTCTGATTTCACTCCTGAAACTCCTACTAATAGACGGGGAATATTTATTTTCTGACTTTGAGCACGAAAACTAAGCACATTGAGCAATTAATTGATGAACAATTGAAATTTCTCCTAAACGCACTCCGAAGTCACGGATTATATAGAATAAAATGCAGGAGAATACTAACCCCTTAATGCATTCCTACCTTAATCATATTTTTCGGATATTTAATTCAATAATAATTCCTAAACTGAGCACTCGCTGTTAATTCAGTTCATGTTATAATATATACTGTTTTTCTAATTTCGATACATTTCTGGTTCGATATTGATTCTCAAATGGCATCCTCAGAGAAGAGCCGTTTTTTGCGAATGTTTTCCTAATATGAGCACAATTTTCAGAGAGGCTCCACTTATGAATTCCTAAACTGGGCACATTGTATCAATGGGGAAGGGCGATTTCTCCTCAGTGTATTCCTAATATACTTCTTTTCCCAGATAGTCAGTTAGATTTGAGCACTTTTTCGAATAGCTTGCTCCATTATGGAAAACCTTTCTAAATCAGAATGGATGAAAATACACACAATACAATCCCTCAGAGAAGGGATATTTTTTCATAAAAGGTTTTCAAGTTTGAGCCATTTTTTCGGATACCCAGCAGTTATTAATTCCTAAGTTGCGCACATAAGAGAAAAATTACCCCTCAATGAATTCCTCCTGATTTGGGAACATTTTTCGGATTTGTAGTTCAATAATAATTCCTAAACTAGGCATCCTCTGTTAATTCAATTGACGTCATAATAGTGCACAAAAAAGACCTTTTCCTCATTTCAGCACATTTCTGGTTCGATATTAATTCCTAAATTGCATACTCTAAGAAGAGCAGCTCCTTCTGATTGATTTCCTAATATGAGCACAATTTTCGGATAGTCAGCTCTTATTATTTCCTAAACTAGGCGCATTGTATCAATGGGGAAAGGGCATTTTCTCTTCAATGTATTCCTAATTTGGTTCTTTTCCCAGATACTCAGTTAGTTCCTAATTTGCGCACACGGAAAAGTATAGTTTCTCCTGACTGAATTCTCGATTTGAGCACATTTTTCGAATAGCTTGCTCCATTATGGGAAACCTTTCTAAGTCAGAATAGATGAAAATACACACAATACAATCCAATCCCTCACAATTTTTCTCTAATTTGATTATCTTTTGATTAAATTTCTATATATGTTCCTAAATTGCGTACATTTTCATAAACGTTTTCAAATTTGAGCAATTTTTTCGGATACCCAGCAGTTATTAATTCCTAAATTGCGCACATTGCGCGTATGACATCTTCCCCATCCAAGTATTCCTAATATCAATACGTTTCTTGGATAATTGTTTTTCCTAAATCGAGCACATGGAAAGGAGTACTTTCTCCTACTTTTTTGGATACAAATTCCCAAATTCAACGAAGGAAAGCATTTGTGGCGTTCCTAGCAGATACACACACGACTAGTGAAGAACGACACCACCAAAAGCACATCAATTAAAGCCATATACCATAGCAATAATATACCATTGCCACAATAGTCAAATGTATTTGATTTTAGAAATTGAGCTCCCATACGTGGCAGTGGCGTGATGGGTTGAGCTTTAGTTGTATATTTTAGTGATTCTAACGTGATAGCGTCGGTTCGAATCACTCGCTCTTCACTATCGTCTCAAGTTTCAGTGTTGTCTCAATTTCTGAAATTCTTAGTTATATGTTTATTTCCAAATTGCGCGTACTTTCTGCCAAAAAGCTTCCAAATTTGAGCAAATTTTTTATATACTTGGCACTTATTAATTTCTAAATTGTGTGCATTATATCAATAAAGAAGACCACTTCTTTCCTACTATTTTCCTAATTTGCGGCCTTATGCCGGCTACTCAATTACATGTTTATTCCTAAATTTTGCCCACGAAGAAAGCGCCTTCTTATGAACAATGCTCTAATTTCAAGACATTTTTCGGATACTCATCACATTTCTATTCCTAAATTGTGCGCTCTATATCAATAAAAGACGGCACGTTCTCCAATGTGTATTCCTAATTTTTTCGAATATACATTTCATTTTTAAGTTGCGCTCACGGTGCAGAGACATTTTACGTGAATAATTTCTTAGTTTAGTGCGTTTTTCGGATATTGAATGTTTATTAATTTCTAAACCGCACACATCGCACTCTTTCGAGCCCAACTCGTCTTACTTCAAAGACCTGCCCGAATTCTCCATTGGCCCTTTCATCTCTCAACCTATTCAGCCTCACTAATAGAAGAAAATCTAAACCTTCTTAAAGACGAGTTCGGCCGCGGCATAGGTGGACTTCCCGCTGTCCTGTTAAAAAAAATTTCCTCTTCTCTTTCTCTCCCGCTCTCAAAGATTTTTAATTTGTCTCTGACACAAGGCGTTTTCCTTATCATTTGGAAATCATCCTATACATAAAAAGGGACTCAAAAATGAAATTAGTAACTGTCTCATATCCCAAAACTGTTCGAAGGTATTCTTTACAAGGCGTTATCCTTTCGGTGTAGGTCCATTATCCCACCCAATTAACACAGTTTCCTTTCGGGAAGGACGACCACCACCAATCTGGTTGAGTTCCCATCCCATACTCTCCGTGCCTTAGAGAATGGTAACGAAGTCGATGTAATCACAGCCCACTTCAGCATAGCCTTCGAAAAAATCCCTCATAATCTCATCCTCTTTAAGCTATCCTCCCTTGGGTTTGAACTCCTATTGATTAAGTGGATATCGTCCTATCTTAAAGCTCGAACCCATCGTGTTAGATTCAGAATTCTTTTCTCTCTACGTCAAAAGTGTCCTAGGGCACTCACCTGGGACTCATCCTGTTTATCCTTATCATTAATGACATTGATTCTAAGATCAAGTACTCATCTACCTCTCTCTACGCTGACGACACTAAACTCTACAAAACGATACGCTCTCCTCTCGACTCCTCACTTCTCCAATTGGATCTCGACCGTTTCTCAATTTGGTGCCTTAACAACTGCCTCGAACTTAATGTTGTCAAATGTCACTCTATTACCTTCTCCCGCAAACGCCCCCCTCCCCCGCCACGATCCTATTTCTTACTCAAGCAACAGATATCATCTGTACCCTCGATTCACGACTATAGTATCTAATGTGATAGGGAGCTTAACTTCACCCCACATATCGAGGACATTATCCTTAAGGCCAACGCCGCCACTGGATTCGTGAAACGCTGATCGAAAGAATTCTCTAATCCCTACGTTTCCCGATCACTCTACATAGCCTTTGTCCACCCCTTTCTAGACTACGCCAGTCAGGTCTGGTCTCCTCATTACGCGTCCCATATTCGCAGAATCGAAAACGCCCTACTCGGTTTTTGCGCTTTGCCCTTCGTGGGCTGAACTCGGAAAACCCTCATGCACTCCCCACATACACAAGCCGTCTGCATCTAATAAACCTTGATAGACTTGAAGAGCGCAGACGTCACGCTGACATTCTCTTCATCCACCGTCTTCTCACTGGTTCCGTCAATTGTCCAAGCTTGTTATCCTCCATCACTCTCCACACTAACCCCCGTAAACCATGAAACCCCCGTCTCTTCTGTCTGCCCGCACACGACACTTCTTATGGCTCTAACGAACCCCTTTCACGAATGCTGCGAAGGGCAAATTCGTACCGTTCCTGTTTCGATTTCAATCGCACCTCTCGTGCACCATAGCATTGTAGCGATCCTAAATCGCTACTCCTATCTAAATCCCCAATAACATCAAAAATCCTATCCATAATCCCATAACAAAAAACCCAAATTTCATATCGAATCAATGAGCGATAAATTAAACAAAAGTTAATTATCGCACATTGATTCAAATTCCACATAACACATCCAAATCCCATATTGAGTCACATGTACAACGAATTTAACCAAAAGTTAATTCATCATACATTGACTCAATTCCAATCGAAGCACGCCAAGCCTTGCGTACGCTTCTTGGAATTTTGACATTAAAATAATTGACAAAAGTCAACTCCAAAACCTATAAAAGGGGAGTGCATTTCAATTTCATGATCAGTAGATCACCAGAGGCCGAACCTCTGGCCAACCAAATAATAATACGATCAGTCTCTTTTCAAAGCCCAAACCGCTGGCCAAATGACGGGTCAACAATATCCTAATCAATCTATTTTTACATTCCCCAAACGTCTCTCGGCTTTTTATTTTTATACACGCAAAACCTCTGCGCTCTTCTCTCGGGTCTACCGTCAAAGCACGGCGCGGTAACAGCATTAACACAGCATTTCCACATCAGTACTTGAGCTTAGAGGTCGAATTTGTACACGCGAAAGTGGACTGATTCGTTGAGCTTTGGTTTTATTTTTCATTGATTCTAAATCTTCACTAACGTCGCAAACGCCATATATATTCTTCCTCAGTGTTTTGCTAGTAACATCACGTTAATATTATTACTACAGCTTAATTGATTCCGAATGACGAATCTCTATGAAAGTTTTCGAAGTTACATTTTTCTATTCAAATATCGTAACCAATTGTGGAAGCTTAGACGGAAATATCTACAATTTCAATCTAAATCGGTTTTAAACTCAAATCGACGTGAAACAACTTCCAATAAATCATTTCCGCAATAATATCAATGCTTAAACTACAACTTCAACAACAATTTATGCTCTTCTGATGACATGCATTTTCATATAAAATAAATGTTCAAAAATTCGACGGCTGTTATCTAAAGTCAGTTTAATTCAATGCTGTCATTTATGGCGCTATAAGTATAAAGCGTTTGCGACGATAGGAAGAGCTATAACGGTTAGAGAACCAAAGCTCAACGCATCAGGCCACTGCCGCGTGTACAAATTTGATTTAGACTTTTCAAAAAGCCGTCAAAAAAGATGGTCATGTAATTAAGTAATAACCTAAACGAGTCTAGAGTCGTCACTGGCATTGCTCCCACTTAAGTCATGTGCGCATGACATCGTGTGTAAATTAATTATGCGTTTAAAAAGACGAAAATGTATCAACAAACAAATAGACACAATTTTAATTCACATTAGTGAAAGAACCCGCGCTTGGTAGAATCCTTGACGTGGTGCGGGGGCTTAAACTACAATCAATCACTCAGGCTATGCTGACGGAAGCATATGCTTCCAGTAGGGCCACCTATATCAGACAGGCTAGCGAGGAGTAACACACAAAGATCTACCACCCGTAATCCAGGGTGTTACACGTCACCGTGCCCATTGGATGGTTTGCAGCCAGGAGTATACCGGCTGTATTATAACGGCGCCTCTTTGACCCCGGGTCGAATCAGAGCAGTAAGCAGACCTTACCATATCAAAACGGGGCTCTGATGTGGCGGACTATTTGAAACCCCAAGACTCGTGGGATCAAAAATGAATAATCAATATACAAAAAACAATCCCACGAAAAACCCAAATCATCAAGAAAACACCGACTCGGCAAAAAGATGACGTAGGGAAAAACGGAAAAAGCGGGATATACGCGTCGGGACGTGGAATGTTCGAACGTTATACAAACCAGGCGCGATACAGACGGTCGAAGAAAACGCGAAACAATATAAAATGGACATTGTCGCGCTTCAGGAAGTCCGACTCCCACATCAAGTAATCGAAACCAACGGGTTTACACTGGGGTGTGGAGGTACTGATACACATAACCTCGGGACTGGCTTCATCATAAGCAAGAAGATTACGTCCCATGTAAAATATGTGCAATTTATTAATGACCGAATGTCGGTGCTAAAAATACAGGGCCCATGGTACAATTATGTATTTATAAACGTACATGCCCAGACAGAATCTACCGACGAAGAAACGAAGGACACATTCTACGAGACCCTAGAGGAAGTATTTGATGGGATCTCATCATTCGATGTTAAAATCCTCTTCGGCGACCTCAATGCGAAAATTGGAAAGGAAGATATCTTCCAACCAACAATAGGTAAAGAAGGCCTACATGACGTTTCAAATGATAATGGTATTCGAATTATCACGTTCGTATCGTCAAAAGATCTGGTAATGAAAAGCACGATGTTCAAGCACAAGCGAATCCATAAAGCCACGTGGATATCACCCGACGGCGTAACGCGTAACTAAATACACCACTTCTTCATAGACAAAAGACAGCACTCGAATATCCTTGACGTAATTTCATATAGCGGAGCAGATTGCGACTCCGATCACCTTCTACTGATGGGCAAAATTGGAAGTCGGCTCGCAGTAAACCCGCATGGACAGTCATGAGAAACGAGCAAAAAGTTCGAGATTGATAAACTAAAAGACCTACGCAAAAGGGCTGAATATCAAGACGAACTCACGAATAGATTTACCATCCTAGAGAATGACGGTAGTGAGGAAGAGGAAGCCAATAGTGTGGAGACTAAATGGGCATCGATCAGAGACACAATCAAACAAACAGCCCAAGAGGTATTAGGATTTAAGAAAACAACTAAGCCCAAACTTTAGTTTGACGATGAGTGCAGGGCAAAGATCGAACAACCTAAATGCCTCAGAATGATCCACTTAGAAGCATATGATGAAGTCAACGCAGTAAGATACGCGACAATTCGGAAAGAGACAACCAGATTTTTCAAACGCAAAAAACGCGAATGGGAGAAGACTCGGATCGAAAAAATCATAGAAAATGCCAGAGCAAAGAACAGCAGAGGTAAGTATGCCGCCATAAATTCAATTAGAAATGGCTACCGAGGGAGAGCCAAAATAATCCGAGACACAAACGGTTGTCTGGTGACAGAAACAAAAAATATCGTGACAAGATGGAAGCAGTACTTTGAAAACCTGCTCAATGTGGGCACCCATCAACCACAAATAAACGCACCAGACGTACATACAGCCGAGCCCCAGATCCCAGAACCCTCTTTCGACGAAGTTGTAGACGCGATAAATCGACTGAAAAACAACAAGGCTCCCGGAGTCGATTGCATACCGTTAGAGCTTGTGAAGCATGGAGGAGAGGCAACCGCTCGAAAAATCCACCTACTGGTTAAAACAATATGGGACAAGGAAGTCTTTCCGGAAGAATGGAAAACCTCAATTGTCATCCGCATTTTCAAAAAAGGTGACAGATCTGACTGCGAAAATTACAGAGGAATATCATTGTCCCCAACCACATACAAAATATTAACAAATGTCGTACGCAGAAGAAATATTGGGAGACTACCAATGCGGATTCCGTAGGAACCGGTCAACAAGCGACCAGATGTTCACAATAAGGGAACTGCTGGAAAAGAAGTGGGAATACGGAGAGGCGGTTCACCAACTGTTCGTGGACTTCAAAAAAGCCGACGACTCAGTCGCAAGGCAAAGACTCTACCATATTGTGGTTGAGCTGGTGATCCCGAAAAATATGCCGCCCTCATTCAAATTTGCATGAACGAAAACAAAGGGCGAGTTAGAACCACCTCTCAGAACCATTTGAAATACGCGACGGACTAAAACAGGGGGATGGACTCTCACCATGTCTTTTTAACCTTGTCCTCGAGTATGTTATCAGAAAAGTACAAGACGACAACGCGGCCGGATCATCCCTGAACGGGGTCACACAAGTGCTCGCGTATGGGGATGACATCGCCGTTCTGGGCGATAATCTCGAAACTGTAAGTAAAAACTGTGAAATCATCATGCAAGCGGCAGAAGAGGTGTGCCTAGAAATAAATGAGGACAAAACAAAATACATGATTACGGCGAAAGCAGGTGGACCTCAGGGAACACATATAAACATCAGGGGCAAGATATTTGAAAATGTCAAAGAATTTGAATATCTGGGAACGATACTGACGACCAGAAACGAAACGTCGAAGGAAATTAACAAAAGACTACACTCCGGCAACGCTAGTTGGCATGCAGCCAGTAAACTGTTGAAATCCAAACTGCTATCATGTAATATAAAGCTCCGTGTCTATAGGACCATAATCATGCCGATTGCTCTATACCGATGCGAAACATGGGCTCTCACAAAACGGGAAGAGAACAAATTTCGCGTATTCGAGATAAACTTTTAAGGGGTATATTTGGCGGTAAATATGACGAGGAGTCAGGACAATGGAGAAAACTCCACAACCACGAATTGGAAGAGCTATACCGCAAACTTACAATAGTGAGAGTAATCAAGTCGCGAAGATTAAGATGGGCCGGGCACGTGGCGCGAATGATAGGACCGTGCATAGAATTCTTAACGGTAAACTAACGGGAAAGAGACAGACAGGACGGCCGCGACGGAGATGGGAGGACAATGTTAGATTGGACCTCGAGGAGATCGGATTGGATGGTCGAACGTGGAAGGAGCGCGCACAGGACAGGGAACAATGGCGGAGCCGAGTGGGTGAGGTCATGAATTTCTGGGTTCCTACAGGCCAATAAATAATAATAAATAATTAATGAAAGAAATTTTGTCTTAAAGAAACATCATAATCCACACAATTCAAGAATCATCCGAAGTGGTTGAAACATTTATTTTCAAGTTTATAATAAAAATAAATAATTACACAAAAAGTGTGTGTTTTATTTTAACAAACACTGAGTATGGAAATGTGTTCTAATATAGGGTGGCGCAAAATTAATCATCCATTTTGTTTTTGAATTACTTTTTTACTAAATAAAAAAAATGATTTTGAGTGGTGGAAATCTTTATTTGGACCTTTACAATTTGTTCTGTTAAGTTAAGAGATCACTGCAGCGCACTTCACAAATATCAAATATGATTGGCGTACGACGCCATTTGCAAAAATGATAACATCTTCCGATAGGGTGATTAATTTTGCGCCACCCTCCATATTGGATAAGTTCAAAAACTGTTACTATTTAAATTGCGGACTGCAATGCAATCGTCCACCAACAATTCTTTCGTTGGTGGGCCAGGAGGATGACGTCAGGAACAATGATTTATGCCGTTGGCTGGAATCAATTGCTGTAAATGCTTTGTCAATGTGAAATGATTAACTGTGTTTGACCCAAAAATAATCCTCCAGAATATAATAACAACTCGGTGTTAGTTTCACTGTTGTTAAATATTGTTTACAACGATTAATTGGATTAATAAAGATTAGGGATATTTTTGAACCGATTTTCAAAAGCAGCTAACGAATAATAATGAAGTTTTCTAACGTTCGTCAATTATTTGTTATGACAGCTGTTTGCTGACAGTTGTTTATCATTTGCTGTTGACGGCATTCAGTGCGAATCCGCAACACTTACATACTTTTGATAGGTAGCTTTTGTTGTCCTATAGCGTTCGTGACGATAGTGAAGAGCGTGTGATTCGAACCGACGCTATAACGGTTGGAATCAGTAAAAGATAGAACCAAAGGTCAACGCATCGGGCCGCTGCCACGTGTACAAATTTGATTTCTAAACTCAAATACACTCAACTAATGTGGAAATGATGTTATTACCATGGTATACTGCTTTGAAGGAGGTGCTTTGATTTTTCGACTTGTGTTTTCGATGGTATTGTTCTTCATTATTAATCGTGTGTGTGTGTATCTTCTAGAAACGCCACGGCCCCGCAGTGCGAGACATTAAACAAATATCCTAAAATTATATATTGTTTGAAACGTTAAAGTCCTAGCTTTAATTTAAATACCATTAATTCAAATTTTCAAAATTTTTAACACAAATAAAAATGAACGAGGAAAAACTTCAAGTTCAACACATTGGGTTGTAGCACATGAAATGTCCAATTTTATAGTAAAAATTTAAAAGCCAATATTATTTTTCCGTAAATTTTTATTCAATTATAATAGGATCCGTTGGCATCTATGGCATTCGTCCAACGTGATACAAGGCCAAATATTCCTTTTTCGTAGAAGTGCTGCCTTTTTGAGGCAATGACATTTTTAAAGGCTTTTATGACCTCTGCTCGGTTCTGGAAGACCTTTTCCCGGCAAAATGAATCCAGATTGCGGACAAGATGGTAATCCGTTGGGGAAATGTCAGGAGAGTACAGTGGATGCGGAAGAATTTCAAATCCCAACTGCAACCGTTTTTGCACCGTTGCTTGTGAGGTATGGGGTCTAGCATTGTTATGCAAAAGTATCGGGCTGTGCCTATTGACCAACGCAATGGATTGATCCTTTCGATGCCCACCAAATTGTCATTATAACCTTTTTTGGGTGAAGATCGGGCTTGGGGATGTGTTTTGGTTTTTCACCTGCATCCAATCACTGCCCAGGTGTTTTACGGTTATCATATAAAATCCACTTTTCATCACAGGTGACTATCTGGTGCAAAAACGGTTCAGTTTGGTATCTTAATCTAAGCGATGCGCAGATTTCCAGGCGCCGTATTTTTTGGGACCCGTTCAGTTCATGGGGCACTCACTTATCGAGTTTCTTTACCTTTCCTATGAGAGTAAGGTGTCGACTTATTGTCATTGGGGATACACCCATGCTTTGTGCAATCTCCCGCACCGATTTTGTTGGGTCTACATCCACCGTTGCTCTTAAAACATCGTCGTCAACTAACATTTCCGGCTTCCCACGTGGTTCATTTTTGAGGCTGAAATCTCCCGAACGGAACTTTCCAAGCCATTGTCGTATAGTGCGTGCGTTTAACGCTGCATCCTCAAATGCATCATTAAAGGGACATCATCATCATAGGCACTGACACCGGGATCCGGTCTTGGCCTTATTTAGCAAGACTCTCCACCGCTATCCGGACCTTGTTAAATTATTAGTAAATAATACCTCCTTAACCAACACCGAGAATTCTTATAACAAGCACAAATGGACTAGGTATTTCGTATAAGCGATCAATTTTCTTCATTTCTACATTCACACGAAACGCATCGCTTGAAACCGAAACCTCTTTCATCCGTTTTAGAAAATTTGAAATCCATATTACAGTTTTTGCATTTTAAAATAGCTTTGAAAATTAATACACTCCACTAAATTATACAGTATCGAGTAGACCGATTAACTGACACATTGAGTTCGTCACTTTTTTTTTCAACTTAGCCACAGAAACACTTGCGAACGTATCACTATGCTAATTACTAAATCTATTTCTAGTGAATTTTCTTCTTTTTTTTTTTTTTGGACGCTCTAGCAGTGGAACCGAAGAGAATTTATCAGGTTTCTTAGGCATATTTCATACGTTTTCATTCTGAGTTTCAAAAACAGACCAAAACGTATTCAAGATGTATATAATAAACAGAGAGAGTCTTGTGGTGCATGTAACATATATATATAGGTGATTTCAGCATTCCAAAATGTCCTCCTCTATCTTTACAGCTGTTATGTGAGATAATAATGTATTATGCTATATGTATATGAAAATCAAAAAATGACCATGACGTGCTTCGCTATATATTCTCACAAAATTTTTTGTTGAGAATTTTACTTTTATATTATTAAAATTATACAGGAAAAAGTCTCTGCTTTCAACCCGACGAAGGGCAGGACGATCCTTGTCCCTGTTCAATTCAAGTTGATAGCAGTCTCCACGTAACATCCCTGGATAGCTACTTTGGCACCCGCCAAGTAGTGAACCAATGAATGCAGCGATATCCTGAGAAAGGTTGGTGCAAGGCTTATAACCTTGCCCGGAAAAACAAATTATTATGGACAATTTAACAAGTCTCGGATATGGACCGGATACCGGCAGAGAGACTTGCTAAAAAAGGCCAAGACCGGATCCCGGTTGCAGTGCCCAATTTGGTACTCCCAGGATCTGGGCATCGTCGTCTACGCCATCCCTCCATCGTACACAAGGTCTGCCGCGCTGTCTCCTTCCATACATCCTAACATAAAGAACTTTATAAATGCGGTTGACCTGTCTACGTTAAGTTCTGTCGCAACCTCGTTCGTCAAAATCCGAAGTTATTTTCAATAAAACTTCGTAAAATATGGCTACGCTGTTCAAAGCGACAGAGTGTGGCTGTGCTGTGAGGAAATGATGACGCAAAGTCCTAGTTTATTATTTGAGAGTGTTATCTGTGTATTCACGATCACGTTGGGATCACCAATTATGGCGTTGAGAAATTGAACCCACGAAGAAACGGTTACGAAGCGAAACATCAGACGAACGCATATAGGAAATGAATTATTATTCTCAACTACTCTTCACTGCCGATGCTATGTTAATTGCTATGATATACCTTTCGAATGATTTACTTTATATTTTCATTTTGATGCTGTTCTTCAATACGGTTTATTCGTGTGTATCTGTTGGGAACCCCACAATGTTCTTCTCTGAGACTAAAACCACATTTTAGGAATTTGGAAAACCAGTGCATGATAGTGCGAATTTTTGGGACATGGTCCAAATAAATCTCCTGAATTCCTTTCGTGGAATCACTAACGTTTATTCTTCTCCGGAACTCTTTACAGGAAGCAAAAACATTCGGCATTTTTAGTGAGCTCAACTTTAAACATTTCAGATAGCTCAACTAAACTTTTATTAGTTGTTCCACTGATGAGTATCTTACTACTAAGACTCAGACAGTAAAGGGTAATTTTGAACAAGTAACTATGCGGTTGAGAACATTGCTCAACTGCACCCACTTTTTAATTCATCTTAAATTAATTTTCAATCATTTCTTTCTAATTCTTGTTAGCTTATTGTCATGTGTTCGTCTTATTTCGTGCTCCATCGGTATGAATGCATTTTGTACCATATTTGCAATCCCCTCATTGGGGGCTGTCCGGTTTAACAATGGTAGTAAAACAAATGATTCGAACCTAGTCTACAAAGACCAGAAAAGGTCAGAACCAAAGCACTCACTCATCAAACCACGGCCACGTGTCTCCGAGGATGTACTTTCTCGTTACTTAAACAA
This sequence comes from Microdon myrmicae, assembly GCA_963931805.1. Taxonomy (NCBI): domain Eukaryota; kingdom Metazoa; phylum Arthropoda; class Insecta; order Diptera; family Syrphidae; genus Microdon; species Microdon myrmicae. The sequence goes on along the minus strand of OZ007496.1, from coordinate 67,292,415 downwards.
TGAATTGTTGATGTTTTGTTTTTTCGATTCCATTTCGTGCTGTGTTCTTCGCTACGGTTTGCGAATTCGTTGAAAACACCACAGGTGTATAACGTTTTGCGAAGTACTGAAAGACGAGATTCGAATCCCCACCGTGAATGGGTTAAAAGTAAGTAAGTAAGTAAGTAAGTAAGTAAGATTGCTATATATACGTGTATGGGTCGTTGAAGATTTTTACGATACTCTCTTGGTGCCCCATTCTTTACCACGGTTATATGGGCTGTTAGAACCCCGCAGATCCAATAATTTTGAATTAACATTTTCAAGATCGTTCCTTTAAGCCTTTTACGGTATTTCTGATTACTTTTAATCTAAATGATGGTGCGGTTTGATAATAGAAAGGATCCCACTCAGCCCAATGATATAATTACATCCAATTGAGTTTTATGTCAATGACGGAGTTGACTATAAATCAACTACAAACAAATTCCCTTAGCTGGTGTCTACTTTTAAACCTCAAAATACTAATTTACTTCCTAAGCCCTTCGGAATCCCAATCAAGAGTGAAATGAAATATAAAATGGGTGACACTCCCTACCTATCAGAATCCAATGTCTTCGCCCTTCAATCCATCTGACAATCTTAATAAAATCATAAAACACAACTATCACCGCTTCCATGTCCCTAACTGTCATCGTAAAACCTAACCGACGCACACCCAACGAGCTCAAATACCTTCCGAAACCTCTTCAAAAGATTCTCAAACGAGGGTAATAAAAATTCATAGAGCTGGATTCAAGTATCCTAGTGGATTGGCGAAACAGGGTCAATAATGAACCAAAGTCAAAAAACTCCTATTTCGAGCAGACGTTCTCCAACCAAGTGAATAATTCAAGGACACGCTATCGATTTAGTCACTGGGAGTTCAAATACAGCCTCCATCTGTTCACCCTCCCTTCACGTGCCACATGACTGAAATACTCTTATCCTCATCACTCGCGACACAATAAAAATAGTAACGAGTAATAAAAGGAGCTGCACGCCGTACTTAGATTTGGTGGAAAGCTGATTTTTCCACAGAATTTTTTCTAGTTTCATTTTAGCATATCCTTCATCTAGTTTGTTGTTGCTGCTGTTACCGTAGCTGCTTTCCTTTTTATTTGTTGAATCAACTTTATCTTGGACTCGTAAATGTCAGCCTCTTGGAATATTTCCCGTAGATTACACTATACGAAGCCGTGACCAGGCTGTTAGACCCGTTTCCGACGTCATAAACCCATACTGACGAGAAAACGTAATTTCTTCTGGATTTTATATCTTGAGTTTTCGGTTGTTGTCCTTTCTCTATCCACAGCCCTGGCCCCTTCATCTTCTTCTTTTTAAGTGACATTTTAGATAAACTTTAACCTTTACACCCCCAATTGCCAGCCATGCATAAGCAGGCGCAGTTAAACGACCAGGAGGAACCCCTGGGCGGTGAGTTATAATACTTTGAAAGATAAACGGATGTTGGTGAAAATTTGTCGAGAACTTTGCCGTGAAATAGGCTTGTGCATCGCTGCGCCTTTCGAGTTAACGTCGGAAACGAGGGTTCTGGACGGAACGACTGAGGCACAAAGTCGAATGTCACGGACGGATGGCCGAGGTTTAAACGGATCAAAACACAATTTTAATGTCTGGACAACAAATTGCCACTAATCTTGGGCATAGAACGAAATTCGTGGGCTTAGTGCGACAGGGGTGTTGATGGACGCGCATTGATGAATGTGAAACTGGAAGCATTTTGGGTGCTTCGTAAATGTGTATTAATTTTATAGCCACCGTGATGTGAGGTAACTCCATCATTACTTTAAAAATGTGCTTTAGCTTTTATGTTAAATGGGTGCGATGTGCTCAAATCTGCTAATAGGTAATCATCATCATCATCGGCACTACAACCGGGATCCGGTCTTGGCTTTATTTAGCAAGTCTCGAGGCTTGTTAAATTTTCCAATATAATTCATTTTTACGGGCAAGGTTATTAGCCTTATTGCGCTAAAAGGTAATAACCAAGAGAAAAAACGTGATTATGTTACAGACGTTTTGTATTTTTGGGATAACCCAGAAATCAATCGTCTATTTAGTAAACTTACAGCGTCAAAAATTGTGTATTTACTACAATTCAGTTGTGAATTGAACACATGCTATTCCAGATGGAAGGCGTATTATAATATTGATATCCGGACGGAACGCACCTAAACTTATTTCGAATTTTTTTCCGTTTATGTTGTTGTTCGTTGAAAAAGCTGCTCCATAGATTTAATGAAATATTGACTATATGAATAAAAGGCGGCCTTTCTGACCGCTGAATCCAAGTGGTGGTTTGGATGACGTGAAAATTGCCTCGCATATTTATTTCCAATATAAATAGTTTTTATCTGGTATGTTTTTTTCTTTAACCTCGGTTGGTCTGAAATTGTTCCTCGTATGTTGAGAAATACACAGAAATGCTGATTTCGAATTTTTATGCACACCTTGATATATTTTCGTTATACAATGTGAAGGCCAATAATGCTGTCTCCGTTCAGCCATTCGATAAATGTGTGTTGATACATATGCCCTTAAGCCTTGTTTTCAGATATGGTTCTTTGTATGGCGTATCGCTAATATATACCTCGAAGTATGAAGCTCTTAAAATGCAACTGCGTATTCTTGCTTTTGTCAGTAAAGTAGCTGCTAGAAGGGTAGTAGCCCCATCGTTATTTTCCCTCATCCACTGTGAATTTTAGCTTGCATTTCGATGCGATATCGCTGTCACTGTTGCAATGACATGAGAGTGTCGCGTCGACCAGAGCACCAATTGTGCAACTTCTCTACTGTATACGCCAGATACAAAATCAATTCCTGCATTAACCGAAATCTGAGTAGGGTATAATATTGATAATTTTGGTTCCTTCCTTCTTGGTTGGAGCTTAGCGCATATGTTCTTCACTCGCCATGAGTTTGTGTATCTGCTGCTGCCACAATATGAACACAACAGAGATGTTACAATTAAGACTTACACATCGGCAGATTTCACCCTGACAATTGATGTTTTCTAATTGAGAAGACGAGGGAGAGATTCTCTTGGACACTTAGACACTACACTGGGAGTAAATATTTTCGCCATATATGCTATCGGTTCGACGTGTGCCCCTGAAAGAATCAGACAACGAAGAGATCGGCACGTTTAAATGTAAACATTCAACAACGGGATGAATGTAAACTTTCATCGATGGGTTGAATGTAAACATTCATTTTGCCCTGTAAGTAGGGCGTTCGAAAATACTCTCAGCAGGGCCGGCTTGTCATAAGAGGCGACTAAAGGCAGAATGGTAGGTGAGATCCCAACGCCCTGTCGCCCGGTGAAATACCACCGCATCAAGCTATATGCACCGTGAAATGGTCGGGAGAAATCCCTGGCCATCTTGCGCATCTTGGCTGGAGGACCGGTTCGAGAAAAAGTTGGTTTAGGTGGTAGACAGTCTAAGATGAGATACCACCCCGTCACGCTGTACATTACTCGATATCATCGGTAGAAATCTTCGACTATGTTTCGAATGTATGGCTGATGGCTCGGACTGACACGGGTACAAGTCATTATGGCACCTTCTGAGATAAAGAGTTCCGGAGGTAAACTAATTTCCCATTCGGATCTCCGGGGGGACTATGTTATGGGGAACATTATGCAGATATTACGATAAATAACCGAACTTTAAGAAATTCGTCATCGCATAATCGCGCTTCTTCTCGAAGCTCTGTCGACGATCTTCTGATAACGGAAATTTGTAACATCAGGGGCATCGGTTTCACCAATACGAATGTCAACACCGTCCACCGACACCTGCAAAAAGCGAAACCTGACATCCTTGCCCTAACTGAGGCCCAGGTCGATTCGGCAAGTGATTCGACATATCTACAGTTGCTCAGTATACGACTTGCCTTCGAAATACCGTTTTAAGCGCGGAGTCTGCGTCTTCACGCGGTCCGATTTGGCTTGCCAGAGGATGGAGGCATTGGAACCCAATAACATGGACATCATGTGGTTGTGAGTCGTGCAGAGGAATTCCGTTAAATTTCTTTGTTGTCTTTACCGCTCCCCGAATGACCGTCGACCGGCGACATTTTTCAAACATCTTTCACGTACCGTCGACTGGATACAGATCAACCACCCAGCTTCTAAAATGGTTGTCCTTGGCGATTTAATGTGCACGTTTCCGGCTGGTTGGTACATTCTTACAGAACCGACGAGGCTGGGAGGCTGGCGGAGATATTTGGTGTTAGCCACAACTTGACTCAACTCGCGAGGAACCTACGCGAGTGTCGAATAACCGAGGTGATTATGTGAACACCCTGGATCTGTTTTTGACATTCGAGCCCAGCGTTTATACCGTGGGGATTGCAGCGCCACTGAGAAACTCTGATCACTGCTTGGTGTCAGTCGCGCAACCACTTAAATTTCAAGTGAATAACCGGTCTAAGCAGCTTCGCCATGTATGGAGGTATTGGGGCTAGCTAACTGGGACGATTTGGAGATTTATTTGCAGCCTTTCCGTGGTCGGAGATGTGCGTTGGAGACTCCGATATTAACGCATGGACGAAGTCGGTTACAGAGATTATACTTTTCCGGATGGAGATCTACATTCCGCATTCCATTAAACGAAGTTCATCTGATAAAACTTGGTTTGAAATGGGAGCAGATTACAGCGGCAAAAAATAGAGCTTTTAAACAATGGCATTCCAATCCCACCAAGGTGAACAGAACGAATTTTGTTAAAATCAGAAACGCATGCAACCAGACGATCGATACTGCGAAGAAGGCTTACAACGACAGAGTGACTAATAAACTCCTTGAGTGCCCGACTGGTTCGCGTCCCTTCTGGTCATGGGCTAGGGCTGTCAGCAGTAACTCGGTTTCCTCTTCTTTTCCTCCGTTAGTGACGGGCAACGGGAGGTTAGTCACAAATTCAAAAGATAAAGCTAATGTGTTCGCAAATTTATTTTCCGCGAATTCAAACTTCGTTCCCTTCCTTTTGGAACTACCAGTGACCGTGTTGTGGTCCTTCCCTCAGGGAGTGTGTCTGGTCCTGAAAAGGACGAGGGATCTCTTTAAGATAGCTCCTGAGGGGACCTGTTGCGGTGCCGCCGTGCTTCCTCAAACCTCGAGGGAAGAGCAGCTACCGGTCCTCGAGTAGGAAGAATCGGCCAGGCCCAATAAAATGCTTTTTATTTTATTTTAAATTTATTTTATTAATTTATTTTCTGGCGTCCTTACACCCAGAACGCCAATTGAGACTGATCCTCGAATACAAAAAAAAAAAAAAAAAAAAATTGTGGCGAGAAGGCCGAATTTAGCGAGACAGGACATATGTGTCCTTCATCTTGTCTCTGACTTCTGGTCATCTTGCGATAACCAGAATCACCCACATCCGTGAGGATGTTGAGCTCGGTCTCGCGCATCTGAAAAGAGAAGAAAAAGGGGGGGGGGGGGGGGGGTATCCAAGGATAGTGTGGACAGTGTTAGTCCAAGTGTTCTCTAACTACTTTTATAGAGGGATGGTGGGAAAGAAATCATACAAGACCGGTGGGTCTTGGGTGCGGTAGTAAACGCAGATCACGTCTTTGGCGTCTGATAATCTGCTCTTTGGTCGGTGTGTATGTTTGTGTTTGTGCCGTCCTGATCCTCGAATACGAATTTCATCACCCTTATATACAAAATCTTATCGGGATTTTGTATCGCGGATGCATCGAAATGCAAGCAGAATTTCGAAATGTACTTCGACTGGAGTCGAGTACTGGAGAAAAGGAATGTGATATCTATTTTTAGAATATACACATCTGGCAAGAATGGAGATAAAGATAAGGATTTGTAGGAACATGAGTTTGTTTTCATACGAAGATATGAATTGTGGTGTTTTGTTTTTAGGAAGTTCTGGAAATATGAGTATGGATGATAAACGAATATTTTATTCGTTTATCGGGATTTTGTATTGGATCGGGGTAATGGATTTTGTAAATATGAGTTTGGGTATAGGAATTTGGATATGAGTGGGGAAAGGAGATGGTAGGGCTTCTTGGAGCACTACAGCCGCGCCGGTACAGTCTGCGATGCGGGATGTGAGGTTCCGCCCGCGTATCGATCGATCCGGGTTGTTGTGGACGGCGAGTGTTCGGATCTGTATCCTGTTAATTCCAGGGTGTTTCAAGGTTCTGTTTTTGCTCCAACCTTGTTTTTGCCCCAACCTTGTTTTTGCTTCACATAAATGATTTGTTCGAGTCGACGGCTAATAGGCTATTCAGTTTCGCGGATGATAGTATGTTTGTTTCCTCTTTTTCGAGTGATCGACCGATCAGTGCATCAACGTCGCATCAGCTGTGATGTAGCCAAATCGATTCTCTGAATCGGGATCCGGGGAAGTTCCTGCAGCGGGGAAAGGCCAATCTCGTCGACTCCAATGCAACGAAGACACAGTATACAACATTCACAAGGAAAAGTGGACCTTCGGTTCCACAGCTAATGATGAATGGCCGCGCCCTCAAATCTGGGGAAAGCTTGAAATTGCTCGGCCTCGCGGTCTTTCATATTTGGAGTTCTGCTCCTAAATATACCCTCGACCTACTTGAGAGCATACAGAGACGAGCGATCCCCCTGATCGGAGACCCGTCGCTGACATCGGGGCTACAGTCGCTATCACATCGAAGGCGCGTAGCTGACCTCTGTCTGTTTTACAGATATTAGCACGGGGACTGTTCTTCGGAGATACGTGATATTATTCCGCGCAATTCGGTTTATATGCGCTCTACAAGACAATCCGACGGATCGCATCAATGCGCGGTTCATCCCCCGACGGCGCGAACAACCCTGCATCAGAACTCGTTCCTTAACAGAGTGGGAAAGCTGTGCCCCCCCCCCCCCCCGTGCAGGTGTTCCCGGTGGTTTAAAACCTGCAACCGTTATTTGGTGGCATTTTGGGATGCCGTATTGGCGTAATAGGTTCGCCTCTCCCGAGAGAAGTATATTAAAAAAAAAGAAGGAAAATCAAATTTTACGACGGGTTGAATGCACCGGGCGTATTTCTTGGAAACACTTATTAGGGAGTAAGCTTAAATAACTTAAAGGGTTATACGCACTTAGAATTAAAAAATAATCGTTTTTTTATTTTCCTTTTTGAATGTACATATATTAAAGATTCTATATACAAAATTTCAAGTCGATCCGACGAATATTGTCGGTGTTATATTCATATTTGTATAGACGTCTTTGCGCGAGTGAAAGTTTATAGAGTAGGGTTAAACATCTGTCTACCTGGAGCTCCCCTCTTATTACTTTCTTGTATTGCTCATTTCTCGTTTCATAATTCCGTTTTATTTTTCTCTGATTTTTGGTATATTTTCCAATAAAAATTGAAAGCGACTCTCTGTAAATTTAAAAAAAAATTTAATTTGGCATATGTAAAATGGTTTTCACACTTTAAATCCATTTCAATCGGATTTATTAACGGATTTGCGATTCTAATAAATATTTTTCAGTTTATAAAGAATTTAAGGTCAAAATTTTCATTAAAAATTGAAGTTTTTTTTTTAAGGAGCTGCCATTTTATAAAAAAAATAATATTTTGCTTATTTCTTCGATTAATTACTAGATAATATTATAAATTAACGAATTTTTTTAAATTTATTTTTTCATTTCAGATAATCTAGTTGCGACATATCCTGTACACGACAAAACAATTTTTTTTTTTTGACGAAGTTTCGGAGATGGTCTATTGTGTTTTCACAAAAAAAAAAAAAAATTAGCAATATTGTATAAAATATCTATTAAAAGTAAACATAATTTCAAATTAAAATATTAAAATGCCCTTCCAAAAAAATTCTTAAAATAACGTTTTTTTTTGTCTTACTAACTGCGTATATCCAAGATAATGCAAAATTAAAATACGATAAACATTTATTTATGAAGATGCTTTATAAGCACAATTTCAGGTTTTAATATCCTTACACTTACACTTACAATAAAAAAAAAACTAGTAAATAAACAAACACCAAAAAACCAGTCTAGAATAGAACTTACATATTAGTGAAGTGAAATGGTAGAACTCAATTGCTGGATTTGTACAATCATTGGTTGAGCAAATCAATAAGCAGTTCTTAATAGACCACGGAAGCAATGCTCAGACACCTAAAATCAACTTAGTGCAATAAATTTTATAATAATAGCTCTAATCAACAAATGTTACAACCAGTTCCATCATTAAAGCATCCCTAGCCCAATTAAAAAGACCTTAGACTTGAATCGTTTTCTCTCACATTCTTAATAGTGTTTAAATGCAGAATCATCAGACAGAAATGTCGACAGAGCGGTGCACCTTTAAAAAACATGTTATCCTAGTTCAGAATATAAGGCACCCGGCAGTTGGATTCGAACTCCGAGCAACTACTCAATTTTAATTTTATAATCATATCACAAGTTACAGAGGCGTTTTATTGTCCTACACGTCGCTACATCCTCATATCCTTGAACCAAAAACAAAAACTAATTGAAATTTCCCGAGAAATTATTTATCACCACAAAATGCGCAAAAACCACAATAACCATCCGAGTGACTCATATAGAGACCTAGAAATAGCTTCCCCTGTAAGTACTCAACCTTTAGGCGACAATTAATTCCCTTCCACACATGACCTCGTCTTAAGTCTTAAACGATAGAGGCCCTTACCACAACCATCCCATGTAATTCTGCAAAGTACTTCTACCACATCACCACCAACAACAATGTGGCTTTATCAAATGATAATGTACATCTGCAAGGACACCCTTTGAATCGTATGGCAGGATGTTACGCACGGAGTGCCGGAATTCAGGCAAGTAGAAATTTACGATAATGTTTTATAGATTTGGTTTGGATCTTTTACATCTAGGGTTGGAGATTAAAGCCTCTTGACGAACGTCATGTCATGGAAATGAATGACACATGAAGGTGACCGTAAAGGATATCCGCAAATGATTTGCTTTCTAAAGGAGAACCGTGTTTTTTTTTATAATGAATTTGTTTTGCAAGAAGATGGGAAGGGTATACAGTTATGGGTAGAGAGACGAAATTAGTTTATTTTGTCGTTAAGATTGCTGATCACGACGGAAAGGTGAATTTCAGATATCCGAGATGGAAAGTTCAATTTTAGCTAATAAAAGACACTGATTTTCGACATTGATTTGTTCCGATAAATAAAAGGTGATGTAGTGTGTCCAAAACCCCACTATTTCCCCATCCATATATCTATATACTAAATTTTCTTTGTTTGGTAAATAATTAAGGAAGATTGTAATTAAAATTAAATAAACAAAGCCGAAAAGCAACAATACTCGTACATGACAATAGTCACCCCAAGTTTAGCTTAGAGAACATTTTTATATGAATAACAGTTCAATTGAAAAGTCCCCGGCCTGGCACATAGATGACAGCACTAGAATTAAATTCATATGATTTTTAGTTAGCACTAGCCTTCAAAAGACGCGTGTATAAATTTGACAGATGCCGGATCATTAGTTTGTGAATTATAGTATTTTGAGTGAAGCAATTTCTGTTATTGTGAAAAAAAATGGATAAAAAGGAATTTCGCGTGTTGATAAAATATTGCTTTTTGAAGGGAAAAAATACAGTTGAAGCAAAAACTTGGCTTCCAGACACCGCCCCAGGACAATCAACCATCAAGGATTGGTATGCTAAGTTTAGACGTGGTGAAATGAGCACCGAAGACGGTGAACGCAGTGGACGCCCAAAAGAGGTTGTTACCGACGAAAACATTAGAAAAATCCACAAAATGATTTTGAATGACCGTAAATTGAAATTGAATGAAATAGCAGGCACTCTAAAGATATCAACTGAACGTGTACATCATATCATTCACGAATATTTGGGTATGAGAAGGCTCTGTGCAAAGTGGGTGCCGCGCGAACTCACTTTTGACCAAAAACAACGACGAGTTGATGATTCGGAGCAGTGTTTGGAGATGATCAAGCGTAATAAACCCGAGTTTTTGCGTCGATATGTGACAATGGATGAAATATGGCTCCATCATTTCACTCCGAAGTCCAATCGACAGTCATCCGAGTGGACTGCACACGATGAACCCGTCCCAAAGCGTGGAAAAACGCAACACTCGGCTGGCAAGGTTATGGAATCTGTATTTTGGGATGCGCGCGGAATAATTTTCATTGACTATCTTGAAGAAAGGAAGGACCATCAACAGCGACTATTACACAGCGCTATTGGACCGTTTGAAGTACGAAATCGCCGAAAAACGACCGCATTTGAAGAAAAAGAAAGTGCTGCTTGACCAAGACAATGCACCGTGTCACAAGTCAGTGAAAACGGTGGCAAAAATCCATGAATTGGGCTTCGAATTGCTTCCGCATCCGCCGTATTCTCCAGATCTGGCCCTTAGCGACTATTTCCTGTTCTCAGATCTCAAAAGAATGCTCGCTGGGAGGAAATTTTCGTCGAATGAAGAGGTGATCGCCGAAACTGAGGCCTATTTTGAAGCAAAGATCAAGTCGTACTACAAAAAAGGTATCGAAAAGTTGGAGGGTCGCTATAATCAGTGTATCACCCTCGAAGGGAATGATGTTGAATAAAAAAAACGAATTTTGCCAAAAAAATGTGTTTTACTATGGGGGGCCGAGGACTTTTCAATTGACCTGTTAGGAGCAACTACGTTTAATCCCCAGGACAGAACCGAATATCTTCGGGCCATTTATATCCCAAAAATGATTTCCATCAAACATGTGACACTTATCATTCAAACAGTCGTCGATCCATCTGCCCAACTGCACTACATTTTGAAGAGAAGAAAGAAGGTCGACATTGAACTTGAACGTCTCTGCTATAAACAGCTAATCTGATCTGGAATATTTGTTTTTCTCATAAGGTCTTACATATCTACCGCTCAATTGGAAAGACTATGAGCACTCGAAAAAAAAAATTCATCAAGAGATGCATCAACTAACCTAGGAGGCCAGCCATTACCTTAACTATCATCTATACGAGCAGGCTTCCACCAATAGATACCAGCCCGCTAGCCACTTGCATAGAAGAAGAAATGTTTCCCATATGCTTTGTGGAAATTTACACCGTAGCTGCCGTTCTGCATACCAATGGAAGAGAGTGTCATCAGACCAAAAGAGAATATCCCTGTGCAACCTAACACCGTGCCAAGGATAGATTAGATGTATCTGCAAGAAGAGCACTTGATTCTATATCGGGGTCAGATCAACCATCAAAGAGAAGAGCGGAAGCCGATGTAGCAATAAAGGCCCTCAGGTGAGAGCTATAAATCGCTGAGACAAGACAAGGCCGACATAAGCAGAGACTGAACTATTAAGAACGGGCTCGGAATTGGATAAGAGAACAAGAATTTCATTATATCCAGGTTGAATCATGGCTCAAGTAATCGAAGTCAGTTGAGGAGTAGAAAGCGATATCGCATCCAAAGGCAAAAGGAACAGAGTACAATACAAATATAGAGGCCTTCCACAACGGACATGTGTTCGGCTCGATTAGTGGTATTAGTAACCACTCTTTTTTAGTGTTAATGGATAAAGTGAGTCATATATTAATAAACATAAATAAACTAAATATTAATACATCAAGTGCAACATACAATAAATATACTCAAGTTCACGCCAAAAGATTAAATTCAATAAACATGTGATGACCAAAATCCAAACAGCGAAGGCAGTGAAAACAAAGAAATTCAAAAACAATCAGAAAAAACAAAACAAACAATAAACGTAATAATATAATTCCAGAAACTAAGTGAAATAAAAAAACACTGCATAAAATAAAACAAAACCTAAAAACAAATGTGCACAATTCAGTGAAGTGCGAAAAATAAAATAATATTTAACTAAGAAACAAAATATATCATTTCGGTCGCAAGTGAGAAAAATAAAACTAACAATACATTGCTCGTTAAGCAATTGATATTTAAATTAACATTCAGCGAGAGAGTAACTGTACGCATACCACTTCAGCGAGGAAGGGGTTTGTATGCGATTGCGCCCTATGCACATGAGGAGCACCAGCATAACCTCTTTATAGCAGAGCTCGAGACTTTCTTTCGACGCTAACAATTGCACATGGAAAAAAAACTTTTTTATCCTAGGTGGAGATATGAACGCCAAACATAAATAATGGGGAAATTATATATCTAATACCAAGGGAAATCAGTTGGCTGGTTGGTTAGACCTGTATCATGTAGAATATAAAACTGACGTACGAGTTACGTAATATCCATTGTTTCCTAGGGGTAGGTCGTTCTTAGATATCTTGCTTATTGACTTACAACTGAGACTACTTAACCCCAACAGACTAAACAGAAACTGTTTACGGACAATTGAATACGACAGTGACCACTGTGCTAGGCAGTAATAAATCGGTGGCGGTTCTTTAATACATTCCCAAAGAACCGCCCATCCTCTTTAAATTAACCACTTCCTCTTACCATACCATGTCATGGTTCTTATCTGCAATTAGGAGCAGCGTAAGCTCTCCTGCAGCATCTTACCTGAAAAGAAAACCGACCCGACGGCATCTATACATTTTGAATTTCCCTGGTTCATGTTCCATGAACCAGTTCATCTCCTATCGGCTCAGCCTGTCTTCAAATGCGATAAACAAACGCTGGCCAGTGTATTGTTGACATAGCTGTAGCCGATCTTCTTTCCATAGGTCACAATTGTATATCGCGCCTATACCCTTAGGTCCGCGACAGTTGCGACAATTACCCGTTTTCGGCTATCAACCGATCATGAATTTGGGCATTGATATGATCATTGCTTAGGTAACCTTACCCATGCCATTTTAGGCAAATATCATGACGACCCCATTGTATCATAGGCACATCATATACATCATGTGTGCCACCATTTGATCTGTGAAATAGAGTTTTTGTTTACTTTGAAACAAAAATCTATTTCGATCTCTGGCATACATCATCAACGATGTATGGGTACATCGCCCCCGACGATCGTACTTCTGTTTAATCAGGTGTCCACCGATCATCGTCCTCATCGCAGGGAATTGTACTTGTCCTATACGGACACATATAGAATCCTCCCCTATCGATGCAATTCGCGGCCATCGAATCTGATGGATGTGAATTGCATTGTGGAGTCAGATGTCAATTTCCATAGAGTCAAATTTTATCCCTCAGGGAGTCGAGTCCGTTCCCAGACGAATACACATAGAAGTACGGTCGCGCATTCGATATCGTTAAAGAGTTCGTGTGCGAGTCGAATTTAACTATATAATGATTGCCGAATAAGAATGTGACGTTGTGTTACAAAGTCGTGTACCATACCGTATATAACAAGTGCACCGTGTAAATTTAAAATTAAGTCAATAAAACGAATTAAGGCACGATATTATTTAATCATAAAGATTTTCGTGGAAATAAAAGGAACATTAAAATAAATTCAGTGCGTTTGATTTATCTTGTGGGACAATTTTGGCAGCAGACATCGGTGGTGTTTTTATGGAACCCGCATCCTTGCTGATGCCAACATAAAAACTACCTACAAATCTTCCGAGCGATCTGGCAGATCTGAAGGAATTCGTGATCCCGGAACCCTGCAACTACGGGGCATTGCGACGGCCATGGTTTACCATATCAATGACAAAAGCACTTCGTTCGAATGACTTTAATCTCCCAATAAACAGAAACCTGACAAATGACGAAATCGACAAATACATTCAAAAAATGGACGAAACCGTAGAACGAACAATGGACAAAACAAATCCCAAAGCAACAGTTACGGATCACATAAACATGTACAGAAACACAACAATAAACGCACTTTACAGGAAAACGAGTAGACTGGTATCAAAACTAAAACAATTACACAGACAGTTTATAGACAGACAAGACGAGGAGATCATATCACTGAAATCCCGAATAAAAAACTTCCAACAATTACTAAAAGCTAACTATAGATTAGCAACGGATTTGTATTGGAAAAACAGAATTCGAGGTATAAAATCTAATAACCCGAATACGTTCCTACAAATAAATAAAATATTTAGGAGAAATAATCAAAACGAGATTCAGTGTCTCCAAATTCCACGTACGATATAAACAAGCAGCTGCTAATCAACATTGGCATAGATGCAGAGAACGCTATCCTCAATAATGATCTCTTCGTGATCGAGGATCCTTTAGACATAAGCTATGGGAGCTCTCTTGTACAAGGTGAGTGAAAGCATTCGCCGAAATCACGACTTGGATGACAGAGCTCTGCTTAATCACCTCCACCTCAGAAATGAAATTTCACTTTGGCAATCGGAGAATCCTGCTTTTACCGAATTCAGTGACGATAATTTGTCAAATGACATTAATGCCAATGTTAGGGCTAATAACCTCTTAATTACGAGGGAAGAAAACCAGGGTATTGTCAACTCATTGAGAAGCAAATACAAATATTCATAATTAAAGCCACAAACAAAGTTCTGTCGGCGAAAGCAAACAGCAGCTTAGAGCGCCTGCGTAGGACCAGTAAGTTATAATATAAGATTATTAAGCTAGAATTTAAGCATTTTTTGTCTAGCCCATAATTTAAAATCTAAGAATATAAAATGAAAATAAAAAAATGTTGCAAAAATGAAAAATGAAAAAAGGAACAGAGGCATCCAGGAGTTAGCCCACCAGATGATAGTTAACCAAAGGACAGAACGATTTAATTTTAGACATTAAAATGAATTCGCATATATCAAAAATAGCTGACATTCCAGAGGACTTTTGGGGATACAGCGTCCGACTTCATCAACACACAAAAGTTGATATATTTACGATGAGCACTTCGTGGGAGAGGAGAGCAAAAGAGGCCACGAGAACTCAAAGAAGGGGGTAAGAGGACTAGGAGCATCGGAGACACGGTCTTTAATATTTCCAGAATGAAGGATGCTCAAGAATCTTCTTTGACTTACGCAATACCGACTGGATCTAATACGACTAGCGCTACTTCGGCGGATTGTAGCCAATCTTTCATTTATCAAATTGCGCCATTAGTGGCGGCTTCTAAATAGTTTATATGTTTAGCGATTATTACAAGCGCAATATTTTGTTGTAAATAAAGGAGTGGACCAAGTTCTGATCCTTGAGGAACTCCAGGAACCAGTTGGCTGGTTTAAAGGCTTTTTTCATGTCCAATGTTACCACAGCAATGTACTGTACACACTCCTGAGCTGTGAATTAACCCTCTACTGCTTGCTAACCTCTAAATTATACAGTCCAGAATTACGGGAAAGGGAAAGCGAACGTCACATCGGAACTATATATGTTTATACAGTGTTGTGAAAAATTATAGACGTATGTTACATTTTTAGTTTTTATCAAATCAAAGGTAAATTTTCAGTTTTCTTGGAATGAGTAATAAACTTTTATGACTAGTTTTGTGATATATATATTTTCAACCGACACCAACTCAGAGAACCCTTTAATTCTGAAATGTGAAAAAATATAAACTCAGGCCCTTTTTTCGATCTCTTTGATATAACAAAAGTTCTTTAAAAACAGTGCAGACATTCTGGAGTGATATTAAACAGATTTTTATTTATGCAGTGAATTTTTTTAAAGTTCTAAATAAGCCACGTGGGAGATGGAAAAACAAAGACTAATCGATTTACAAAATAGTAGAATGACGCAGACAAATCGCGAATGAAATAATTCGTCCTCAAGGTGTAGTGAAGAATTTTCTACAAGCCAGTATTGAAAATGACGGAAGAAATAAGCGAGACCTGGGAGACCAACAAAATGTTTCCGTCAAGACTCGCCCTCGAAGAGTTCGATGGAGGGAGAGTAAGTCCCGGGGCCAGAAAGCTCGGCGTAGAAGAGAAATAGACACGCTCTAAACTCGATTTACTAATTCAAATTTATTTAAATATAACCAATCTATCCGTTAATCTCCTTATTAATATTGATGTGCAGCGTTTGACTACTTGACTTGTACTGGTCTCAACCCCACAACTGCCGCTGCTTATATTCGCCTTTTTGTCTCTTTTCCCTCGTTGGCATGTTGTCACAGGAACAAGGAGAGACAGAGTATAAATGTGCGATGCTCAGTCTGCCAGTCGGCAGTCGTGTGCTGCTAGTCGGCCGTTGTGTGCTGCTCCGTCTCCAACATTCCGCCCACCTTGAACTGTCGGTTCAACCGTCTTATCTTCCGCAACCGGAAGTAGGGCCAACTTCGTGACGGATTGCTTAAGGGTTCCCCCCTGAATCTTTACAGTTGCCACCCGCACCTTGCCATCTCTGCCAGGATGAAGCTCGATAACCATTCCCATGGGCCAATAGGTCGGAGATAGTTGCTCGTCCTTCAGAAGCACCACGACCGGATTTCCTAGGTTTTGTTCCGGATGATACCATTTGTTGCGAGCCTGCAATGTGTGGAGGTATTCATTCTTCCACCGGTACCAAAATGCTCGATGCAACGCCTGCAAGTACTTCCATCTGGAGCGCCAAGTGATTGTTGTCTCTCCCGGATCGACTTCCGGGACGCTCATAGCCGGTCCTCCAACTAAGAAATGACTGGGGGTCAACACCTCGGGGTCGCCAGGCTCCGTTGGCAGGACGACCAGCGGTCAGGAATTCAGACAAGCCTCGATCTGGGCCAACACGGTAGTAAGCTCCTCGAACGTCAGAAACGCATTTCCAATAGCTCGCTTCAGGTGATGCTTCACGGACTTGATTCCAAAGTGGGGAGCTGCCGGGGGAATGTATCTCCAAGTGATGCCGTTGGTGGCCAACTCCGCCATGATCCGGTCCTGGGTAGCCTTCCGGTTTATGTGCTTATAAACTTCTCGCAGTTCTCGGCATGCCCCAACGAAATTGGTACCATTATCACTCCATAAAGTGTGACAAAAAGCCCTACGCGCGAGAAATCTCCTTAATGCTGCCAGGAAAGCCTCGCTGGACAGCTCGCTAACCTCTTCGAGATGTATTGCCTTGGTTGCCAAGCATACGAAGAGACAGATGTAGCCTTTGACTCGCTTCGCGCCGCGTCCTTTCCATGTCCGAAGAGTGATAGGACCTCCATAATCGACGCCGGTGTTACTAAATGGGCGTGCGGGATTAATCCTACTGGCTGGGAATGCGGCCATTTGTTGAGATAGCACCCGTCTCTTGTGACGAACGCAAACCGTGCATTCAGCGATGACCCTCCGGACAAGTCCTCGACTCCCTATGATCCAGTACCGGGAGTTCACCGCGGCGAGCAGTAACCGGCTTCCAGCGTGCATCAGTCTCAAGTGCAAATCCCTCACTATGATATTTGCAAAGTGATGTTGCCGGTGTAAGATTGGTGGATGTCGGCGTTCGTATTCCATCCTCGCTGCCTCTAGTCTTCCGCCCACCCTAAGGATACCTTGGTCATCGATGAATGGGACGAGCGCAACCAGTTCGCTTCGTCTTGATACTTGTCTCCCGGCTCTAATGGCCGTTAGGTCCGCCTTCCGCCACGCTACTGTTCGCACCGTTCGAGTGAAGCTGGAGACTCTTCTTGTAATGGACAGCTCCTCTTGCTGTATTACGACGCACGATGGCTTTCGCTCCTCGGGGTCTACCGGTGTTCCGGTGTCTCTCGGACTTGGTGAGTGGGCGTCCGGGGCAACTTCAGCTCCTTGTGTCGCAGAAAAGCGGGTCCTCGCCACCACAGCTCTGCTCCGGTGAGCTCCTTTGCTTTAAGGCCCCTTGATAAGTAATTCGCTGGATTTGACGCAGTCGGTACATAATTTTGACGGCCTTTAGATTGGTGTGGTATAGATTGCTTCCCCATAGGTTGTGGGGGCAAAGACTGTTGCGGAACAGATTGCTGCTGCATACTTTGATGTGTCATATGCTGTTGTGGCACCGACCGCTGGGTCATAGGTTGTGGCTAGGTTTGATGAGAGACATGCCGCTGTGCCATAGATTGTTGTGGCATGGATTGCTGCGGTACAGACTGGTGTGGTACAGACTGTTGTGGCACAGATTCTTGTGACACAGACTGCTGTGGCACCGAGTGCTGTGGCATAGACAGTTGTGGTATAGGCTGCTGTCGCATAGACTGTTGAGGCACAGACTGTGGTGTTAAGGATTGATGCGGGGTAGATTGCTGTGATACCGTCTGCTGTGGTACAGATTGGTGTTGTATCGACCGCTGCGACACAGACTGCTGTGGCATAATCTGCTGCTGAACAGGTTGCTGTGGCGTCGATTGTACCGGCACAGCTTGTTGCGAAACAAACACAGATTGTTGCGGCAGAGACTGTTGGGGCATTGGTTGCTGTGGTAAAGGCTGTTGAGGCATGGACTGCTGCTGAATAATTTGTGGTTGCAACGATTGTGGCTGTTGCAAAGTTTGATGCTGTTGCAGTGGTGGTGGTTGTTGTTGGGTTTGCATTTGCCCATTCGGCGGAGTCCCTGAATTTGAATAAGGTTGTCAAGATACGTGATAAGAACTCTGTGATTCATTTGTTACTTGAGAGTTTATGTACGTAGTGCCCGCCATTGTGTTTGCGGCACCAGAGGAATGGGATTGCTGAGTTATATTAGAAGCAGGTAGTGAATTATAATTTTGGAATTTTTGTTGCTGTGGTTGTGTGGAAGATGATGGAGAAACACCGAGTTCATTTCCACCTTGATACACCGATGTCGGAACATAAGGAGCTTGCTGATAATTCGTATTCGCAGCTTTACCGTTGCCGACATCGTTATGTGTAGGAATATTTATTGGCAGTGTACCCTCTAATGGGTCGACTTGTTGGGTGACAGTGCAGCAATGTTGTTCCTGATCGAGCAGAGATGGTCCACTCCCTGCGATTACCCAGCCGAATATGGTGTTCTGTGCCATCATTTTACTATCGGGATCCATTAGTCGTCCATCGCGCAGGATCTGGAAGATAGTGTCCGAACCCAGCAACAAGTCAATGGGTCTTGATTTGTGGAATAGCGGGCCGGCCAACGCCAGCGATGAAAAGCTTCTCCAGTCATGTTCCAGTGACCTTGACGGCAGATCCGAAGTCAATCGTCCCATCACCAATGCCGTTATCCGAATACTTGTTTCCCCTGTTTCCCTTTGTGGATTCGCTTCCCCTATGCCACTTATCTTCACCTTCGCCTGCGTGCGTCGCAGGCACAACTGCTGAATGAATGATTCTCGGACTAAGGATGTGGTCGAGCCTGAGTCCATCAGCACCCGGCAAGGAACCAACTGGTTTCTGTCGTCCATCACCGTTACTATTGCTGTAGGTAGTAGTGAATCCTGGGTTTGTACTGTCGCGCAAGTTCCCTCTGATGGTCCAACCTTTGGTGATAATGTCGGAACGTCTACCGATTGATGCAGCAGGGTGTTGTGCCGCCCGTTACACTCTCGGGAGTTCCCTCTCTCACATTGGTTAATGCTGTGTTCTGGACTGAGGCTATTTCTGCATAGCCCTTGGCGGTGAACAAACTGATCTCGCTGTAAAGCTGAGAGATTCCTGAATGAGTTGCATCGGAACAATGGGTGCGGCTGCATACACCTGGGACACTTAGCCGTTGCTGCTGATGTGATTGCCGAGTATGCCTTCCTGGGTGGGCCGGCTGCTATACCTCTGTCCCGAACAAAGTGACCCTTTGAATAGTTCTTCGCTGTCGGGAGGCTCTCTAGCTCAGTGAGGCGGGCTTCCAGGAATTCAGTCAGCTCCTCGAATGTCGGCATCTCGTTCCTGCTGGTTTCTCGAGCTCATAACTGCCTAGTCTCACGATTGAGCTTCTCGACTGTGGTGAAAACTAGCCAACAACTCCAGTGCTCCACTGGTAGCTCCAAGGCTCGCAAAGCCCGAACCTGCTCGAAGAGGCCGTTGATCGATCTGCGGAACTACGTAGCACCTGGTGATTGCATAGCTGGAATCGCCATTAGTGCTCGTAGATGTGCCTCCACGATGAGCTTCTTCTTGTCATAGCGCGAGACCAGTGCAGCCCAGGCCTCCAGATAGTTTGCCGCCGTGACCGGAACATTGCGAACCACTGATAGTGCGTCCGCTCTTAAAGAAGTCCGGAGAAATTGGAATTTCTCGACTGCTGATAACTGGGGGTTGTCGTGGATGAGTGGTTGGTACAGATCTCGGAACATTACCCACTGCTGGTAGTCCCCATCGAAGGTAGGCACGTCGATATGCCTCAATTTGATCGGTCGGGTTGCCGTTCCAACGGTGGAATCTGTTGCTGTCAGGTCTGTTGACCGGGTAACCAATTGTTCCACCAAGCTGTTCATGAGCGTCTGGCTGGAATTTAGTGTGTCAAGCAACCTCTCCATTCCTGGTTGCTCTGCTGTTAGCGTTGGAGTAGTTAACGGTCCCAGGGTGTCTCCTGAAGTATCCAATGCGGTGGCGCCCGTGCTTGTTGACACGTTCAGACGCTAGGTGAGTCTGCCTTGCAGCGAAAAGTATCGCTCCTCGAAGGTTGCTCGCTCCTCGTTCTCCCTGTCGATGTCCAGGTCCGGGTCGTTCTCCACGATGCTTTCCTGGAGGCGCTCAAAGGATTTAAACGCGTCTTCCAGCTTGCTTAGTCTGCATGCGACTTCCTCTCTGGTCACTTCATTCGCCTTGGTCGCGAACTCCTCCAACCGCGTGAGGAATCCCTTAAGGACTCCTCGTCTTCGTTTGCTTGCCGGAACAGTCTGATCCGCCATTGCCTTGCTTGGCAAATCACGGGTGTGCTTCAATGCGTTGTAGTTGAAACGCTTGGATCCCACGTTGCACAGCTTGTGTTGTCCAGTCGGCAGCTGCTGTGTTTTCCTCGATGACTTGCTCCGGGTCGAAGGACCAATTTGTAAACTCGATTTACTAATTCAAATTTATTTAAATATAACCAATCTATCCGTTAATCTCCTTATCAATATTGATATGCAGCGTTTGACTCCTTGACTTGTACTGGTCTCAACCCCACAACTGCCGCTGCTTATATTCGCCTTTTTGTCTCCTTTCCGTCGTTCGCATGTTGTCACAGGAACAAGGAGAGACAGAGTATAAATGTGCGATGCTCAGTCTGCCAGTCGGCAGTCGTGTGCTACTAGTCGGCCGTCGTGTGCTGCTCCGTCTCCAACACACGCCTTGAAAAAACGGTCATTAGTACTACCAACTCCATCTTAGGCAGTAGCCGTAGAGATCGAAGGGACTGGTTAGATGATGACTGCAAACTAGCGACTGGACGTAAGAATGCTGCATACTGGGCAATGCAGCAGACTTGAAGAGAAATACAAAGAGCTTAGAAGATCTAAAAAAAAAGCCCCACTGACTGGGAAAAAATCTAGTCTGTGAAATAGAGAAGAGTAGAGAGCGAGGTATGCACTAGGCGCGGAAGTTCTACCAAATAATCCGCAGTAAGACGCGGTACACACCACCCTGCACTTACTGCAAGAATAAAGAGGGTAATCTGATCATCGATCCTGAAGTCATTCTGGAGCGATGGGAAGTGCAGTTCAATGATTGCTAATTGGTCAGCTCAAAGAAGAATTGGAGGCTCCACCAATGCAAGATCAAAACCAAATGCTGCCACCATCAAGTATTGAGGAAACAGTAAAAGCCATAAAGCAGATCAAATAAAATAAAGGCCCCGGAGCTGATGGCATATCACCGGAGCTGATCAAACAAGGAGAGACAGCGTTACATCACACAATTCATGAGATCGTGGTGGACGTATGGGAACAAGAGGAGTTGCCAGAAGATTGGCTTGGTGGAATTATTTGCCCCATACATAAGAAGGGATATATCACCTCGTGCAGCAGCTATAAAGGTATCACAATGCTGACTACCAGCTATGAGATACTCTCCTCTTTCCTACAAGATCGGATGGCCCTCTACACTAAAGTCATATTTGGTCAATATCAGTGTGGCTTTATCCCAGGCAAATCAGCGGTTGATCAGATATTCACCCTTAGGCAGGCAATGGAAAAATCTCTGGAATTTAAGATTCCATTATATCATCTATTTATAGACTTTAAGGGCGCCTACGACAGCATAGCCAGGGTAGAACTATATAATACCATGAGAGAGTTCGGTATTCCAAACAAATTGATACGACTTTGTAGGTTGACCATGACCGACGTAACTAGTAAAATCAAATAGCGGGATTGCTTTCCAAACCAATAAACATCTTTAATCGATTTCGACAAGGCGACGGTCTGGCCTGCCTTCTCTTTAACCTGGCGTTGGAGAAAACAATCCGCGACTCTGGAATTACAACTAGAGGGACTATTGTCACCAAGTCCAGCGAGATACTTGCCTACGCAGATGACATCGACATCATCGGTAGATCCGAATCGGCTGTACAGTGCTCCTTCACCCAGATCGAGCAGGCGGCACAAAAACTGGGACTGCACATTAATGAGGGGAAAACTAAGTACATGGTGGCAACTTCTGCGAACACAAGACCTTAGGTTGGTTAAACTGTAGCGATTCTTTAATACATTCCCAAAGAACCGCCGATCCTCTTAAATGAACCACCTTCCAAACCCACCATACCTACCTGCAATTTTGGGCAGCGTAAGCTACCCTTCATTCTCTTTCACCTGAAAGTTAAATCTCATTAAGGCATGCATCACATTGAATTTTTCCGTTTATGAACCGTACCATATCTCCATCGGCTCGGCTTGTCAGCAATTATAATAGATAAATACTAGCTGGCCAGCGTAATTGTTGACATAGCCGAAGCCGATGGTTTCTTGCTACGGTTCATATCCATTTATTGCCCCAGTCCCAAGGTTCGCAACACTTGCGACCAATTTCCTTTGTCGGTTATCTACCGATCATGGGATTTGGACACTAATATGATTGACGTTAGACAATCATAACTCAGATCATGCTAACGATGCTCCGGCCTGTAAAACAAACAAAAGCTACCATAGCCTAGGTCATAGGCGAGCAAACCATCGGTTTGCTTATCGCCACGAAAACTCTATAGCCTACAATGGCATTAGCATGAACGCCTAAGTAAACACGATGTGCATATCATCGTGACCCTTGAAATAGCGTTTTTGTGTATCTTGAAGCAAAAACCTATTTCGTTCTCAGGCGCAGGTCATCAAAGATTTATGGCCCTCGAAATAGCGTTTCTGTTTATTTAAGACACAGAAACCTATTTCTCCTTTCGGCGATTTTTCGCCATCGCATATCTCTATAATACCAATTCATTACACCAGCCCATGTTTATTTAGGTGCATTTTCGTCGATTGTCGATATACAGGCTGAAGGGCAACGTACATGTCCCAAACGGACACATATAGAATCCTCCCACACCAATGTAATCCACACCGTGAATCTGGCAGATATGGATGGTTTCTGGGAGTCAGATGTCAGTCTTTAACAGTCGCACCCTTTTAACGTGAGTTTTTATCAAGAGTGCAATACCGTGTAGAGAGAAAGTCGTCGCGAGTTTTCATTAAATCAAAAATACACATAATTTGTACGCGTAAAAACAACCCACAAAACTATCAGGATAGCAGAGCACGAAATTGAAGTAGTGCAATCCTTTCACTATCTTGGGTCAGTAGTATCAGCCGATAACAATATGGAAGAAGAAATACGCGAACGGCTGATCAAATCCAACATATCCTACTATGGCCTATCTACCCTCTTTAAATCCCAAAATTTATCCAGAACATCCAAGCTACTACTGTACAAAACCATGGTCTTATCAGTACTCATGTATGGATGCGAGACCTGGGTGCTCAATAAAAGGCACTCTGAACTCCTAGCCGCGTTCGAGAGAAAGGTCTTAAGGAGAATTGTTGGCCACGTATGTGAGGGAGGACGATTCCGGAGACGCTACAACCATGAGTTGTACGCAATCTACCTTGAAGCTAATGTTGTAAGAAAAATCAAGCTCGGTACACTCCGGTGGGCAGGACAACATGCTCGAATGAGCGAAGAGGAGCCTGCCCGGAAAGTCCTTTGTGGCAGGATATATGGAAGGAGACAGCGCGACAGACCTTGTCTGCGATGGAGGGATAGCGTAAACGACACGACGCACAGAGCCTGGGAGTACCAAATTGGATGACATCGGCTGGAAATCGGGACCGGTGGAGAAACTTGCTAAATAAGGCCAATACCGGATTCCGGTTGTAGTGTCGATGATGATATATATATATATATATATATATATATATATATATATATATATATATATATATATATATATATACCATATATATATATATTATTATTATTATTATTATCACTACAACTTTTTTTTTTACATTAACGCGCGCCCAAAAGGGCATTTTGGAATACTCATACTCAGAGCACAATCCGTCTGGACGATGAGGAAGTGGATAAGGAATATAAATTCAGTCCGCACTATCAAACACAAGAGTCGACAAAGACGATTGCGTTTCCAACTATTTAAACCAGACTCATAAAAAGAATTATTTACTAATTATTCATCCGACTATACGGCCAAACATTAGACGAATCGACAAAGCCGGTCCCCTTTTCTAAATAATTAAACCAGAATCGTGAAGAAAACGAAGTTTATAAATTATCTATCGGCCTATATGGTCAATGATAATATGAGTCCATCATAAACCGTCAACCAAAACGGTTCTGTTGTTCCCGGACGGGCGCAATTAAACAAGTGTCAATAAGAAACCATCAACGGATACGGTCATATTTTTATTTTACGGTGGAAAGTGTTGATGGCCTGCTGTTTAAGGACATTTTAGCAGCCATATTATGGCGTAGATCGAGTAAATATGTTTCCACAATTTTAACAAAAATAAAACATTCTGCTTAAATATTTATCGACTTTATATTGCACTAAAATTTAATAAATCGTATCGTTTATTAATGTCATATCTATAATATCTAAACGTGTTAGGGTGTCTAATTATTAACTTTGCCATAAAGATTTTAATTATTTAACAGCAATTTAATGGACAGGAAGTATGTGGCCTTATACAAGTATAACATAGTTACCATAATAAGGCTACGTTTGTTTTTTTTTATTACTGCAGACTGTTTTGATTTTCAATCGTGCGGCAACTAGGCCGCCTCAGTAATTGTAAATAACTGAGCTAAACAAAGTAAATTTATAATCAGACTTGATTTCATTGACGAAACCTTTGGCTTTCAAACCACTCGTCCAATGTAATAGTTACTTAAACTATCCGGTCTTAGCGCTTCAAATAACTTTCCAGTCTATCACCAAATTTATCTATCAAATAAGGGCTGAAGTGGAATATAGACAGCCATCATCTCTGACTTCATTGATTCTTTTGCAGTTCTTCAATCTACCTCCCTTAACGTATGGTTCATATTCTTTCGAAACATCCATATCAATTTTGCAGGCTCTGCGGTTTGGAAAGGATGTCGAAACCTCCTCGATTCAGAGCATTAACATCCATAACCACCTTGAATATCTACTACCTACTCTGTAAAGCTAGCCTTTAGGCGCAAAACTAGACACAAAGACTAAATTAAGAAAGTCTTATAAGTTTCAAATTATAGTAAACTAAACTAAACAAACTATATTAAAGATAATAGAGAATACCACCCAAAATACAAATCCCCACGTTTTGAACGTAAATTAAATCTAATATACCATCTAAAACAAACTGTCGGCTAAGATAAGTGATTGAGTTACCACAGTTTGACTAACCAAAGCCAAATCCTCACCAAGTGCGCCTACAATGTGGCTTAAATAAATGCCAAATTACCCTCTAACTGTAACCTAATCATGTTAACATCAAAACTTACCAACTTTTTACGCCACCAATGCAGTTAACCCATAATCCAACTATTAAAAAACAAAACAAATCAAAGGTAAAAACGAAAATCAAAAAGCAACAACATTAGCCTTTCACCAAACCCAACCAGAGCATTGTTCGCAAAACACTTGAGGAAAGGAAAAGTTAAGCATAATCATCGTCTAGCATAGAAAGGAGCTGTTGTCCTTGTTAGAAATTCAACACCCACCGCATTGCCAAAAGTCCCCAAAGTCGCATTTTCAAGTTCCCCCCTGTACTCACATACATAGCCTCAGTCAGTTTCAGGAAGTTCAAAAGGACTCAATTCATAGACTAGACCCCAAAAAACGGGCACAAAGGACCTGCATGAAAATCAAACGCACGCCAATCGACTGGAAGGACGAAAAACTGAGGAAACAAACAAAAAAAAAAACATACTAGACTCTCAACCGTTTACGGTAATCAGAGAAGGACGCTTTTCCTTGTACCCGGAATTTGCTCCTTTTGTGTATGTTGTTCTTTGAAATTACAGCCTTGTCGATGCTTCATTGTGGTGTTGCACAAGCAAACAGTAAATGCTTGGAAACGGCATCGGCTGAAGGAATGCCATTAAGACAAGTCCTGCATTTCACCACACTCGTAAGAGAGTCTCGGTCGAAGAGAAACCAAGTCACGTGCAACAAGGGATACTACAAGTTCAAAGGACGAATTCCCATGTTGGAATCGATTGCATGGCGCCTGTGCAATGACGCTTTTATGGGAAATCTATATTTTTGCCGGGATTCTTTTTAAATGACATTCGTTGGGATGGTGCTTGGCCAAATAGT
This sequence comes from Microdon myrmicae, assembly GCA_963931805.1. Lineage (NCBI taxonomy): Eukaryota > Metazoa > Arthropoda > Insecta > Diptera > Syrphidae > Microdon > Microdon myrmicae. The sequence continues at coordinate 67,265,835 of OZ007496.1, read as the reverse complement.
CAATTTGCGAAACCCGACCAGATGGTGGACTTGACACGGAACAAAGCGACCATCCGTGGGTCAAAGGGTTGAAACGTGGTGCTATGAAAATACTTTTGAGACGTTGTGTGGGCTCTGGAGGATGGTCGGCTATTAATGAGATTGTACCCAACAGATTTTTAATAGATATAAAGGTAGATAGAATTTTATTAAGGCTTGTTTTTACAACGGCCTTTTTTTGGGGTGCGCAATTTTAAGCATTTACCGGCAAATTGTGGGGCAGTTGGTTTGATGTTGTAGGGAACTCTAAACTGATTCATTTTATATGTAAATAGGGTTTTTGAGGGAGTAACTAAAAAAAAACAAAAAAAGGGACGAATTGAAATAAATAAAACGCTTAAAGGAGAAATAGTCTGTTATGTGTGCAATGAGTAAAAATTTCATTGATCTGGCGAATTGATTATAATTTACAATTAATGAAGGGTTCAAACGTTCGGCATTCATATTCTACTGACCTACAATGAAATTCAATGTAAGGCATGTTGTTAGTTTTAGTCTTGAGAAACTTAATCTATATACAGTAAGTCCCCAAAGTGATTTTCAGTTTGTTTTTCTCTATATGAGAATGCAACTGCTGGATATGCTGGGGTTATATGTCCATATCTAGTCAAGTCGTTGGAAATTCAGTCAATATAAAGGGTTTCACGGGAGTGAAGCGTGGGTGGTGGATGCACATTTTTGGAAAAATGATTATTCTGCCGTTGTACACGGCCGAAATTGTTGCCCTCAATCTTTGGATCAAATAAAAGCAAATATCTGATTAGAAATAGCGATAGCGAGTCGGGCAGTTCTCACTAAATTGGAGACGAAATTTGAGGGCAGCTGTACTCGGTTTGGTATCAAAGTAGTGGAACTCCGTAGTATTCAGGAGACAAGTTCGTTATTGCCATAAGAGAGCGTAAAAGGCAAGTAAAAACAGAGGCGAAGGCACCTGAAAGAAGAGGGCGGTTGAAGACAAAGTCAACATGAGATCTACATTTTTTGTTTAAAACGGTTTATATAAGGACAAGAACAAATGATCTTCCCAACCCAGTTCTTGGGGGACCAACCCTAAGACGCGACGTTGAATGCTCCCCATTCTGCGAGTGTGAGTCATATGATGAGGGAGCAAACCTGGCTGGCATCTTCTAGCAGAGGTATTACGTAGTAACTCCCCCACCACCTCCCGGCGAGAGAACATTAAATGAAATACATAAAATATTAAAAATAAACAAAAGTACATAACATATAAAATATTTAAACGATTTAAAAATTAAACACATACATTACAAACAGTATACATTTTTAAATTAATACATTCATTCAATCAGATCAAAATCAAATTCAAAACAATCATGCTTATTGAAACACTCATTTACAACGCCGAAGGGTAGGCAATAGTAAGCTGACTCTGGCAAGGTTGAGGTCAGAGTCGAGCTTGCATCTCAGTAGTCAACTAAAGAAAATCTGGAGTGTGCTCTCAGGCGAATGAAAAGGCAATAACCTTCAGTCGGAACCGTTGCCAGGCGAACAAGCTTCTTTCGGTGCAATGATCAAAACAGATTCCCGGGAATGACCCTGTGGCGGTTCCGCCAAACCCCACGGATCGCCTTCTTGAAAAAAACCCTAATAACTGCTACCCAGTCTGCATAAGCTTTCGCTAATGCAATCGCATTAGCACTTTAAATGCTACACGCATTAAAGCAATCCAAGTTATGTAACCTAAAAGTACCTGTAAGATAATTCTTACTTGCATTCATTTATTTGAATTCAAATTTCCTCTTAAGAATTCTGTTCCACAGCATAACCCTGAAAAGAAAACAATTCGGTTCACATATCATGTAACCATCCCAACCAGGGATAATGATCATTGCATCGCCTATTCCCAGCTTCATCATATGTACAACAAATCCCTTTTCATACACATTGGCTGGCGGACCTTTTCTCACCACAATAAACAACCCAAGCAGCTGCATATAATTAGCGCAATAGACGCTGAAACTAATTCTCTTAGCACGCAATGTGCAAACAAAAGACCGCTGTCTTTCATCAGGCATTCTGGCGATACGCAAATAATTCAATACCTACCCTTACTAGCGATGCCATAAACATCATTTCCCAGTAACCTAGCTAAAACCAATTAGCACATTTCCACATCGTATCGTCGTCTTTTTGCTTAGCCGCGACGCACATGTATACAAAGATCCCATTAGCATCCGACGAGTTCGGTTTTATTTGCTTTACCGAAATCGTATTTCGTGAATGCACTTATGCTCTTTCATTGTTTCAGATTCCTTATCATGGCTTCGACCCATGAAAAGAACCGATGTACACATATACATGTGTACAATGACGATCCCCGCTATGAGATCCGGTTATCACCACAGTGAAAGCGAATGCACCCAAAAATTTCCCTTGCTAAGCGAATCATCTCTGCACGAGATGATTATCGTAGAGTCAAATTACCTCCGCCGACCACGCTGGTCGTGCGACTCGCGTAGTCCGTAGCGCTGCGGACGCGATATACCCCGGAGTCGTGTTTGTTGATTTCCTTTGTTATATAAGTGTCTGAATCTGTCTAGTGAATAACGAACAATAGTTTAAAGTAAATATGAAGATTTTTTGTTACTTAAAATAGAAATATTAACAAGACATAGACATTCGAAGTCGCGAGAGAATTAACCTCAAGCGGAGGTTATTTAGAATACGCTGCTCAATTGATCAAAGAACAATGCAGTGGAAAATTGCTTACTCGCTGAATGTGTGTGTAACAAGTTTAGACTAAATACGAACGTTTTTAATTAAAATCCGACAATAAATATAATAAATACAATAACCGGGAGTTTTATTTCTATTATCAAGGAGCCTGGATGTTTAAATGTGAACAATTTATAGACTTAACCCGGTGAGTTTCGAGAACCAGTGCCTGAGTGTCTTGTTGCGAACAATCGTATAACTAAATGAGTATGATGGAGGAAGGAAGTGAATCAGCGCCGTACGCCGGTGCACCACACTTCCTCCCCACAACCCCGCTGCTGTAACCGCAGAGATCAACCAGATAAACAGTTGAGGCTGGGTTTTCTGTTTCTACTGGTGGATTCATCATTATATAAGAACAGTAAAAAAATGTTTTAAAGTGTTTCTTGTAAAATTCACGTTGAAGAAAGTGATCTAGCTAAAATAAAGGTTTTATTATTTTAAGAATAATTCTGCTTTTCTTTCAATAAAACGAAAAGAAATAAATGGTACTTCGAGCCGGATACTAGTTGGCGATTTTGAAAAAGATTTAAACTACTTGTTGGCGATTCTGTTGGCGGATTTATGTAAAAGGTAGGTGGCATTTGTTTCATAATTGATCAATTAATAAAGACATCCTTGTGGATCATAACAAAAGTTAAGTGTGAAGTGTGTTTGCCCTAGACAAAGGGAGATCTCCGGTATGTTTTGTCTTTTGTCGAGTTTAACCAGTGTAGTGCTCCGGGAACCCTACTATCCTCCCACAATCCCAATATACCCATTTCCCATATTATATATATATTTCCTATATTAGATTTATCTACATATTAATCAAACCCATTTATATTATAAATATATTTCATCATTACTTAATAACTTCATCATTAATTAATAACAATATGCAAAGATCCATGCCCCCATATAACATACACATACCCAATTAATTCAAACGATTTCTAATAACATAATACCTATCCCAACCATCATCACACTTTCCTAAACGATTTCCTAAAAATCGTTATCCTAAATACATAAGCAGCTGCAATATCGTTTTCCCATATTATAAATATATTTCATCATTACCTAATAACAATGTACAAAATTCCATATCTTCATATAACATACATATACCAAATTAATTCAAACGATTCCTTATATAATAATACATAGTACCTAACCCAATCATTCATCACATTTCCCTAAACGATTTCCAAAAATCGTTATCCTAAATACATAAGCTGCTGCAATAGTTCTTGCTTAACATGATGAACCCTGTTTCATCCCCATGTACATAGAGTAAATTAATATAATCGCACAAGCGAAAACGACATAAGAAAACTAACGGTAATTTCGTTTATGCAAACAGAAGGAAATGTAATAGGAAGGTTTTGTACTTTCGTAAAGGAGTAAGAATTGGGCTCCGCGATAGCATAGTGGTTAGTATATCCCCCTGTCACGCGGGAGACCGGGGTTCGATTCCCCGTCGGGGAGCCTGCGGCGCAAGAATTAATGACCTTGCCCGGAAAAAACAAATCATTATGGAAAATTTAACAAGCCTCAGGACTTGCTAAATAAGGCCAAGACTGGTTCCCGGTTGTAGTGCCGATGATGATGATGAAAGGAGTAAGAATTACTATTTCGAAGAGGAAGCATGTATTGCTTAGAAAAGAAGAATAAAAACCACAGACGTCTGGTGGCTATCTGTTATTACTTAAAATTTAAATATTGTTGTTTATGTTATTTAATGAAATACTATCTGTTTTAGTGTTAAAATTTAAATATTGTTTATGTTAGTATCATTAAATAAAATATTAACGATACGGTTTATCGACCATTAAATCAATTTAATTAAATTAAAATATCGTTCACGCTCTTCCCTCGGTCGTGGCGGGGATGGAGCACGGCGATGGATTTGAACACCAGGGAGTGTTGAAAGGATTGTGTAACGTCGACAAAGTAACAATATTCGCGAATCATCGTGGTGTATTCGGCTCAATCCACACACCAGTGTATTCAGTGTTCGGAACCTTTACGTCCCAACAGGAACAACGTTGATAAAGTTGGCAAATCATCTCGGTGTGTTCGACTCAATCCACACATCAGTGTATTCAATCTTTGGAACTTTTATGTACCACCAGGAACAACGTCAACAAAGCAGCAATATTCGCGAATCAACTGGGTGTGTTCGTCTCAATCCACACACCAGTGTATTCAATCTTTGGAACTTTTACGTCCCACCAGATATATTTAAGGAGTGCACACCTCCTACAGGGTCGCTTTCGGTATCAGTCCACGCGAATCAGCTGAGGTGCAACTCCACGCGTTTGTCGGGAATCTAAGTAAATCATCTCGGTGTGCTTTGTAGTCTGGACAAAGACAGAATGAGCAAGACGAAGATGTCAAATTTAATTGACAGCTTGCAGAACACAGCGAGTGAGTTAACCGCTGATCACAAAGCATATTTGGCCTTGGATCACTCAGCCAAATTCATTCACATGAATGAAGCGCAGTTAAAAATCCTGGAGCAATCATTGGAAGCAGCGAAGAGACTGCATCAAAAAATCGTCGCAGCTCCGAGTGATGAAGGCAAAACCAGATACTTGGAAGAATTAAACTTCAATAAGCTCAAGGAATTATACTACAAGTATTCCTTTGAACTTAAGGCACAGTTGCAGCACTCCGACTCCCAACCGCTCTTTCACAGTTCGTCTAATGGCTTAATGGGAGGAGCAAGGGCCACAACGGCGGAATTGAGGCTTCCCCCCATTAAGATATCAATCTTCGCCGGTTCCTATCAGACTTGGCCAGAGGTCAAAGGCTTGTTCGAGAGCCTTATCAACAAAAATACGCCCATTTCTGATGTGCAAAAGCTGCATTACCCGAAGGCGAATTTGTGCGGAGAAGCTGAGCGTCTGCTGAGAAACAGCGCGATCATCGATGGCTATTTCGACTCAGCATGGACAACCTTGGTCAAACGATATCAAAACCTGCGGTTGCTCGAGGATAATCAGTTCGGGTTACTATTCAATCAGTCTGCACTCACGCATGAGTCGGCTGACGGAATCAAGGCGCTGGTGGACAGCGCAAACGAAACCAAGCAATCATTGCAGAACCTCGGAGTCGCGGTCACTTCAAAGGAGGATGTTTTGATCTACCACACAACCCAGAAACTTCCCCCAATACGCGCGGATTGTTGGAATCTTATATCGTAGTATACGTGGACTATCCAGCTTATGACGTGCTGGAAGATTTTCTGCTGACGAGGGCAAGAGCTTTGGATGTCATCGTACAAACTACGCCCAGTATTTCCCACGACCATCCACAAGTGGTCAATGTGCTCAGGTTCACATTCAGTCCGCAAGTGTTACAGATTCCAGACACTCAGTCCTCACAGGGGACGGGACATAGTAACCAAGCGCCAGTTGTGTGTCAACTGCCTGTCAGACACTCATAGGACTCAAGAGTGCATAAGCAAGTCTAGTTGTACTTAGTGTAAGCGGAGGCATCATTCATTGCTGCACTCACACGATACACACCCTTCCATGCCCAAAGATGACTCTGCTTCGGTGAGAACTCCAGCCAGCACACCTGCTGCCCAAATTCATTAGGCACAATCAACAAAGGATTCAGCGGTCTCCACCAGAAGATCCTCAGTATTCAACGCCTGCATGGTCGAAAATAACAATGTTCAGGCTGTTCTTCTGGCGACAGCTCTCGTGAAGGTCTACACAACTCAGGGACAGCCTTTGATGCTGTGGGCTCTCTTGCACCCTGGATCGGAAGCATCCTCCATTACTGAGTCAGCATCACGGTTATTGAAGCTCAAAAGAGAGAGGTCTCGTGTCCGTCTATGGCATCAGTGAAACAAGGATGAGTGCGTCAACGCCCAAGGTATCACTCATCATGACTCTAAAGTCAACGAATCCTTCACATTGCAGGTTCAAGCCTTTGTTTTACCCAAAGCCACCGCGGTACTTCCCATGCGCAATCTCAAATACGTTAACTGAGACCATCTAAAAGGTATGGAGCTGGCTGATCCGACTTATTACAGGCCAGGCAAAATTTACATCCTTCTTGGGGCGATGTTTACTCGGCACCTCTTCTGGACGGAATGATTCTAATGGGCATCCTGTACTGTCATAGCACATGCAGCAGCAAGTACATTCTAATGAAAATCATCATGAAGATAATGTTGCTCCACAATCAATGACTGCACCTCATGGCCGTAGTCCAGGTTCATCAAATAAGAATTGCGTTCAGCGACTTCGACGACAGAAATACGAATCGGGTGATGGCCACTACTGTTCAAATTCTAGAGTATCCTATAATGCTGGAGGATCAATTTCCATAAAGCAGTATCAAAGGAACAATACAAATAATTCTGGTCTTATGGGAAATTCAGCGATTTCTATCAATTCAAGAGACACATCGGCTTCGTCTGGTCCTCAAGGCCAGCAAGGTTATCCGTATGGTGGGCATCATATTTTCAATACCATCACTCGACCAATGAATCAAACACTCCTTCATGCAATGGTGGCAACATAAATTTCAGTTCCGAGAGAATCGCCCAAAGCCAGACCATGGCATTAGCGGTGTAAGTGGGACAGGTCCCCAACTGCAACGGCATCAGCCACAGCAATCACTTCGGATTCTTAACGTAAACGATGATATGCAGTTGACGACTACTCCAACATTTCTAGTTTCAAAACTTTATTCAGCAGATGGCGAACTTACAAACTATCAAGACCAACACTACACAACCGCCTTGAGGATCATCATCATCATCATCGGCACTACAGCCGGGATCCGGTCTTGGCCTTATTTAGCAAGTCTCTCCACCGGTATAGGGTCCATATCCGAGACTTGTTAAATTGTCCATAATAATTCGTTTTTCCGGGCAAGGTTATTAGCCTTGCACCAACCTTTCTCAGGATTTCGCTGCATGCATTGGTTCACAACTTGAAGGGTGCCAAAGTAGCTATCCAGGGGTGTCACGTGGAGACTGCATGTCAACTTGGATTGAACAGGGACAAGGATCGCCCTGGCCTTCGCCGGGTTGAAAGCACAGACTTTTCCCTGAATGCACCCCCCCCCCCCCACTCATTAATTAATATAAAAAAAAAAAACCTTACAAACTATCTTAAATCTAGAGTAAGAAGGAGAATAAAAAACAAAAAGAAAAACCAGGAGGTGAAAATGACTGGGCGATAGTTGGGATAAGAGGTTAGGGGAGGCAAATTCGGCATTTGTGAATGAAAAGAGTTGGCCTGTCGTAGCATACGCGAGATGGGCTCGTTATCGCCGTAAGAAGTGTGATGAGCGGGCACGTAAAACAGACGAGGGTTCCGCACATTACGGGGGTTTGTATGAAATGATAAAGTGGAGAGCAAGCTTGGGCAATTGATTGAGCCTGACAGAAGGCGATGGACAAAGATGATGTCAGCATGGATTCTGCGCTCCTCAAGTGTGTTGAGTTTGATTAGACGAAGCCGGCCTATGTATGGTGGTAGAATGAGTGGGTTTTCCCAGTTTAGTCCACGGAGGGCAAAGCGCAAGAAACGACGTTGAACGCCCTCGATCCTACGAATGTGAGACAGTTGATACGGGGACCAGACCTGACTAGCATATTCGAGTAGTGGCCGGACAAAAGTTGTGTAGAGTGATCGGGTGGCGTAGGGGTTTAAGAATTCCTTCGACCAGCGTTTTACAAAGCCAAGGGCGGCATTGGCTTTAAGGATTGTGTTACCGATATGTGCGGTAAATCTAAGTTCCTTGTCGCATAAGACGCCCAGGTCGCGAATCGATTCAACCGATGTTATCGGTTGGTCTAGCAAGAGAGAGGAACGTGGCTGGGTGGGGGAGAGTTTCCAAGAGAAGGTGATTGTGTGACATTTGGCGATATTCAATTCTAGGTAGTTATTTTGGCACCAAATCGAACAGCTGTCAAGATCCGATTGGAGAAGTGAGGAGTCAATGGGACTGTCTTGAAAATGTTGGTATCATCCGCGTAAACCGAGATAAGAGAGTGATTGATGCACGAGCCTATATCGTTTATGGTTAGGATAAATAGGAGGGGGCCGAGATGACTGCCCTGGGAGATACCTGAGGTTGGAAAAAAACGATCGGAGAGGATGGGTTTAAATCGCACACGGCAGGTTCGAGAGTTGATATAGGATGAGATCCACTTAATCAACAGGGGTTCAAAACCAAGAGAAGATAATTTAAAGACAATGAGGTTATGGGAGATTTTGTCGAAGGCCTTGCTAAAGTCGGTAGTGACTACATCGACCTCATCGCCGTTTTCTAGGGCAAGAAGTGTGTGCGATGTGAATTCGACAAGGTTGGTAGTAGTAGACCTGCCGGAGAGGAAGCCGTAAGGCGTTGGTAAGGCCTTATTGACCAACCCTCGTATATAAGGTGCGCCATCTTTTATGGCGGTATGTGAATATTGAGTAACTTATTAAAAAACACCAATTTACATATATGAGGCATTTTTATTTAACTTGCTCCTTTAACAGTTTATTTGGACTAGTTTTTGAATACATCATCAATCAAGCAGCCGCCTCTATTGACCAAAGCCCTTTTTGCTGCGTTGTTTATCACTTTTCGGGCGGTATAGCGATGATTTCGGCACGTATGTTTGCTTTGAGTTCGTCAATGGTCTGAGACTTTCTGACGTGCACTTTGCTGTTCAAATAACCTCACAAAAGAGTCTAGAGGGGTCAAATCTGGGGATCTGGGTGGCCGGTCAATGTCGCCATTTTTTGACAGCACACGCCCACGGTATTTTTGTTGCAGAAGCTGCATTGCTTCTTTTGCAGTATGGCCTGGCGCACCGTTTTGTTGAAACCGGTAATCGCCCAGACCCTTTTCACGCATTTGTGGGCAGATATAATGACCCAACATCCAATGACATCGATTCCCATCGACTGTATCGCTTTCCCTGAAGATAAATGGCCCAGTGATGGGTTTGGTGCAAACGCGAGCCCTAACAATCATTTTTTGGTCATGCAATGGTATTTCATAGATCTCGTGTGTTTCCTCCATTCCCCAAAGCCGGGAATTTTGCTTGTTAACAGCGTCAGACAGTGTGAAATGGGCCTCCTCGGTCATCAAAATGTGCTTCAAAAAATCAAGTTCAGTTTCAACCATTCGAGTGACTGTTTGGCCGCATTCCAGGCTACATGGACGGTCTGTCGGCAATATTCTTCTAGTCAATTGCACTTTATATGGAAACAAATGCAAATCATCCTTCAGAATGCGCCTAAAGGTGGTTTCGTTGGCGTCAAATGTTGAGCGCGGTGACGATACGACATATGTGGGTTCTCGGCAACATTCTCTCTTTGCGCTTCAACCAGTTGATTGAAACGTCTTAGGCGTTGATGAACGGTATGTCAACGACCTCCCTCTGTCCCATGCTCAACACAATTCGACACCAAGCAACCAATTATTTATAATTATATATATATATATATATATTTACACAGAAAGCGCCAGACTACACGATAAATCATTCTTGGCCTAAATTTAGACCGCTGAGGCCGGATTCTTGATTCAACACTCGGGATCTGGCCATTAAATGGCAATAGCGCACCCAAATTTAGGCCAAGAATATATATATACCTATATATAAATATATATATATATACGAGGGTTGCCTCTTATGTTTCGGGATTTGGCAACCCTAGCGTTGCAATCCGGCAATTGACAGCTGTGTCGTAAAGTTGGACATTTTTGAGGTTATACGCACTCAGAACGTTTTGACATACGAGCGCTATTTGTGTTGTTTACAGTAACTTAAAAGATTCATCTCGGCCCAAAAATGGAATTAAATCGTCAACTTTTTCGTGCGATTATTTTTTACAACTTTCGGCGTGGATTAACTCAGCAACAGTGCATGGATGAACTTAATTTAATTTTTGGCGATGAAGCTCCATCAAGGTCCAGTGTTTATCGATGGTATGGTGAATTCGATCGTGGTCGTAGTTCACTCCAAGATGAATTTCGTGAAGGTCGTCCAAAATCAATTGTTGTTCCGAAAACCATTGATGCTGTGCGCGAACTGATATTGGAAGATCGTCATGTGACCTATCGTGAGATTGAGACAACCTTAGGCGTTAGTGGGACTAGCATACATTCAATATTGCATAAACATTTGACTGTCAAAAAAATTTGTTCGCGTTGGATCCCACACAATTTGTCAATCGTCCAAAAAAAGGCTCGTGTCAATTGGTCGAAAGAAATGCTCAAAAAATACGGTCGCGGTGCTTCGAAACACGTCTATGACATCGTGATAGGTGATGAATCGTGGATTTACGCGTATGAGCCCGAAAGTAAACAGCAGTCGACTGTCTGGGTGTTTCAAGATGAGCCAAATCCAACAAAAGTTGTTCGCGCACGAAGCACTTCCAAGCAAATGGTCGCCTGTTTTTTCGGAAAAACTGGACATGTCGCAACCGTACCACTAGAACAACGCAGAACAGTCAATTCTGAGTGGTGCACAACCATTTGTTTGCCAGTTGTCTTCCAAGAAATCAGGAAAACCAACCGCCGAAGACGGATCACTCTTCACCACGACAATGCGAGCTCTCACACATCCGCTGCGACAACTGCATTTTTGAGCACCCAAAACATCGATTTGATGGGTCATCTGCCGTATAGTCCTGACTTGGCACCGAATGACTTCTTTTTATTCCCGTACGTAAAAAACAAACTGAGAGGTCAACGTTTTTCGACACCTGAAGAAGCGGTTGCTGCATTCAGAATGCATGTGTTGGAGATACCTCAATCAGAGTGGCAAAAGTGCTTCGACAATTGGTTCAAACGCATGCAAAAGTGTATAGATCTTCATATATATAATATATATAATAAAGTGATTTTCAATGATCAATATTTGTTTTTGTTCTCTAATCCCGAAATATAAAAGGCAACCCTCGTATATATATATATATATATATATATATATAGAGAGAGAGAGAGAGAGAGAGAGAAAGAGAGAGAGAGAAAGATAGAGAGAGAGAGAGAGAGAGAAAGAGAGAGAGAGAGAAAGAGAGAGAGAGAGAAAGAGAGAAAGAGAGAGAGAGAGAGAGAGAGAGAGAGGAAGAGAGAGAGAGGAAGAGAGAGAGAGGAAGCGCCATATTTTTTATCGGTATGTAAACATTGATTGACTTGCGTGGACACGTTTTTGAAACGTCAGTTCAGTACAATTTTAACCGTAAGTCGCTTTACACCGAAACAATGCGTCGAAATAGTGACACTGTACATTGAAATGAGTCGTTCAGTTGTGTGAACTCAACAACAAGCCAACAAGCACCGCCTGATAAGGCCATACACCGTTTTGTATCGAATTTTGTTTACCCTGGGACAGTAGTTCATCAACGCCCAAGACGTTCCAATGTACTGATTGATCCAGTAAGAGAGAGTGTTGCCGAGAACTCACATGTGTCGTAGCGTCACTGCGCTCAGCATTTTGGCGTCAGTGGAGCCACCTTGCGGCGCATTTTGAAGGATGATTTGCATTGCTTCCGTATAAAGTGCAATTAACTCAACCCTTGGTCGACAGACCGTCTACGTCGGTTGGAACACGGTCAAACAATCGCATACCGACGTAAAAGATGGCGCACCTTACATACATATATATATTTATATATATGGTGCGTATAAATATATGTATATATATATATATATATATATATATATATATATATATATGGTGCGTATAAATATATGTATATATATATATATATATATATATATATATATATATATATATATAAATATATATATAATGGTTTACAAACTCTCAAGAACTAATCAATGGAAGTAGGCTGATTTGAAAATAGAAAGAAAAAATAGAGTAACTAAGTAACAAATGTGTTAAAAATATATTCAATTTTCTTCCAATTCAATATGTAAGACTTTCTTCGATCCATCACATGTTTGCCTTAAAGTTCGCATTATCTCATGTCATTAAATTTTTGCTTCCATATTTTACTTGCGCCCCAATTTCATTAAACAACCCGAACCGCATTCTAGAGCTAACAAAAGGATACCATTTTAAAATCGAATAGGGAAACTGTTTTCTCAATGAAACTGAGCTTAGTCTATACTCACCAGGGACTTCACTTTCGCTCTACTTTCACAAAAATGCATCCACACACTCTGTTAAATCCTTTTAATGGAAAAAAGAATTACCAAAACAAAATGAATCCGAGAAACATGCTTCCGTTTCCCAAAGCTCCCACACAATCAACTTGACACCCTACCACCCACACCCCAATTAAAATTCCTCATATCCTTGCTTTCCACCATCAACTATATGTATGTATGTTCATTTTATCGTTAAAGAGTTGCCGTCATTCAAGAACGATGTGCTTCCTCAAAATGTAGCAAACACAAATAGCAACAACTGCAAAAATAACATAAACAATAAGAACAACAAAAGCAAATCGTAATAACAAAATGAAACGACAAGGAAACTACTTAATCAAGAGCTTTAATCACACGACTGAATCTTTTGTCTCCTTCAGCACATGCACACCAACTCAGGGGGTGGCAATAGTTAAAAGCCAACACCGGGGGTGGTCTCACACAATAACTTCTGTTAATTATGACGCCAGAGTAACACGGCCTCGAGGGAGGATATAAATTAAAATGAGCCAAAGAAAAAATAAGCGATTATAAAAAGACATGAGTGGAGCTAAACAACCAACACTTACCTGAATTGTTTCCTGAGCGGAATACTTCCGGTTGTAGTCAACATTGTTTGGCATGATGCTGACAACGATGTGTCAGAGGGCACCAATTAAGATGGTGATCTTATGGGCCGCAGTTCCACCTCAACGATCCGTGTGATTGATTTGTTTTACCTGGACGATCTTTGGTGATTATTATGTTACGTTTTGTACGTGTGCAGGAAGATTGCCGTCACATGGTGTTACATGCAAGTGTGGTGACTGTTGTACAAGGTTGACGTGGCATTCTTCTGTAAGACAAATGAAAGTATATTTGAAACTCGAGAACGGAACGTAAAAAGATAAATAATAATCTCTATGACAAACTAGCTGCAACGGCTTCAGTAGATGGAATAGTCAATGTATCAATACAATGGCAGTTAGAGACAGTTTCTTAGTTAAGAGGGTGGTTAGGTCAAAAGTCAATAAGATTTTGCGAGGATAACAATACATGTGTACATTTGGGTCGTCTGCTATCTGCTAACCCATTGGATTCTAGAAAGAGGAGGATATTGATTTCTTCTTATATCGCTTTAATCAGTGTTGGAAAATTTGCAGGAAAACTTAACAAAACGAGCTTTTCGGTAATGGTTGCGGATAACTAATTTCCTATAGAAAATGAATTTAATACTAATACTTTATTTTACCAAGTGTGGACAAAAAGTTTATAGGCTGATTTTATAATAAATGTTCATCATCTACATCAACTTGATTCTCGTCCAAGGTCTACTCTTTGCAGTGATGCACTTATTCCAGCGCTTCTGCCATCCCTGGGAACAATGTCCATGTCACTTGTAGTTAACGCTTTTAGGCATCATTTCGTTTTGAGTGGTTGCCACGTCCACAAGATGTTTGCAACGCATCGCCATTTTGTCTTTTGGGAAGAAAAAAGTCATATGGAGTCAAATCCGGGAAATTGGAAGGGTAATACACAACTGCGATGTTTTTCTCCGTCAAAAACCGCTTCAGAATCAGATTGTGGGGAAATAATTTGGTGTCGTCGTAACACTGGTTCGCTTATTCCCCAACACTTGTCTGCAGAAAACTGTTCACCAAATTCCACAAATAAAAGAGAAAATGAAAAGCGCTGTGTTGATTAGTGGAAAACTCTTTATTTTTATTTCTGAATCTATTTTTACACATGATTGTACCACAAAGTTCTCGTGCACTTAAACTACTTTTTATATCTCACTACGGTATAACTATGTTTGTCACTTCATATTAGTCACGGAGAAATTGGACTGGAGGTAGCATTTTTACTATCGACGCGTGCACACACTTAGCTGTTGAAATTAAACTCCGATAAACTCCACGTCCCCGGTACGTGTACGCTTCGCAGTGGTTACGATCTGACTACCTGATGCAATTCACATCCATCAGATCCGATGGCCGCAAATTGCATCGATAGGGGAGGATTGTATATGTGCCCGTATAGAACAAGTATGTTGCCCTATAGCCTGCATATCGGCAACGACGAAAATGCACCTAAATAAATGTAATGAATTGGTATTGTAGAGATACGCGATAGCGAAGATCGCCGAAGGGAGAAATAGGTTTCTGTGTCTTAAATAAACAGAAACGCCATTTCGAGGGCCATAGATCTTTGAGAATCTTTGCCTTAGAACGAAATAGGTTTATGCTTTTAGATACACAAAAACGCTATTTCAAGGGTCACGATGATATGCACATCATGTTTGTTGGAAATGAGACTTTATTTGTAAGAAGGATATTTGTAAAACAGAAGTTAACATTTAGTCTTAAGTTAAATCTTGAATTAAATTGTGTTGACGACAGGTATAGCGGCGAAAGGAGAGAGAGAGAAAGTCATCGGCGCCACTGTTTATATACGCCCTGCTTGTTGACCTAAGTGCCACCTATCCGGCGCTAGAACTACTAAGGTTGTTACCAGAACACTCTGTAAGCGTTCCCCTTCCGACACTCCTTTTCGCTTCAGAATGTTCCGGTCTATGCAGTCCTAGTCCTTCTGCAAGTTCCTCGAACCGGTCTCCGGCCAACGGCTTCGTTAGGATATCTGCCAACATTTGTTCGGATGGGCAATAACAAACATTTATTATCGCTTTCCCCAAAGATTCCCCCAAGATCCCGAACCTGACATTAGTCTAATACAACCTTGGTTGTCTTCGTACATGGTTATCGGTTCCTTCAATGGAATTTTCATATCCTTGAACAACTGCCTCAACCATAGCAGCTCTCTGCTCGCGAACGACGCGGCAATGTACTCTGCCTCTGTGGAGGACATTGCTACCGGGGTCTGCTTACGACTACACCAAGCGATCACTGCTTTACCAAAGAGGAAAACGTATCCGCTTGTTGACTTCCTGTCCACCTTGTCGCCTGCCCAGTCCGCGTCCACGTAGAAAGTGAGGCTGGCGTCTTTCGCTGAGGGTAGTCTCAACACAGTGCCCGCGGTAGTTTTCAGGTAGCGCATCACCCGCTTGGCTCCGCTCTAGTCAGCCTGGATTGGGTGTTCCACCCTTCGACACAGCAACCCGACTGCAACAGCGATGTCTGGTCTCGACACAGTGGCTATGTATAGGAGCAACCCCATCACTTTACTATACAATTGGTTGTTCTCCAGCTCTGCGCCATCCTCTCTGGGAGCTGCAAGGAATCCGGTCTACATCGGTGTGGTAACCGGCTTCGCGTCCAGCAAGCCGTTCTCTTCCACCAATTTGACGATTTTTGCCCTTTGATTCAGCAAAAATGATCCGTCGTTGTCTCGCTCAATCTGAATCCCCAGGCAATGGCTAACGTTTCCCAAGTCCTTGATCTGGAAATGTCTGCTCAGCTGCTTGCTCACTGCTCTTGTCACCTCAGGCGTTGCTCCGGCCACCAGCAAGTCATCAACGTAGAGTAGAATGTAGGACATCCTTTCATCTTTTTCTTCCTTTAAGTACAGACACCTGTCTGCACAACCACAGCTGAAACCCAGTTTGCCGAGGATTGTCGCTGCCTTCAAATTCCAGACCCTTGCCGACTGCCTCAAACCGTAGAGGCTCCTTCTGAGTCTTAGCACCTTCTTCTCCTGTCCTGGCATAACAAATCCCTCGGGTTGCTCCATGAAAATTTCTTCGTCTAGCTCGCCGTTCAGGTACGCACTCTTCACATCCAGGTGCCGAACATGAAAATTCTGCTGCGCTGCCAGTGTGAGTAGGACTCGAACTGTCTCGTGTTTGACCACGGGAGCAAACGTCTCGTCGTAGTCTTCGCCGTACCGCTGCGAGAACCCTCTCTCGACCAAGCGAGCTTTGTGGGTGTAGATTTTTCCATTGCCATCGTTCTTGCCCTTGAAAACCCACTTGCACGAAACTGTCTTTCTGTTTGGAGGAAGATCTGCTATTTCCCAGAGTTGGTGGTCGTTTAGTGATTTCATCTCTTCTTCGGCTGCCACCCGCCATGGTTTCTGCTCTCTGGGTGACATTTGTAACAAATCTTTCCAATCCTTTGGTTCCCTTACGATGCAGGCTCTCACCTTGTACCCCAGCCTCGATGGTGGTACCTTTTTGTTGCTTCGTTGAGAAACTCTTCTTCGTACTGATGGGGATGTTTGGAATTGTTCGCCTGCGGAATCGCCTTCCCTTTGCTCTTCTTGACCTCTCAAGTCTATTGTCTCTCCATCCAAGTCTTGGCCTTCTTCCCCAGAGTCGGTTTCTCCTTCTGGTTCCTTGCCGTCTGGCATCTCGTATGTGACGTATCGCTTTGGTAGCTTCTTGTTCTTCTTCTCTTCATGGCAGCTCCTCTTTCGCTCAATTGAGCTCTCGATGATCTTGACTGATCTTCTAATCCAGGTGTCGTTCGTTGACGGGTCCAGAACTCGATATCCTGTAGTGTTGCCATGGTACCCCACCAGAACTCCTTCTCGTGCCTTGACATCCCACTTTCTTCGTTTTTCTTTTGGGATGAACGAAAAAACCTTGGAGCCAAAGGTTCTTACGTGCGACAGGTCTGGCTTTTCACCTGTTAACAGTTCTACCGGTATTTTGTCGATGCTTCTGCTCGCCATCCTGTTTTGCAGATATGTCGCTGTCAGCACTGCTTCTCCCCAGAACCGTTTGTCCAGTCCAGCTTCAAACAGCATGCACTTCGCGGATTCGACCAGCGTCCCACTCTTCCGTTCCGCCACTCCGTTTTGCTGTGGCGTGTATGCGACCGCGAATTGCTGCTCCACTCCTTCTCGCCGAAGAAAGTCTTGCAATTCCTTGGGGACGTACTCCTTTCCGTTGTCCGACCTGATTGCCACTGGTTTTCTGCCGTATCTGTTTCCAATTGCTGCAACATAATCTTTAATTGCATCGGTTACCTCGGTTTTTGATTTCATTAGCCTGACGACTGTGAAATGAGAAAAATCGTCGATGAGGGTCAGGAAATATCTGTTTCCGCTCGGTGTCTGTGCCTGCATCAGCCCGCACAGATCCGAATGGATCAGCATCCCTGGTTTCCTTTCTCTCTTCTGGGTCTGTGGGAATTTCTTCTGGCTCAGCTTTCCTCTGATGCAGCTCTCACAGGTTGATTCACACTTGCAGGGAGAGATGCGTATTCGGGTTATCTGTCCAGAGCCAGCCATTTGTCTGATAGCTGCTAAATCTCGATGTCCTAATCGCCGATGCCAATCGTGGATGCACGCTGCTTCTCTGTTCAGGTGTGCCTGCTCCTTTACTGCTTTGTACGCTTCTGCCGTATGTTGGATGTGCACTAACTGATTATCTTCGACACTCAGAGTTATATATGCCATGGCTTTGTTGTTTTTCTTTTTCCACTCGGTGTCTTTCGGCGTGGGTGCCGGCTCACCCACCAATTCCCATAACTCATCTCGAACCAGTACTGCTTTAAGTTTTGTCTTCGAGGGTATGTAATTTCCTCCGTTTAACAACGGAATATTTGTCTTCATTCCGCCCTGCATCGTACCGATTACTTGGCGTCACATTTGGGTCTTCACGTATTGTCGCCACGTGTTCCGTCAACGCGTGCTTTAACCTCACTATTTATTCCGGCGTTAGACTGGGCCCATAACCTGTTGGAAATGAGACTTTATTTGTAAGAATGATATTTGTAAAACAGAAGTTAACATTTAGTCTTAAGTTAAATCTTGAATTAAATTGTGTTGACAACAGGACCAGCGGCAAAAGGAGAGAGAGAGAAAGTCATCGGTGCCACTGTTTATATACGCCCTGCTTGTTGACCTAAGCGCCACCTATCTCGCGCTAGAACTACTAAGGTTGTTACCAGAACACTCTGTAAGCGTTCCGTTCAGGTATCTAAGACCAATGTACATCGATACCACTTTTCCTCATCCTCCAGGGCTTCTTCCACACATACCGTGCAGTGGTATTTAAGGATATCAAACAATCCCCTTTGAATGCGCGTGTTGAATTAAGTTGAATAAAAAATATGCAGGTATTTAATAAAAATAAGGGCAATTTTTTATTTTTACTTTTTCATATATGGATCACTTTTTTCGACCTGTCAAAAAAATATTCAAGTAGAATTATTAATTCTTTATTATAGAATTCTGGGGTTTTATTTTAGAAAAACTGAAGCAGGTGCTCCTCTCTTAAGGTCAACTGAACTTCAGTAACAGATTGTTGCAGATTTCAGAGCAAACGATAATCTGACGCTGAAAGTTCAGGGCTATACGATGAATGCGTTAAACTTCTGATATTAGGGTCGTCATAATCAAATAATTTCTGACTTCAAACACATTAATTACAGCCATCAGAGATTCGAGTCAAACCAGGCAGTAGTAGCTCATAATGAATAAAAGAAACTATAAAGCGTTTTCTAAACACCAGCGAACAAAAAGAACAAAATCAGCAGTAAGTAACTTTGATTTTAGGAAATATAAAATGCAATGTATATAGTCTTATATGAGAAATTAACGATTTGATCTCATGAAAGGTATCAGGAAGGTGTAGTGCTTTGCCCTACAATTCCCCACCCACATTTATGTCTCTAAGACATATCTAAATACTAATATATATATAATTATAAAGCGGGCTCCTCGATAGTATAGTGGTTAGTATCCCCGCCTGTCACGCGGGAGACTGGGGTTCGATTCCTCGTCGGGAAGCCTCTGGCGCAAGACTAATGACCTTGCCCGAAAAAAAAAATCATTATGGAAAAATTTAACAAGCCTCAGGACTTGCTAAATAAGGCCAAAACCGGTTCCCGGTTGTAGTGCCGATGATGATGATGATAATTATAAAACATTCGATATCCAACAATCCAAATTAATGTCCGCAATTGAATCAAAAGTAAATTTGTCGCATATTGAGTGAGAATCGCAAGTCAAACCAAATGCATGATAAATTGAATCAGGAATTTGTTCAACCAATTTCCTATACAATTACCAGAATCGTATTCCAATCGAAGCGCACGACAAATCTCGTCGGCTCTTTTTGGAATGTTTACGTATTTTACTGGACAAATCGGAACGAGATTAAATATAAATCCTGGTTTCGATGGCCAGTCTCTAGATTGGCGTCGAGCAGCTGACGGCATTCAATTAAATGAAAAAGTAAAAGTGAAGTAATACATATAGAAAAATTGTAATTCAAAACAAACCCCAGACTTTGTTTCAACTTGGACATCGGTCGCCACTCTTCCCTCTAGTTAGAGGAAGCACGGTGGTGACCGCAACACGGGAGTCAGCGATCCCTAACGAGACTTGCTCTTTTCAAAACAGCTTTAATTATTGTAAGAAGATTTTATTAAAAAGTCGTGTTGCTTGATTGTGCGGAACTAAGTGGATAACAAACAAATATCGTGAAGGAAAGCCGAAAATTCAATAAATCTATATAAGTAGTTAAATAGTATGTGAAACTACTAAGGATAACAATTACTAATAAAAAGTCAAAGTATACGAAGTCGATCCCTAAATAACTTTCTAACGTCCTTACTATAGTTATATACATACTTTACGTGATTTTTATCATTAATCTTTCTTGTCAAAATGTGTTTAATAATAGCGAATAGAGAAGGTCCAACATTTTTTATACGTTTAGGGAGGAGAATAAGGAAAATGCGATTGATGGTTTTCCAAAAAAAAAAAAAAAAAAAAAAAAAAAAACAAAAAAAAAAAAAACCATAATTAAATTTTAATTTATTGGATTTAGTAATATAAAACGAAAGCCAGAATAAGGTTGATTATAAAGGTTGATTATACATAAATAATATGTAGTTTAAAAAAGAGGAGGTGTATATTTATTATAACAGGGTATCTCGTAAGTAGCCCACCACATGTTCATATGAGATGGGGGTGATTCCGTAACTTATAACCTATCAGAAAAACGAAAACAAAATATGACCTTAGCAAAAGTCGCACCGTTTTTGAGTTATTCGAGTTATTAAAAAATTTGGAATCCATACCTTATCGTGGAAAATTTGATAGCTTGTCAAAAGACTGTCAAATAAAAACTACCCGTCCAAAACGGCTGACATTTTGGTGAGTAACTGTCAAAGATCCACAACTACATTCACTAGCTTTTATTGACGAGTGCCGCTATCTTCACGTTGAGGGCGCAAACTTTTCACCGCCCTTGTAGACCACAGTAGGCTTTGTTGGATTTGATCAGTCGTCCGGGTATTTTTTCTTCCATATTGATATCGGCTGATACTATTGACCAAAGGTAGATAAAGGATTGCACTACTTCAAATACGTTTTCCACTACCCTGATAGTTTGACCAACATTAGAACTTCTTTTCGCAGAAGTTGCCACCATCTATTTAGTTTTTCCCTCATTAATGTGCAGTCCCAGTTTTTGATCCGCCTGCTCGATCTGGGTGAAGGAGTCCTGTACAGCCGAATCAGAGCTACCGATGTGTCGATGTCATCTGCGTAGGCATGTATCTGGCTGGAATTGGTGACAATAGTCCCTCTTGTTGTAATCCAGAGTCGCGGATTGCTTTCTCCAACGCCAGGTTGAAGAGGAGCCAGGTCAGACCGTGCCGTTGTCGCAATCCATTAAAGATGTTTATTGGTTTGGACAGCAATCCCGCTATTTTACTTGACTAGTTACGTTGGTCATGGTCAACCTACAAAGTCGTATCAATTTGTTTGGAATACCGAACTTTCTCGTGGTATTATATAGTTCTACCCTGGCTATGCTGTCGTAGGCGGCCTTAAAGTCTATAAATAGATGATATAATGGAATCTTAAATTCAAGACATTTTTCCATCGCCTGCCTAAGGGTGAATATCTGATCAATCGTTGATTTGCCTAGGATGAAGCCACACTGATATTGCGGAATGACTTTAGCGTATGGGGCCATTCGATCTTGTAGGATAGTGGAGAGTATCTTATAGGCGGTACTCAGCAATATTATACTCCTATAGTTGCTGCACGCTGTGATTTCTCCCTTCTTGTGTATGGGGCAAATTATTCTACGAAGCCAACCTTCCGGCATCTCCTCTTGCTCCCATACATCCACCAGAATCTCATGAATTGTGTGATGTAACGCTGTCCCTCCTTGTTTGATCAGCTCAGCTGGTATGCCACCAGCTCCGGGAGCTTTATTTGATTTGAGTTGTCTAATGGCTTTTAATGTTTCCTCAATGCTTGGCGGCGGCAGCATTTGGTCTTGATCTTGCATTGGTGGAGCCTCCAATTCTCCTGTGGGCCGACCATTTAGCAACTCATTGCACTTTACATCGCTCCAGCATGCCTTCAGGATCGGTAATCAGATTACCCTCTTTATCCTTGCAGTAAGTGCAACGTGGTGTGTACTGCGTCATACCGCGGATTATTCAATAAAACTTTTGCGCCTGATTCCGAGGTTACTCTCTGCTTTTCTCTATTTCACAGACTAGATTTTTTTCCCAGACACTTTCCTTTTGTCCGTGGAGTCTTTTTTCATACCTTCTGAGTTCTTTGTATTTCTCCTCGTGTACCCACTTCCTATGAGTCTGCTGCATTGCCCGGTATGCAGCTTTCCTACGTTCAGTCGCTAGTTTGCACTCATCATCAAACCAGTCGCTCCGATCTCCACGACTACTGGCTAAGATGGAGTTGGCAGTGGTGGACCAAAGGTGTTACTGGTGTTCTCCATGCGTAAGGCAGCCGTGTTGATCCGAATCTGATTCGCGGACGCAATAATTCTCCGTAAGGCAATCCGCGCTCGGAGAACTATACCAAGAAGATAGTGATCCGAGTCGAGATTGGCGCCTCGGCACGTTCGTACCAGCATCAAGCTCGAGGAGTGGCGGCAATCTATCAACACGTGGTTAATTTGGTTGCGAGTGGCTCCATCAGGTGATACCCAGGTGACTTTGTGGATATCTTTACGCGGAAACCTGGTACTTGCTACGACCAAAATCGTTGATGCTGTCAGTTCGATGACTCGTAGTCCATTGGGATTAGTGTTCTCATGCAAACTATGGGAACCTGCGTAGTGCCTGAAAACTGGCCCCCGACCTATCTTCGTATTCATATCACCAAGAACGATTTTCACATCGTATCTTAGGCAGGCATCGAGGGCCCGTTAGACGTTCTCGTAGTATTCTTCATTTTCGTCGTCAGAGCACTCCTCTGTAGGTCCGTAAACGTTTATGAAGTTTGTGTTTATGTTTATGTCTCATGGCATAAACACGTGTCGAGTATCGCCAGGTCAGCCTCAGGAAAACTGAGTTATCTTTTTAGAGCCAAGAACTTTACTCCAGCCCAACTTCTTCTCCTATATAAATCCCAAATTAGACCCGCACTCGAATATTGCTCTCATGTTTGGAGCTCGGCTCCTAAACATACCCTCGACCTACTTGAGAGCATACAGAGATGAGCAATCCGCCTGATCGGGGACTCGGCGCTGACGTCGGGACTACAGTCGAATCGAAGGCCCGTAGCCGACCTCTGTCCGTTTTACAGATATTATCACGGGTGCTGTTCTTCGGAGATTCTTGGTATTGTTCCACGCAATATATATGCGCGGTTTATATGCGCTCCACAAAACGACGGATCGCACCCGTTTGTGGTTCATCTCCCGATGGCGCGAACATCCCTGCATCAGAACTCGTTCCGTTAGAGAGCAGGGAAGTTGTGGAACTCCCTTCCCACGCGAGTGTTCCCGGAGCGTTACAACCTGCAACTGTCCAAAAAGAACTGCAACAGTTATTTGATGGCATCTCGGGGCGCCCACTCGGCGCTATAGGTTGGCCTCTCCCGAGAGAAGTCTAATAAAATAAAAAAAATTAAAAAAAAAAAAAAACTTGCCCTGCACGTTGAATGCATCATCATCATCATCGGCACTACAACCGGGAACTGGTCTTGGCCTTATTTAGCAAGTCCTAAGGCTTGTTAAATTTTCCATGACAATTTGTTTTTCCGGGCAAGGTCATTAGTCTTGTGCCAGAGGCTCCCCGACGGGGAATCGAACTCCGGTCTCCCACGTGACAGGTGGGGATACTAATCACTATACTATCGAGGAGCGAACAGTGCATAGCCTTTCATTTATTGCATTAAAGTCGGTAATGGCAGGCTTCAGTTTTCGACTGACTAGAAAGCCTAGCCCGAGCACTTGGTGTTTTGCATGACAGCTGTAATAAATGTAATACTCGTTTCGTTGAATAACACCAGTCCCCATCCATCTTATTTGTTGTAATGCTGTTAGGGGAATATGCTCCATCAATAAAAACATGTGGATACTGGTTGCGGTGTTTTAGAACTGGTGATATTGACAGCGACAAAGACCACAACGGGAGGTCAGTATATTTTGAAAATGCAGAACTGCAATTGCTATTGTTTATTGTTATGATTCATGGCAAACTCTGCAGGATCACACTGAAATCTTGGGAGTGACTCAACAAGCGACTTCAAACCATCTTAAGGCAATAGATATGGTGTAAAAATACGAGGGCGAATCAAATATAAACGGTAATTTTATTTTGTTACTTAGCAACAGGTTGCACGCTAGATAATTTTGTGCGTGGCTGTTGTTTGGTTTATGAAGAGTGGAGGAACCAGCCTGGCTGGCAGTCGCGTTCGACTTTGTAGTCAGTACAGCCATGAGCGAGCAAGAGGTACATGCGTCTGCTGCGCAACGGATTATTATAAAATTTTCAACAAATGTAGGCGTTAAGCTCTCGGAAATTTGTTCGTGATGATACACTGTCTTGGACTCGTGTATATACGTGGGCCAGAGAATTTAAAAGTGTAACGTATTGAAAACGAAAGTCTTGATCGACGCCCAAGGACAAGTCGTACAGATGACAAGATCCGTACCCTCCGAGAGCTTATTGAAAGTGATCAGCACTTAACTGTTGAAGAAATCTCATCAGAAGTGGGTATCAACTAAGTTCAACACATTATCACTGATGATGATATATATATATGTATATATATATACATATATATATATATATATATATATATATAAGAAGAAATGGCATCAGGAAGCCCATTGGCCAAGGCGTATTGGGTGCAATGGAATAGCTTGAAATTGATAAGTAGATTGCTGCAGCGTTCATGGGAAAGCAAGGATGGTAAACACGTCAATGATTTGATCGTCCTAACAAAGCCTAGAATAACCTCTGGACAAGATTAAACAACGGTTTTACTGGGTGAATTGTCAAGAATCAGTTGTGGAATGGATTAAAACTGCGCGCAATGCATGGCGGCTAAACGACACAGGATCATCATTTGAACGTGTTGCAATGGATGTAGCTGATCCATTTCCCACTAGTGACTCCGGGAACAAACATGTGTTGGTGATTATGGACTATTTTAGTAAGTGGCCAGAAGTATACGCTATACCAAATCAGGAGGCTAAAACTGTGGCCGAAGCCTTTGTGCAGAATTGGGTCACGCGATTTGGTATACCAATTGAGTTACGTTCAGATCAACGGAGGAACTTTGAGTCCGCTATATTTCGAGAAATGTGCTCACTGTTAGGTATCAAGAAGACTAGAACAACGGCTTTACATCCGCAATCGGAAGGCATGGTAGAAAGGTTTAACCGCACATTAGAAGAACATTTGCGAAAAGTAGTAGACAAATGTAAGCGCAATTGGGACAAGCACATTCAAATGTTTCTGTTAGCTTACCGATCAGCAGTCCATGACACTACCGGCCATTCACCTGCGAGGGTTATTTTTGGCACAGAATTGAGACTTCCATCAGATCTCAAATTTGGAAGAAACAACGAACTTACTGAAACTTGAGGCAGCTACTGGGAAATGCTTCAGTCCGAAATGGATGACATACACCAGCATGTGAGGCAGCGAACACAGTTGATGAGCAACAAAATGAAGGATCGATATGACCGAGCTATGAATTCTGATGGATTTTTAGAAGGCGAATTGGTGTTGCTGTACAATCCGCAACGGAAAAACGGTATGTGGGGTTTCTCTATATTACATGGAGAACCAACCCACAATTCCATACCTTATTTCGACCGCTTTCAGCGCGTCATACCAATCCATTCCCCTTATATGCTATTCACCTGAAATAACATGTTTTCCCCAAGGACGCATAGCTAAACTCATTATTCTATGCAGATAATGCATAATTGAGTTTAGCTAACATTTTCGCCATACGGCAATACTATTCTTCTAACCATGAGATTTCCACCGGAAATTCCATTCGTATTGGTTAGTGTTGGATTTATTTTCTTCAACAATTAATATTTTAACAATTTATATTTATCACACAAAACTTACCTCTGTGTGTTGGATAGTCTTTTTCTTTAATTATAATTTAATACATTTAATAGGGTTTTATTTCTTTTTTTTATTTTATTTCATTTTCTAAAAGTAACACAACCCCTTTATTTCATTTTCTATTCTATTAACACAACCCGCACGCGTTGACGACACACGACTGCCCGCTTACGCTAATACAAAAACAATATTTAAATTAGGTAGGAGCGCACCGCACAACCACTCGCTACCATGACTCTATTCAGAAGGGAAACAATCTCGTGTCTTTCGCCACATATCCTTTTTCGTTCCGCTTCCACGATAGTTATTTCGAGGAACCAGTCGAAATGGCTAATAGGGGGCGACTATGGCTAATAGAAGGCAATTGACTATTGTAATGTGAGTGGGGTTTTAAATTGGGGTTTACTTTTATTTAAATTATATTCTATTGTAAAGGGAATATTCTATTGTAAAGGGAAAGGGACATTAGTGATTTGGAGGGAAGGGAAGGATATGTGCGTGAAGACACGAGATGTTAATAATTCAAAGGGGAGGGATAATTATTTGAACTTCAATTATATAACATTAGTAACAACCAAGTCGAATCAAACGACGCGGTTGCATCATCATCCATTGGCTTGGGTAACTACCAACATTCCTTAGAGTTTTTCCCACGATACCATTTCTCTAGCCGATGTAGCGTCCTATCGATTTTCATCAGATCATCCATTCGCTTGGGATCAATGCTCTCTTCTCGCGGGTGAATAGCATCCGCTTAATTTTCCCCTCCTTCACATTTCTGTCTTCGTACAGATCAATGTACTCTGAGTTCACCATATTACCGAATTAGGTCAATGGGTTTCGCTCAGAACTACATTGATTCATGCACATACAACCAAATCCACCCCAAGATAATCATACGTCGTGTTTCTGTTCTCTCATTCTCCCGCTTTCTTCGATCATCAATTTACCGATGTAATCTACCACGCATCGACGAACGTGGCAATGAGAGAGAAGACGTATGTTCTCTTTTGGTTGTCAAGTGCAAAAATTAATTATCCATCATCCCTTTTCGAATCAGTCTCAACAGCAACATCGTTGGGGAAGAAGTGAATCCGTGCCCCTGTTCTGGCATACCTACTTCTACCCCCCACATGTATGTCTTCAAAACTGCAAACATCGTGGGAAGGGCCAAACAAAGTCATAAAGCGACTGAACGATGTTGTGTATCGCATACAATCCTACACGCAGAGA
Organism: Microdon myrmicae; assembly: GCA_963931805.1. NCBI lineage: Eukaryota > Metazoa > Arthropoda > Insecta > Diptera > Syrphidae > Microdon > Microdon myrmicae. The sequence goes on along the minus strand of OZ007496.1, from coordinate 67,238,449 downwards.
CGAGGTAAAATGAAAGTCGTCCATTTGGAGAGACTAGTCTCATATGGATCAAGGAATTTGGTGCCTGATCGGAACGATCAGACTTAAGTGGAGGGCAGTGTGACGAATTTACACGCGAATAATCGTGAATAGCATGTCGCGCGTCTCTGAGTTAGTTCGAACTTGGACGTCGAACGATATACATCTACTCAGTAAGCAAACTGACAGCGGATATTAAGTGCCAAAATAATAAGTGAAAATAAAATAAATCTGTTCAGAAAAAGAGAACACACTTTGAGTTTCATAGGGTTATTCACAATCCAGAGATCGAACCGAGGAAGACGATAAACGTAAAATCAAAATTACGTAACAATATATATATATATATATATATATATATATATATATATATATATATATATATATGTATATATATATATAAAATAGCTTATTAAACACAAGTAAATAACATGAAAATAGGGATTAAGGAAACAGATAAAAAAATTAAACCCATATGAAGGGTACTATTCCTCTCCCATGAATAATACTACTTTTGTAAAAGGAGTAATGTACTTTTTTTTACATTAAACGTACATTTTTTTTTAATTATGTTCTCTTGCTTATATTTATCTAACTTGCTAGACAATAAATGCTTTAATTCTAGCTTATTTAAATTATATTCTAACTTACTGGTCCCCTGCGAACACTCTAAGCTAAACTTGGGGTGACTTTTGTGACTTTTGTCATGTATGGTTGCCTCTCGGCTTTGTTTATTTAATATTAATTACAGTCTTCATTAATAATTTACCAAACAAAGAAAGTTTAGAACAAAACTTAAAAAAAAAAACGACTTTTTTTTCCACATAATTAAACATACTTCACTAACTTAACCCAATTTTTTTTTTTTAATAGAACGCATGGGTATGTATTCCGAAAGATGCACCCCGAGTTAGTTGCAGCGTGGTAACGCAGAAGTAGGAAGAGCAGCCTTGATTCCACATACAACAGAATAAACTTGTAGGTGTATGTGCGGTGACATCAAATGAAACCTACATAAAGCCAGAGGAAAACAGACGAGATCTTTACCATATTAAAATATTAACATGATTCCCCTTTCAGTGGGCATCAGGAATATTCAATTGTATTTGAAAGAAATATTGGTGGTGTGACATGAATCAGAAAGTACAATAATTAATATAAAAAATACCAAATGACCTACTCTGAATATCTACGCTCAATACCGATATAGCTGAAAAAGTCGACGAAATATACTTGGACATTGCGATGGAAATCTATATATGTAGGTTTTTCGAAACAATTTAACGAAAATGATAAACTGTTACGCCCTGCCAAATGTAAACGTAAGAACAATAGACCAAACAGTCTTCATTAAAAAACTCTCCAGACAGATCAAGGCATTAGTGACCTATTTAAACAGCTGTGCAAACTTTTTAAAACAAAAAATCTACATAGATCAGCGTACTATCCGCCATCCAATGGTTCATTAGAGAACCTCATAGGCTATTGGTGGAATAGCTGCGTAAGTTGTTTGTTTGGCTAAGAAAGGCCAATTTTATGTACAAAATCAATGTTCATGATAGTACAAAATTAACACCAATGGATTGCAAATGTTGTACTGCCTTTTGTAACCAGCTTTATTCAAAGGGTTTTATATCATTTTCTGGTCGATCTACAACTCGTTAGCGATGTTGCTACCACTCATATGTCGGTCTTTTTGCACTTTAACCATAGTTTCATTGGTGGTAGATCAACTCGGCCGGAGAGTGTCTTTTACTTGCAAACGCAATTTTTTTTGGTTTGGTCAAATCCGTTTAATTTCATGTTTGCCATCCTCACTGGTTGTGCCATACGTCATTTGTTGTGCTATCCTTGGAATTGAGGGCAAATAAGGAGTAATAAGGATTCCTGAAAAAGAAGTATTCGATTTTCTCGTGGAGTCTTTTAAAGCTTTTTCCTTTTTTTTTTATTAAACTTTTTTTTTATTAAAAGGCGAACCTATAGCGCCGAGTGGAGGCGCCTCGAGATGCCACCAAATAACTGTTGCAGTTCTTTTTGAACAGTTGCATACCGCAATGGAAGTAAAGAACATGATTCGAACCCACGATATAAAAAAGTAAGAACCAAAGCATCAACGAATCAGACCACGGCCGCATGTATGTGACATTGTCTCACCTCATTACATAAGCTGTAATTGTTACGTTCATACTCCGATATATGGCGCTGATCATTTTTTCGGTTCTCTTTTGGAACAGTTTCTTCACTGTGGGTGCGTGTGCACAATCTGTTGGTAACGTCACAAGCTTGGTTGGGTGCTGTCCAAAGATTCCTACAATTTCTTTTGTTGGAACAAGTTTTAGTTAACTGCCTTCAGTTTCATACGTTATCTTGGCTGAAGTTAAACAATACTTATCTGCATCAGACTAGCTTCAACGTCCTCCGGGTGTGAGTCGAACATTTTTCGAGCTTGAACGATGATCTTTATCAACGCCTGGCACTGAAAACATCTGACAAACCGCAGAATTTCAATAGTATTGACATTTCATCCATTTTTGAGCTATTTTTGAACCATTTAATATAGTAAATGTAAACACAAATCTTACATTTATTCTACATCACAAAACTAAATCGTATTTCTTACATGTACCTCTTTTGAGTAAAACTTAATTCTAATCTAATCTTAATCTCAAGATCAGGGAACCTATGTAAGCCACCCATTGATAAACCCAAACGAGTCAACTTTGACATGTGTAGTCTTCAATTACCGTGTTCATTGTTTATCACCCCAACAAATTTTGTAATCCACGACTTACACATCGCCCCATTGGTAGAGGTAACCTCAACTTGTAAATTCGTTTTTATTAATTGTCCAAGGGGTTAAGAGTCTCTTCAAAGTACTTGTCACCGCTGGAAAAATAATCTGACAAGGACTACTTGAGCTGTCTTCAGTACTTCTCCAACACTCCGAGGCCATTGATATTATCCTGTCCCATCTAATCTCAACTAAATTGGTCATATTGTCACACATTATCTGCCACAAGAAGGTATGTTGTATGAACCCTCACACGCCCCCAAGCACATAAGACCGCTCTTTTGCCTTGAGGTATGAGAAATTCCCCAAAGTTGCGGAGCACGACACCCGTGCTGTTTACCGCCTCATGAAGCACGTGTTACGAAGCAATTAAGTCCGCTGTACAAAACACGATACCATCGTAGATTGTCCTCGTTTAGCGATGGCAGTAAAATAAGCACAGCATGTCGCTATGAACCCCTCGCCCGGACATAGCTAATCCAAGGATAAATGACTGATAACTGTAGTGGCAGAAAATGTTATTGCTGGGGATCCCATAGAAGTCGCTACAGAATAGGGTAGCATGGGTATGGGTCCAATAATTATCGCTCGTCATAGCCCCAAAGATGGATGTTGGGCACATTTTCGAATCATTAATCGAAGGATGTTTTACTCGAAAAGGAGCAGATGACTACAAAACTTTTTGATAGTATGGGGCGGTGGATTGAGCGGGTACATATAAATACAGAGTCTAGGCACGTAGGTTTCCTCAATGATTATCCATTTACTTTTTTCTTTGGGGTATCTTTCTTTGCCTGTATTCCCCTTTAGCGCTTCGGTACTTATTTAATCAGAATCACAACCCCTCACAAAAGGGATACGATGAAGTTTTGAAAATTACCCAAAAGGACCTAAGGTATTACATCTGTGTGTGGTGAATGTCGTACATTATATTCTCTTTCTCTCCCTAGAGCATAAAAACAACGAACTTTCATGCATCTGATGGTTATAATAAATGGGACCAGAGGAAAAAGAAGTGAAATACAGAAAAAGGAAATGCAACTGACGACAAGACAAGGGATGATGTGAATTTGGGGGCGGGGGTCGCAAAAGCAAAGGGACATTAGAAGACATGGCGCATCATTTTACAGTAAGGGAATGGAGGGCCCTTTGCTTTTTTCCTTCCTTTTGGTTTATTTCCTGGGCTTGGTGTGATAAGAATACCAATTTCTTGTCAGGCTGGTTCAAGATATTAACTTGTTTTCATGGAATGAGGTTAGTTAGTGGTGGACAATGGAATCTTTGAGTAACTCAGGGAAGACTTTTGTTATCATTTCATTCCGCGGAAATTGCTTCCTTTCCAAATTGTGTTGATACTATAAATGTGAAAGCTACGACGTCGAAAGTTTCCTCTGAAACCATTTAGTCAGTGCGACGGTTTCTCCTCCTCGATTTCGTCTTTCAATAAAACTTTAAATCGTCTACCCTGGATCTGAGAGCTACTTTTTTAATTGCTACAATCTTATAATAGATCTCAAGACCTATTAAACCTACTTTGCACCATGGCTTGTGTTAAAGAAATTAATCTTAAAGTGTCTCTAGTGGAAGTAACATAAAGATTGGAAATATAGCCCACTACAAATAGACCAAAACGGGCGGCCAACGCAATTCACTGAATGAAAATTCACAGCCCTATAGAAAGATCTATATAAAATAGGAGCACAATCTTAAGTGGTTCATCGTCAAATCAGGCTGAATGGCAAAGGTTGAACGGATCTCAGGCGCGATACAGAGATTTGACATCGAGGTCACGACTTTGTTAGCTGGGCAGTTCGCCAGTATGTTGTCAGGTTATGACTTCCTCGGGGGAAGTAACAACCTTACATTTGAAGTTATTAGGCTTACATTAATAAGGTATTTTTCTTCAATAAAACTCACGTAGAAGCTAATCCAGGAGGTTTCGTAAACTTTTTTTGTGTGTCTCATTACTACTCATTTTTTCTTAATACCAACACTGACGTTTTAACTAATGTAATGTCAAACAGAGCTCTTGTCTGTGTGAAGCCATTTAGTCCACACGAAATCAAAGATACCGCTCTGTAGTAGTCCTTGCGTCTTGCCATGCATCAGACCGTTTTTTGAGGAAAGTCTTGCCGTACTCTGAAAATGAAATTACAAATTTCACATTAAAAAATACACCAAAATTCCCAAACACATAATGACCCATGTGATCGCCTCTGTGCACCTCTTGACTACCGGTTGAAACCCCCTTCCAAATCGCTTAAGTAACGCTTAAGGAGTGAAACCACATTAGGAGGCTGCTTTTTCGCTTTTTTCGTGCATTTTTTTAAGGAATGAATGATTAGAAATTATTGGGGCTTGGAGGTCAACTTATTTATACGAGTATTTTGAACTACATAACGTAAAATGTTGAAGAGTCTTTCCCGGCAATTGCCCGAGCTATATGCTGTTAATGATGATCCGTCGTTAGAATTTAGTATCAGCGTGCAGTGTGGAGGTCCCAAAAATAACCTGGAAGCAATTTACAAAGTTTAGTTACAATGTATGAGTATGTTACGTAGTAACTCCCCCACCACCTTTATCCCTGCGAGAAAACATTAGACGTAAACAAAAATACATAACACATAAAACATTTAAGAGGGTATTCTGGTCTAGACGCAAAAATTTAACGCAATTTTTGAAGTGCTGTAAAAAAAAGGCAATCAGTATTTTTACTATTCATTTTTTATAGGATGTTTATTAATATTTCAAGAATACAGTGAAAAAAATTGAAAGTAAAAAATTCAAAATTCAAAAAGTTAGCAGCTGATGAAGTGGGGGATCTCAAAAAGTTGGCACGCGACGATACCCACGATTCAACCCTCCTAGCAATCTGAAAAAAAAAGATTATTAATTTATAGAAATGCCTCTATCGTTGGAACTAAAAAAAGTTAAAAAAAAATTTTTTTTAACAAAATGGCGGGTGCTTGAAAAAAATTTGTGTACCACTTTTTTTTAGGTTTTCGAATTTTTTAAAAATAGTTAACATTGAAATTTGGCGATGAGGATAGTTCATGCAATAGAAAAGCCTATAAAGAAGACATATACTAAATTTGGAGAAAAACGGTTCAGTAGAACTTGAGATATCGTGTCAATAGACTTGAAAAAAATGGTTTCGAGAAAAACGCCTTTAAAAAATGTCTTATAGGTTATACTTTTAAGAATATGCTATCCAGGGGAAATTTTAAAATTTCAATAATTTGCGAAGTTACAGCTGCTTTAGTGACGCGGCAACTATACCGGTCCTGCCGGAACGAATCTAACAATAGACGGTACATACTCCCCAGCTACCTGTGCGCTCGAGGTTCCTCCACACAAACCATTTGTCTCGGAAAAATGAATTTGAAATGAAGAATTTGCTTTTTTAAAAGAAGGTCCGTTGTATGGATCAGGAATTGCCGACTAACAAAGTGTAAGTATAACGCAATATTATGTCACTTGAAACCATTATACCCTGACATTTTTAAACTCGTTTTTCTCCATAGGTAAAAAAACGTACACGACGTTTCCAATGATAATGAAATTCGAATTATTACGTTCGCAGCGTGAAACGATCTGGTAGTAAAAAGCACGGTGTTGAAGCACAAGCAAATCCATAAAGCCACATGCATATCACCCGACGGCATAACGCGTAACCAAATAGACCACTTCCTCATAGACAAAAGACAACACTCGAATATCCTTGACGTAAGATCGTATAGAGGAGCAGAATGCGACTCCGATCGTCTTCTAGTGATGGGTAACATCAAGAGTCGGCTCACAGCAAACCCACATGGGCAGTCACGGGAGACGAACAAAAAGTTCGACATTGATAAAATAAAAGACCTGCGCAAAAGGGCTGAATATCAAGACGAACTAACGAATAGATTTAGCATCCTAGAGAATGGGAGTAGTGAGGAACAGGGAGCCAATAGTGTGGTCATTAAATGGACATCGATCAGAGACACAATCAAACAAATAGCCCGAAAGGTATTAGGATTTAAGAAAACAATTTAGTCCAAACCTTGGTTTGACGATGAGTGCAGGGCGAAGTTCGCCTCAGAGTGATCCACTTACAAAGATATGATGAAGTCAACGCAGAAAGACACGCGACAATTTGGAAAAAGACAATGAGACTCTTCAAACGCAAAAAACGCAATTGGGAGAAGAAACGCAATCAAAAAAATCCTAGAAAATCCCAGAGCAAAGAAAATCAGAGGTATGTACGCCGACATAAATTCAATTAGAAATGGCTACCGAGGGAGAGCCAAAATAATTCGAGACACAAACGGTTGTCTGGTCACAGAAACAAACAATATCGTGACAAGATGGAGGCAGTACTTTGAAAACCTGCTCAATGTGCGCACCGCACACCGGAGTCTACCGAGCTTGATTTTTCTTACAACATTAGCTTCAAGCTAGATTGCGTAAAACTCATGGTTGTAGCGTCTCCGAAATCGTCCTCCCTCACATACGGGGCCAACAATTCTCCTTAAAACCTTCCTCTCGAACGCGGCTAAGAGTTCAGAGTGGCTTTTATTAAGCATCCAAGTCTCGGATCCATACATGAGTACTGGTAAGATCATGGTTTTGTACAGTAGTAGCTGGGATGTTCTGGATCAATTTTGGGATTAAGAGAGCATTGATAGACCGTAGTACGTTTTGTTGGATTTGATATTGTTTTCGCCTGCTCGATCTGGATGAAGGATTCCTGTACAGCCGATTCGGTTCTACCGATGATGTCGATGTCATCCGCGTAGGCAAGTATCTGGCTGGACTTGGTGAAAATAGTCCCTCTTGTTGTAACGCCAGAGTCACGGATTGCTTTCTCCAACGCCAGGTTGAACAGGAGGCAGGTCAGACCGTTCCCTTGTCGGAGTCCATTAGATGTTTATCGGTTTGGACAGCAATCCCGCATTTTTACTTGACTAGTTACGTTGGTCGTGGTCAACCTACAAAGTCGTATCAATTTGTTTGGAATGCCGAACTCTCTCATGGCATTACATTGTTCTACCCTGGCTATGCTGTCGTAGGCGGCCTTAAAGTCTATAAATAGATGATATAATGGAATCTTCAATTCCAGACAATTTTCCATCGCCTGCATAAGGGTGAATATCTGATCAATCGCTGATTTGCCTGGGATGAAGCCACACTGATATTGACCAATGGTATGGGGCTATCTGATCTTGTAGGATAGTGGGGAGTATCTTATAGGTGGTACTCAGCAATGTTATACCCCTATAGTTGGTGCACAGTGTGATATCTCCCTTCTTATGTACTCGTATTCTCCCGTAATCAAGGTTTTTATCTTTTGTTACCGATGCCGCACCGTTGTTAATGTTATATATTCTTTTGACATGTTATTATTTGTTAGCTTAGATCAAGATCAGTACTTTGATACTGTTCTCTTGATCTGCCCCCCAGTTTTCCTTCGAATAACTTAACTCTTTTCTACGATGAATGTAACAACATTTCCCTGTTACATGTACGGTTTGAGTCTCACGCAAACCTCTGCAGATTCTAAACTATATCAAAGGCTTACAGGAACTCCCTAAACTGGACGATCTCATAAAATCCGACAAATAGGTAACCACGGCTTCTGAACTCTGTACCATTATCATCATCATCATCGGCACTACAACCGGGATCCGGTCTTGGCCTTATTTAGCAAGTCTCGAGACTTGTTAAATTTTCCATAATATTTTATTTTTACGGGCAAGGTTATTAGCCTTGCGCCGAAGAACTCTGTGCCAAATCACTCAACAACCACCTAAAACGTGTCGAATATTTAATTGATTCTAACGCCGATTCCTTAAAAGCCCACGTTGAGGATCGTATTATTAACGCGGTTTGAGATCTTAGAGCAAACCTTCGAACGCAAATCAGGGTCTTCGACTATTCAAAGAATATAATCGGTAGTATTAACTCCTTCTAAAGCTGTTATATCATTAAGTTCAATTAATTATCACTCCCCCTTCTCGTGTCTTCACATACATACCCTTCATCCTTCCCTCCCCCCCAAATCACTAATTCCCCTTTACAATAGAATATCTCCAAATACAATAGTAGATAATTTAAATAAAAGTAAAACACCCATTTTAAAACCTCACTCACATTGCAATAGTCATATTCTTTTTATTAGCCATAGCCTCCCCCTATTGGCCAATTCCGCTTCCTAGAAATAACTATCGTGGAAGCGGAACGAAAAAGGATATGATATGTGCCGAAAAGACATGAGATTCGTTCTTGTTAAACGTGCGTTGAGTGAGTGCAGTCGGGTGCTCCGCACAAATATTTAAATGAGCTTTGTTTTTTGTTCAATCGATTCGTGTGCGCATGCGGTCGTTTTTCGGAGATAAAGTGTAAAGCAAAGCGGTCAAAATAAAATGTGTAGTTAATATTTATAATTTGTAAAACTAATTTGCGTGGTGCTTAAAAAAGAAAAATAAGAAACTAATTTCCATTGTGTTTAATCAAGAAAAATACGATAATTCATCTTCAGTATATGTTATATATATCCTTGATCAATATACCATCAAGCCTTTCATGAAGACAAGACAAAACAAAAAGAAAAAAAGTCAGATCCCATCCAACCCTGAGATGTCGCGGGAAGAAAACAATTCTTCGGCCGAAAGACCAGACACCATGGAAGAGAGAAATGCTTCTTCTCCTAAACCGGACAAATCTATGGACAGGCTAGGTATTAGCCAAATCATGTACCTGGTACGAACATCAATACCAGTGTACAATGGTTCACAGGGCCCTACCGTAGCTATGGGACTAGAGAAGTTCGTAGATACGTGTAGGAGTACCCTGAGATGTTTGTCCGAAAGTGAGGAGAGGAAGGCCATGCAGTGGTTGCCCATGCAATTAGGCTGGGAAGCCTATAGGATATTTCATGAGGCAAACCCAGCATTGTTCTGTGAGTATGAACAACAGCTCCGGGACAAGCTATTACCACAGTCTTCAACAGCTCCGGGACAAGCTATTACCACAGTCTTCATACGAAGACGTGTACGAGAAGCTCTCCGAGATGCGACAATTCCGAGCAGAGAACACCACAGGTTTCGTTTCCCGAGTGAAACAGGCTGTGGTGCTCTGCAAGGATGCTGCCGCGCGCTCATACGAAAAGGCAAGCAGCGACATTTGCGCTGCACAAATAGAGAAACTGGCCAAATCTGTATTGATGCGCGGAATACGAGAGGAACCCTTTCGAAGCCAGTTGTTGGCATATCAATGGCAATTGAGTACCCCGAGTCAGAGAGGGAAATATACTATAAATTTAGGGAAACAACACCCGAAAGATATACCAGGGACCCTTTTTCAGAAGAGAATTTCGTAACACCGGACAGAAGAAAGGTTCGAACCGGGAGAGCACAACCCGTCATTCACAGGGCATGGAAAATATAGATGACCACCCTGTGAATAGAGAAGACGAGTGTGATCGTCCGATACCAAACAAGCGAGGAATAACATGGCGAAGCCCAACTCGTCATTTACAGGGATTGGAAAATAAAGTTGACCACCCTATGAATCCACAAGAGGAAGGTGATCGCCCGGTACCAAACAGGCGGAATGAAACATGGCGAAGCCCGCCCCGTCATTCACAGGGAGTGGAGAATATAGACGACCGCCCTGTAAAAAGACAAGATGATTTTGGCCGTCCTATACCGGCAACGACGAAATATCACATGGGGCAGCCCGCCTCGTCATTCACAAAGAGATGAGGAAATGGACAAACCCCCGGTGAACAGGCGAAGAGATTTCGACCATCCAGTGGCCAGTAGACGGGAACCAGAAAGACGGAGCCCAAATCGACACTCACAGGGCATGGAGTATATAGAGGACCACCCGGTGAGTGAACGATATAGTTATAACCGACCAAGGAGCCCGCCACGAACATCGTTCAGTAGGCAACCTCAACCTACGAACGACGCGTCTCGGAGAGATGGGGCTTACTATAGCAGGTCGACCGAAACAGCTCGACCCTATACGGAACAACCCCACCCCGTAAGCCGCCCCACACCTGCGGGGAACCCATTCCGCCAGTACGAACCAGCACACGCACCACCACACCAATTTCAAGCACACAGCGGGACAAGGACCGACGAACCTGGAGTACGAAGATACCAACAGGGCGAAGGTGATTATTATCACCAAGAAACGCCCATCCAGGTCCGAGACGCACAACCACACCGGATAACTGCAGAAGTAGCGTGCAGTTTTTGCCACAAAAGGGGGCAACTGCGCGCCGAGTGCATTACTCGGCGTAACATGCCCATTTGCACCTCGTGTCTTAGGTATGGACACGAAGTAGGAAATTGTCGGGTAAAGGTTGTGCCACCAATGTCACAAAATCCCGCGCCACCTGCACAAAAACCACAAAATGAGCAGAGGGGGTCCCCGAGACAAACAAATCAGGGACAAGCCCAACCCTCTAACTCCAAACAGCCACAACCAACATCGAACCGAAGAGTGTACAGCGTTCGATGTTGTTGTGAGTATTGTGGCCGAAACGGTCACAAGTGGGAGCAGTGTCGATACAAGATCAACTGGGAAAAAGCCCACCCAAATCCAGCTTGTACGCACACTGCAACGGCTAGACCTGTACGTCGCCGTAAAAACCGACCAACCTGCACGGTTAATCTTGAATAACCAGAAACAACGAATGACAAAAAGAAAAATGAACCAAACAAAAAAGGGAAAACCCTAAAAGGCAGGAGACAACGACAGAGGCACTCTAGGCGCAGGTCAGGTCGAAGCCGCTCTAGTACGGACAGTACAGGACAGAGCACCGACCGAAGTAACTGCGCCGAGAAAAAGAGCCCCTCCACTAAAACCCAAAATAGCAATCGACCAGAATCAACGGCCGCACCTGGTACACGAAAAGCTATGGGTAAGAAATCGGGAAACGCCAAACGGTCGGGTGGAACAGCCCCAACCAGACCGAATTAAACTCGCTAAATAGTTAAAGCTGTTCTCAGTTTTCGCCAACTGAAGCTCCAGTTGTCCAACTCCAATTAGACATTGGCCGTAAAAGATATACGAGCCTAATTGTGGACACCGGCGCTGAGATCAGCCTCATAAAGACTCGAGCACTCCACAAAAAGTACGAAGTGGATGCGATGAGAATATACAGACCGGTACGCGAGTCAATACGTCAGCGGGAGTTAACTTGAACAATAAATCAAGTCATCGAGTTTCCGAGATAAACCCTTCGGAGGTAGAAAACCTCCAGTTTATAAGACACCTTTTCTCGGAAGGTGAGTTGCCTAAAGAATCCATTAAAGATTCGAGATTGACTCAATTGCATGAGGAACTCCACTTAGGGAAAAACCTAAGTCCTGAGGAGTGTCAATCGATAGTGGAAATATGTGAGGAGTTCAACGACATATTCCACTTAAAAGGCGACCACCTGACGTATACCAATGCGATAACGCATGAATTGTCTATGGTACAGGACCAAGCGCCTATAAACCAAAGACCATACCGTCTGCCTGTGTGCAAAAAAGAAGTAATTAAGGAGCAAGTTCGGGAAATGCTAGAGAATGACATCATTCAGCCTAGCAAAAGTCCGTGGAACTCACCCCTCTTAGTAGTTCCCAAAAAAGCGGGCCTCGATGGAAAAGCCCGATGGAGTGTAATTGTCGATTTCAGAAAATTGAAAGACAAAACCATCGGAGATGCGTACCATCTCCCTAGAATAGAGGATATTTTAGACCAACTCGGTCACTCACGCTACTTTTCCATGCTTGATTTAGCCAGTGGCTACCATCAGGTCAGAAAGATCGCGACAAGACAGCTTTCAGCACTAATTACGGGCATTATGAGTTCAGACGTATGTCATTCAGGCTAAAGGGAGCCCCGGCTACGTTCCAGAGGCTCATGAACCATGTCCTAACTGGGTTGCAAGGTATCGAATGCTTTGTCTATCTGGACGACATTGTCATCTATGGGAAAAACCTAGAGAACCATAATAACAAACTCCAGAAGGTATTCGAACAATCTCAAATTGCAACCCGAAAAATGTAGATTTTTACAAAAAGAAGTAGTCTACCTCGGACATATTTGTTCTGAAAAAGGGGCAATGCCCAATCTCGACACGACAGCTAGTGTCAGGGATTTCCCCATTCCCACGACGGTAAAGAACGTCCAATCATTTCTAGGACTGGCGAACTATTATCGAAAATTTGTTACAAATTTCTCGAGGATAGTACGTCCCTTAACAAACTTGTTAAGGAAGGACGTTAGATTCACCTGGTCAGACAAATGCCAACAAGCATTTGATAAAATAAAAGGATTATTGGTTTCGCCGCCAATATTAATCTATCCAGATTTCACCAAACCTTTTAATCTGACTACGGATGAGAGCAGCGAAGCACTTGGTGCCGTGCTATCGCTAGGGGAAATAGTCAAAGATCAGCCTATAGCTTATGCAAGTCAAACCTTGAATAAAGCGGAAAGAAATTACTCCACAAATGAGAGGGAATTACTAGGCATTGTGTGGGCGACTAGAAATTTCCGTTGTTATTTACAAGGGCGCACGTTCAACATATATACAGATCATAAGCCACTGAAGGGAGTTTTTAACATGAAAGACCGCACGTCACGTTTAACAAAATTCCATCACAAATTATCGGAGTTTGATTACCAAATAGAGTACAAACCCGGTAAATATAACACCAATGCGGATGCTTTGAGCCGCATCCCGTAAGGTTGTGATGAAACTACCAAACTACAGAGATGCAATGTAGTAACACGCGCCCAAGCAAAAAAGCTAAGGGAAAGCGAAGGATCCCAGGGAAGTCAAACAAATGACGAGTCTGATTTACCAGATAATCCCATTCCTCCCTGCACGGAAAAAGGAATGGAGATAACAAATCCTGAGGATATCCAGTTACTGCTACGGGATTACCACGATCCTCCTTTGGGCGGACACCAAGGAGTGATAAAAACCTATAACAAGATTCGTAGGAACTTTTGGTGGAAGAACATGATGCGCGACATTAAAGTCTACATTAAGAAATGTAAGGATTATCAGACCATGAAATCATCCCCAAACCTACCGATGCCCATGGTAATCACCGACATTGCAAAGAGGCATTTCGACAAGATATATTTAGATATAGTCGGGGCTCAGGATCGAACTCCAGCAGGCAATACATATATACCAACCTTTCAAGACAATCTGTCTAAGTATATAAATTGCTACGCCTTACCCAATGCGGAGGCAGAAACGGTAGCCACGGTCTTCTTTGACCAAATAGTTGCTCGGTGTGGTGCTTCGAAGCAACTGGTTACCGATCAAGGAAGCAACTTCCTAAGCAGCTTGTTTAAAAACGTGTGCAAGCTGCTCCGTATCAAGAAGCTTCAAACCTCAGCGTACCAGCCACAGTCGAATGGATCTTTAGAAAGAGCCCATCGACCACTCGTAGAATACCTACGCAGTATTGCGGATGGAAATTCACAATCATGGGATCAATACCTGAGGACGGCAACATTCGTGTACGAGGGTTGCCTCTTATGTTTCGGGATTTGGCAACCCTAGTGTTGCAATCCGGCAATTGACAGCTCTGTCGTAAAGTTGGACATTTTTGAGGTTATACGCACTCAGAACGTTTTGACATACGAGCGCTATTTGTGTTATTTACAGTAACTTAAAAGATTCATCTCGCCCCAAAAATGGAATTAAATCGTCAACATTTTCGTGCGGTTATTTTTTACAACTTTCGGCGTGGATTAACTCAGCAACAGTGCATGGATGAACTTAATTCAATTTTTGGCGATGAAGCTCCATCAAGGACCAGTGTTTATCGATGGTATGGTGAATTCAATCGTGGTCGTAGTTCACTCCAAGATGAATTTCGTGAAGGTCGTCCAAAATCAGTTGTTGTTCCGAAAACCATTGATGCTGTGCGCGAACTGATATTGGAAGATCGTCATGTGACCTATCGTGAGATTGAGACAACCTTAGGCGTTAGTGGGACCAGCATACATTCAATATTGCATAAACATTTGACTGTCAAAAAAATTTGTTCGCGTTGGATCCCACACAATTTGTCAATCGCCCAAAAAAAGGCTCGTGTCAATTGGTCGAAAGAAATGCTCAAAAAATACGGTCGCGGTGCTTCGAAACACGTCTATGACATCGTGACAGGTGATGGATCATGGATTTACGCGTATGAGCCCGAAAGTAAACAGCAGTCGACTGTCTGGGTGTTTCAAGATGAGCCAAATCCAACAAAAGTTGTTCGCGCACGAAGCACTTCCAAGCAAATGGTCGCCTGTTTTTTCGGAAAAACTGGACATGTCGCAACCGTACCACTAGAACAACGCAGAACAGTCAATTCTGAGTGGTACACAACCATTTGTTTGCCAGTTGTCTTCCAAGAAATCAGGAAAATCAACCGCCGAAGACGGATCACTCTTCGCCACGACAATGCGAGCTCTCACACATCGGCTGCGACAACTGCATTTTTGAGCACCCAAAACATCGATTTGATGGGTCATCCGCCGTATAGTCCTGACTTGGCACCGAATGACTTCTTTTTATTCCCGTACGTAAAAAACAAACTGAGAGGTCAACGTTTTTCGACACCTGAAGAAGCGGTTGCTGCATTCAGAATGCCTGTGTTGGAGATACCTCAATCAGAGTGGCAAAAGTGCTTCGACAATCGGTTCAAACGCATGCAAAAGTGTATAGATCTTCATGGGGAATATTTTGAAAAACAATAAAGTGATTTTCGATGATCAATATTTGTTTTTGTTCTCTAATCCCGAAATATAAAAGGCAACCCTCGTACAACACCAACGTACACGAAGGTACCAAACTTACGGCGATGGATTGTCTCTTTGGTTTCACCCCGGAGGTACCGTCTAACATCAAACAACCTCCGGAACCAGTGTACAACCATGAGAGCCACCATAAGCTATTAAAGTACAAACTCCAGCGTACGTACGAAATAGCGAGGCGTAACCTATTGATTTCCAAAAGGAAATCCAAAAGGTACCATGACCGTACAGTACGCCCTTTCACGTTTCACGTGGGCGATAAAGTTGTGATGCGGAATGCGCAGAAACAAGGGAAGTTAGCTCCCATATGGAGGGGTCCCTACAATGTAGTGGCAATACAAGGCCTAGTAAACGTGGTCCTGAAAATAGGCAGGAAAGGTGTGGTGGTGCACAATAACAGGTTGAAGCCCTATTTCGATTAAAGGGAGTTTCATTGGAACGACCTGAAATGGGTGATATATTTGGGTCTGAAGTAATACCAATAGAAAATCAGAGATTTGTCCCCCAGTTAAAAAGACAGTGACCAGTAATGGCCATGACCTGCGAAGCACAGATGTTGTAGATAGAATTTTGTAAGACTATATATATACATGTAAAACATATCATAACAAACAAAAACAAAAACATTGTAATTAATGTATTAAAATATTACAAACAAAATTAAACTTATTAAACTTAATAAATATATAAAATATTAAAATATTAAAATAGATTGTAAATAATATACTTAAATATTATTTAAATAAAATTAAAATTATTAAATAATACTACAAACAAACAAAAAACATTGTAAATAATGTATTTAAACATTATTAGCAAATATATTATATATAAAAACAGTATGAAATATAAAACATTGTAATATAGTTAAAACTATAAACTAAAAATAAAATTATTTGAATAATATATTAAACAATAATATTGTAAATAATATATTTAAGTACTTACAGATAAAACAAAAAATAAAAAATTAGATAAAAATAGGCTAGATAGAAATAGAAAGAAAATGTAAAGACAACCACCACCCGCACACCGACATGCTGTCGAAAGGGATTTTCATTCCTCTTCCAAGAATAAAACTCAATTTTTGTAAGGGGGGAGGAATGTTATGTAATTAAGTTCAATTAATTATCACCCCCCTTTGAATAATTAACATCTCGTGTCTTCACATACATACCCTTCATCCTTCCCTCCCCTCCAAATCACTAATTCCCCTTTACAATAGAATATCTCCAAATACAATAGTAGATAATTTAAATAAATGTAAAACACCCATTTTAAAACCTCACTCACATTGCAATAGTCATATTCTTTTTATTAGCCATAGTCTCCCCCTATTAGCCAATTCCGCTTCCTAGAAATAACTATCGTGGAAGCGGAACGAAAAAGGATATGATATGTGCCGAAAAGACATGAGATTCGTTCTTGTTAAACGTGCGTTGAGTGAGTGCAGTCGGGTGCTCCGCACAAATATTTAAATGAGCTTTATTTTTTGTTCAATCGACTCGTGTGCGCATGCGGTCGTTTTTCGGAGATAAAGTGTAAAACAAAGTGGTTAAAATAAAATGTGTAGTTAATATTTATAATTTGTAAAACTAATTTGCGTGGTGCTTAAAAAAGAAAAATAAGAAACTAATTTGCATTGTGTTTAATCAAGAAAAATAAGATAATTCATGTTCAGTATATGTTATATAAAGGGTGGTTAAATTTTAAGGGCCGATGTTGATTTTGAATAAAACACAAATTATTTAGGAAATTATTGTCATTTCTTTTTATTATGATAATATTGGTATGGTTCAATTATGTATGGAACAAAATATCGGACAAGTGGCCCCCGCGACCTCGGCGGCACACCTCCACCCGATGGTCCAAATTTTCGATGACGCTGAGGCATAATTGAGGTTCTATGCCGTTAATGTGCCGAATTATCTTATCCTTTGGCTCTTGAATTGTTGCTGGCTTATCGACGTACACCTTTTATTTCGAATAACCCCAAAGAAAGAAGTCCAACGGTGTCAAATCACATGATCTTGGCGGCGAATTGACATCGCCACCACGTGAGATAACACGGTCATTGAATTTGTCGCACAAAAGAGCCATTGTTTCGTTAGCTGTGTGGCAAGTGGCACCGTCCTGTTGAAACCACATATCGTCCGCAACCATATCTTCCAATTGCGGCCATAAAAAGTTCGTTATCATTTCACGATAGCGAACACCATTCACAGTAACTGCCTGACCGGCCTCATTTTGGAAAAAATACGGCCCAATGATGCTGCCAGCCCATAAACCGCACCAAACAGTCACTCTTTGTGGGTGCATTGGTTTTTCGACAATCACTCTTGGGTTATCATTCGCCCAAATGCGGCAATTCTGCTTATTGACGAATCCACTGAGGTGAAAATGTGCCTCATCACTGAAGATGATTTTCTTCGAAAATTGATCATCCGCTGTTGCCATTTCTTGACACCATTCTGACCATTGCTCGATTGTGTATTTTTCCATGGTTCAAATTAAGTTAGTCTGAAATTGAGAAATGTCAAATGAAATGCAGAAAAAAACTTGACGTTTAGGTGTGGTTCACATTCAACATCGGCCCTTAAAATTTAACCACCCTTTATATCCTTGAAGTCTTTACGATACGTAGTGCGCTTTAAATACTTACAACTTTATACAAAATTAAAATACAGTTAAACAATTATTGTTGAAAAATAAAAGTGATTTTGGGTTCTCTTTCGCACCATCACCGTCGCAGATCAGCGCAACAGGAAATTGAAGCTGCCAACCACGACACCCCACCAAGTCCAATCCGGGGTAAGTTTCGTAAGAATCACAAAATAAATATAATAATTGTTAAAAAACCTTTAACAAAGCTCTTCCCCTCAATACCTCTACACATGCGTCTTAGTGCAGTGAAAAGTGTAAAAATATACACGCGAGTAAGCGCAGGAAAACAAAGCAACCATTCCAGGAGCCTATATTCCTAATTCTGATAACAATACCATTTAATTCTGCTTTATTTTGATCGTATTTCTCTAGTCAGACTCCTTTCGATTCGCAACAACACAAAGTAATGTAAAGCCTATGTAAACAAAGGGATCTCAACTCGCATATGCCTCTGATAATGAGTGTTTGGTTTGTGCATAACCCCTTACGACCATATTAATAAAATAATAATAACAATATATAGGGAACAAACAAATTTGGGTAGTGCGCGTCTGAATGTTTAAACTTTGAGTACACCATTATTCCTCTTTTTATCCGGAAGGACACACCACTTTTTTTTTTTTTTTTTTTTTTTTTTTAGTAGATAATTACATTTATGGTATATTTTACAACTAGTACTTAAGAGATTTAGGATAGCAATTCCTTTACAACTATAATCTTAAATCGATATAACGACAATAGCACAATTTTAATGAATAACAAATAATAAATTAAGGGAAAACTACAATAAAAAACCCTTATTTGAATCTTAAGACTAATATTGCACGAGCTTCCGGTTATTGTATGTAGTAATGACCTCGATATAATTTTCATAGACAGAGTACATATGTAGTGACTTAGGATAACGCAAGACGGGAAACGAGAACATTGTCAGAAAAAGAACAATTGACGAAGAAGTTTCGATTGATTTTGTCAATAAGGAACTCTACCGGTTTAACGTTGGCGTTTTTATGTAGTTCATGTGTCGAATAATGCCATGGCAAATTCAGCAACATTTTCAATATTTTATTTTGAAACCTTTGCAATTTTATTTTGTGTGTGCGAGCACAATTACACCATACAGGCGCCCCGTACAGGAGTATAGCTTGAAAAATGGTTTTAAATATTATAATTTTATTTTCGATGCTAAGCTTTGATTTTCTACACACTAATGGATACATAACTCTTACGACTTTGTTTATTTTGTCAATTGTGGTAGTGATGTGTTTTTGAAAGATGAGTTTTTTATCTAGAATAATACCTAGATATCTACACTCTTCGGACCAATCAATATCAACTGCACACATACTGAGTTTAGTGCCATTTGGTAGGTAACAGTGTTTCCTACATCTCGAAAACCAGACAGCTTGTGTTTTATTACCATTTATTTTTATTTTCCATTTCCTGTAATATACTGCTAGCTTGTCAAGGGCTGCTTGCAAAGAGTTGTAGACATTAGTGAATAAGGCACCCGAAGAGAAAATGGCCGTATCATCGGCAAACATAGCTACCGGAATGTTTTCACCTAAACATGGTAAATCTGCGACAAACAATGTAAATAATATGGGACCAAGGACCGAGCCCTGGGGTACACCATGGTGGATTTGGTGAGTAGAGGATATGTCGGTTCCTAAACTCACAACATATTTTCTCGAACGAAGAAAGCTCTGGATAATTTTGATAAGCGGTATTGGCAGCTTAAGTTTTAGTAGCTTATAAATCAAGGCATCGTGCCATACCGTATCATTACATCGAATGTTTTGAAATTTCTCGGATGTATTTTTACATAAATGATCTTTATGTGGGGTATGGGAGCGAACATACAGGGCAAAGTTACTTATTGCTTTCTACCTTGCAAAGGCCAGGACGATCCTTCTCCTTGTTCAATCCAAGTTGACATGCAGTCTCCACCTGACACCCCTGGATGGCTACTTTGGCACCCACCAAGTTGTGAACCAATGCATATAGCGATATCATGAGAAAGGATAGCGCAAAGTTAATATCCTTGCCCAGAAAAAACAAATTATTATGGAAAATTTAACAAGTCTCGGATATGGATCGGATACATGATGACGACCACGGAAACGAAAATGGCTAAGCGATTAGAGAATTTTCTCATGGAACGTCCGCTCACTATACAGAACTCGAGCCGCACAACCTGTAGCCGATGCTCTGACCGAATATAAAGCCGACATAACTGCATTACAAGAAATAATATGGATGGGGAGTGGTGTTATTCAAAGAAACGAGTATGACATTTATTATAGCTGTCATGGAAAACACAATAAAACATAATGTGCTCGGGGTAGGCTTTCTAGTTAGCCAAAGATCAGCCGATCATAATGTGGAAGAAGAAATACGCGGACGGATCAAATCCAACAAAGCTTACTAAATTCCGAAATTTATTCAGAACATTCAAGTTATTACTGTACAAAACCATGGTCTTACCAGTACTCATGTATGGATCCGAGACCTGGGTGCTCAATAAAAGGCACTCTGAACTTTTAGACGCGTTCGAGAGGAACGTCTTAAGCAGAATTGTTGGCCCCGTATGTGAGGGAAGACGATTGCGGAGACGATGAGTTGTACGCGATCTATCTCGAAGCTAACGTTGTAAGAAAAATAAAAAGACTCCGGGGGGCGCGACACCTAGCTCAAATGAGCGAAGGGGAGGCTGCCCGGAAAGTCCTTTGGGGCAGGGGGCAGGATGTATGGAAGACGTCAGCGCGGTAGACCATGTCTGCGATGGAGGGATGGCGTAGACCAGAACGCCCAGGGCCTGGAGGTGCCAAACTGAATGACATCGGCTCGAAATCGGGACCGGACTTGCTAAATAGGTGCCGATGATGATGAAGATGATGTCGATGATGATGATGATAATGATGATGATGATGATGATGACGGTGACTTTTTTTTTTTTTTTTTTTTTTTTTATTAGACTTCTCTCGGGAGAGGCGAACCTATAGCGTCGAGTGGGCGCCCCGAGATGCCACCAAATAACTGTTGCAGTTCTTTTTGAACAGTTGCAGGTTGTAACGCTTCGGGAACACTCGCGTGGGGAGGGAGTTCCACAGCTTCCCCGCTCTGTAACGGAACGAGTTCTGATACAGGGATGTTCGCGCTGTCGGGAGATGAACCACAAACGGGTGCGATCCGTCGGATTGTCTTGTGGAGCGCATATACACCGAATTGCGTGGAACAATGCCAAGAATCTCCGAAGAACAGCACCCGTGATAATATCTGTAGAACAGACAGAGATCGGCCACGCGTCTTCGATGTGATAGCGACTGTAGTCCCGACGTCAGCGCCGAGTCCCCGATCAGGCGGATCGCTCGTCTTTGTACGCTCTCAAGTAGGTCGAGGGTATGTTTAGGAGCCGAGCTCCAAACATGAGAGCAATATTCGAGCGCGGGTCTAATTTGAGATTTATATAGGAGAAGAAGTTGGGCCGGAGTAAAGTATTTCTTGGCTCTAAAAAGATAACTCAGTTTTCCCGAGGCTGATCTGGCGATACCCGATACGTGTTTATGCCATGATACATTCCCACAGACCGTGACGCCGAGCAATCTCAAACTTTCCCCCGCCTCGAGGGCCCGGCCAGAGAGTCAATCTGTCTAAATCTCAGCTGGTGCGACGTTGATGCACCAATCGGCCGATCACTCGAAAAGGAGGAAACAAGCGTACTATCATCCGCAAAACTGAACACTTTGTTATCCGTTGTCTCCAACAAATCATTTATGTGAAGCAAGAACAAGGTTGGAACCAAAATAGAACCCTGGGGCACCCCCGAATTAACAGGATACAGATCCGAACACTCGCCGTCCACAACAACCCGGATCGATCGATTCTCGAGGAAGCTCCTCGTCCAGTCACAAAGCTGTTGGGAAAGTCCATATGAACGAAGTTTGCTCAGCAATGCCCAGTGCCAGACGCGGTCAAAAGCCTTGGAGATATCTAATGCGACCGCCCTTGACTCACCATGCCGTTCAATCGCAGATGTCCATATGTCGTTTATTAGTGTCAAAAGGTCTCCTGTGGACCGCCTGCCACGGAATCCGTATTGACGATCATTCAGACGACCGTTGCACTCCAAATACTTAACCAACTCTGTGTTGATGACTTTTTCCATTACCTTAGATAAAATAGACAGTAATGCTATCGGACGGTAATTTTGTGGGAGACACTTTTTTCCCGTCTTTGGGATTGGCTGAACTCGAGCGATTTTCCAGCAGGCAGGAACGGTCCTCCGTGCATAAGATAAGCGGAAGAGTCTGCCAAGAACCGGCGATAGTTCTGGAGCACAGTTCTTAAGGACTATTGCTGGTATTCCGTCCAGTTCGGTTGTCTTCCTACAATCTAGTTCACGTAGAATGCGTTGAATAGTGCGGGAACGAAATCTCACATCCCGCATGGAAGACTGCACCGACGAGATCACAGGTGGCTCCAAAAGGCCGGGATCGAGGTTTGAATTCGCCGAAAATAAATTCGCGAACACATTACCCTTATCCAAAGCTCCCGGAGTCGACTGCATACCGGCAGAGCTTGTGAAGTATGGACGAGAGCCAACCGCTCGAAAGATCCACCAACTCATCAAAATAATATGGGATAAGGAAGTCACTCCGGAAGAATGGAAAACCCCAATAGTCGCCCCCAGCCAAAAAAGGCGACAGATCTGACTGCGAAAACTACAGAGAAATATCATTGCTCCCAACCACATACAAAATACTAACAAATGTCATACTGGCGAGAATCACACCGTACGCAGAAGAAATACTGGGAGACTACCAATGTGGATTCCGTAGGAACCGGTTAACAAGCGACCAAATGTTCACAATAAGACAACTGCTGGAAAAGATGTGGGAATACGGAGAGACGGTTCACCAACTGTTCGTTGACTTCAAAAAAGCCTACTACTCAGTCGCAAGGCAAAGACTCTACCATATTGTAGTTGAGCTGGGAGTCCCGAAAAAATATGTAGCCCTCATTCAAATTTGCATGAACGAAAACAAAGGGCGAGTTAGGATAGAAAATCACCTCTCAGAACCATTTGAAATCCGGGACGGACTAAAACAGGGAGATGGTCTATCACCGTGTCTCTTTAACCTGTTTTACAGATATTATCACGGGTGCTGTTCTTCGGAGTGTTGTATGTCCGGCGCCGTGCTTCCTCGGTTGAGGGAAGAGCGGGGACCTTTTATTATTCCTTTTCTTCTTTTGCTGGTCCTGTACGCACAACAATCTTATTACAACTTTTCCAGTCTGCTGATAGAAGGCAGTCACATCCGCAAATAGTTAAACCAATTAGATCACTCGCTCTGGTTCCTATGAATTCTCCACGTATTATGATCCGCGTCCCAGGCGGACCTTCCTTTGGTGAAAGTCCAGTTACAACTGGCTGAGGCGCCATTAACAAGAAAAACCCTTTTTTAAATTCAACGGCTCTTAAAGGGTTTTAGATGATATTAAAACTCATATATTATCACTATATTTAATATATTTATATCAACTTAGGGGTTCTTAACTCAACTTTCCAAACTCACAATTCGTTCGGATCTGAAATTTTCTATTTCTATTTTTTTTTTCTGTGACTTTTCACATTGAATTAATTTGGACGAAAATCCAAGTTACTATGTTTTGAATAAATAAAAAGGTGCAGGTTATTAAGTGTGCTGTAACTGGCAATATTGTGAATGTTTATGAATGGTATGTATTAAGTGAGAATGTAATATATGTTAAGTGAAGTTTTTAAGGATGTGTAAGGAGATTCAGTGTTAAATTTAATAAAGGGTAGTATTCTGGAATACAACATCCCACCCTTCTTCGAGAAAGAAAATTATCCTTGAAGAGAATAATTTTCTAGTAACTATATATTAGATTAAGAAAGACTTGGATTTTCGTTCAATTACATTACAATGGTTTTCAAAATTAATCTTTATCAAAGGTTACAATAATCAATAAGTTCTTAATACTAGAAAAATAGTCTATTTACATTATATATTAACTAAATTTTTCCAATAATCAAAAAGCTCTTAACACTAGAAAAATAGTCCAAAATAGTCTATTTACATTATATATTAACTTAATTTTTCCAATAATCAAAAAGTTCTTAACACTAGAAAAATAGTCCAAAATAGTCTATTTACATTATATATTAACTAAATTTAAATACTTCTCCTTGGTACCTTTTCTTTTCTTATCCAAAAATTATTATTACTTATTATATTAATTATATAATATTAATATTATTGTTTCAAAATTCTCATTTCCGTTCGAATATATATATTAATTCTAAAATTTCCATTATACATATTAACTCTAAAATTTTCTTTCTTTCGTCCCCCTCATTAACTTTTTTTTTTTTTTTTTTTTCTTTCTTTCCGTCATTTCCTACAATTGTTAGATTATTTCATATATATTGAATAATAAAACAAAGGCCATTTGTTAAGTGTCTATCTTTTCCTTAAATTTATGGAAAATTTTCCAAAACCTTTCTGGGCCTATTATTATGATGATTGTATAGAAATGTATAATACCAAAAATCATTTTAAGAAATGATTTCAAATGTCCTAAATGACTGAGTAACTTTTTATTTTTTTGGATTTTGTGTTTGAAGAAATGTTTATTGTTGAAAACAAAAATTTGTAATGTTCTTATATGGTTTTCCTTTTCCACATCTATTTTAGATAAATTATTATTTTCATTATTTATTATATCGTGTTTGAGTAAGTGTTTGTGTTTGTTTTCGTTGTTTAAAATATTTATTGTTTTCGGCTTAGTGTTGTCATTGTCCATAGCTTTAACCGCTGTCGGAACGTCTACCTTTTCAGTCTTACTCACTGCTGATGGATCGTTTAGTTTCTCAGTCTCATTTACTGATTCGTATAGTTCTTCAGACTTATTAGCTGTTAGAACATCTTGGTTCCCAGTCCTATTTGCCGTTTGAACTATTTCTTCAGTTATATCTGCTGTAGCAACATTCAATCCTTCAGTCTTTGCTGCAGAAAAGATTTGTTCATCAGTATTAGCTGCTGGACTGACTTGGGTTTCGATTTTTATTGCAACTTTTGGGTCTTCAGTCTTTAACACTGCTGAATTTTCAGTCTTTGTTGCTGAAGTGTCGGGGTTGTCTATTGGGATAGCCGGAATATTAGGGATTTCTGTTTGTATATTTTCTGCAGGATCCGAATTTTGAGTCTTTAATACTGCTGAGTTTTCAGCCTTGGTTGCTGAAGTGTCTGCGTTGTCAATAGGGATATCTGAGATATTAGGGATTTCAGTCTTTAATACTGCTGAAAATTTCGAATTTTCAGTCTGTGTTGCTGAATTATTTTCCAGAATGGGAGTATGAATCGGAGTCTTTATATTATCTTTGTTTATATGTCTAGGTTTATAGGAGTATGTGGGCTCAGGGTAAATTTGGCTAGGAGCGTCATTAAAATGGTCGTTATCTATTTCCAAAGATCTAATGCTGTAAATAGAAAACTTTGGTCTGTCTTCCATCAATTTTGGTTGGCGTCAGGCCTCGTTTTCCGACTCTTGCACCCGAGAAAAGTGAACATTTTGCCGATCGTTTTGTCTATTGGTGGTCCTAGAATTTTCACCAAAACGATTTTCAGAGTTTGTAGGATTATTTCGGAATGGGTTACGCGTTGTTGTACCATGTTGGTAATTTGTTGAAGACGATCCATTCCTAGATATCTTGTATCTACACTCATTCTCTGTGTGATTATTCCGACCACAGAAATTGCATAAAATGTTATATTCCCTTTTTATGGGTTGTCTATTCGGAAAAGTGGACTGCATGTTTCGATAACATGTGTCCTGTGTATGCCCTGACTTACCACAGGTTTGGCAGACTATACGATTGAATGTAGGTTTTTCGTTATATTGATATGACCTGGGAGAGTTGTCGATTCGAGCCGCATGTGACACTACATATGCAATCGACTGTTTTAAATTGTTTCCCCCATGGACTTTAGCTAGTATCTTTAGCTGTTCGTTGTTTAGTCCATCCTCAAATGTTTGTACGGCCAATTTTATGTTTTCTTCTATTAAGTATTCCCTAACCACCGCGTCTGCTGTTATTTCACCCGTGGCAGAGTTTAGAGTCCTTAGAGCATACGCGACTCTATCGCCGTATTCCCGGACGGTTTCTCTGTAGCGTTGTTTCAGAGAAATCAGCTCATTGTGTGCCGTCGACCGAGATTGCTCCTCTTTATATTCCGATTCTAATTTTTCTTTTAAATCCTCACACTTAGCGATTTGGCTATACCTAATCAGATCGTAAGCATGACCCTCTAGTCTATTTTTGACTAGCTCTAAAAATGTCTCGTATATATCCGGGTCTGCCTTCTTTATGGATCTAAATAAAACGTCTCCCCCGGAAATAAATTTACCTAAGTCGCAGGGTTTCCCGTCAAAGGTGGGGACGATTCTGAAAACATCAGAAATTCCGACAGAAAGAGCCATTTCAGGGGGTTTAATGTGTATCTGTTGATAGTGGATTTGTTCTTCCCCCTGCCTAGCCGCCTGTCTCGTGTAATATGGACTTGTAATAGTGAAAATTTAAAATAAAAGGCGAAAATTCGTTATCAATTCTTAAAAATATGGTTAACTTAAAAATATGGTTATGGAAAAATTGAAATTGGACTTTCTTTTTGTTATTCAATATATATATATATATATATATAGGAAAGAAAAATAAATTGGTCCCAAAGCTGCAAAGAAAGAAAATTCGACGAGAAAGAAAGAAAAAAAAACGGAAATGTCTTCGAAATACTGAAATGAGAATTTGCAAAGAATATAGATAGAAATTTCTATCCAAAAAATATTCTATTGGGATAAGGAGAGCTTCCAAGTAGAAAATATTCCTAAAAAAAAGTAGAGAGAAAAGTCGCTATTTAAAAAAAATGCTTACTCTACTAAATGTTGTCGTTGTACTGTTGATAGCAGTCTTTGTCTTGAGTGTTGCTGTTTGTTTTTTTTTTCTTCAGTTTTCCTTAGTTGTTTCCTTTGTGTGGTTTTTTTTCTTTTTAGATTTTTTTTTCTCTTTGACGCCAGGCAGACTTCACGTCCTAAAGTTGATTGCTCATCCTGGTCTTGGCTGCTTTCTTTCTTTTTTTCTTTTATTTCGTTGTTTTATGTTTACTTTTTTTTTCGTTGTTTTATGTCGGGGTTTTTTTTTCTTCTTATCTTTTTTCTTCTTCTTCTTATGGTTTGGTTATTTCTCTTGCGTTTTTTCTTCTCTCTTCTTTGTTTTTTCTTGGAAAAATTTTTTTTTCTTACAAAAAATTTTTTTTTTGTGTTGTTTTAAATTTTGTTTTCTGTTTCGGGATCCCGTTATCTGGGCATCACACCGCTGCCACCAGTGTTGAATGTCCGACGCCGTGCTTCCTCGGTTGAGGGAAGAGCGGGGACCTTTTATTATTCCTTTTCTTCTTCTCCTGGTCCTGTACGCACAACAATCTTATTACAACTTTTCCACTCTGCTGATAGAAGGCAGTCACATCCGCGAATAGTTAAACCAATTAGATCACTCGCTCTGGTTCCTAAGAATTCTCCACGTAATATGATCCGCGTCCCAGGCGGACCTTCCTTTGGTGAAAGTCCAGTTACAACTGGCTGAGGCGCCATTAACAAGAAAAACCCTTTTTTAAATTCAACGGCTCTTAAAGGGTTTTAGATGATATTAAAACTTATATATTATCACTATATTTAATATATTTATATCAACTTAGGGGTTCTTAACTCAACTTTCCAAACTCACAATTCGTTCGGAACTGAAATTTTTCTATCTTTATTTTTTCTCTGTGACTTTTCACATTCAATTAATTTTGGACGAAAATCCAAGTTACTATGTTTTTGAATAAATAAAAAGGTGCAGGTTATTAAATGTGCTGTAACTGGTAATATTGTGAATGTTTATAAATGGTATGTATTAAGTGAGAATGTAATATATGTTAAGTGAAGTTTTTAAGGATGTGTAAGGAGATTCAGTGTTAAATTTAATAAAGGGTAGTATTCTGGAATACAACAACTCCCTTCCCCCTTTTTTTGATCTAAAAACCAGTGCGGAGTATACCTACTTCCACAGATCACACACTCTCACCCCCATTTACCCCCCTCCCAACCAAAAACTGGGCCAATTATTCCATCTACCGACATTGCACCCTAAAAGCTCACTCTGCTGAATGAAGTGGCTTCTCATAGCTATTTTTTGCTATTTTTTTTACCTATACTGGCAGGTAAGTTTATTTACACGCCCGTTAAAATAAAAGTGTCTCTTGTCTGCGCACTAAATGTTTTCAAAAAGACCTAATTGGATCAATCATCTGGTTACCGAACGCAACCCTTTGGACAACATCACTTGGCTGAAGTTCTTGCATCAACTATTTTCAAAATATAAATGAAACTTTATGCATTATGCAATGAGCTTTTAAGAACATTTCGCACACCTGTCCTTTTGCGAACGGAATGATTGGGACTCTTGCGAACAGACCACGTTTTCATTGTGTCTTAACGGTCTGGGTTGCATTTCTGTAGTTAATCTATTGTCAAATCAGTCTCTTCATTCGGTACCTACCTACGTTTATGGTTCTGTAAATTTGGTACATACTGAAAAATGTATCCGTGTAGTATCCAGTACAATTACAGTTATCGTAAAACTCACGCACACAATGCGTACATTTCGCTTCTGTGAAACGTTATATAGCGACTGAATTCCCAATGATGAGGCTAACTTTCGGCATATGATTCACGCCTCTTCCAGCAGTTGGTTTTGTACACAGGCGACCGTAAACTGAACTGAAGGTATTTTTGGGGCATCTTGTACAACTCTCAAGAAAAGCGAACCTGTAACACTGAGACATGTGCCATAAAAAGATAATCAGCAGCTATTAGTGTTGTTTTTTAGCAAGTCCAAATTAATGCTACATATTAACCTTTTGTGAAGGATGTACGAAGTGTCCCAAAAGTAGTTTTCGATTTATTTTGTTCCATGTACGAAATCGTAATTCTCACAGCGCTAAATCTGAAGGTTTTTTTATTTCTTTGCATAACGTTCACACCATATGCCCGACACATTTATTACAGTCGTATAGAAGGTAAGGAATATCTTTATCTCTTCCTCTTCTTGTAGAATGAAAGATGACCGGCACCCATCCAGCTACATGCATTTCCATAAAAATATTCGATGACTTCCATCTTACGGAATTTCCAAAATTTAAAAGCCGACACAGTTCAACCCCAAGTTTTACATATCAAGGCCAACATATTACTACTGTGGATAGCCTATAAAACATTTCCACCCAAGTCTTGTACTGCATGAAAACAAACAAAGGCAAGTTCTTCCAGTTCTTTTTCCTTTTCGAAGCAAATTAAACAAGTAGAATATAGTAACCCAGGAAATAGACTACTCTAACCAAATACCTTTTTAATATGTCGATCCTGCTGCTATAAAGGAGGCACTCCGACCTGAATGGTCCATTGTGTCAATGACAAAACCTTAATCGACCCCCTATACCGTTTGCTACGTATTCTCACTGCCACAATTTCAAACCACCTGCCATAAAAGAATGTTCATCCCCAAAGTCGTGACATTCATGTGCAACACCCTTAAATAACATCCGGAGACGAGTACTCCTCACATTCAAAACAATTTATGTGCCAACTCAAGTCCCACTTGTACTGGTGTCATACATGTAGACATATACATTCCGCAGTTTCCTGAGCCTCCCTTCTGTTCTAGCTGGCACCCCTGTAATTGGATACACATCCGTGTCTCATCTACACTTTATTGCATCCTTCATTAAGTCCATTAGTCAAACAAATAAAATGACATCCCGGCGAGTTTACGTGGTACTTTCTCTCTATAGATTTCCTAGAACCATCCATTATAATTTTCGAACAGAAATCCATCAGGAAAGACAACAACTTCTATTATTGGTCATCAACAGGGAGCCATGAGAAATTAGTTAATTGTATCCGAACAACATACATCACTTCCATGTCCTTCTTCAAATTACAATAAACCATCGTCGGCATCCACTTTACTAACCCGTAAATAAATGACAAAAGCGATACGATCACGAGTACCACAGGGGCGAGGAGAATTCCAATCCAACAGCAACCGGAAACGAACCACAACAAATAGATTTAGTGCGACCAAAACAATATAATCGCATTCCTGTCATTGGATTATAATCCTTTAGGTAGAGGTTTACTTGTGTCATCATCGAGCATATCTGTCTCACCTTTCGACGTGTTCCATGCAGCTAAGTCCATTTCAAACCCGGATGGATTCTGTCTGGCCCCATGCCTCCGTAGTTGGCGCCATAAATCTCATAAATCACTTAATCACTCACACCACTTTGAATACCATTCTTTGTAGGAGCTTTTTTATTTATTTCTATTTTATTATTGCACTTTGCACCGTTAGCACGGCCACCCACACCCCCGGACCGTAACTTTTAATCACTTTCATTCACTGACGCATTAACCGGGTTTTATTGATATTTATTGTCGCGGAAGGATTGCGAGATTTCTATCGCACGACCAAAAAGGACATCGACTAAGTTTAGCACAAATGAAACGGACTAGACGAACAACAACAAGAAAGCCCGATACCTATTGGTATTTACGCAAACAGTTAGAAAAACCACGTCAACAGAAAACCAGTCACAACGGATACTGAATATAAACTGAGAGTTGTCCTGGCTACCCCTTCGCAACGGGGATGTTATTATTATTTTTTTGTCCTTCTTCTTCAATTTTGCATCGAGTGAGGTAAGGTGAATATTCCAGAGATACGAGATACGGTAGAAGCTGACACCCGGAACCCAATGTCGGTATTTTGAGGGTAAAAGAGAATTTGTGCAAAATACGAAGAGAAGGATATTCCACCCTCCAGAAAGATAGGTCATTAAAGCCACACGAGAGACACAAAGGACAAAACAATTGCTGTCACAGTGTTGATATTTGGATGAAGTACACTGAACAGGATGTATCTGACTAGTAGAGTGCTTTAGACGAAATCGAATTCCTTTGGTCCTTGACAGAGTAACTCGAAATTGATACTTTTGCACACGGATATGTGTTGCCAATGTTGAGTAAGGGTTTAATTTAAGGATACGGAATTTGTGGGTGCATATGAGTCGATTGTGTTTACGTGGTTAGGTTTTCCTATTTAGTGTTTTACTTTCACTTACTATAGTGTAACTATTTAGAAAACATTTTATCGCAATAATAGGATACTTTATGTAGGAGCCAATTGGTCCCCTTTAATTCTAGAATTGAACCATGATTTCGTATTGTTATAGTCATAAAGGAACTAGAGCGAAAAGTAAAAGGAAAGTCGTTATATCTGGTGTGACATTGTTTGCAATGGGCTACGAATGGCTTATGTGGTCATTTAAAATCCAAGCAAGTTGCCATTTGTTACACACAAAAACTGCCACCCCCAAATACTTATCCATAGAGGCCGTCCCCCACAATAATGGGATTCATTGACCATATTAATTAATTTATGTGTAATCAACACACCAAATTATTTTCAGATACTTATAAAAATGCATAAGCAGACAATAAATCCATAGTGCCCACCTACGCACATCTGGAAGAAGTCCGTAATGACACAAAAATGAGGACTCTTTTTCTCTACGAACCATCCATTTCCTACCAAATTACCTCCCTCCTGCTTACCTGCAATCGAGCAGCGTAAGCTACATTTTATTCGCTTTCACCTGAAAGTAAAGCCCCAGCAAGCATGCACATCAAACAAATTATTTCATTCATATTACATGAACCCTGCCAGACAATCGGCTCGGCTTGTCAGCAATTATAAAAGATAAATACTCGCTGGCCAGCGTAATTGTTGACACCGCTGTAGCCGGTATTCTTGCTACGGTTTATGAGTGAATATTGCCCTAATCCCAAGGTTCGCTACAGTTGCGACCAATTTCCTTTATCGGTTATCTACCGATCATGGGATTTGACGTTAGACAATCATACCCTAGACCATGCCTAACGATGCTCCGGCCTGTTAAACAAACAAACACACAGTAGCATCACTGTGTTTACCCTATTAACCGACCGCTGGTCAATGGCCACCCTGGGCGAGATGTACGCTTGCATATCTGCAAGGCTAATTCCTCGCCATTATACTCATGTACCGTAAACAAGACCCAAATTTCTCCTTGTAATGTGCCAATCAATGTGTAATTTATCCGCATTATTGTAGAACAATAAACATCTACACTCAAATCAAGTGTCTTTTATTTTTCGCTTCGACTAGTGCATTTTGTTTTTTTTTTTGCTGGACATCGGAGTTTTGTGGACAATTTCTACGCAATTGTCGGGGATATTGGTGAATCCATGTCGTACGTCGGCATACATACCTTTACCCCACATTGCTACCCATAAAATAAGCTTATAGGTGGAAATGTTGCCAATAGGATTCACAAAAATAACTTTGGTATTGTTGACCACGAATGAACTTTTGTGTAAAAGCATCGTGATATTCACAACCCAAAATAGTCCCAACGAACCTAATCGTGAAAACCGACGTTAAGATCAGCCTTTTAAAGCTGCACTCGAAATATGTTGTGGATGCCCAAAAATCAATGACCCTCCAGACGCTTTTTGTCAAAGGTAAATCTACGGAATACTGTTATGGGAATTTCAAGATGCACCAAGAAATTCACTCTAGCTTCCAAGTAATGGACTCTTTGCCGGGATTGGCGGAAGACGGTTGTTGGGTAATGACTTCCTGGCGAAAAATTGCAAGGTCAATGGACCGGGCAGTTTTTTGGAATTTCCCGAAACAAGCGTAAATCCCGAAGGTTTTTCCGTTGACTTCGCAAATAATAAGACAGGAAAGGCTGAACAAAAGGAAACCGAATGAGGGGCCGTACCAAGGCGCTCTGGGAAGTTCCAGGACACGGTCGACATTCACTTGGAGTCCTAAACCACAAGGGGAACGGCTGCGACAAATTTCCGGACCCCGCAGGCCTAAAAGGCGTTAAAGAAGGGGAAAGTGTTGGTAGAGCGCTCACCAACCAACCCATCTGAAGTTGAAGTCTTTCTAAGCACACCGGTCAGACTCAAGCTTCTCTTCAATATCGAATAAATCGTTCGTCTTTTACTAAAGACCTTCGTTAAAAGAAGCAATCAAAAGAGTCTAAATGAATTTCGGAGTCGATTGTGGCCGAATTTCTTCGCCGAGACAACGGTACCAGGGAACAAAGGAGGTAACGGGAGAGGATGGCGTGTTTTTTTTTGACAGTTTCTTACAGTAGGGTGATATAATTAAAGAGAGAAGGTTTGCGGTTGAGAGTTTTTCGGAATTTTGAGTTTTTTTCGGTTTTTGTAAAGTTACTATTAATAAACTTGTTACTTGTAATAAACTTATCATTATTTTTGTCAAATTTGTACATACGCAACGTCGTTGTTTTCGTAATTTTTTGTGCAGTGAATGTAACATTAATATACACTAACTTAACCTGCTTATGGGACAATGCTTGAGAAGGACAATCGTACTGGTTCTGTGAAAATGCTTAACTCGTAAACTAAGAAGCAGTGACCATTTTCCTTATAAATATTTGCATATATATGTGTATTTATATATATATATATATATATATATATATATATATATATATATATATATATATATATATATATATATATATAAGTACAGCGAAGCCGAAGGATAATGAACCAGATGA
Organism: Microdon myrmicae; assembly: GCA_963931805.1. Lineage (NCBI taxonomy): Eukaryota > Metazoa > Arthropoda > Insecta > Diptera > Syrphidae > Microdon > Microdon myrmicae. Next base: position 67,204,405 of record OZ007496.1, on the reverse strand, counting down.
AAGGAATCCATCCCATCCTCGTCGCCAAGGTAAAAGGAATCCGTCCCAGCCGAGAAATAAAACAGCAGAAAACGGTTCCAGTCATGGCCTTTTATCTTCACGGCACTGCGCACAGGTCGAGCGCACCAGGGATGCAGACGCATGGGGCGAGAATTGTGTACAGTGAGTACCCCTTTTGTGCATATGTGGGGGTTCTCTACATGACGCGGAGAACCAATCCACACTTTTAACCCTATTTCGCCCGCAAATCGCTCACCACCTCAACCCCAATTCCTTTCGTAGGCTTTTTCACCTGAAAAAGATATATCTCAAAAGGACGCATAACTGAATTCATTATTTATACAAATGATATATAATTGAATTCAAACCCTTTCTTGCCATACGGCAACACCATGTCACAGCCATGTGAGTTTTCCACCGGAAATCATAATTCCAGATTTCGTTAGCAACACAAAGTCCAACCAAACGATGCCGTTGCATCATCGCAAAACTGCTGGGGTAATTTTCAAATTCTTCGAGTTTGGTTCTCGCGCTCATAATTCCCAAGCTATTGCAGCGTCCCTTCGACTTCCCCCCGACACGCTATTCGTTGGGGATCAATAAACTCTTTTGTCAGGTGAATAGCACAACCCACTTTTCATCCTATTTGATTTCCCCTTCTCAGAGTACATTGCACTCTGAGATAACCGCGATATCCTAACTAGGTCATTCGGTCATCACCAGATTTTGCTATCGATGCATGCGAAGTAAAATCATCCCTGAGGTCGTCGCACTCTCTTTTCCGATTCTCCCATTCGTCCTATGTCCACCGACTGTCGAATGAATGCAGAAGTGTTATTCACCTCGATGGGCGGGGTAAATGAGAGAATACGAATGAGAGTGCGATCAAGATTGGTTGATCGTGTAGCTAAGGCGAATTTTCATCCCTGATTGGGATCAGCCAACTTTCATCACCAACGGAGAGGAGTCGATTATTAACCATTGTAGGGCGCACACGTGCGAGAGTTATCACGAGTCAAGAGAAAAGTATTCCTTCCGTTTTAATCAGTCAAAAATATTTTCGTTTAACCATTTTGTATAAAAAGTCGAGTCGGGTCTAGTGCTTTTTGAGGCATAGTTTTCTTCATTAAATTCGTCGTGTAAACTACACAAGTGGTGCCAGGATATTTTTATTTGAATAAAATTTTATCAAGATATGTGTATATAAATTAAATTGAAGTTAAACCAAACTATCACCAGAGAATTGTAAACTACACGAGTGGGGCCAGGATATTTTGATGTAAATAAAATTGTATCAAGATAAGTGTATATAAATTAAATTGAAGTAAAACCGAACTATCACCAATGAATTGTAAAATACACGTGTTATGTCAGAATACTTTATATAAATAATAGTTAAAGAAAAAAAATTAAAGAACTCACCAGAAAAGAAAAAAGAACAACACAGTGCATTGTTATTTATTCACTTCTCTTGGATTTTTCTGCGAACAATTTACGACTCCATCGATGGGGGAATTTAAGTGAACTAGTGCACGTGTTAGGTACGATGCTTCCACCCCGCACATACTTTTATTGAAGGCAAGAAACACATATATAACATAAAATTGTATGACATACATTTGTAAGCACAACCATTAGTAAAACCCAACTTAACACACAACCTTCCCCGCGGACAACCACTCTGAAACACGACAAATTTAACACAACAATTGCCACGGGCCAACGGCAATTCAAATACAACAATTCGATTTAATATAACACAAGCATTGGCGCAGCCACCTTCTAACACATTACAATTGGCACACCCACCTCTTATTACATCGCACAATGGCGCTCACGTAAGATAATTGGGCAAGTGAAGTTGCACCCGACCAGGAAAGATTCCGTAATGCCCCTGAAGATGCGAGTTAACACGTCAAGTGGTCTCACCTCTAATAGCGAATCGAGTGATCCCATCATCATCATCATCATCGGCACTACAACCTAGAACCGGCCTTGGCCTTATTTAGCAAGTCCTGAGGCTTGTTAAATTTTCCATAATGATTTGTTTTTTTTTCGGGCAAGGTCATTAGTCTTGCGCCAGAGGCTCCCCGACGAGGAATCGAACCCCGGTCTCCCGCGTGACTCCTAAGATTTGTGTTTACATTTACTATATTGAGTGATCCCATAGCCGAGATCAAATCTATGGAGGAAAAACACATCCAAAACACTAAACCTTGTTCTCGGATGGCAAGTCATCAAATGAATCTGCACATCTTAAAGGCGACTACCTAACGTGCACCAGTGCTAGCTCGCATGTCATACCTTCAAAATTTACGTGGTCAGACAAATGCCAGCAAGCATTTGGGGCCAAAAAGGGGTTGTTGATTTCGCCGCCAAAGTGGGTCTACCCAAACGATACCAAACTCCTTTAATCTGATCACGGCTGCGAGTAAAAAAGCACTCGGATCCGTGCTATCTCAAGGTGGAAAAGGCAAAGCCTCGCCTATTAACTACAAGAGTCGCGCCTTGAATAAAATGCAAAGAAACTACTTCACTATGTAACCTAGCTGTGGGGAACAATTTTTTAATTAAAAGACTGGCAGGTAACAGACATGCCATTCAAACCTATATGGTATATGGGGAAATTGTATATCTAATGACAGAGGAAATCAGTTGGCTGGTTGGTTAGATCTGTATCATATAGAATATAGAACTGACCTATTAGCATTCCGTTCCTATCGTTCCCTAGAGGTAGACCGTTCTTAGATATCTTGCTTATTGACTCACGACTGAGACTACTTAACACCAACAGACGAAACCGAAACTGTTTACGGACAATTGATTACGACAGTGACCAATGTGCATTCACGGCAGTAATAGAGCTCCCGAACGATCTGGCAGATCTGGACGAATTCGTGATCCCACAACCCTACAACTATGGGACAATGCGGTGGCCACAGTTCACCAGATCATTAACAAGAGAACTTCCTTCGAATAATTTTAATCTGCCAATAAACAGAAACCTGACAAATGACGAAATCGACAAATATATTCAACAAATGTACGAAACCGTAAAACGAACAATGGACAAAACAATTCCCAAAACAACAGTTACAGATCACATAAACATCTACAGAAACACAACAATAAACGCACTCCACAAGAATAAGTGCAGACTGCTATCAAAATTAAAAAATTACACAGACAGTTTACAGACAGACAAGACCAGGAGATAATATCACTTAAATCCCGATTAAAAAGCTAACTACAGATTAGCAACAAATTTGTATTGGAACAACAGAATTCCAGCTATAAAAACGAATAACCCGAATATGTTCCCACAAACAAATAAATAAAATATTCAGGAGAAATAATCAAAACGAGATTCAGTGCCTCCAAATTCCACGCACCGACGTAAACAAGCAGCTGCTAATTAACATTGGCATAGGTACAGAGAACGCTATCCTCAATAATGAGCTCTTCGTAATCGAAGATGCTTTGGAAAGGGTGAACGCCGTGGGAGCCGTCTTTCAGGAAATGTACAACGTGAATGAAAGCATTCACCGAAATCACGACTTGGAGGACAGAGCTCTACAGAATCACCTGCACCTCCGAAATGAAATTTCACTTTGGCAATCGGACATCCCGGTTTTAACGAATTCAATGACGATAATTTGTCAAATGACATTAATGCCAATGGTGGGGCTAATAGCCTTTTAATTACGAGGGAAGGACTCCAGAGTATCTCCGACTCATTAAGAAGCAAAAAGTCAGTGGGAATATATCGAGTACCTAACATCGTACTCAAGAACCTGCCCCCAATGGCAATAGATATATACACGGTCCTGTTTAACAACGCGTTGCATAATGCATATTATCCCGCGCGTTGGAAAACGGCTATCATTCAGCCCATCGCAAAAAAGGGCAAAGTCTGCACAAACCCAATGAACATGCGTTCGATAAGTTTACTCCCAAGCATCAGTAAAGTATTTGAAAAAACCATTAACAAAGCTCTGCTAAAATGGGTAGCAGCAACAGCATTATTCCAAATAACCAGTTTGGCTTTAAGGCGGGTCATGAAACCACACATGCCGCAGCTAAACTGGTCTCCGACATACAATGGAATAAATGTAGGGGCCTGTCTGATCGACTTGGAGAAAGCCTTTGATACCGTCTGGATCGAAGGGTTGTATTACAAACTGGTCAGACATGGCATACATACGCCTTTACTATATGTACTTTACGATATGTTAAAGGACAGGAGGTTCGTGTTCAAAAGTGGCAATGCGACTTCTAATAAAACGTATAATATCAAGAATGGCTTGCAACAGGGAGCGGTACTTTCGCCGACTTATTACATTAGCGACTTATTAGATGCACTTCCGCATGCTATTGTGTACGCAGACGATCTCATAATGTACAGAACAGCTCCGAAAGTTGAGTTCATAAATAGTTCACCACAGCGAGACTTCAACAAAGTGCAGCGTTATTGCGACAACTGGAAACTTAAGATCAACTTCCAGAAATGTGAACCTATCCTATTTAGAACCCCATTATATAAAACCACGAACGACACAAGAAAAAACTGGCGAAAGTTAGTTATCGTGGGACCGCACGGAGGTAAACTGAAAACCAAGAGTTTCGTTAAATACCTTGGCATCTGGCTAGATCAATATCTGTATTTCAACACACAAGTAGAGACTGCTTTGGCCAAAGATAGGAAACTTTCACTATGGCAAGGAGGCTATTTCACAGTAGCCAACTTGACAGCAGGGTATGCTACATGACGCTAATCAGGCCCATGATCGAGTATTGTTGCCGAGTATGGTTTAATAACAAGCCTCAGGACTTGCTAAATAAGGCCAAGACCGGTTCCCGGTTTTAGTGCCGATGATGATGGTGGTTTAACATAGGTCCAAATTTGATGGAAATGATTCGGGTGTTCAAAAGGAAGTGTCTCAGAATTTGTCTCAGATTATATCGAACACCGTAATCGGACTATAAAAAGTATTATTCAAATGAGACTTTATATAATGAAGCCTACGTAAATAGGATGGATACTTTTATGACCAAATCAGAGGACATATTGCGACAACAATAAGCTCGTCCAATGACTTAATTTTCAAGGCTTATTATCCAAATACTTTATTCTATGAGAGCGTCCGTCGCAACGGATTTGTTCCAACAGAGGCCATAATTTGGAGATGAATGGGCTTATACAGGCTAGATCCGGAATTCCGCTGATCTAACATGTAAGTAGATCATCCGTAGACGGGCGATTGTCCTACGACCGGGAAGACACACGCACCGAAGCAAAGCTCTTGCGCTTCAGTAGGGCTATTACCCACAGACAACGGGAGGATAATATTAAACAACACCAACAGTTCTGGTGGTTGAATGGCTATTAAAGACCTGATTACCAATGCCGGTAGAATAACTGGATCATCAGCCAGCATACTTAGGTTTTCGTAGAATTAGGATAGTATCAAATTTAAGGGGGTATTCTGGCGTACAGGGCCAAATTTGAATTTTTTTTAGAATTGTGTTAAAAAAAAAACGAAAAATATTTTTATTATCGGATTTTTGCCCAATATTTATTTATAACATAACAAAATAAAAAAAGAAAATTTAAAGAAAAATGTCGAAAATTTCCAAAATTCCGGGGTGGTGAAGTTGGAACAAAGCATCGTCCTAATTGACATGATTTTGTCTCTTCTAATTATCTGAAAAAAAAAAATGGATTCTTAATCAGTGAATGTTTTGTAATCGTCCCTACCTCGAAAAAATTAAAAAAAAAATTTCCCAAAATGACAACTGTTTGAAAATATTTTGATTTTTCTCATTATTTTTTTCCGGTTATCAATTTTTTTAAAATAGTAAAAAAATATTTTTTCAAAGCTTGATAGCGTTATATCAAGAAGGTATGTACCGAATTTTAAGTCAATCGGTTCATTAGAACTTGAGATATCGTGTCAATAGACTTGAAAAAAGCGGTGTCGAGAAAAACGCGTTTACAAATTTCAGGGTATAGTAGCTTCAAGTGACATAATATTGCGTTATACCTACAGTTTGCTAGTCGGCAATTCCTGGTCCATACAACGTCACAGAATACCGTTATAACTCATTTCAAAGCCATTTTCCAGAGACAAAGGGTTTGTATGGAAGGACCTTGGGCGCAGGTAGTTGTGGATTATGTACCGTCTATTGTTCGATTCGTTCCGGCAGGACCGGTCTAGTTGCCGCGTCACTAAAGCAGCTGTCACTTCGCCAATTATTGAAATTTTAATTTGGACAGCATATTTTTAAAAGTATACACTATAAGAAAATATTTAAAAAAAAAAAACGATTTACCGTCCACCAACGCAAGAAGAGAAAGTAGATGAAACACACTTTTTTAATGTCCGAATGACTTTTATTTTAATGTATTTTAATGACTACTTGTTAACATTTTGTTTTAATTCACTCTTATTGTTACATACGGTTCACTTTCGGGCTTCACAATCTTCCTAAAAGTTGATGCGGGTATAGCATGCATATTCATAACATGTCCCAAACACAACACTCAACAAAAATAACAATAAAGCTGCAATCGCGTCCGATTACAGCACTGGGATCGACGAACTCACGATACAGGTAAAAATGGGTTTACACAGCTCGATACTCGCTTACTCGATTACGCCCGACTTGGCGTAGGAAATCGCGCAGAGACTTTGTGTGTATCCACCGTACCGGTGCGGGTACGGTGGATGGCGGAGCGACCGTCTCGATCGCTGGATGAAATTCGACTCAACGATATCTTGCTCGTTCAGAGCTCACTCGCTCATCGTGGTCATGGTGGTATGTGTGCCTAGAACAAAGGCAGACATAAAGTGCATTCCTAGGATACGATTTCGGTAAAGCAAATAAAACCTAAATCGTCGGATGCATGTGCGTAGCAGCTAAACAAAGAGACCACGATGCGATGTAGAAATGCGCTAATTAGTTTTAGCTAGATTACTGGAAAGTGGTGTTTATGGCATCGCTAGTAAGGGTACGTATTGAATACCTGTTTGCATTGTTTATGCTTGGATTTCAATTGATGCCAAGGGACACGGAATGCGTATTTGCTTTGGTTTGCACATTGTGCGAGTCAGGGAATTTTATTGCTGGGAGAAAAACGTCACCAGCCAATGTATACATAAAGAAATTTATCGTATACATGAATGAAGGTAGGAATACGCGACGCCATGATAATTATCTCTGGCTGGAATGTTACATGATATGTGAACCGGGGTTTTTCTTTTCAGGAATTTGTCTGGTACCGAATTGGTTTAGGATACCAGTAAGCAACGAAAGAAATCTTACGGAAAATTGTATGCGAAGGAATGCATGAAAACGTAAGTTTTCTTTATAGGGATTTTAAGATTATAGATGGTGATCTATATAATGCGTGAAGCATTTGCAGGTACTAATACTGTTGCATTAGCGAACTTAAGGAAGTTGGGTAGTAATTATGGGGTTTTTTTTCAGGTAAGGGGACCGTAGGGTTCGGCGGAACCGCTACAGTAGCATAATATGGTGCTGGTCTTATCCCCCTTTTTTCTAGGGAGGTATCTACTGAATGTTTAGGACAAAGTCTTTAGAAAAAGGAGGGAGAGAAAATACTGATTTTTCTTCTAATTTTGTTTTCTTATTTTATTTTTGAAATTACTTACAAACTATCACCAGCAGCAGCTACAACAATAACAAGGCCACCAAAAAATTGTAACGGCGTGTCATTCCTCTTCCAAGAATGACACGCATCTTCGTAAGAGGGGAGGTTTGTTACGTAGTAACTCCCTCAACCACCTTTGTCCCACTGAGAAACTGTAACATTTTATAAATAAAGCATATTCAAAATAGAAAACATAAAATTATAACACAAAACATTCATTCACATTTTTGCATTATACACAATTTACATTTTTTTTAAATTAAACGCATTTCAAATATTAAACACATAATTAAAACTTAAACATAAATTCGCACTTATACATACAAACACTTGGTTACATTCTCAGATTCGTGGAACAAAAACACAACCACACCAGATGAAGTAAATCATACCAGATCACGGCTACATACTATGATTTAGTTTCTCAACGGAATCGCGGTAGATCGACAACAAAAAAGAGCCGGTGGCTTCATATCAGGTGATAGGAAGTCAGTCTGAAATCGACGACGTGACGTGAGGAGTGAAGGAGTGAAAACTTTGTATTTGACAGCGAATATGAGAGCGCATTTCAGTGAAAAATAAATTAAATGAAACGAAAATAGAACAATATATTACAAAAAAACACAATTGACAATTTTTTTAGTGCCGGTTGGAAGTGAATGTGTGCCTGATTTCATTTAACCCTTTGTGATTTCATAATTTGTTTTTGATTTGCTAAGGAAACGGTAGTGGCAAAATGCATCGATTCCAAATCAAGTAATCGCGAATTCAGTTCACATATAATATTGTAGCGAGCTTAGGGTTCGCTGGATTAATTATGTTAAAATAAATAAGAGCCGTTAAATCGATACAACACTTTATTAGTCCGTAATACAACCGTTGCTTTTTACCGTACACATAATGATTTCTTTGTAAACACTTTCTACTTCTTACTCATTACTTATTACTTCCGCACGTATCGCTTGCTTCACTGCCTTACTTATGACTCCTCTCCATGGTCTATGTGCGACGTATTTATACCGTTCCCTCATTCTGATTCAGCGTTTCGTTTCCGCCCGTTCCATAATCTCGACTTTTCTATTCCAGTTTTCCAGTACTTCCTAAAATAATCTAGTACTTTGTTTCGGACTTTCTCGAAGATTCCAGTACTGATTGTCATATGCGTCACACTACCCTCCGCCTAGATTAGTTCGTCCGGAACTAAGTTCACTGGTCTCCCGGACCAACAAAAGCCTCCAGTCGGTTGCGATGCACCACTTTCATCTTGGCGTTCGGCGGTGGAAGTTCTTAACCTTCTTCCAAATTTTCTACTGCTCTCCTTTTTGCGTCAGCTCTAGCCTGCCGACATTCTTCCTTTTCCTGACGACGAAATTCCTCTTGCATTTTAGGGATCTCATGCGAATAGTATAAGAGAAAATGCATGTGCACCCTTAAGCTCTTCTGGAGTTTGCACATCACATAAGCGGTCTGATCTTCATCTTTAATTACACGCATATCATCTGATATTGGAGCATCTGTCGATTTCATAACCGTATCCAACTGGTAGTTCCGCATCTTTTCAAATAACTCGAGCAGTTTGTTCTTTGGAGCTGACAGTAAACACCACCCTGCGTCGTAGTAATAGACTTTCCATAGATCGTCGCACGTTAATTCTGGTTTCACGTGTTCTTCTCTATAGAACGCAATGAACGGCACCTCTAGCTGTTGATTACGCCTACAATCTAGGGCTTGCTTGATCTTTCCCCCGTATGTGGTGGCTTACAATAGCGGTCTCGACCTCCAACATCCGTTGATCTCTCTTGGTCGGAAACAGTTGATTTACAAAACGCCTGTTTGTAAATCCATTCAGCTTCATCTTGTAGCTCGTTGAGTCCCTCTGGAACAGGCGTAACCGGAACTTCGCGTAATTGCATTCGCTCAGGAATATCCGTTTTACGGATTTCATTGTCCAAATCCGTAAAGTGACCCCTTTCCAATTCACTAGGTTCGTATTCGGGTTCATATCCGTCCTCGTCACAATTAGTGAAGTCCTCATAGTCGAAATCTACACCGAAACTGTCTTGCAATGACGCGTGAGTGACTGGAAGTCGTCTTTTCTTCTTCTCAGCAATTGGCCTTCCTTCGTCGTCTACAATAAAATCCTCAGCACCAGACTCCGATTCCTCATCATCATTGAAATGTTTTGCCGCCTCAGTTTCCCTGTGACAACGTTCAGAGCGGCGTTCAACATTGTCTTCGTCGTCGAATAGCTGTTCGGCTATAGCCTCACGTCCTGAACCTTCATCGACGTGCTGTTCCTCTCCATCGCTTTCTTCGTCCTGTGTACGACGCAGACGCTTGAGAAGCTTTCTGCTTTCGACTTTAAAACCAAGATTCTCTTCAATAAGGTCACAGTCCGTCTGCATGCCACGCATCCAATTTTGCAGCTCGCGCATCTAATTTTATCATCATCATCCTGAGCATTTTCGAAATGTCCAACTGTGGCGAACTCTTCTCCGTTACATTGGCACCATCTTGACTCGCTGTTTCTTCTCCATCCGGACAGTCTGGCCCAATCGCAAATACATATGTGTTAACATCAATACCCTTTTCCTCCATTGCTGCTTGCAGACGCTGTCGAAGAATTTGCTTCTGTCCTCTGCTATCCAAATTCCGGTCCTCAAGTTCCTTCTTCAACTCAGGAACGCGAAGATCCTCTAAATGTCGATCTGACATCCTTACAACACACTTTCACAGACTTATTTACTTCACCAATAATTAATCCCACTTCTGACACCAATTGTAGCGAGCTTAGAGTTCGCTGGATTAATTATGTTAAAATAAATAAGAGCCGTTAAATCGATACAACACTTTATTAGTCCGTAATACAACCGTTGCTTTTTACCGTACACATAATGATTTCTTTGTAAACACTTTCTACTTCTTACTCATTACTTATTACTTCCGCAAGTATCGCTTGCTTCACTGCCTTACTTATGACTCCTCTCCATGGTCTGTGTGCGACGTATTTATACCGTTCCCTCATTCTGATTCAGCGTTTCGTTTCCGTCCGTTCCATAATCTCGACTTTTCTATTCCAGTTTTCCAGTACTTCCTAAAATAATCTAGTACTTTGTTTCGGACTTTCTCGAAGATTCCAGTACTGATTGTCATATGCGTCACACTACCCTCCGCCTAGATTAGTTCGTCCGGAACTAAGTTCACTGGTCTCCCGGACCAACAAAAGCCTCCAGTCGGTTGCGATGCACCACTTTCATCTTGGCGTTCGGCGGTGGAAGTTCTTAACCTTCTTCCAAATTTTCTACTGCTCTCCTTTTTGCGTCAGCTCTAGCCTGCCGACATTCTTCCTTTTCCTGACGACGAAATTCCTCTTGCATTTTAGGGATCTCATGCGAATAGTATAAGAGAAAATGCATGTGCACCCTTAAGCTCTTCTGGAGTTTGCACATCACATAAGCGGTCTGATCTTCATCTTTAATTACACGCATATCATCTGATATTGGAGCATCTGTCGATTTCATAACCGTATCCAACTGGTAGTTCCGCATCTTTTCAAATAACTCGAGCAGTTTGTTCTTTGGAGCTGACAGTAAACACCACCCTGCGTCGTAGTAATAGACTTTCCATAGATCGTCGCACGTTAATTCTGGTTTCACGTGTTCTTCTCTATAGAACGCAATGAACGGCACCTCTAGCTGTTGATTACGCCTACAATCTAGGGCTTGCTTGATCTTTCCCCCGTATGTGGTGGCTTACAATAGCGGTCTCGACCTCCAACATCCGTTGATCTCTCTTGGTCGGAAACAGTTGATTTACAAAACGCCTGTTTGTAAATCCATTCAGCTTCATCTTGTAGCTCGTTGAGTCCCTCTGGAACAGGCGTAACCGGAACTTCGCGTAATTGCATTCGCTCAGGAATATCCGTTTTACGGATTTCATTGTCCAAATCCGTAAAGTGACCCCTTTCCAATTCACTAGGTTCGTATTCGGGTTCATATCCGTCCTCGTCACAATTAGTGAAGTCCTCATAGTCGAAATCTACACCGAAACTGTCTTGCAATGACGCGTGAGTGACTGGAAGTCGTCTTTTCTTCTTCTCAGCAATTGGCCTTCCTTCGTCGTCTACAATAAAATCCTCAGCACCAGACTCCGATTCCTCATCATCATTGAAATGTTTTGCCGCCTCAGTTTCCCTGTGACAACGTTCAGAGCGGCGTTCAACATTGTCTTCGTCGTCGAATAGCTGTTCGGCTATAGCCTCACGTCCTGAACCTTCATCGACGTGCTGTTCCTCTCCATCGCTTTCTTCGTCCTGTGTACGACGCAGACGCTTGAGAAGCTTTCTGCTTTCGACTTTAAAACCAAGATTCTCTTCAATAAGGTCACAGTCCGTCTGCATGCCACGCATCCAATTTTGCAGCTCGCGCATCTAATTTTATCATCATCATCCTGAGCATTTTCGAAATGTCCAACTGTGGCGAACTCTTCTCCGTTACATTGGCACCATCTTGACTCGCTGTTTCTTCTCCATCCGGACAGTCTGGCCCAATCGCAAATACATATGTGTTAACATCAATACCCTTTTCCTCCATTGCTGCTTGCAGACGCTGTCGAAGAATTTGCTTCTGTCCTCTGCTATCCAAATTCCGGTCCTCAAGTTCCTTCTTCAACTCAGGAACGCGAAGATCCTCTAAATGTCGATCTGACATCCTTACAACACACTTTCACAGACTTATTTACTTCACCAATAATTAATCCCACTTCTGACACCAATTGTAGCGAGCTTAGAGTTCGCTGGATTAATTATGTTAAAATAAATAAGAGCCGTTAAATCGATACAACACTTTATTAGTCCGTAATACAACCGTTGCTTTTTACCGTACACATAATGATTTCTTTGTAAACACTTTCTACTTCTTACTCATTACTTATTACTTCCGCAAGTATCGCTTGCTTCACTGCCTTACTTATGACTCCTCTCCATGGTCTGTGTGCGACGTATTTATACCGTTCCCTCATTCTGATTCAGCGTTTCGTTTCCGTCCGTTCCATAATCTCGACTTTTCTATTCCAGTTTTCCAGTACTTCCTAAAATAATCTAGTACTTTGTTTCGGACTTTCTCGAAGATTCCAGTACTGATTGTCATATGCGTCACAATATATACCAAGTGGCTATAAAGTTTTAATTCTTCTCGTACTGTATCCATTCCCGTTCAAGTGACCCAAAACATATACATCAATACATTGAAGGATCTGGAAGACTAGGAGAAGAAAACATCAAAACATTGGAGAATCCGGAAGACCAGAAAAAGAAACCGTTGATGGGTTATATCGGTACCCAACAATATCTAATTTTTAATTTTTAAATTTTTGTTACTTACCTTCTGGGACCGAATAAGAAAACCTTTTTATAATTTATTGGATGCTCTTTGCTTTATTTTATTTAGGTGATAACTGCCTGGTGTTTGATGAATCACTGACTGGTATCGACTGCCCCGAAACCAAGATGGGCCGCCTTTTTTATATTGTGCCAGATCGAGGTTTGCGCACAAGTATACATTTAATGTTGGAGTACAAACCCGATCTTCGTGCTAATAAATAGGTTAGTAATTAGGTCAATGTGCGGCAGATTAGGTTTAGGTTTCACCCGTCGCACATATGCCTCGCTATGGGAGAATGAATGAGTAGATGGTGGACCTTAGGGACAGGTAAGTATTTTAGGTATAGGAATGGAATAGGTTAGGGGGTTTTAGGTAAATGGAAAGGTGTAGGTATGGATAAATGGAAGTGGTTATTGGGGATAGGTGGTAGGTAAAGGAGTTGTGATTACGAATCACAACACCGTGAGTAAGCACATCCTCTTATATTATTTCATATTTTGTGTGCAAAAAGCCAATATTATTTTGCAACAAAGTCATAAAAAATTTGCAACAGCAATCAGGAATCACTATGATGCACACATCGTAAAGAATACTTACATTACATTCGTAAGTAACCTACCCCGATTGCAATGAGTTATAAATCAAAGCTAAAAAGAAAACCAAAATTACAGATCCACCTATATTACCGAAGATAAAAGAAGGCTAATTATAAACCGTCAACGAAGACGGTCGTACTTCAAATATGAAAACAAGAGCCCCTCACAAACCGTCAACGAAGACAGTCATAATTAAATAAAATTTTAAAAACACGTTTTTCTTAAGTCATGAGTCAGAGAATCTATGAGGTGTAGGCGAAAATGGTCAATTATCAGAGGTCCGGAAGTCTGGTATGTTATGTAATGTTATGTCGGTGATATATACCAATATTTATTTCTAAGACGTGTGTTCAATTTTTGGAACTTTTTCACATTGAGAAAACTAAAGCATTAATGAGCGTTGTAGGTAGACTGTGTTACTGTACAAATAACCCTTTTAGACCATACACTAGTGACTTTAATTTTCACCCGAAAATCAAAAAAATCACGGAAATGTACCTTAGACATTTGTTTGGCGCAAAGATACAGATTCGCATATTTTTCGACCATCTTTCACGTATTTCTGTTATCCGAACCAAGCAGTTATACCGTGGCAGCGATTGTCCCGTTGGGAAACTCAGACCACTGTTTAACATCGGTAGTACAATCACTTATACCTCGAACGAATAACCAACCTAAACAGCCTCGCCAAGTATAGGGGTATGGGGCTGGTGACTAAGACGATTTGCTGGATTTTTTCGAATACTTTTTCTAATTAGAGGTCTACTTCCGAAACTCCGATAGTAATGCCCTTGCAGTCATCATCATCATCATCATCGGCACTACAATCGGGAACCGGTCTTGGCCTTATTTAGCAAGTCCTGAGGCTTGTTAAATTTTCCATAATGATTTATTTTGTCTGGGCAAGGTCATTAGTCTTGCGCCAGGGGCTCCCCGACGGGGAATCGAACCCCGGTCTCCCGGGTGACAGGCGGGTATACTAACCACTATACTATCGAGGAGCCCTTGCAGTCAGTCACGGAAATAATCTTTCTCGATAAGGAACTTTCTAGCGAATGAAGAATGAGCAATTCTAACCGACGCTACGACCGTTAGAATTACTAAAAGATGAAACCAAAGCCCCAGCACATCAAACCACTGCCACGTATACGAAATCGATTGTTATTCTTTTAGATTCTAAATAGATCATATTTTTTCATAAAAGTCACAGACGTATCAAGCAACCTATATATAAAAGCTAAACTAACCATTTTATTTACACAGAAAAACGTACAAAGTTATGTGGGAAAACGTCAACTGGGAACCGTGATTTCATGATTTATAACCACTTGTCGCGAGTGTAAAATGAACTCCATTGCTCAAATTATTGTAATACAAATCCTTCACCCAAAACGAATCTTCAACAGGCTCTAAGTAGTACAGTCTATGCTTGCGTTAGTTCATTCATCCAGGCAAACATGACCTTTGAAAAGACCCACAGAAGCAGCAAAAGCATTTGTGGCATTAAGTGCGTGATGTGTCGTTATTGTTCTACGGAATTGCTTTTATCCTTTTCAACCGTTCAGGTGATTGTGTCCTCTGAATGTTCCATGCAAGAGAACACCTGATGACGATATATGACATCAGTAACAAGGGTACAGCGACATTCCTCCTGCAAAAACGACAACATCCTCATGTGTTCAGTCGCCCAAGCTATGCTATAACCCCGAATGCAAACATCGACAGGACAAAGGGTGAAAACATGCGGAAGCAAGGTGAGCGACGAACAAAAACCCAATTCCAGAATCGCTTTTGAAAATCCACTTATTGGTCGGCTCGTAGAGGAACTGCTTTCCCTCAGGCACTCGGGCAAGGTACCATGAATGCATTTCTGGCACAAGAACAACAGCAGCAACGAATGGGATAGCAACATAAATGAATTATATTTACTCCTGTGGATTCAAGGACTACCTATCAATTTTGCATGCTGAAGTGTATGCACGTTCATTTCTTTGAAGATATTTTTGTTTTCCTGATTCATGGTTTGTTTTTCTGGTTTTCCTTTAGGTTACCGAAGTTGAAGTTAAGGTAGAGGTGCGTCACCCTTCTAGAGCATATGGTGTGTTTATATCTTGAAGGGAATGCGATCAATGCATGTGAAATCGAAAGGAAGCAGAAAAACGCCCCACTAAAAGGATCAAAGAAAAAAGGATTCATAAACATTTTATAATGAAGTTAATAAGTGGAAGACATGTTTTGGTTTTTGAACAGAATTTACGCTTTGAAAGATTGTGTTAGAGAAATTCAAAGTTGATTGATAGGCAATACGAGTTTTCGTGATAATTCGAAGGAATGGATTTTAAAGAGGTTAGGGGTGGTGAAGTGAAGAAAATCTGATAGAAAAAACTTCCAAGTGATGCCGATTTCGATTTGTTCTCTTTATTTATATTTCTGTACGGTTATTGTTTTTCCTTTTTCCAAGACGACTCCGTGTGTATCCCAAAATACTGTTGCCATCACAATGCCAGTTGATTTTGCCGTCTTCGTCTTCTTGGAAACACGTTCACTTTCAAAAACGTATTTTTTTTTATGTTGCTAGAGTTGGTTCACAATTTTGTATCCCCCCAAATCCCCCAGGAAGGCAAAGCCGTTTTTCCCGTCGCAACCGGTCATCCAAGCCACTTAACTTGCCCGTTTTTCATCATCATCATCATCGGCACTATAACTGGGATCCAGTCTTGGCCTTATTTAACAAGTCCCGAGGCTTGCTCCATAATAATTTGTTTTTTCGGGCAAGGTTATTAGTCTTGCGGCACTTGCCCGTTTTTAATCCCCAGGAAAATTTCAAACTATCGTCCCATCTCAAAAGTGTTTGAAAGCATTCCCTACCAAAGGTTATGCTTCCACTGCAAATTCCTAATATCACCCAGACAACACGGCTTTCTTGTTAGGAGATCTACCACCACTAATTTAGTTGAATTTACTTCCCACACACTCCTAGCCCTAGAGAACGGCAACAACGTCGACGTTGTTACTACCGATTTCAGTAAAGCCTTCGACCTTTCTCGCACAAACGGATGCTTTTCAAACTATCCTCCTTGGGCTTCGAACCCGTATTAACAAAGTGCATTTCTTCATATCTGAGTAATCGGCACTATAATGTACATTTCAGATCCGTTTTCTCAAGTCATTTTCTCGCCACCCCTGGAGTCTCCAAGAGCAGTCATTTAGGCCCCCTTCTATTCATATTAACAATATGATATGATTATCAAACATTCCTGTATCTCTCTTTACGCCGCGATACCAAATTTTTCAACATAATTTGTTCTCCGCTTGATTATTTTCTTCTGCAGTCAGACCTCGACAACTTTTCGTTATAGTGCCAGAAGATTGAGCATAACGTTGATAAAGGCACATCAGTTACTTTTTCATGGATTTTCGCCATGGCAACCGCTGAGGTGTGAGACGGCCCGTTGTCTTGGTGAAACTGGATTTTCTTTTTCTGCAAATGTGACCGTTTTTCCGCTTTCAGTTGGTCAAGTAATGATGCGTTGTATGCTCCTGTAATGGTTTTTGCTTTTTGAAGATAATCGATTAATATAACTCCATGACTATCCCAAAAAACAGTCGCCATCAGTTTCCCTGCGATTTTTGCTTTTTTTGGAGCCGATTCTCCCTTTGCGGTCCACTGTTTTGACTGTATTTTTTGATTCGGGCGTATAATGGTGTATCCAAGTTTCATCGACAGTAACTAATCGGCAACAAAACCCGGATTTATTGCACCTAAACTGCGCCAACAGAGCGTTGAAAATACTCATTCGAACACGTTTTTGGTCTAACGTGAGCAAACGCGACACCTAACGCGCGGGCAGCTTTCTCATGCCGAAATCTTGATTTAATATGTGACAAACACGTTCTTTGGACATTTTCATAGGCTCTGCTATCTCTCTCACTTTAATTTGGCGGTCGTCCAGCACCATTTGGTGAACTTTAGCGATGTTATCGTCAGTTGTTGCAGTTTTTGGACGCCCGGAACGTTCATCGTCTCCCAAGCTCGCACGGCCACGTTTAAATTCAGCTGCCCAAAATTTCACTGTGGTAAATGATGGTGCATAGTCCCCTTGCACAGAGTCCAACACATCTTTGGTTTGCGTAGGCGTATTGCCTTTCAAAAACAATAATTTAATGACAGCTCGATACTCAATTTTGTCTATTTTCACAAAAACACTCACATCGACTCACTCAAACGACTGTCAAATAAAAACTACAGCTCCAAAATGGCCGAAGTTTTGGTGAGTAACTGTAAAAAGATGCACAATTACTTTTACTACCTTTTATTGACAAGTGCTGCTATCTTCACGTTGAGGTCGGAAACTTTTCAGCCCACCTGTGTATATATATTTACATATCTATATATATATATATATATATATATATATATATCTATATATATATATATATATATATATATATGTGTATATGTATATATATATATATATATCTTTATACACACATATATATTGTAGCGAGCTTAGGGTTCGCTGGATTAATTATTTTAAAATAAATAAGAGTTGTTAAATCGATTCTGAATTAATGTGACATTTTATTGGTCCGTAATAACAATCATTACTTTTTATCGTACACTTAACGTTTTCTTTATTATCGCTTCCGTAATTATCGCGTATTTTACTGCTTACTTCTCGCTCGAGACTTATCGCTTGTTTTACGTTCTACTTCTTACTCATCACTATCTTAACTTCCGCTCTGCGTGCGACGTATTTATACCGTTTTTCCTCATTCTGATATGGTGTATCGTTTCCGTCCGTTCCATAGTCTTGAATGTTCTATTCCAGTTTTCCATTACTTTATAGAATATTCTAGTACTCTGTTTCGGACTCTCTAGAATATTCTAGTACGGATTGTCATATGCGTCACAATATAAATATATATATATATGTTTATACACATATATATATATATATATATATATATATATATATATATATATGTATATATATATATATATATATATAGCGGAATATCCGGGGTACAAACGTATTTTGTTCCCAGAGAAAATGTTTCCTTCCATTGAAGTGAAAACAAAGATTTTGTTGCCCGAAAACTTTTTTTAATCGAAATTCAGGCAATTTATTCTTCCATTAAAAAAAATACGATAAATACGTTTTACACTCTAACAGAGGTAACAAAAATGTCTCCGAGGGCGAATTACTTATTCCTTATCCCAGAGATCATTTCGACTTTTTTTTTTTTTATTAACTGTTGCAGTTCTTTTTGAACAGGTGCAGGCTGTAACGCTCCGGGATCACTCGCGTGGGAAGGGAATCCCCCAGCTTCCCCGCTCTGTAACGGAACGAGTTCTGATGCAGGGATGTTCGCGCCGTTGCGGAGATGAACCACAAACTGGTGCGTTCCGTCGGATTGTCTGTGGAGCACATATAAACCTAATTGCGTGGAACAATACCACGAATCTCCGAAGTCGACTTTCAATGCGATTTTTTTTTTTTTAATAAATTTTTCTCGGGAGAGGCGAACATATAGCATCGTCATGGGGTCCCGAGATGCCACCAAATAACTGGTGCAGTTCTTTTTGAACAGTTGCAGGTTGTAACGCTCCGGGAGCACTCGCGTGGGAAGGGAGTCCCAGAGCTTCCCCGCTCTGTAACGGAACGAGTTCTGATGCAGGGATGTTCGCGCCGTTGCGGGAGATGAACCACAAGCTGTTTGCTGTTGCCGTTGCTGTTGCTGTTGCTGTTTGCTGTTGCTGTTGCTGTTTGCTGTTTGCTGTTGCTG
Source organism: Microdon myrmicae (assembly GCA_963931805.1). NCBI lineage: Eukaryota > Metazoa > Arthropoda > Insecta > Diptera > Syrphidae > Microdon > Microdon myrmicae. The sequence continues at coordinate 67,184,963 of OZ007496.1, read as the reverse complement.
TTTGCTGTTTGCTGTTGCTGTTGCTGTTGCTGTTTGCTGTTTGCTGTTTGCTGTTTGCTTTTTGCTGTTTGCTTTTTGCTGTTTGCTGTTGCTGTTTGCTGTTTGCTGTTTGCTGTTCGCTGTTTGCTGTTTGCTGTTTGCTGTTGCTGTTGCTGGTGCTGTTGCTGCTGCTGCTGCTGCTGCTGCTGTTGCTGTCTCTGTAATTATTTTGTTAATAAAAATAATATTATAATAATAATACAACAACTACTACTACTACTACTGCTGCTGTTGCTGTTGCTGTTTCTGTAATTATTTTGTTAATAAAAATAATAATAATAATAATACAACAACTACTACTACTACTGCTGTTGCTGTTTCTGTAATTGTTTTGTTAATAAAAATAATATAATAATAATAATACAACTACTACTACTACTACTGCTGCTGTTGCTATTGCTGTTTCTGTAATTATTTTGTTAATAAAAATAATTATAATAATAATACAACTACTACTACTACTACTGCTGCTGCTGCTGCTGCTGCTGTTGCTGTCTCTGTAATTATTTTGTTAATAAAAATAATATTATAATAATAATACAACAACAACTACTACTACTACTGCTGCTGTTGCTGTTGCTGTTTCTGTAATTATTTTGTTAATAAAAATAATAATAATAATAATACAACAACTACTACTACTACTGCTGTTGCTGTTTCTGTAATTGTTTTGTTAATAAAAATAATATAATAATAATAATACAACTACTACTACTACTACTGCTGCTGTTGCTATTGCTGTTTCTGTAATTATTTTGTTAATAAAAATAATAATAATAATAATACAACAACTACTACTACTACTGCTGCTGCTACTGCTGCTGCTGCTGCTGCTGTTTCTGTAATTATTTTGTTAATAAAAATAATAATAATAATAATACAACTACTACTACTACTGCTGCTGCTGCTGCTGTTTCTGTAATTATTTTTTTTTTTGGGTCAATATTTGTTTATAATCTTTGTGTTTTTAATATAGTTTTGGAACTTCTATCTTCGAAATACATGGGTTATGTGGAGATTAAATGTCTGTTACATTTTATTAATTATCTCCTGAATTGTTAATATAGTTATATTTATTTATAAATTTTTCTTTGTTTATTACAGACAATTTTCTTTTTGATACACCCCTTTTCCAAAACAAAGTTGGTTGTTTTATTTTATTCATATAATTAATCAAAAAGGAAAAAATTGACGGCAACTTTTAAGTACGTAAGCTATTGTATTAGATGTAGATAATGTATTACTTTATGATTTTTTTTTTTTAATTAATGCAAGGGTTTTCCATACATATATACATTTATTTCTGTTTAACTTTTACTCTTTGGGGTTTCTTGTCCGTGATTGCTTAGTCCACAAATGGTTTTATATTTTTGTTCTGGTGTTTTAAATATTTAAAAACTTCGAGAAGAAGAGAATGTGTTTATTCACTTGTTTAAGTATATATATATATTTGAATACTAATCGGAAGTCGATTTGCTTCGTTTTAAATTTTTCTTTAAATTTGTGGAAGACGTCCCACGCTTTCTTCGGGTTTGGCTGTGTAACATAGTTCGAGCTTTTGAGCGACAATATGTTTAAGGAATAAGGTTTCGAGACTGAGATTTGAAATTTTTTTTTATTCGTAAGTGGGAGTCCGATTTTTTGGTTAGATTTTGTTTGTAAAATCCATGTTAAAATTTGGATAATGGGAAAAACGGGAGAGAGAATGTGGATAAACGAATTACTGAAAGGAGGAATGTGTTCGTGTACAATTTTGATATGAGTGTTATCTACAGGCCTACTCTTTTCTAACGAGAAAATTAGTTGTTTTTCAATCCTACGTTCTGCTGGGATTCTCAGTACCGCAGGCTTACACTTTGCTGAAATTTCTTATTTCTTGGGCTTACAGTCTGCTGTGAGTTCTTGCTCCTCAGGCTTACATTTTACCGGTATTATATGTTTGTGGATTTCCACTATCTGTTGGGATCGTGGATGCAATTTTATGCAGTCAACCGTGGCGTTTTGTTTTATATTTACTGAGGACATTGGAGCTTCAGGTTCATGTTTTCCTGAACTTTGTTTTTCGGCGGTTTCCTTATTTGTATCGTTACCACGAACTTTGTTTAAAATGGAAGAAGAATATTCAAGGGTGGTTGGTTTCGTTGTGTTTGTCAAATCATCAGATCGGGCCCGTAGATAAACTGATTCGGATGTTGACCCACGAACGGCGTTTTCCGATTTGTCAATAATTCTTAGATTTTCCGTAGAAGACACCATTATCAATTATTTCCTTGACCTTGTGGCAACTCTAACAACAGATACACACAATTCACAGGCAAAAATAGTGAAGAACACGAACGAAAAAAAATCGAATAAGAAAAATACATCAGAACCGTATGCCAAGCGATAAATAATAAAAATAATTCACATCAGTGGAATATAGTCGAGTTTGGAAATCAAATTCTAAACACGGTCAGTAGCCTGGTGTGTAACGCTTAGGTAAAAATTTTTTCGTGATTCGAGCTGTCATAGCGTCAGTTCGAATCACACGATCATCTTCACTATTATTTCAAAAACGCTATAACCTTACATTTGTTTCCTAAAGGCTGCTCGAGTTGTCCGGAGGTTCTCTTCTTTACAGTGAACTTTAGGTAACCCTCCTCAGAGTCTATGTGGCACTGGTGCTTCGTAAGGAAATCGCTTCCCAGTATGCCATCGTGCTGAAAGTCTACGTCGCTCCCCACTACATAAAGGTTATGTTTAAAAGGTATGGTGTGCGTGTCAGTTTTAAATTCGAATTTTCCCAATACCTGGCCGCATGTGCTGGCCGTTCTTCCAGCAATGGTGGATACAGTTACTGGGTTTGAATTATCTGCAGGTCGTTCAACATATAAATTATCTAATTTTAGCAGGCTGATGTCGGCGCCTGTGTCGATGAGGAAAGTGGAGTATTTTTTATCCGATGGGTTAAATTTTACTCGTATTACTGGCTCCTTAAATTCAGGGCAGAATAATACGTGCATTTTAAAACTTACATCGGGATGGGGTGTATATCAGCGATTGTCTGAACTCGGGAAGGATTGCCGTTGCTCGTTGCCCGACTGAGTTCGTTTCCCTGTTGTTGGTTGAATACCCTATTAATATTTTGATTTTGTCGGGTGTTTCGATTTTCAGTCCGGGGCGAGTTTGTCAATGTCCTATTTTGGGATTGATTGGATTGATTCCTAAAAGGATTTCGACTCGTTGAGGGTTGGTCCTGGTTTCGCATATGGGCTAACCTGGTTCTGCACGCTGCCTAAGTGTGATTGTATTTTCGGCAGTATGTGCATTGGAGACGTTCAACCTCTGTCTTAATGTGTTGGGGGACGAAATTAGAAAAAAAATGTATTGCGATAGCAAGTCGCAGAAGTGTACCCCCTCTTGTTGCATGTTTGGCAGATCAGTGGTTGATTTCCCCTAAAATTGTTAGTGGGGGCTGTCATTGTGTGGTCGCTGCCCAATTTTCGGGATTGTTCTAAAGCGTAGCTGATGGCTGCTTTAAGATTCGGGGCGCTGTGAGATTTCACCAAGATTCTGAGGCTGAGATTTCTCAGTCCATCCTCGAATGTGTTCAAGGCGAGTCTCTGATTTTCACCCAGAAGGTATGTCCTGACTGCAAACTCAAGGGAAATTCGCGAATGTGGCGCTGTCCAATTGATCCAGGAGGGGTGTAAGTTTATTAGCAAATTCTCTCACGCCTTCCTTATTATCCTGCTTCATTGCCACTAATTTATTTTGCGCCGCAGTTTTAAATTCTCCCTCTAATTCAGATACGAGGTCTTCCCAGGTTGGAATAGTCTTATGCCGGATGCAGTCACGCGCCGGTCCCTGCATTTTGGTCTTGACCACCCTTAGAATGAAGGATTTCTGGTTGTCGTCTTGTGCCTGTGAGAACAGAATGTCTCCACAAGAGACGAAACCCTCAACTTCGCTTGGGTCGCCGTTGAATACCGGTACGATTCCCAATACGTCGCTGAGTCCAATAGGGAAATTCATCCCAGAACTCTGTTCGCATATTGCAGTGCGCAAAGTTTCCGACGTCTCGTCCTCGCGGATCTGCGTGAGCTCGGGCTCAGGTCTTTGTGAACGTGTACTCGGTTTTATTTTGTCGCTAACGACGTATTTGTGAAACAGACCTTCCCAATGGTGAAAAGGGGTAGAGAGCAAAGAGATGAGATTTTCATCGTTCCTAAATAGAAGAAAACACAACACGAAGAAGGTTTCTGCAAACTCGATTAGATTCTATCCTATAAGAAAACGTTTTTTCTGCTTAAGGTGAGAGAAACAATCCGTTCGCCCTATGGGAGAAATGCCTAAAGTGTCAAGGCCTAAGAAGAGAAAAAGATCCTAGAATGGATTTTCCGAAGAGACGCAAATGATACAACAGGAAAAGATCCAACGCACAAAAGTCCAGAACAACGCCAAATATATGTACCAAGGACTTTAACTTTCCGTTTTCCTTCCGTTATTACTAAGAAGTGTACGAAAAATCCTCCCCAAAGAAGTTGAAATAATTTGGTAAATATATCATATGCGTATATGTATAGAAAAAATTTTTGATAAACGATTATATAAATTTATTAAAAGAAAAATATATTTAAATTTTGCCTCTATTATATAAGTAAACCGAAGTTTTTTATTGTTCCATTAACTAATTTTAGGTTTATGTTTTTATTTCAGTGGGGCACTGATGTGAATATATATTTTTTAAATTTTGTATGCGTATATCTCTCGTTAGGTGGGAGAAACAAGTAAATCAACTATCAAATTAGGTTAACTAGTTTTTCAAATTCTATTAGACTTAGAGGTTTTTTTTCGTTTTCCCCTTTGTATAAAGAAAATTTAAGTTATTTTTTCAAAAAACGTATATTTTAAATTGAAAACAATATTTTTGTTTTTATTTTGATCCGGGCATCCCCTTTTGATTGCAAAAAACATTAAAAGGAGTTTACTCTGTTTTGGGGAGTTGATTACTATCACCAGAATAACAAATCTTTTATTTTAGCCAGTCATTTATTCCAGATTATCGATGTAGTCCAGATCCCTGAAGTGGAGGAGGATGTAGTGTTCTTGAAACCCTACTGTTCCGCAATGCTTGGCTTCATCATCCAAGCTCCAAGCTGTGTCTTACATACCCTTTCAATGAGAACTCCAAGTCGATTTTCCTAGAAATAGAGACGCTAAAGGAGACCATAACAGACTGCAACGAAATGTATGCAACAGTGGTATGTCCTTTTTATTATACGCCACTAAATGAACCATATATTCATTGAAATATTGCCGTCGGAATTACGCCATAAAAAAAAACGAAGACGTGTATCCCTGCGAACTTGGTACGTATCGCCGATGCTCTACATTCTTATTTCCAATTTATAAACAATAGCACCAATCCCTGCGAAACCTCCAGGAGCACTTGTGGCAATTCCAACAGATTAGGCACACACAGCACAGCATATAAAAAAATTTATCAATGTCGTATATCAGAGCATTCATACAGTTAAGAAACGAATTGAGATATACTCGTATACACGTGGGTGTGCTTTGTTTCTAACTTTTTTAGAGTATTGAAACTAGTGTTGTATTATAAATACATATCAAACCAAAATCCAAAAACGTCCAGTCTTCAAAATTCTATTTTATTATAGTCGTAGGCACTTTTTTATGGCACAATCTATATATCTGTATCCAGTCACAAAAGTTGCCTAGGTAAGTAATTTATTGAATCACCCTAATGTATCTCTAAACGACTACGTATCACTAAGGTCGTCCTTAATTAGAAATACGTATATAAGAAACACGAATGAGAATATACAGATGATAATGGCGAAAGTTGACACCTGACATCTGCCAATAACTCAGGACGATAACTCAAGTCTAAAAAAAATCGCATCTTCATAAAGCCACTGCTACAACCTATTGTGTATCCATGTAAAATCTCCCGCTAAGTGTCGTGTATTCACTAACAACTACTACGCACTGTTTATGGAGATCACACATAACAGTGCAGAAACAAGGGTTGATGCTGTCACCACACAATTGGTGGTTCATCTAATTTGTTCCGAAATTGGCGGCTACTTTTACGAGGCTTTCGACTAATCTATACTGCGTCGCTGGTTGCACGTGGACTTCAAAGAACGAGTGGAAAAATTTGCATTTTAAACGAAAATGATGCAAATGGGTTGTTTTTAAGTGTAGGGTGTCCTGGCTCATGTAATTAAGTTGTATTACAAGGGTGTAAAGTGATATAACGTTCAAACACGGAAAAAACGTATTATGTGACTGGCGATGAGAGTTAGCCACTTAATAGTAACTAATTACATGTTGTAATTAAGAGGTAACAAAGGGAAAGCCTCATACGATACGTGCCCTATCTGTTTAAAGGTAATAACTGGCAACAAAGAAAATCTGTAATCCAACTATTACGCAAATGGCAAATTTCATAACTATTAAGCTACCTAATTAATCATAAGCTTAATTAATTTTACCTGATTTTTGAACTACTTTGTATTCAGGTTTTAAATCCCGTTTTATTTTTGCTTTCATATTTTTTTGTCTTTTGTTTTTTGCCTCTCCTAAATAAATATGCTATAAGCAACAGTCCATAGAGCACCTGACTCTTTTTTATTTCTAAACTGAAGACAAACGAACTGGATCTCACCTACTTTATAGCTAAATCTGAACTATGAGGGTGGGGTGAAAAGTTTCCGCCCTCATTAGCTTGTATATAAATTTTCAGGTCGATTGCTCTGATAGTATACATTTGAGACCCTACTAAACAAGACACGTCGATTGTTTACGTGAAAATGGAAAAATCAGAGAAGCGTGCGGTCATTAAATACTTCTATTTAAAAGGCCTAACACCACTTGAAATTAAAAAAGAATTGGATTCCACACTAAAAGACTCTTCTCCATTATATTCAATGGTTAAACCGTGGGTTTCTGAAGTTAAGAAGGGTCCCATGAGCACTTCTGATGAGCCACGTTTACTACTCTCCGCTGAAGTCACAACTCCCGAAATGATTGAAAAAATTCACAAAATTGTGATAGAGGACCGTAGATTAAAAGGGACAGAGATAGCTGAGACTACTAGAATGTCAACTGAACTTGTACGTAGTATTTTACATGAACATCTTGTTTCACCATGACAACGCAGCTATCCATTCATCGGTCGTTGCGATGGCTACAATCAACGAATTATAGTTTGAATTGTTCCCCCAATCATCATATTCACCAGGTTTAGCCCCAGCTACTATCATCTGTTTCCGAACCTTAAAAAATGGCTCGGAGGTAAAAAATTTGATAAAAACGAGGAAGTCATCGATGCTGTAAACGAGTATTTTGGAGACCTTGCTAAATCGCCCTTAAAAATAGTATCACTGCATTACATCACCGTTATGAAAAATATATTAGTCCTAATGGGGATTATGTTAAAAAATAAGGCGAAAAAAAAATCTAATAAAAGTTGTTTCTCTTTATCAGGCCAGAAACTTTTCACCCCACCATTGATATTACAAACTATATCAGGAAGCTTACTCGCGGGATTTGACACGCTAAGGATTATTGCACCTTCCACGGAACTGACATACAGCTACGCATAGCGCGTTCCTATGCATTCAACAGCTAACGTTCGAACAATACGGATTGTCATATCCCCCTGTCCCACCTGTGTTTCGTGTGTGCGAAAGTGTGAATTGTGCAAACAGTGTGGCCGTCACTGTGAACGGCTGTATAGTTTATTGTGGAATATTGAACTGTGTACTATATACGTGTTCAGTGTGTGTACATATGTGCATTATACATACAGTGTGTGCGGACGCGTGTTACGTCCAAAACCACACACCCGTTAATACATACCTCCTTGGAGCCAGTCTCTACCAATCAATTGCGGTACATGCAAAATCATCCACTAAAAGGATGAAGCACTCCCTAAGCCCTAGCATTTCCCCATACATTAAATGGGCCCATATCAAATTCAATATCAAACAAATTGAACTAAACGTTCAATTTGCCCATACTGAATTCAACATAAATCCAAGACGTGAAATACGAACCAGATGTTCAACACGCAAATTCCCGTGGACCCAAATCTGCGGACCAGATGTCCAACTCTCAAGTAAAGTTGGTAAGAATCATAAAATGCCCGGCGGCAAATTTATGACTCTGTAAAGGATGGTTTACCCAAACCAATTCCAACAGACAACCTAGCTTTCCTTTCAGCTAACGAAGCAATTAGCACCATAAAAACGAACAGCAAGTTCGTTTTATCGTAGCACCCACAGAGAGGATCATAAATATACATAAGCAAGATCGTTTGCTGATTGTCCTTTTGCGTTTCCCTGTTGAACCGACGCCGAAAAAGATAATGAAAGGAAGCGGCGACGGAGAAAAAGGGTCATGCAGAACAAAGGAGATATCCTTCGATCTGCAGGAAGAGAGATAAAGGTTTTATTCGGGGAGGAAAATAAAACTACAGAGGAGTTGGTATTTAGTTATAGACCGAGACGGTCGTGATTGTAAGGTGTTATGCGGGTAGATTCGTGGATGTTTGAAGTGATAGTCGAATTACGAAGACGGGATTGGTGCATGTAGACTTAAAATAAATGTACAACACAGTGTAGACATAATATAAATGTACAACACAGTGTAGACTTAAAATAAATGAACAACACAGTGTAGACTTAAAATAAATAAACAACACAGTGTAAAATAAAAATAAAAGAGTAAATAAAGAAACCAACACCGAACAAGAAAAGTGTTTCCTTTTGGATCTTATGGAGGCCTGTGGAGTTCAAATTGTCAGCTAAAGGTCTCAACAATAAACAAAAGAAAAAAGGGAGTAACAGCTAATTAATATATATATACATATATATATATACATATATATATATATATATATGTATATATATATATACATATATACATATATATATATATATATATATATATATATATATATATATATATATATATATATATATATATATATATATGTATATATGTAAAAGAACCGCGTGTGACTGTGTGTGTTATCACACAGCGTGGCCGTCATCAAGAACGGTCGTAAAAAACAAAAAAGTAAACAGAAGTTCCCCGTACAATGGCGGAAAGATAAGCGGGAGCGAACATACAGGGCAAAGTCTCTGCTTTCAACCCGGAGAAGGGCTGGACAATCCTTGTCCCCGTTCAATCCAAGTTGACATGCAGTCTCCAAATGACACCCCTGACAGCTACATTAGCGCCCGGCAGGTAGTGAACCAATGCATGCAGCGGCATCCTGAGAAAGGTTGGCGCAAGACTAATAACCTTTCCCGGAAAAACACATTATTATGGACATTCTAACAAGTCTCGGATATGGACCAGATAGCGGTGGAGATACTTGCTAAATAAGGCCAAGACCGGATCCCGCATGTATTGCCGATGATGATGATCACAAGGACCTTGTCTCTGACTTGTGAGTCAAGCTTAACATGTATTCCCTGATCCATCTTCTTCAAAAGCAATTGCTATGCTGCTCTCCAGCTGGTCTTATCGATGAGCTCGTGATAGTTGAATTCGCCAGATTCCATTACGTCACAGGAATCCTCCGGTAGGAAGTGACTCGTGTGAGCCAATCCTCATTAATCGGACCCATACTTATGTGAATAAATGGCAACGAGTTCACGACATTTTCAAGGTATGGAAAGCTTCTTGGTGTCTTGGTAAGTCGCGTTACAAGTAGGCGACAATATACCCTGCCTATATTGCAGTGTGGTGGTGGAACGAATTTCGAACTTTACAACTGGGTCGAGTACAATTAACATCATCGTTTTAACTGGATGTAATACGGCGAAATAAGGAAAATGGAAGGTTGTTCTTCAGATTGTGTTTGAAGGCGCCTTCTCTGCATATACATTGTGCAGTAAATTGTTTATATCTTCAAATCCTTGTCCTTCCCTAGTTTTCTTTCAATATGGACTTAGTTGTATCTTGCCCTCACTCCTCCATAGTTTCAAATTATTCATTTGGTAGTTTTCCCATAACTTAAATATCCTTCCGTTTACGTCATTTTTTGAGTATTTATTTATTTATTTATTTAGGCTTAATCCAAGCAGCTTAAGTTAATATAATATAACAACTTACAGACTAACTTACAAACTAAAGTAGTAGTTAAAAAAAAAAAAAAAATGTATATATATATATATATATATATATATATATATATATATAATTAAAAAAAAAAAAGAAGAAAAAAACATGGAAGGAGAAGAGGGCTTGAGGTGTGACAGTGAGGGGTACGTCTAAACAGGGGTAAGGGGCGGGGTTGGAGAGCTGGGGGGGGAGAGGTTTGAAATTGGGGTGGGGTGGGGCTCCGGCGGGTTTATTCTGAGACGTCGTTTGAGGGCAGGAGTGGAGAGGTTGAAATCAAAGCAGGTGGGGAAAGAGTTGGCATGTCGTAGCATACGCGAGATGGGCTCGTTAACGCCGTAAGACGTGTGATGAGTGGGCACGTAAAACAGACGAGGGTTCCGCACATTACGGGGGTTTGTACGAGGGTGCCTCTTATGTTTCGGGATTTGGCAACCCTAGCGTTGCAATCCGGCAATTGGCAGCTCTGTCGTAAAGTTGGACATTTTTGAGGTTATACGCACTCAGAACGTTTTGACATACGAGCGCTATTTGTGTTGTTTACAGTAACTTAAAAGATTCATCTCGGCCCAAAAATGGAATTAAATCGTCAACATTTTCGTGCGATTGTCGTGCATGGATGAACTTAATTCAATTTTTGGCGATGAAGCTCCATCAAGGACCAGTGTTTATCGATGGTATGGTGAATTCAATCGTGGTCGTAGTTCACTCCAAGATGAATTTCATGAAGGTCGTCCAAAATCAGTTGTTGTTCCGAAAACCATTGATGCTGTGCGCGAACTGATATTGAAAGATCGTCATGTGACCTATCGTGAGATTGAGACAACCTTAGGCGTTAGTGGGACCAGCATACATTCAATATTGCATAAACATTTGACTGTCAAACAAATTTGTTCGCGTTGGATCCCACACAATTTGTCAATCGCCCAAAAAAAGGCTCGTGTCAATTGGTCGAAAGAAATGCTCAAAAAATACGCTCGCGGTGCTTCGAAACACGTCTATGACATCGTGACAGGTGATGAATCGTGGACTTACGCGTATGAGCCCGAAAGTAAACAGCAGTCGACTGTCTGGGTGTTTCAAGATGAGCCAAATCCCATAAAAGTTGTTCAAAATGCATGTTTTGGGGATACCTCAATCAGAGTGGCAAAAGTGCTTCGATAATTGGTTCAAACGCATGCAAAAGTGTATAGATCTTCATGGGGAATATTTTGAAAAACGATAAAGTGATTTTCGATGATCAATATGTGTTTTTGGTCTCTAATCCCGAAATATAAAAGGCAACCCTCGTATAAAATGATAAAGAGGAGAGCAAGCTTGGGCAATTGATTGAGCCTGACAGAAGGCGATGGATAAAGATGATGTCAGCATGGATTCTGCGCTGCTCAAGCGTGTTAAGATTGATTAGAAGGAGCCGGCCTATGTATGGTGGGAGAATGAGTGGGTTTTCCCAGTTCAGTCCACGGAGGGCGAAGCGCAAGAAACGACGTTGAGCGTCCTCGATCCTACGAATGTGAGACTGTTGCTACGGGGACCAGACCTGACTGGCATATTCGAGTAGTGGCCGGACAAAAGTTGTGTAGAGGGATCGGGTGACGTAGGGGTTTAGGAATTCCTTCGACCAGCGTTTTACAAAGCCAAGGGCAACATTGGCCTTAAGGATTGTGTTATCGATATGTGCGGTAAATCTAAGTTCCTTGTCATAGGACGCCCAGGTCGCAAATTGATTCAACCGATGTTATCGGTTGGCCTAGCAAGAGATAGGAACGTGGCTGGGAGAGGGAGCGTTTCCGAGAGAAGGTGATTGTGTGACATTTGGCGATATTCAGATCTAGGCAGTTATTTTGGCACCATGTCGAAAAGCTGTCAAGATCCGATTGGAGAAGTGAGGAGTCAAGGGGGGAGCAGATTGTCTTGAAGATTTTGGTATCATCCGCGTAAACCGAGATGAGGGAGTGATTGATGCTCGAGCCTATGCCGTTTATGGTAAGGATAAATAGTAGGGGGCCGAGATGACTGCCCTGGGGGACACTTGAGGTTGGAGAGAAAGGATCGGAGAGGGTGGATCTAAATCGCACCCGACAGGTTCGAGAGTTAAGGTAGGATGAGATCCACTTAATCAACAGCGCTTCAAAACCAAGGGAAGATAATTTAAAGAGAATGAGGTTATGGGAAATCTTGTCGAAGGCCTTGCTAAAGTTGGTAGTGACTACATCAACCTCATCGCCGTTCTCTAGGGCAAGGAGTGTGTGAGATGTGAATTCGACAAGGTTGGTAGTAGTGGACCTGCCGGAGAGGAAGCCGTGCTGGTTAGGAGAGATGATGGGGGTGCAGCGAAAACATAACGCTTCGTATAGAAGGCCTTCGAACAGTTTAGGAATGTGCGAAAGCTTAGCAATGGGACGATAATTGAATATATCGATTTTTGGCCCCTTTTTATGTATGGGGGTTATGTAGGAGGATTTCCAAAAGTCGGGAAATAGACCTTGTGCAAGGGATAGATTGAAGATTGACGCGAGCGGGAGAGAGAGAGAAGAGGAGCATTTTTTTAAGAAGATAGCAGGGAGTCCGTCTGGGCCGGGACTGAAGTTTTTAAGTTGTTCAAGTTTTTCTTTAACTTGGTGTTGTTGTATGTGCAGAGGGATGAGTGGGTCAAGGGAGAATTGAGACATGCCAGTAAAGTAGGAGGGGTTAGGCTCGAACGAGTCGTCCGTGAAGGATAGTTTGAAGAAGGACGCGAAAAGATTGGCTATGGTTTGGGAGTCAGATGAAGTAGTTGAGTCGTAGAAAAGAGAGTTGGGATAGGCATCTGATTTCCGTTTATAGTTGATAAAGTGGTAGAAATATTTGGGGTCATTGATCAGATTCAGTAGCACGACTGCACACGAACAATCGCTTCCGTTTCATTTTCTTTCAACCGATTTCGTCAATAAAGGCGACGAACTTGATTGGTATAGCTTCCCAGACATACATCGCAGCCGTGGGCGGCACAACCTAAACTTGCGAGAGGTGGCCGGTTCATAAGTTGTCCTTTCTTTGTAACCATAAGCCCTCAGGCGTCTTGTACTAAGAGTACTTTCGATTCTTTCTAGTTGTAGTTTGTAGTTTAGCTATCCGTCTATATTCCGCTGGTACTCGTTTCGACTTAAAATCTCATTTTTTACCTCTTGTTTTGCAGAACTTAAAATTGTCGACTGTGCTTACGACTAACTGTCGTTGCTGTGAGGACCCGTTTGATTTTTACTTTGATCGTCAGGGGCTCACCACTTCTGATACATTATTCACTGACTGCTTCCAGTAAGAAAGCTTCCAGTCTGCCATTCGCACCAAGCTGGCGATTGCTATTTCTCATCAAAGAGAGCCAACACTCTGGCCGATCCTTTCAGTCAGCTGGCACTATTTTTAAATACGCCTAGTCGCTATTAATTGTACGCAAGAAGACAACAACTGTTCTCCGCTGTTCGCTTGGTTCGTCATCGGGTTTACCACGAAGTTGCCTTCTTCCTTTCCCCTATCTCGTTATTTCGTTCATCGAAATGGAGAACAGTGCACACTTCTTACATTCGGAAACCACGCATGCTGATCTTGTATGTTATTAGTTAAGGCATCTGAAGGAAAGAGTTTCCAAGATTCGGCTTAAAGAACCAATGGTTTACTGAGTAGGCGGCGTCTTACATTTACATCCGTGACGTCAGTTTTTCCTTTACCTATAGGAGACACTAAATTACATTGCATTGTTCCTCCGCTAACTGTCCAAAGACTTTTATACTCTTTTTAAACAATTCAACCGCAGTCCTGAACAGTCATAATATTTCAAAAATGACTTAAAATTAATAAAATTCGTGTCAAACCGTCAGCAAAGACGGTCAAGATTTAAATTCGATTGAATATAACGCAATTGAATAGCCGACCGAATCCAGTCGTTTGACGTGAAGAATAATATATTTGAAAATGTTTGTTGCATTAATTAAATTATTTGATTAATTACAGTGTAAGGAAAAGTAATGAAACCTATTCATTGGGTGTGCAAGGTGTGAATTCATCGAACTCGCGATAAGATTTTCGCCGTCTGTATGACCGAAGATGTGATACCGATCATGTGTAATGTTTACACTTTGGCAGTGTTCCTTTTCAGGAACAACTCTCTGTTTGTGATTTGCCGCCCATGATAAATTATGATTGTTATCTTCTGACACGGTTATGGCTTGTTTCCTCAATCATTTAGAAGGAGGATCTGTGGCGGTTCCAATAACACCACCGCTCGCTTTTTCCAGGTACAACACCTAACTTCCCGCCAGGGCATACAAAAACCCATAAAAGCATGTACTTACCTTTACATAGTTGTACTATAAAGACTTGAAACGCTATAAATTCACAATATTCGCTGATGCAAAATTCATCAGCACCAAACAGACATGTTCCTCATAAGCAATTTGGTTGCATCACCAAGCAACCAACATTGCCCGAACCACATCAAGGAGATATACCCTTGCGCGTCAGCCGCACACGTGCAGGAGATGTTTCATCTTTTCCTTTTGCATACATGCCCGCATCGGTCGGTCATCCGCCCGACAAATACATTAAGGCATACGGCTGACCGCACAAGGCATTCGAGTTCTCATAAATGGAAAATTACCATCGACAATTCGACTACGTGGAGATGTCGCCAAGATGTGCACGATAAGCATAAATGCTTTACGCAGTCGCTGATCGTGTAACCACCTAAATTTCTATGCCGAGATAGTAGCACCAGCTGGAACCATGCCAGCTAATGTTCCCCTTGTGGATTTGATCGATCCACGGTCCGCATGCTTGTGAACACACACACGCCATGAGCTGCAGAGACGATCATCGTGTGTGTGTGTTACACCCCCTCTTTTTGTTGCTGGACCAATGCAAGGAAGATCATCCCTTATATGGTCACCGAAGCGATGGATGGAATTTTTGGTATTCTGTCGCTTCGGTTGATATACTCAATCGCATTACAGATTCCGTGGAGGCGAGTCGTGCCTCCACGTTAAATAAATTAGAGTCGTTATTCAACTACAGTCGGGAGAAGACGCAGAACAGCCACGCAGTCGTGCTTTTCATTGAGTGGAACGGTTCCCAAATCAGCGAGTGGCAGCAACTATACCGAAGGGGGAGTAGTGCCACCGAACTTGCTAACATATTGTCCGCATTGCAATGGAGTCAGAACGAGTCGAATTAAACGATTCCGCGACTTAACCAAAGTGTAATTTTGCGTTTATTGGTCATACCTTTGTAGATATCTTAACCTTGTATTATTAATTCAGTTACAACGAATAAGAACCAGTGACTATTTAAGTTGAATTCTATATAGCCGAGTATTAGTGATTACGGATTCTGCTACGATGAACAGTGTGTTTAGGAACTTTTAATTTTCAATTCTATGTATCCGAATTTTGTGTTTGACCATTATAAGAAGATCACTAACGAATTTTTGTAAATACCAACTCGAGCTCAGTAAGCCCTCTTATAGTAATAATTAACGAACGAACTTTGTGATTTTTAATTTTAACCCTATGTACCCGAATTGTTGTGTTTGTCCCTTACCATAAGATAACTAAATAAGTTTGGATTTGTTAACTTTAATTCTATACACCAACCTCTAGTGATTATTAATGCTGTTATAACGAACAATGTATTTAGTGCCTTTTTATCCAGCTTCAATATGTATCCTACGATTGTGAATATCACCAATACGATAAATAAAGCTTTAAAAAGGGCCGTGGCTAGGGTTTTTCTTTTATTTCTTCTAATCCCTACCGAAGGTTTAGGAAACAACAGCATGTGTGGACAGTCAACAAAGTGTGAAGAGTATTGGGGAGTAGAAATAGGTGAACCAGTTCCCCTGTCTGGCACACTAAACACCTAAACATATACACACACAAGCCCCATAGATCTATTGTGAGTTCTGTGTGTCACGTTATAGGAACATCTGTGAAGTTTTCCAGAATGTTTCTCTAGTACTGTTCCTGTTGAGACAATTTCCGTGAAGGAAAACCCAATCGGCGCTGGATAAAAAAGGATATTGTATATTGTTTATGTTTGATGCCTCTTTAGTTGCTTTATTATCGGTGGGCATGTTGATAGCTATCAACATCTGGTAACATCCAAGCTACTACTGTACAAAACCATGATCTTACCAGTACTCATGTATGGATTCGAGACCTGTGTGCTCAAAAAAGGCACTCTGAACTCTAACCGCGTTCGAGAAGAAGGTCTTAAGGAGAATTGTTGGCCCCGTATGTGGAGGCTGGGGACGATGCTGAAGACGTTACCACCATGAATTGTAGGCGATCTACCTTGAGGCTAATGTTGTAAGAAAAATCAAGCTCGGTATACTCCGGTGGGTGGGACACCTAGCTCGAATGAGCGAAGAAGTGCCTGCCCGGAAACTCCTTGGTGGCAGAATGTATGGAAGGAGGCAGTGCGTCAGACCCCGTCTGCGATGGAGGGATGGCGTAGACCAGGACGTCCAGTGCCAAACTGGATGACATCGGCTCGAAACTGGGACCGGTGGGGAGACTTGCTAAATAAGGCCAAGACCGGATCCCGGTTGTAGTGCCGATGATGATGATGAAATGCATCGTGATGGTCTAACGTACTCGATGGCATTATTTATTAAATTTAATAATGTGCTCGTCGGTAAACGAAAACTGTGAACGTTCCGAAAGGAAAAGTTATGGAAGCAATATTAACGATATTGAAACCATAGTTGTTGGAGACCCATTATATAAAGTGGGCCGTAAGTATGTTCGTGGTTTTTTTTCGTATATTTTGAAAAAAAAGGTAGGCATGTGGGAGCGCTAGGGATGTCGTTAGATCTTCCAATTCGTAGAATTTTTAGTCTCCACGGAATCGTTCACAGAAGTTCAGCAAGCATTCTGTATTCACGTGTATTACGTAAACACTATTCTGTGACGGTTTCGATACGAAGGGGTTATGCTTACTTCGATTTACGAGATATTATCCAAGCAACAAATGTTTTGACAATCAATACAATTGTAAAAATAATGAATGAAGGACGCCTGAAGTTAGCAAAGAACTCGGAGTTCAGTGCCAGCATGTTAGTGAATCTAAGAAGGCCTCGAGACTTACTAAATAAGCCCAAGACCAGATCCCGGTTGTAGTGCCGATGATGAGGATGAATCTACGATGGATCAATGTAGAATATAGAACGATAATGTGTACAAATAATTTCCCTTAGCCTTTTTTTCGAAAAATTGTACTTAATATTTGTGTGCAATCATGTGCCGTCTGACAATGTTCCCCGCATTTTTTGTTTATGAAATGTGTCACATCTTTTATAAGATTCTCGTATTGGATATCTCAAAAGCGTTCGAAAAAGTTTGTCAATCATCCCCTTTCTTCAAATTACATTCCTATAGGGTGAACGATACATTGCTTTATAGCCTGAGCCTATTTTTCCAGCCGCTCAGTTCAAGGAGGTCTAGGCCGCGTCAAATTAAATTAATTCTGATATTTACTAGGGATCTGTACTTTTAAAAACTATCCAAAATATTTTATTTCTTTTCTTACAAAAACTATCGTTTCTGCTATAAATGGCTAACAACTGAGAAGATGATTAAGACAGGAAATTCAAATTCAAAATCTCAGTCAGAGAGCCAGCTTAGTCGTATAAACGGTTGGTGTACTAAATACTCAAGGATATAAAAGCCCAATCTCCGAAAATAGCTTTCAAGTTTAATATTATTCTCTGTCCTGTTTAGGTGTTAAGAAATGCCGTGAACTTTTAAAGCTTAACTTTTAACGAAATATTTTTCGAATTGAAGTTGTCTAGAGATGAAGATGTGGCTTCGTGGCTTGTTTTGCTAGTTTTTCGGAGTTACGGTATATTCAGACATTTTTTCAGAGGCAATTTATTTTGGAATTGAAATAAATTAAAAAATATTCTTTAATGTTCTATTACTACTATTACTATTTATTGAACTGTAGGAACCCGGAAGTTCATGACCTCACCGACTCGACTCCACCATCGTTCCCTGTCCTGTGCACTCTCCTTCCACGCTTGACCATCTGACCATCAATAATTAATGGAAATGATTTAAACTGCAACGAATTTGTTATCCAGGATCACTGATGTATGATTTAGTTTAAAGTTAATAATTAATGGAAATGATTTAAACTGTACAGAATATGTTATCCAGGATCACTGCTGTATGCTTTAGCTTAAAGATAATAATTAACAGAAATAGTGTACACGGCAAAGACTTCACAATCTATTGGCTTTAGCAGACACAATCGAAATAACACACGGTTAGCTTACAAATTGGAACGATTGAAATGATAACTTCCACCGGTAGCTGGTCTCCGACTGACTTCACCGTCCAACAAAACCCAATATCCGTGAGATAAAAAAAAAAAACAAGAATAAAAATTTCGAATACATCCCCCGGGCTAAGCGACTTGTAGGAAAAGATCTCCGACGACCGGTCCCATTTAGGATGCGCACACACACCATGATTACCCCGGTCGCCCATGCTGAGCATCCCTTAGCATGCGAACCGTGGACATACCAATACACTTGCGCGTCGAGAGATACGCTTGCAGCTGGGGCGAGCCATTATACGAGGGTGTTTACATTATCCTACACTGTTTACAGCACTCAAGCTGATCAAGCCTATGGCCCGAGCCGACCGCAAATACATGAACACTATATCTCTTCCAGGGAGGTTTCGAAGATGCGTTGAATGCATCTCATGTTGGAAACCTGTAAAGGGAGATTGTCTGCAGGTGATTGCAGGTAATTTTGGTTTTTAGGTGGAAGATTTGGTATGCCCAATTGCAAGGTAAGTAGTGGCGTTCACATGGAACTTGTTTTCCTTGGGTTTTAGTGCTCTCGGAAGCACTTTCTTACATATTGATGAGGAGCTAAGTAGTGGCGTTCAATGGAACCGGCACAAATATCTGGAGGTTAGTATGACGAAGAAATACTTGATGAGGCAGAACATGCCACTTTGGTGTTTTTCGGTTGGAGAACGATTCTCTGTATTTGTACGTAAGTTTGAAGTAACATTTAATATGAACACTCATACGTATGTGAACACTCATGACATGGATCTACATTCCACATCATTGTGTGATGAAGTTGGACAGCAGTTCCACAAAGTTGAGAGTAGTGTTCGACGCCTCGGCAAAAACTTCAACCAATATCTTGTGGCGTTTCTAACAGATACACACACAATACACAAGCAAATAGTGAAGAACACTAAACGAAAATCGAATAACCATAGCGATAACATAACAATTCCAGGTCAGTTGAGTGTACTTGAGTTTAGAAATCGAATTCGTACACGCGGCAGTAGCCAGATGTGTTGAGCATTGGTTCCATTTTTTAGTGATTCTAACCGTCATAGAGGCAGTTCGAATCACACGTTCTTCATTAATGTAGCAAACGCTATAATCTCACTTAACAAATTTTACATACTGGACCGATACTTCAAGAAGGACTATTAACCTACTTCTACGATTTCGGCTGCCCCGCTTCGTATACACTGCCGACATTGAAAAAATGTACAGGCAAGTTAAGGTTAAAAAAGAGGATAGAAACTATCAACTCATCTGGTGGCGAAGTGACTGGCGTCAGCACATGAGGTGCTATCAATTAAACACTGTAACAAATGGAATGTCGGCCACTCCATTTTTGGCAATAAAAAGCTAGCAGCGTTTGGCACAGGATGAAGGGGCCAGATATGCCTTAGGAGCTGACGTGTTACAGCAGAACTTCTACGTTAATGATGTCATGACAGGAGCAGATAGCATGATCACAGCCCGCGATATGCAGTCACAACTTGTCTCATTGCTCAGCACGGCGGGAATGGTCTGATACTCATCCTCAGCTACTTAACGGTGTTGCACCGGAGGATCAAGAAGTGAATTTAAACTTCTCCGACGAACAGGATTTATCCATTAAAACACTTGGATTAATATAGTTGCCGAAAACCGACTACCTCGGTTCAAAAGTTAACATTCCGGAAGTGAACAAAATCACCAAGAAAACGGTGGCATCTGATACAGCTCGCCTATTTGACCCTCTTGAACTATTCGCCCCAGTGATAGTCACTGCTAAGATATATCTTCAGGAATTGTGGGGACTAAAGAATGTCTGGGCCTCCTCTTTACCGCTGGGGCTACATACAAGGTGGACAAAATTCCGAAGGAGTCTCCTATCCTTGGAAGAAATCCGTGTGCGTCGGCACGTATTCGGCAACACTATTCCATATTCTTATCAGTTGTACTCGTTTGCTGACGCATCCGAGAAGGCTTATGGTGCTGGTATATATATACACGTTCTACGAATGCTCATGGAAAACTAATCGTGCGACTCTTGTGTTTCAAATCTAGGATAGCTCCACCGCCCCCAAAGAAGATACCGCTCGTAAGATTGGAACTCTGCGCAGCCAAATTGGCAGCGAAACTTCGGTGACAGAGTAAAGCGATGCATTAGAATGTTAGGCAATTCATCTTACCTTCTGAAATAGTTGTGGCATGGATAAACTCGACTTCAGCCGACTACCAGGTTTTCATAGGCAGCCAAATAGCATCCATCCATAGGCTTTCCACACCCCTACAATGGAGATACTTGAGATCCATGGAGAATCCAGCGGACCCGCTCTCTAGAGATATCATGATCATCATCATCGGCACTACAACCGGGATCCGGTCTTATTTAGCAAATCTCTCCATCGGTATCGGGTGCTTATCCGAGACTTGTTAAATTGTCCATAATAATTTGTTTTTCCGGGCAAGGTTATTAGCCTTGCACCGAATCTCTAGAGGTATACCACCGGAGACATTGAGCAGTTGTAACTTGTGGTTTTACGGACCACCATTCCTGCATGGCAATGTAACAGTTTGGCCTCTTCCTTACACAAAGAACGCCGAGTGCACCCTGGAGCAGAAGCGTTCAGTAGCCATCGCTATCAGCAAACGATAGTTTTATTGACACCTTCAATCACAGGAAGTCATTTAAAAGGCTGGAACATATTATGGCCTATGTACTACGGCTCATGAATTGCGCACAGAAGACAAATCATCAAACACAGGAACTCCAAGCTGCTGAATTAGAAACCGCACGATATAGAATAATGAAGATTATGCAAAAGGAGGGGCTGAAAGAAGAGATATCCTACTTAAAGATGTCTCACGAAGTGCCAAAGAACAGTTCCATAGCCGAAATTACACCTTTAATTGACCATCGAGGAGTTGGTGGAAGGTTGAAATCATCGAATTTTCTATACGGACTCAAAACAACAAATGCTCTTTCCTTACGGAGATCCGGCAACAAAGATGATACTAAATGAACTACACTTCAACAGTCACCACGTTGATCCACAAGTACTACTTGGAATCGCTAGACAAACTTATTGGTCTATTAACGGAAAAATAATTGAGAGATCCATCGTGCAACATTGTTTTTTTTGCGCAAGGACAAAACCTAAGATGCCCAGTCAGTTAATGGGAATCCTTCCATCGTCAAGAGTACAACCTGCAAGACCTTTGGTAAATTCTGGAGTCGATTTCAGCGGACCCGTGTGGACACACTTCAAAATCCGAGGGAAACAACCTCAGAAGTCATATGATGCAGTATTTTGCTGTTTCTCAACGAAAGCTATACATTTAGAGCTAGTCACCAACCTCTTCACCGAGGGCTTTATGGGGGCTTTGGAACGATTTACCGAAAGACGAGGAAACTGCCGAAATTTTTATCGTGACAATGGAACTAATTTCGTCGGTGCGTCAGCTTCAAGAAGTAAAGGAAATCATGGAATCTCAGTACGCCATTAACAAGGATGCTAGAGCTTGCAGGTCTAAGGGAACCGATCTTCATTCAATTCCACCGCGAACACCACATTTCGACGGCCTGTGGGAGGCCACAGTCAAATCTGCCAAACATCTACTACTGTTATATAATATTTTTACAATTTATGATATAATATAGTTTAATCTATTATTATATTTAAATATATTCAGAGGGTAAGGGAATGGACCGTGGAGCGGTCGCTGTACCTGCTGCTACCAGGTTGCAGGGGGCGTTGAGCTTTGTGCTCCCCTGTTCAGCTTACTGTTGGTTGTTGATAATACCTCTGTCACTCTCGGAAACACCAATTGCTAATTTCTGGTCTCAAGCTTCGTTTGTTTCCCCTTTTCCGTTTCGTGCTTTTATTTTATTGAATACTATTTCTATTGTTTAAAGAATTTAAATAAAGCTTACAATAATTACTACAAATATTAAAAATATTCTCGATCACGTCCGAATTGTTTTCTCGACATGTGCGGTTTTCTTCGTAGTTTTACGTCGAATGCCGAATCTCTTTTTTGTTTTCGCCGTTGAATTTTATTATTTTTTATTCGGCGCCAACGCCGTTTTTTATTATTTTTCTGCCAAGTAGAATTTGCACAAAGTAGTTTATGCAAATTAGCTACTTGACGATTTGTCTTTCCTTTACAGGTAGAGAGGGGAAATTTGCGAAAGGGATGTTAGGCAAGGACATGGATGCGAGGTCCGTAACGCTACGAGCAACGCTTGAATCCGCATCGTTAACGTATGAGGCAATGGAAACTGCCGTCACTGAAGTGGGAGCCATATTGAATTCAAGACGTATAACATCAATGTCATCCGAACTTAATGATTTAATGACCTTAACTCCGAACCACTTAATTCGTCAATTGATATCAATTGCAGACATCAACTGTATCAAGCGATGGAAACTGGTAACGCATTTGAGGAATGAATTTTGGAGGCAATGGCGGTTAGCATATTTAAATCAGTTGCAATTCCGTTCTTTTCATTTTCATTTTTACCACATTTTTTATTTCGTTTTATATTCTAAAAAATGCTTAAATTCTAGCTTAATTATCTTATATAATAACTTACTGGTCCTTTGCAGACGCTCTAAGCTAAACATTACTTAACAATTGTATAATTTGCCTTTCGGCGACAGAACTTTGTGGCAGTACTTAAGGTTATTTGAAAGACAAAGAAAAATTTGAAAAAAATTGTATCGCAAATTTTTTTGTTTTTTTTTTTCTTAAAATTTAACTTACTTTCCTTTTTTTTTTTTTTAATATTTTTAATTTTATTTAAAAGCACTTAACTTAACTTAACTTAAATCTTATACTACCCTAATTCTAGAAATGCTTAGGCTATGTAAGCTGGCTGATGATAGTGTGTTTCTATACCGACATTGGTATCCAGGTCTTTATATGCCATTCAACCACCAGAACTGTTGACGCTGTCCAATACTATCGTCCCGGTCTCAGTGGGAGATAGCCCTACTGAAGTGCAAGAGTTCTTCTTCGGTGCGCGTTACTTCCCGGTCGTAGCGCAATCGCCCGTCTACGGATGATCTACTTACATGATAGATCGGCGGAATTCTGGATCTATCCTGTATAAGCCCTTTCATGTCCAAGTCAAGGAACGCCTCTGGTGGAACAAAACCTCTCAAAACCCTCTCATAGTACAGGGTGTTTGGATAATAGGCCCCAAAAATTAGGTCATTGGTCGAGCTTATTGCTCTCACAATATGTTCTCTGATTAATTTGATCATAAAATTATCCACCCTATTTATGGAGGCTTCATTATATAAAGTCTCATTTGAGTAGTACTTTTTGTATATTATATATTGTAGTACTTTTGGATTCCGATATAATCTGAAACAGGTTCTGAGACACTTCCTTTCGAACACCCGGATCTTTTCCATCAAATTTGGACCTATGTTAAACCATACTGGACAACCATATATGAGCATTGGCCTGATTAGCGTCACGTAGCATATGACTTTAACCCTACTGTCAAGTTGGCTACTGTGAAATAGCCACCTTGTCATAGCAAAAGTTTTTCTAACTTTGACCAAAGCAGCCTCTACATGTCTGTTGGAATACTCTTGGTTTCCAGTTTATGTCGTTAAGGTCCCACGATAACTAGCTTTCGCCAGTTTTTCCTTGTGTCATTCGTGGCTTTATATAATGGGGTTCTAAATAGGATGGCTTCACATTTCTGGAAGTTGATCTTAAGTTTCCAGTCGTCGCAATAGCGCTGCACTTTGTTGAAGTCTCGCTGTATTAAACTATTTATGATCTCAACTTTCGGAGCTGTTCTATAAATTATGAGATCGTCTGCGTACGCAATAGCCTGTGGGAGTGCATCTAATAAGTCACTAATGTAAATGTTAAAAAGAATCGGAGAAAGTACCGCTCCCTGTTGTGAAGCTATTCTTGATATTATACGTTTTATTAGAGGTCACATTACCATTTTTGACCACGAACCTCCTGTCCTTTAACATATCGTAAAGTACACATAGTAGAGGCTTATGTATGTCGTGTCTGATCACCTTGTAATATAACCCTTCGATCCAGACGGTATCAAAGGCTTTTTCCAAGTCGATCAGACAGGCACCTGTGCTTTGGTTCATACATTTATTCCATTGTATGTCGGAGACCAGTTTAGCTGCGGCATGTGTGGTTTCATGACCCGCCTTAAAGCCAAACTGGTTATTTTGAATAATGTTGTTGTCGTCTACCCATTTTAGCAGAGCTTTGTTAATGGTCTTTTCAAATACTTAACTGATGCTTGGGAGTAAGCTTATTGAACGCATGTTCATTGGGTTTGTACAGTCTTTGCCCTTTTTTGGGATGGGCTGAATGATAGCCGTTTTCCAACGCGCGGGATAATATGCATTATTCAACGCGTTGTTAAACAGGACTGTGCATCTATTGCCATTGGGGGCAGGTTCTTGAGTACTGTAGGGTTATATTTTTATATATTGTTTTTCTTACCTCGGTTGGCGGGGCTTCCGGGTCTTTTGGCCTTGTGTCCAAGATGAAAATTGATTTTATTTATTTTTGAATATTTAATTAATTTATTTAGTTTTTATTTTCTTAACTTTTCCTTTGGCAATATGTGGCCGTTTTGGCCTTCGGATCCAAACTGATCCCGAATCAAAAAAAAAAAAAAGGGTGGCGAGAGGGCCGACTTTAGCGAGACAAGGACAGATGTGTCCTTCATCTTGTCTCTGACTTCTGGTCATCTTGCGATAACCAGAATCACCCACATCCGTGAGGATGTTGGGCTCGGTCTCGCGATATCTGAAAAGAAAAGAAAACGGTGGGGTATTCAAGGATAGTGTGGACTGTGTTAGTCCAGGTGTTTTCTAACTACTTGTATAGAGGGATGGTGGGAAAGAAATCGTACAAGACCGGTAGGTCTTGGGTGCGGTAGTAAACGCAGATCACGTCTTTGGCGTCTGATAATCTGCGCTTTGGTCGGTGTGTATGTTTGTGTTTGTGCCGTCTTGTACTGTGCGTTCGTGTGTGTGGTTTGTTAATAGTAGACCCTATGGGTTGGATCCAGGAATCCTCTATTATAGAGGGGAATGTTGTTGGGAAGGGTGCTTTCTTCAGTTTTGTACTGAAGAAGAAATTGTGGGGGTTTGATTCGAAGAGATCGAGAGAGAGAAGGTTCAAGAACGCAAGAGTCCCGTACAAGTGGGTTCACTCTGTTCTGAATGCTTTCGAGGTACTTATATGCTAATTGAAGCAAGTACTCGTCGATAGGGGTAATGGAGGCGCCTTCGTATATGTGAGAGTTGGGGTAATGGCGACCGTCAGGCCTTCTAAAGTGGTTGGTGCATCTTCTGAGGAGTTTCCTTTCGAAAACTCGAAGTCTTTCCATTTGAGCCGAAGATATGCAGGACCATATGAGAAAGGCGTACGATATTCCAGATCGGATTAGCTGCTTATAGCAGAGAAGCTTAACTTTGGTGTCAACTTTGTTGCTCCACTTCAAGATATTGTGCAATTGCTTAGACCGACCGAGGCCCCTTTGAAGAATGTGGGTCACATGTTTGATGAAATTCATTTTTGGGATATAGATGACCCCAAGATATTTCATCCTGTCCTGTGGTCTAATCGTAGTATCTCCCATTTCTATTCGGATATTCTGTGAATATCGAGAAGTAGGTTGGGAGTGTTTACTACTCAGAATTATAGCTACTGCTTTAGATGGGTTAAGTCGAATTTTCCATCGACTGTAATACTGATACAGTTCGTCCAGATGACGGTTGAGTCGGTTTGTTGCGAGTTTTGGGCTTTTAGATGACGTGTACACTAGGACGTCATCCGCATAGCAAATCTGGTTTACTCTACCATCCACAGGGCGAGGAATATCTGAGGTGTAGATATTAAATAAGATGGGGCCTAGAATGGACCCGTGTGGTACGCCTGCAGCGGCGTTGAAAGTTCGGGAAAGCTTCCCATTCACTCGAACTTGGAAGGTTCTGTTTAAAACGAACTGGTAGATGATACTACACAGCGTTTTACTGAGGCCAGTATTCAGTAATTTAAAAACGAGACCTTCGATCCAGGTTGTGTCAAAAGCCTTTTCAATGTCCAGGCTCACCGCAATGGTGGGTTCCTTCTTAAAGAGGCGCACGCAAACGTGGTTTTGAAATATATTGAGAGCCATAGTGGTGCTGTGCGCTCTTCTAAATCCAAATTGGAAGTCAGGTATTAGGATCCGGACATTGATAAATTTATTTAGCTTCTCGTATATGAATTGTTCATATATTTTCCTGATGCAGGTGAGGAGCAAAATAGGACGAAAGCTTGAGGGGTGATAATTTGGTTTCCCAATTTCTGCTATTGGGCAGACAACAGCATGCCTCCAAGCTCGGGGAAAATACCCTATGTTGTAGGCATGGTTGAGCAGAATGGAGAGCTTTATAAAGAATAAAGCAGAAAGCCTTCGCAACGAGTGGTATGACATATTGTCGATACCGGGTGACTTCTTGGGGTTTCGAGATTTAACTAGGTTCTGTAGGGTATTTGTTGTGACGAAGCCGTGACTATTATCACGTGTGTCGTCGAAGTATGCACTGTTAGCTGAGTTAAAGACAACTATTGGCTAGCGAAAGTTGCCTAATTTGTTGTGAACCTCTGAACAAATTATTGCATTAGTTTCCGGGTCGCCATCCTCGAGAGTGAGCTTGTGATTATTTTCAAAGGTCTCTCCGATGATGTTTGCATTATTCGTGTCATTATTGACAACAAGACCGTTGTGCATGATTGGTCCAGTGATACGAGAGGTGCCACATATCTTTTTAACATTTTTATAAATGTTCTGGTCCATCTGAATACCCTTCAGTTTGTCTTCCAATTGTCGGGTGCGATTGTTTTGGATTCTTTGTTTTATCAGTGTGCTAATATTGTGAATAATGGCTCCCTTTGCGTAAAGCGGTGACGATATCTCATTCTGCAGAGTTTTTTACGCTCCCGGATGAGACGAAGAGTGAGGTCGTCAAGGGGAATCTGATAAGTCTTTTCAAGTTTGTACTTCGGGACATGAGTCTCAGAAGTTTCAACTAGAATCTCGTGAAGTCGAGTTGCAGCGTTATTTATCTCAACCGTCGTTAGTTTCCTGTCAGTGGGGGGAGAGAGCTGTGGAGTTTTTCGTTCAATGTAATATTGAAGTTGTCCCAATTTGTGCGCCCATAATCGGGTATGTATCTGACATGAGCCCGGGACGCTCGATAGCCGCGGATGAACATGGTCACAGCGTTGTGGTCAGATACACCCCGCGATACTTGGGGAGGAGTGATTTGGGGAAGTAAGTCTTTGGACACAATAAAGATGTCCAGGATGGAGTTACTTCGGGTACCACCCGTAGGTGCGACTATTTCGAAGTTGAGGCCATGACAGTTTTCGGTGTATCATTGGAACAACTTTGTGCCGTTTGGGCAAGAGACGGAGTTGTTCCAGTGGGGATGCCTGGAGTTGAAATCGCCGCCTATGATGAAGGGTGTATGCCCCGAGACGTTATTAATTGGCCGATATCTTCGGGATTAATGGGGCCATTATTGGTTTTATGCGAGTGGTAGACGGAGTATATGTTCACTCTACCATTATTAGCTAGATGCAGTTCAACCCCGGAGACCTCTATGGACTCGAAATGTGGGAAGTCAATAGCTTCATGGCGAAGTTCGCTATTAACTAGAATACAGGTACCACCTCCGTTAATGGTGGGGCCGCCAGTGAGGGTTCGTTCTCTTCGAATCATTGAAAAGTTTGGGAAAGTGGTACGGTGACATGGATGCAACCTAGTTTCGGTTACAAGATCCACGTCCGCCCGGTTATCCTTTATGAAGTCAGAGACTATCGCACGCTTTGATAGCGAAACAAGGGAGTTGACATTTATAAGGATAACTTTAATTTTGGGATCCATTTTGAAGCGTATGTCTTACATATGCCGTGAAAAGGAGTGCATCCCTCTCAGCCTCAGTTGTTAGTTTATCATATCGGGGTCGAATATCCTCAATCACGCGGGAGAGACTAAGTAGTTTCTCGAGCATTGAGGCTTGCCCCTTTGGAGGCTTTTGTGCCGCCGCTTGGATTTGTGGCATTGTGTTGGCCTGTATAGCGGATCGCTTAGGAACTTGAATATGTTTTTGAGGAAGAGGTGGTGGGGTCTTCATATTCTTTGTTTGGTTCCCTTTAACCTTATCAGCGAATGTAAGTCCATTTTGGATGAAATTTTGTGTGGCCTGTTTTCCGAAGTTTGACTTGGCTACTTGTTTAGCTCGAGTCTCCTTGGTTCTGTGGACTATCTCTTTATATTTGGGACAGTTCCTGTAGCTGGCCGGATGTGCTTTCTTACCGCAGTTGCAGCAAGTTGGCAACGGAATTTCATCCTGCACATTTGTTGTGGGATCATATTTTCCTGACGGGAGTTCGCACTTGCCAATCTCGTGAGATTTTCCACAACGGACGCAACGGCGATTCATGTTGCAGTTCCGAGAGACATGCCCGAAACGTTGGCAACGTCGGCATTGAGGTATTTTATTGTTATGAAATACTTCGAAGACAACTTGTTGATGGAGAGTTGGAAGCGAGTTTGTCCGTATTATGGAGTCTATGTCGGTTCCTGGGGCAAGGTGAAGCTGCCATATGTTCACCTTGCTGTATTTTTGCGGTGTGATGTTCACAAACCGTTGTGGGGGAGAGAATTTTTTAACGTCAGTGAATTTGACGTGGGGGAATGTTGCTTCAAGGGCAGTTACGATGTCGTCCTTTTCCCAGCAGGCAGCGACTCGTTTTAAGAGGATGGTCCTCGACTTTTCGTCGGTCGGGGTGAATGTGTAATAATTCACCTCCTTGACCTTCAGGGTATCGTTAACCTTAGAGAACGTTTGTCCATCGTAGGTTACGATTTTATTGAAACTTGGACTCAAGGTCTTTGCCTTAAAGTTGGATATTCCTTGTCGGTTCATATCACCGACGAACTCCTTTAGGTTGAGGTCTCTTGCAAAGACCCCAGGTTGCTGCTTCTTTTTTAAAGCAGGTACGTCTGCCCCGACCGATGTTTGGTTGGCCTTTTGAGTTGAAGTGGTCTTTGGTTTCGGGGTTGTGGAGGATGGTACCTTTGGTGTGCACGATTTTTCCGACGGAATGACTTTTTGTGCAGTGGGGTGTACCGAGGGGTTTGCCAAGATTAGCCGAAGCTGGGGATATTATTGCAAACGGTGGCAACACGTTTACTGGAGGGACCCCCCTCGCAGTTCAGCTTGGGTCGAGGTGTTTTCCGCTTTTCCGTGCGGAAAGAGGTGGGCGTGGAGCGGCAAGTGTTAGGAGTAGGGACATGGAGACCATTCTCGTCGGCAGAGACATCAAAGTCGCTGTCGAGGATTATCATTTCAGGTTCGATGTGTGAATGACGGGTTTCCAGGTTTTTGTTGGAGGGCGTCGGGGGTGGTGTAGCTTTCAAGGCTGCGTTCTCCCTCTGGAGAGCAGCGATCCTGGCTACCGCGGTCGCGAGTTCGCTTCTCAATCTCTCAAGAAGAGTCATCAAATCCTGATTGGGTTGATGCCCCAAGCTCTGAGGAGAAGAGCGGTCCATTTTGCGAAGGATGAATGAAAGAAAAGTGATGGACACGGGAAATCACAAAGCGCGAGAAACAGCTCGATAAGATTAGCTGAATAAAACAAGACGGAATGCAGAAAAACAACGGAAAGAAGATAGGAAAAAGAAAACAGCCCGACGGAAGCTAGATTCAACACAAGTCCAAAATATAAAAAGTTGCTATATAAATTATAAAAGTTATGTTAGAGAAAGAAAGATTTTTTGACTATATAAATAAGAAAAATGAGATTTCAGTGAGAAGAAAAGAAAATGAAATTTAAACGAAGGGAAAGGAATATGAAATGTAATGAAATTTAAATTAAGATGAAATTTAAATGTAAATCAAGGAAAAGTAGAATATAATTTAAATTATAACATATACTCCCTGTCCTCCTTGGGTTTTGTCCTGATTGTTTTTTTTTTATTCTCTGCTGGTGATGAGTGATGACACTTCCGAGAAGACCTCTTTTACTTGGTTATCCTTTGTATGTTTGTTGTTTCTTTGTAACCACAACTGGTATAGTAATTAAATAAACACGTATTAATTAATAAAACATGTCACAGCAACACAAGGTTTAATGTTCCCGAACACATTCACTCCAATTTATAATAAACACTGTGTACTGTAAAATTCAAACTCTCGCTGATCACTGACTGATCCCGAATCCAAAATGTACTGCCCTTTTATACTCTGCGGCAACAGAGATTTGTTAAAAATTTTATTTAAAAATTCCAAGAAGCACAAACAAGATTTTGTGTGCTTCAATTGGAATAGGATTCTCGGAAGTGTATACGAATTTACTTGAATAAATTCTTGGAAGGGAAAATCATGAAATGCATTTAGAGTTAACCATTTCATGATGTTAGGATTATTAGGAATTGATTCAATGCACGACAAATGGACTTTGGTTTAAATTTATCGTACATATGATTCAATTGGATTGGAATTATGAGTAAGGGTAAGGTATTCGGAAATTGAATCAATGCGCGACAAATTAACTTTTAGTTTACCTTGTCGCTCATATGATTCAATATGGAATTTTGGATTGGGATTATAGGTAATAATTGGGGGTTTTGATGAAGTAGTGATTTAGGATCACTACAGCACGATGTTGGGTACTCCATCTATTCCCACTGACTTTTTGCTTCTTAATGAGTCGAAGATACTCTGGATTCCTTCCCTAGCATTTAAAAGGCTATTAGCCCCACCATTGCCATTAATGTCAATTGACAGATTATCATCACTGAATTCGGTAAAACCCCGATTCTCCAATTGCCAATGTGAAATTTCATTTCGGAGGTGCAGGTGATTCAGTAGAACTCTGTCCTCCAAGTCGTGATTTCGGCGAATGCTTTCATTCACCTTGTACATTTCCTGAAAGACAGCTCCCACAGCGTTCACCTTTTCCAAAGGATCTTCGATCACGAAAAGCTCACTATTAAGGATCGCGTTCTCTGTATCTATTCCAATGTTGCTTAGCAGCTGCTTGTTTACATCAGTACGTGGAATTTGGAGATACTGAATCTCGCTTTGATTATTTCTCCTGAATATTTTATTTATTTGAGGGAACATATTCGGGTTATTAGTTTTCATAGCTCGAATTCTGTTGTTCCAATACAAATTTGTTGCTAATCTATAGTTAGCTTTAAGTAGTTGTTGGAGGTTTTTTAATTGGGATTTCAGTGATATTATCTCCTGGTCTTGTCTGTCTGTAAACTGTCTGTGTAATTGTTTTAGTTTCGATAGCAGTCTGCTCTTTTTCTTCTGGAGTGCGTTTATTGTTGTGTTTCTGTACATGTTTATGTGATCTGTAACTGTTGTTTTGGGAATTGTTTTGTCCATTGTTCGTTTTACGGTTTCGTCCACTTGTTGAAGGTATTTGTCGATTTCGTCATTTGTCAGGTTTCTGTTTACTGACAGATTAAAGTCATTCGAACGAAGTTCTCTTGTTAATGATCTGGTGAACCGCGGCCATCGCATTGCCCCGTGGTTATAGGGTTGCGGGATCACGAATTCCTCCAGATCTGCGAGATCGCTCGGAAGCTCCATTACTGCCGTGAATGCACAGTGGTCACTGTCGTATTCAATTGTCCGTAAACAGTTTCTGTTTCGTCTGTTGGTGGTAAGTAGTCTCAGTCGTGAGTCCATTAGCAAGATATCTAAGAACGATCCACCTCTAGGGAACGATGGATACTCCTTAGCTAGCAGGTCAGTTTTATATTCAATATGATACTGATCGAACCAATCAGCCAACTGATTTCCTCTGGCATTAGATATATAATTTCCCCTATTTCTATGCTTTGCGTTCATATCTCCCCCTACGATAAAGTAGTTTTTGTCCCGGTGCAATTGTAAGCATCGAAAGAGTGTCTCTAGCTCTGCTATAAATAGGTTATGTTGGTGCTCCTCAGGTGCATAGACCGCAATCGCATACAAACCCCTTCCTTGCTGAAGAGGTATGCGTATTATACAGGCTTCCAGCACCCGGAACCTGCGCACGTCTCCACTATATATTACTTTATGATGGATTCCTTTTCTAATAAAGATTGCGACACCCCCTCCTTGAGTGGAGTTAGGTCGGTCTCTTCGTATAATATCGTAGTTTTTAAGTTCTATCTTGTGTCTCTGGTTTAACTTTGTTTCCCCCGCCCGAAATACATCAGGTTGTTCATCTTGCAACAGGTTGAAAAGACTGGCTATTCTCTCAGTTCTTATTAGTGAATTTACATTCACGACAAGAGCTTTGATTGATGTTTTGGTTAGAGGGTTTATATCGACTTTTTATTTAGACTGGGCAAGTGCGAGCAGATCTCGTTTATTTGACTTTGCAGCTGTGTCATCTGTCTCTGCAGATTGAGCAGGACTGCGAGCACGTCTGCTTGCGGTGTTATTTCAGTCTGTGTGGGAGTATTTGTGGCTACCAGTGCTGTAGCCTGATTTGGTGTTCTCTCACCCGACGCAACTTGTGCGTACGACCGCTGCGATGTTTCGGGCCTTGTTGTTGTACGACCTGGCTCTGTGTTTTTTTGCCGACTCACAGTTCTTGCCATTATTTCTCGGAATTTAGGACATCCTCGATAATTCGCGGGATGCCCCTCATTCCGACACACTGCGCACTTTAGAAGGGCTTTGTCTTCTACCCTTTCTTTTCCCAGAGGGCATTCTTCTGCCTTATGGTCCTTTCCGCATTTTACGCAACGGTACTGCATTTCACAGTTCGCCGCTGTGTGGCCAAAGCTTTGGCAGCGGACACATTGCAGGATGTCTCTGCCTTTTTTTAATTTGTCCCATGTGACACTTTGATGATACAAGACTGTAATCCTTCTTAGACCACCAATTCTACTGCTGGGTGTTAGTTGAACTATAAAGAAGTGTAGCTTGCGGTTTTCCCTTCTTGCCCTGGTTGTGGTGAACGGTTTTACAGAGGTAAACTCGAGGTCTTCGTGCTTCAACTTTTGAAGCATTTCGAGCAGAGCCTGCGGTTCCACATCAGGGTCGACACCCTTTAATAGAACCGTTACGCTCTTCGTTTGTTTCGGCGTGAACGAGTAGAATTCCGCGGTGGCTCTTTTTAATACCTCTTTAATTTTGTCGTGGTCTGCCACCGCATAGGTTTGAATGGCATGCCTGTTACCTGCCAGTCTTTTAACTACAAAATTGTTTCCTATAGCTAACTTACAGAGTGTTGAATATCTCGGTACCGGACGAGTTCCGCCGAACGAGCAATGTCGTCGGGGAATAGCGAACGATGAGCACGGTGCGAGGAATGACGCAATGGCGTCCGACCCAACGATGCATGAAACCAAATGGGTTTATAAATTTAAGGAACAGTAATACCTTTTGATAATCTTCCGTAAGCGAATAAACTTTGATTTGTCCGTATGGTGATGATCACGAGGTTAGCGTTGGGCTTCAGCAGCGAATTCAAACTTTGCGGCACGGTTAGTAGAAATATTTGTATATATGAACTAATTGACTTGCGAAAACTTAGATAACTCATCAACTCAAATGAAAACCGATAAATTCTCGATGGACTTGTCGATGAATACAACTTTATTTACCAACTACTTAAAGCAGTAATTACTTAAAGCAGTAAATTAAAGTTTTACAAATTCAACAGCCACATGGTGGCGTGCAAATTAGATCAATAGAAAGTTCATAGATATCCAATTAATGTTTTACAAATCCATAGCAATGTTGATCATTGAAAATCAATTATATCCCGTCGATCGTGCACCAAAACAGTAAGCAATGACAGTAGCGAAAAGTGATTGTTGATTGGCCGTTATTTGTGCACTGTCATCGAGTTGTGATGAATATGTTTGTCGGGGAGAGTACTAGATTCTCCCCGAGCATATAATTGTGAATCCGCAACACAGAGACTTACCAATTCCTTACACTCAATATCTACGGTGTTGATTGGTGGCATCTTTATTTTTCCGTTGTTATTGTTGCTTTGCTGCTGCTGTGTTGCTTGCTGTTTCACTGGTCGATTTTGTGTTGGTAGTTGCTGTTGATGTTGATGTTGTTGCTGTTGGCCGACTTTTGGCCTCGGCATTTGTTGTTGTTGGATGTTTTTTTCCTGTTCGAGAGCTGCTATTTTTTTCTTTCGGCTTCTCTCTTCCAATCGGGCTCTTTCCATCACAAGTTTCGCCTCCAATTAAGTTATCTCCTCTTCTTCATCCTCAGACTCTGCGGATGCAAGAGAAGCGAATGAATTACTTGCCCCATACATGTTAAAGTTGGAGGGGGAGGGGAGCTCACTGTCCGCCTCCAATTGTTGATCTCTTTTCTCCATTGTCAATTTCGCCGTTTTACTTCGCGTCACAATGAAGTTTTTCGGAGCACCTTTTCGTTTGTGTACTGTCGCGTTTTTATCTTCCTCCGTGTTCATTCTGGTTCTTTCCAGTTTGTTTTCATTAAAAAAAAACAAAGGCGACCTGCTACACGAACCACGACGCAACTCGATTTCTCCCGTAAGCTTAGTCGAACTCGTCTCTCGTTGGGTAAGAGTCAGTAAACTTGCACTCGCACCAAAAGCCGAGCTACCTGAATGTTTTCTCCTAGACATGGTAAATCTGAGACAAACAACGTGAATAATATGGGACCAAGGACCGAGCCTTGGGGTACACCATGTGGATTTGGTGAGTAGAGGATATGTCGGTTCCTATACTCACAACATATTTTCTCGAACGAAGAAAGCTCTGGATAATTTGGATAAGCGGTATTGGCAGTTTAAGTTTTAGTAGCTTATAAATCAAGGCATCGTGCCATGCCGTATCAAAGGCTTTTTCGATGTCTAGAAGAACCAGTCCCGTTGACTCCTTGTCGATGAATTTACCAGCTATGTGGTTTTTAAGGGGGTATTCTGGTCTAGAATTTTGAAAAAATCGATTTTTTTCTCTTTTTATATTTTCTTATAGTTTATACTTTTAAGAATATGCTGTCCAAAGGAAATTTTAAAATTCCAATAATTGGCGAAGTTACAGCTGCTTTAGCAATATTATGTCACTTGAAGCTGCTATACCCTGAAGTTTTTAAACGCGTTTTTCTCGAAACTGTTTTTTCATGTTCTACTGAAGCGATTCATCTCAAATTTAGTATATGTCTTCTTTATAAGCTTTTCGATTGCATGAACTATCCTCATCCCCAAATTTCAATCTTAACTATTTTTTAAAAATTCGAAAAACTTAAAAAAAAAGCGGTATAAAAATCAATTTTATTTCCAGCAGTCGCCATTTTGCTAAAAAAAAATCCCTTTTTCAACTTTTTTTAGTTCCAATAGAGGCATTTCTGTAAATTAATAATCTTTTTTTTTCAGATTGCGAGAAGGGTTGAATCGTGGGTACGGTCGCGTGCCAACTTTTTGAGATCCCCCACTTCATCAGCTGCTAACTTTTTGAATTTTGAATTTTTTACTTTCAATTTTTTTTACTGTATTCTTGAAATATTAATAAACATCCTTCATCACTTTGTTATAAGTTTTTACTTTAAAAAATGTTTGCAGCTCAATCTAATAAAACAGGTTTCATTTAGTTCCTTATAAAGTCTATAAGGAACAAATAAATTGTTGGGGATTGGCAGTTGAATGCGCTAGGATGTACTGGAGAAATCTAGTACATTCGCAGTGTATACCAGTTGCGCGGCAGCAGTCGCGGATCAGCTGGCCGATTGTCACCAAATATGAGGTCAGCACCGTCCTTTTTGAATTGGCGGTTATGCCCACCAGTCAGTCTGCTACTAGCTATTATCGCGCGCACACATTCCGAGTCATTGTTGCTGATCCAACATAAATTATGAAATAAATTAACTCAATCTCATGTAGAGAAGTTGAATTGTTGTGCGTTGTTACTAAATTGTAAACTAAGTCGCATCCGACTTAAACAATAAAAACCTAAAGATCCACCTCGAGTTCGGTTTTGGTTTTCTTGTGCTCCCGTTTTGCTGCCAGTTTCATCGGGTTCCTCTCTACACGGGAACAGCGGACAACTCCAAACATTCCCGTCACATTTTCTGGTCCTTCGAGCCGGATCCAGTGCTTATTGGATCTACTCATCGTCGTCCAGTTCGCGGCACATCACAACAATTACAACAGCGACAACATCTAGTCAACAGGCAGCTCAACATCAGCAACAAGCTGAACAAAGGCAACAGCAAAACTCTGAAAAAAACTTATAAACGTAATCGAATACTGCAGAAGCTTAGTTTCGCAAGAAACTATTTCAACCAATCGACTGGTCCAACAAAGTATAGTGTGCAGTGAACTTAAAGCCGATAAGGATTCAGCAACCTGTGGATCTAATCCATCGCCGCCCAGTTCGTGGCAAAACA
Organism: Microdon myrmicae; assembly: GCA_963931805.1. Classification (NCBI taxonomy): domain Eukaryota; kingdom Metazoa; phylum Arthropoda; class Insecta; order Diptera; family Syrphidae; genus Microdon; species Microdon myrmicae. The sequence continues at coordinate 67,148,010 of OZ007496.1, read as the reverse complement.
CACCGGATCCAGTAACCTGCGGATTTAATCCGTCGCCGCCCAGCTCGCGGCACAACACACCCGAAGAACAACACGACAACAATGAATATAGTTCAGTGAAAATATTTAGTTCTAGAGAAACTGGAAGCGAACACAAACGAAATGCCAGCACCAATGACAGTTGACTGGCAAGCAACAAAGGCTGCATTGGCCAAACGCCGAAGACTCGCCAAAGCAGAACGTCTGACTGAACGCAAACATCAAGAAGCCGAAGAGGAACGTCTGCGCCAAGCCATTGAGGAAGTAAGCCGGCGCAACCAGGGAGAAAGGCCTAAACGCAAGAAAGCTGAGAAAAAAGCAAAGAAAGTGGAAACGCCTGGCGTGCCACCTGGCCCACCGACTAACCTAGTCGATATGTCGTATCTGGACACCGATGCAGAAAATGACGAACCGCTACAACCAGCCAAAAGAGCGAATCGCCGACCAGATCACTCTGAAGTAAAGGAAGAAGAACAACTTACAAGTGAACAGGTGACCATGGTCGAGGAGCTTATCCCCGCCGAGTTCGAGGCACAGGCCACCATCGCTCGCACCTTCCTCAACATGCAGGACAAGGGACAACTAACGACTACCAGCATAGAAACCACAAAACGAGACCTCCGCACTGAATGGGAAGCCATCCGCAGGCGGCATAACCAAATCATTTACATGGCGCCCCCTGAGTACCAACAGCATCAGTACTTCGCGGAGGACTTCATCGGCGAGACCGAAGAAATATACCTCGAGGAACAGACGAAGCTCCTCGAGGCCCAGTACGCTCTCGATTCAGCCTCCCCAACCATGGCCAACAGCACCAATCGCCTCCACCCTAGCGAGCTGCCCCCAGTGCAGCTCCCAACGGTCGCCATCAAAACAGCGGAAAAGGAACCGCACCCCAGACGAGTGAATAAGGATCAGCAGGCCGCCGACCAAAGTGCGGTCTGCCCAAAGCTCAATCCGACCAAGGTCCCGATGATCGACCCAATGCCGAAGCCCCCACAGAAGCAGATGCCGCGCACGCGTTGTGGGGCACAACATGACATGGCCGTTCCTCGTGGGTTACGAACATACAACTCCGACCCAGAGGAACTGGTTCCCTTCACACCGCTTCCAGAGCAAGCAGTGGTCACGGCGCACTTAGGATCCGTGCCAGAACTAACACCAATGCCTCCTACGAACACACCTTCGACTGTTACAGCAACAGCAACCGGCCCAATGACCAACCAGCCCCGTGAACCGAGACACAAAACCCCGACGGCAACCCGCTGGCACCTCTAAGGCAACAGGCCCCTTGCACATTCTGCAGGGGCCCACACACGATCTACCATTGCGAGGGCTTCCGATCCCTCACACCTGGCAATCGGAAGTCCTTCGCACACCAAAGGAACTTATGCATCAACTGTTTGGATCGCCACCGCCTACGCGACTGCCACTCCAGCAAGGCGTGCCGTCGGTGTCAGCGGAGACATCACACCTTGTTGCATGTCCGGACAACCGCCATCGACGGGACAACCTCACCTCCGCCGGGGGGCAAAGGATCCGCCAACGGGCACATCACCTTTCACCACCACTGGCCTCGATATAGCGAAACCCATCACCAGTCATCACGTGGTCATTGATCTTGGGTTGCGACCTTACAAATCTGACCCAGATGAATTGGCCGGTTCCGTGACCACAAAAGTTACCGGACGCCTTCAGTGGAAAAGATCATCCTGTCGCCATCTACCCTACGGGCCATCCCAGATTGCCAAGCCTTCAGTGCCCCTCAGGGCGGGCGGCAACGCCCCAACCTACCATCCACGGGAAAGTGGACAGCAACAACCGTCACCAGCCGACCGCACACTCCCGGCCCCTAGCCACCCTCCCCTGGAACAAAATGGAAAATGGAACAAAACGCCAATGATTGGCGACGGCGGGCGGAATGTTGCGGATTGGCAGTTGAATGTGCTGGGATGTACTGGAGAAATCTAGTACATTCGCAGTGTATACCAGTTGCGCGGCAGCTGTCGCTGATCAGCTGGCCGATTGTCACCAACTATGAGGTCAGCAGCGTCCTTTTTTGAATTGGCACTTATGCCCACCAGTCAGTCTGCTACCAGCTATTATCGCGCGGACATATTCCGAGTCATTGTTGCTGATCCAACATAAATTATGAAATAAATTAACTCAATCTCATGTAGAGAAATTGAATTGTTGTGCGTTGTTACTAAATTGTAAACTAAGTCGCATCCGACTTAAACAATAAAAACCTAAAGATCCACCTCGAGTTCGGTTTTGGTTTTCTTGTGCTCCCGTTTTGCTGTCAGTTTCATCGGGTTCCTCTCTACACGGGAACAGCGGACAACTCCAAACATTCCCGTCACATTTTCTGGTCCTTCGAGCCGGATCCGGTGCTTATTGGATCTACTCATCGTCGTCCAGTTCGCGGCACATCACAACAATTACAACAGCGACAACATCTAGTCAATAGGCAGCTCAACATCAGCAACAAGCTGAACATAGGCAACAGCAAAACTCTGGAAAAACTTATAAACGTAATCGAATACTGCAGAAGCTTAGTTTCGCAAGAAACTATTTCAACCAATCGACTGGTCCAACAAAGTATAGTGTGCAGTGAACTTAAAGCCGATAAGGATTCAGCAACCTGTGGATCTAATCCATCGCCGCCCAGCTCGCGGCACAACACACCTGAAGAACAACACGACAACAATGAATATAGTTCAGTGAACATATTTAGTTCTAGAGAAACTGGAAGCGAACACAAACGAAATGCCGGCACCAATGACAGTTGACTGGAAAGCAACAAAGGCTGCATTGGCCAAACACCGAAGACTCGCCAAAGCAGAACGTCTGACTGAACGCAAACATCAAGAAGCCGAAGAGGAACGTCTGCGCCAAGCCATTGAGGAAGTAAGCCGGCGCAACCAGTGAGAAAGGCCTAAACGCAAGAAAGCTGAGGAAAAAGCAAAGAAAGTGGAAACGCCTGGCGGGCCACCGGGCCCACCGACTAACCTAGTCGATATGTCGTATCTGGACACCGATGCAGAAAATGACGAACCGCTACAACCAGCCAAAAGAGCGAATCGCCGACCAGATCACTCTGAAGTAAAGGAAGAAGAACAACTTACAAGTGAATAGGTGACCATGGTCGAGGAGCTTATCCCCGCCGAGTTCGAGGCACAGGCCACCATCGCTCGCACCTTCCTCAACATGCAGGACAAGAGACAACTAACGACTACCAGCATAGAAACCACAAAACGAGACCTCCACACCGAATGGGAAGCCATCCGCAGGCGGCATAACCAAATCATTTACATGGTGCCCCCTGAGTACCAACAGCATCAGTACTTCGCGGAGGACTTCGTCGGCGAGACCGAAGAAATATACCTCGAGGAACAGACGAAGCTCCTCAAGGCCCAGTACGCTCTCGATTCAGCCTCCCCAACCATGGCCAACAGCACCAATCGCCTCCACCCTAGCGAGCTGCCCCCAGTGCAGCTCCCAACGGTCGCCATCAAGCCAGCGGAAAAGGAACCGCACCCCAGACGAGTGAATAAGGATTAGCAGGCCGCCGACCAAAGTGCCGTCTGCCCAAAGCTCAATCCGACCAAGGTCCCGATGATCGACCCAATGCCGAAGCCCCCACAGAAGCCGATGCCGCGCACGCGTTGTGGGGCACAACATGGCATGGCCGTTCCTCGTGGGTTACGAACGTATAACTCCGACCCAGAGGAACTGGTTCCCTTCACACCGCTTCCAGAGCAAGCAGTGGTCGCGGCGCACTTAGGATCCGTGCCAGAACTAACGCTAATGCCTCCCACGAACACACCTTCCACTGTTCCAGCAACAGCAGCCGGCCCAATGACCAACCAGCCCCGTGAACCGAGACACAGAACCCCGCCGGCACCCCTAAGGCAACAGGCCCCTTGCACATTCTGCAGGGCCCCACACACGATCTACCATTGCGAGGGCCTCCGATCCCTCACACCTGGCAGTCGGAAGTCCTTCGCACACCAAAGGAACTTATGCATCAACTGTTTGGATCGCCACCGCCTACGCGACTGCCACTCCAGCAAGGCGTGCCGTCGATGCCAGCGAAGACATCACACCTTGTTGCATGTCCGGACAACCGCCATTGACGGGACAACCTCACCGCCGCCGGGGGCCAAAGGATCCGCCACTGGGCGCATCACCTTTCACCACCACTGGCCTCGATATAGCGAAACCCATCACCAGTCATCACGTGGTCATTGGTCGTGGGTTGCGACCTTACAAATCCGACGCAGATCAATTGGCCGGTTCCGTGACCACAAAAGTTACCGGGCGCCTTCAGTGGAAAAGGTCATGTTGTCGCCATCTACCCTACGGGCCATCCCAGATTGCCAAGCCTTCAGTGCCCCTCCAACCTACCATCCACGTGAAAGTGGACAGCAACAACCGCCACCAGCAGACCGCACACTCCCGGCCCCTAGCCACCGTCCCCTGGAACAAAATGGAACATGGAGCAAAACGCCAATGATTGGCGAAGGCGGGCGGAATGATGCGGATTGGCAGTTGAATGTGCTGGGATGTACTGGAGAAATCTAGTACATTCGCAGTGTATACCAGTTGCGCGGCAGCTGTCGCGGATCAGCTGGCCGATTGTCACCAACTATGAGGTCAGCAGCGTCCTTTTTTGAATTGGCAGTTATGCCCACCAGTCAGTCTGCTACCAGCTATTATCGCGCGGACATATTTCGAGTCATTGTTGCTGATCCAACATAAATTATGAAATAAATTAACTCAATCTCATGTAGAGAAGTTGAATTGTTGTGCGTTGTTACTAAATTGTAAACTAAGTCGCATCCGACTTAAACAATAAAAACCTAAAGATCCACCTCGAGTTCAGTTTTGGTTTTCTTGTGCTTCCGTTTCGGTACCAGTTTTATCGGGTTCCTCTCTACATGGGAACAGTGGACAACTCCAAACATTCCCGTCACAATATTGCAAATTTGTATTTTATTTAGAAGCCTTTTTTTAAAATTCGACGTCGAAAAGCAGTTTGTCTATTCAATTAACGCAAACTTGGGAAGAGCAAGTTATTAAGCAAAACGGTGTAGGGTTGAATTAAGTCTGTAAACTGATTAATAAATACGGTGTTCCAGCAAACAAGCAAAATAGATAAATATTAACCAGTTACTCAGCAGACCCAGTTTAGAGATTATTGAAAAAATAAATTAGAATATAGAACAGGCCGAAAGTCAATTCCACTTTTATGGTACAGATCCAGAAACATTAGTTGTTGATATCATTAACACGATAATTTAAATTGCTTGTTAATAACATAAATATAAAATAATAATAGATTAAAAAAGTATCAAAACATTGAAATTATTTAGTGACGCAATAATAATACTGGTATAATGGTTTCAACACTTGCCGGCAGAGGCCGTAAAAAATCTCGCCGATTCTATAGTCTACATTAAGGCTCTGCGGCTGTAAGTACAGATTTATTGTCTCCCTCCAACCCTGTGTAATAGCAAATTCTTTACTCATGTGCCACTTAAAAATATTTATCTCTTCCACACTCCGGCCTGTGTCGGTTTTTCAAAACCATGTGAAAATGTACAACTTCGTCCAATTTTATTCCAAAATTAATTTCGTATCAGATTCCGTTAGTCAATTTTTAGTTCGCACACCTCACCACTGAATTCAGCGCATCTGATAGCAAACCCCTTGGAATCCATTTCCCCTGTGAGCACAACTGAACACGGCCCAAGATTTCAGCGATTTATGCAATGCACGTCAGTTCAGTTAACAGTGCGTCGTGTGTAAGGTGAGAGCGAATTTCGATCTGTCGTGTAAGTAAAAGTAGTTTTCCCAAGATTTGTCCGTCAGCGAGCACAAGTCTCTGATTCAGGAAATAATTGGAATTTACTTAACCGAGTGAAATCGGCTTTTGCGACATTACGCGTTGTGCGGCGATCTTTTCGTCCAGGTGAATCGTTCGTAGGAATCCGTACGTGTGTGCTTCATCAGGGAACTCGATCCGCACGGAGCGTCGAGTATTTTCTTCCAACGCCGAAGTTTCCCAGTGCAAGTGAAAGTCGCGAAAACTGACTTCTGACTTTTTCAGTTCACAAGGACCACGCTCCTTACTCTGCGCATCGTCAAGTTCCACGCAAATGTGTATGGCTATTGTGGTAAGTACGCAACGTTCCCTCGACTCCTAGTCCAATAGCTCCGCTTCTCGGCCATATCCGGGCATCCGCCCGTTGCCTTTCACTTGTGTGCATTCGCCCAAGGCGTGGGTTCGAAATTTTCCTAGCAGTTGAGAAAAAAAGTGACAGGAATTCCAAGATTGCCCCCAATGGATGTAATAGCAGTAGTGTAAAGAAGAAGAAGACAATTCCGGAAGGGGTAAGGTACTGATAGGGGAGTTCGCTCTGGAGAGGGGTAGGCAATCATCGGAGAAACGAGTAGAAGGGTGGAACTGCTGGCTGCTTGAGTGTGTTGGAATCTTGTAAAATAATTTATTGCCATGGCATGTTGTGTGTAGGCGAGGAAATTGTTGCAAATTTATCGGGGAACACTGAGATTCAGTTGTTTCAGTTTCAGGTGTTTCTGGCCGAGTTCAGCTGACTTGGGTGGATTTCCCCTCGTCGGCCGTGGTGAATTGAGTGTTGCCAGAAGACTCACAATATCAGAAAAAACTTGTGTGGCTCCAAATTGCTTTCTACTCTAGCCGCCAATTATCTATCTGTCGTTGTTTTTATTTCCCTGGTGATGTAATATTACTCCGGTTTATTTATATTGTTCAATGGAAGACGGTCTATTGTTAATCAAAACCGTTGTATGAGAAACTATGCGATGATGGTGCAAATGAAAGAAATATTAGTGTGTAAATTAGTTCTTGTGGCATTTTGAGGGCGTTCTACATTAGTCAGTTTATTTAGATTTCAGAAAACCATGTTTTGCTTTTATTTTCACAATAGTTAGGACACTTCAGTGGGTTTTGTTTTATGAGACCTCTGTGTTGTTCATCATGCAATTGTATTTATAATTTGTTCAATTCAAAACTATCTACAGAGAAAAAGTTTACAGTACCGGAGAAAAAAATTAACCAGCAATTGGAGGAGCTGTCACATTTATGAGGAAAATGTTGTCAGTTTCTCGTTTCCACAATTTTATTGATTGATGGAAATAAATCTTTAACAACTAAATTCTTTACCAAAACCGGAATTTAATTGACAAAATGTGAAAAACAACACCACACGTGCTCGATGGAATGCAAAGTAGAGCTATGAAATGCATGGGTAGTTTGCCGCACGTGCCTTTCCATCATTAAATGGTAATTTAAGATGATAAACAAGGGGAATTGTTCTTGAGTCGGGCTACACGAACGCGGAACATTATGGTTCGTGGAAAAGGTAATTACTGAGACAACGAGTGCATTTACATAGGCATCAAATTTAAGGTGAACGATCACAAAAGATGAAGACAATGCATTTAGAATACTGAACTGTTGTCGGCATAGATGCATGCCAAAGAAAACCATTTTAAGGCATTGTGAATAAATTAGCATGCGGACCTGTTATGGATTTATAAAACTCTATATTCGTTATTGGTGTATGAGGGATACGTAAATCGGCCGATCATTCAAAAATAATGAAGTCAGTAAACTATCATCCGCAAAACCGAATATGTCGTTGTCCGTGGAATTCAATAAATCATTGAAGCTGAAATAGAATTGGAGACAAAACAGAACCCAGGGACACCCCGGAATTAATAGAATAGAGAGGATATGCCGTCTACAACTATCGGAATCGATCGGTTCTCGAGCAAGCTTTTCATCCGGCCGCGAAGTTGTTGGAAAAACCCCCATAACTGGAACCTACCTAATAACGCTTTATGCCAGACATGGTCACAGGCCTTGGGGATGCCCAAAGCGATAGACATTAATTCAATATTTTTTTTAATTGCAGATGTCTGGATGTCAGTTTCAAATATAAAAAAGTTGTACGCCGAAAGGTTCGTTCGTGTACTTAACCATGATGAAAATGTTGAGTTTACTGAATAAATTGACTGTAACAGTTCGATGATTAGTGAAAGGGTGCGTTCACAAATTAAATTCAAAGTTGTCACATCCCTATTGTGTAACCCTATATAAATATCTAGGGTTTTCCCATAGAGACTTACAACTTTTTTTCGGTAGTAAATTTATAATTTGCAGACGTTGTTCGTTCGTGTACTTAACCATGATGACAATGTTGAGTTTACTGAATAAATTGGCTGTGACAGTTCTGTTGTAGCAGTGTGTTAAACAAAGTGGCGGCTCCTCGCCTGAAATGGATTATTTATTATAATGGGAAAACTGTACAATGTAGTTATAAATCGGTAAAGACAATCTTAAGCGCCGTTCCACGTTGCTGCTTCTTTTCTTCTATCAGAAGTACTCGTGCATTCGTTCTCCTATCGCTCGCAACGCTCGGTCCGGCGCTGTAATCGCATAGAGCACGGAGCTTAGGGCCATTCCACAACATTCCCCCTCGACTGCAGCGTCGGGTCGATCTCCTGGGGAACCCCCGAGGCCGATCAGTTCCAGGCACCTCCGATGTTTGTCCTTCGACAGTCCCTTCGTGAGGAAGTCCGCAGGCATCTCGTCCGAGGGAAGGTGTCTGATGTCCACTCGACCATCGCGCAAAACGTCCCTGACGAAATGATGTTTGATGTCGATGTGTTTCGACCTCGCGTGAAACGTGTGGTTCTCGGCCAGCAGCTGTGCCCCCCGATTGTCGTTCATCACCGGAACTCTCTCACACTCGCACAGCTTGAGCTCCGACAGGAATCCCCGTATGTATATGGCCTCTCTCGCGGCCCCAGTTAGCGCCATGTACTCTGTCTCAGTGGACGAGAGCGTGACGGTGCGCTGTTTCCTCGACTCCCAGCTGATGGCGGCGCCGCTCAGGGTGAAGACGTATCCGGTGTACGACCTCCGATCTACCGGGCACCCGGCCCAATCGGCGTCAACAAACCCTTCCAAGGTTTTCGTGCTCTTCGTATACGTGATTCCGAAGTCGGCGGTCCCCTTCAGACATCTCAGGACGCGTTTCGCCGCCTTTCAGTGCGTCTCGCCGTGACAAGTGTTGAATTGACTGAGACAACTGACGACGCCAAGTAATTCAGAGCTCCGACAAGCTCGCGATAGGGCCGACTACCTCGTGGTGATCCTTCTTCTTCAACGTCCTTCTCGAGCCTCGAACCTGATTCAACGGGAGTACTGACGCTGTTGCAGTCCTCCAACCGAAATCGAGAGCGTAGTTCCCGAATGTAATTCGGTTGAGAAATGGTAATCTGATTTCCGCTTCTGGCGATTTCGATCCCCAGACAATAGCGAGCTGTTCCCATATCTCTTGCCTCGAATTCCTGCGGCAAGCCTCGTCGGATGAAGTCGAGGTCCTCCTGATCCCGATAAAATATCAAAATGACGTCGACGTAGACCAGTTGTTGCTGAAACGAAAAGACTGAAACGAACAAACGGCGCTTATTCCAGCGACGCCTCAGTCTCTCTTCTAAGTGGACTGTATCTTCCGGCACTAGCCGGCCAACGATGATTTCCTTATTTCGAGGGATTGTACTTCCAGAGCCGGACTCTTCTCTTTTGATTGGCGGGCGTTTGAGTCTTGCCCAGTACAAATCCTTAATCTACCAAAAGTGGAAACGACCCACGAAAGAAGACAAGCCAGAAAACAATACGATGACAACATAAAAAACGCGCCAATGCAGTTAGAACGAGACTTTTCCTAATTCTTTATTGATCGTTGTTTAATGCTGTATTAATTGTTATTCGAATTTATTTGGATTATTTTTCTGTTTCTCTTTATCCTTCTGGTCTTTAACAAGACCGTTTCCTTGGGAGCTCTTTCGACGACTCCCCCTGTTTCGCCGCTGCGCTCGCCTTTTATTTCCTCGTTCGCTTGGTTTCGATAAATCACTCGTTGCGTGTTGAGTGATTTATCGCGACTGGTATACAGCTGTCTGTCATGCTACTCCCTCTTGAGTGCTTGTGCGCCGATGTCGAGTGCTTGTGCGCCGATGCTGATCGCATCGCCAACACCAGAATTATCAACGGTTCTCCCCCTCGCCTGAGGCGATAAACGCACGGATCCGCGCTCGTTGGTGTCATGTTCAGTTCTTCGAACTTTCCGCTCAGTTTCTTGTGCCATTGTCGACCGGCCTGTTTGAGGCCGTACAAGGCCTTCCTCAAACGGCAAACCTTCTCGCCACCCCGAAGTTGTTTCAGCATTTCCTTGGCGCGGCTCCCGACACCGGATTTGTCTTGTGTCGCGACGATTTTCCTCAAACATTCTGCCAGTGAATCGGGCAGTTCCATGTACGTCTCCTCCTCGACCGTGCCGTTCAGGTATGCGGTCGTGATGTCCATCTGATGCACCTTGAGGTCGTGCTCGACCGCCAGCACGAGCAGCAGGCGCATGGATCCCGGGCGAGCGACGGGAGCGTAGATATCGTGAAAGTCGATCCCGGGTCGCTGCGCGAATCCCCTTGCCACGGGTCGTGCCTTCCTTCTCTCGACATTGCCGCCCGAGTCGCACTTGTTCCTGAGGATCATTCGACACCCGACCACGCTTCGGTTCTTGGGTCGATTCACGATCAGCCATGTGTCGTTTTTGATTAGGCATTTGACTTCCTCTACGATGGCATCCACCCATTCCTCTTTGTCCGGTTCGACCGGGGTGTTCGACTCCTCGTCGTAGACGATCCGGTCGGACGAGTCCCCGCTCGATCCGCGAGGGTCCTCGCCTTCCAGCGTCATCTGGTACTGCTTTCGCGGGCGACCGGTGAGAATCCTTCTAGGCCTGCCCGGAGCTTTCTGATCGCTTCGGTGGGCTCGTCTTCTTCCCCCCCGCCTGGTCGTTGTGTTCCTGCGACTCGTTTCTCAATTCCTCGTCTAGGTCTAGGGGCAAGATTCTTTGCATCAGTTGCACTTTATATGGATGCAATGCAAATCATTCTCCAAAATGCGTCGCAAGGTGGTTCCATTGACGCCAAAATACCGACCGCGGTGACGATACGACACGTTATATATATATATATATATATATATATATATATATATATATATATATATATAATATAAATATATATATATATATTATATATATATACATAATATATTTATATATACTATTTATTGGCCTATAGGAACCCGGAAGTTCATGACCTCACCGACTGGGCTGCGCCATTGTTCCCTGTCCTGTGCACTCTGCCTCCACGCTTGACCAGCTGATCCGATTTCCTCAAGGTCTAACCCAAAATTAGCGCCTACAGAAAGAGTGTGGTAGTAGCGGTGCGTCCAGAGAGAATGTGGTAATAGCGCCCAGAAATATGGCGGTAATAGCGTTGTGCCCAAAAAAATGTAATAGCGATGCGTTCAGAGAGAATGTGGTAGTAATGAAGCGTCGATGAAGAATGGGAGGAGGTTATGGTCGAGCATCCAAGAAGGCATCGATTGAGATAATATCATTGAGAAACAATCTGATGGCACAACGTCAGGGATGTGACATCATTTCCCAACCCAGATCCCATAATTTTTGACGAATGAGCAAAATGTGTGTTGTCTAGCGTTGTCATGGTGGAATACAACTTTGCTATTCGGTTTTCTTTGACCGCCGTGTTTAGTTTGTCCAGTTCGCATCAGTATACATCAGATTTGAATTATTATTTATATATATATATATATATATATATATATATATATATATATATATATATATTTACATATTTACATATATATATATATATATATATATATATATATACATATTTATATATATATATATATTTACATATTTACATATATATATAGTAAATAAAGCAACAAAGCATACAAAACAGAATCTGTTGTCGCTGATAGGATGTAGAATCTATCTATTTATTTATTGGTGTGTGGGAACCCGAAATTCATGACCTCACCGACTCGGCTGTGCCATCGCTCCCTGTCCCGTACACTCTTCTTCCACGCGTAACCACTCGATCCGATATACTTAAGGTCAAACCTAACATTATCCCGCGATCTCCGTCGCGGGCGTCCTGTCGGTCTCTTTTCCGTTGGTCTACCATTAATAATTCTACGCACGGCCCTATCGTTGCCCATTCGCGCTACATGTCCAGCCCATCTTAATCTTCGCGATTTGATTACTCTCACTATTGTATGTTTGCGGTATAGCTCTTCTAATTTGTGGTTGTAGAGCTTCCTCCATTGTCCTGCCTCCTCGTCATATTTACCTCCAAAGATTCCCCTTAAAACGTTATTCTCGAATACGCGCAATTTGTTTTCTTCCCGTTTTGTAAGAGAATTAGCTTCAAGGTAGATCGCGTACAACTCATGGTTGTACCGTCTCCGGAAGCGTCCTCCACGACATACGGGACAAACGATTCTCCTTAAGGCCTTCCTCTCGAACGCGGGTAAGGATTCAGAGTGCCTTTCATTGAGCACCCAGGTCTCTGATTCATACATGAGTACTAGTAAGACCATGGTCTTCTACAGTAGTAGCTTGGATGCTCTGGATAAATTTCGGGATTTAAAGAGCCTTGTTAGACCATGGTAGGCTTTGTTGGATTTGATCAGCCGTTCACGTATTTCTTCTTCCATATTGTTATCGGCTGATACTATTGACCCAAGGTAGTTAAAGGATTGCACTACTTCAAATTCGTGCTCTGCTACCCTGATAGTTTGACCAACGTTAGGTGTTCTCTTCGACGCCAAGCTGAAGAGGTGGCAGGCCAGACCGCCCTCTTGTCGGAGTCCATTAAAAATGTTTATCGGTTTGGACAGCAATACCGCATTTTTACTTGACTAGTTACGTTGGTCGTGGTCAACCTACAAAGTCGTATCAATTTGTTTGGAATGCCGAACTCTCTCATGGCATTACATTGTTCTACCCTGGCTATGCTGTCGTAGGCGGCCTTAAAGTCTATAAATAGATGATATAATGGAATCTTCAATTCCAGACAATTTTCCATCGCCTGCCTAAGGGTGGATATCTGATCAATCGCTGATTTGCCTGGGATGAAGCCACACTGATATTGACCAATGATGGCCTTAGCGTATGGGGCTATCCGATCTTGTAGGATAGTGGAGAGTCTCTTATAGGCGGTACTCAGCAATGTTATACCCCTATAGATGCTGCACAGTGTGATATCTCCTCTCTTGGGGCAAATTCTACCACGACGCCAATCTTCCGGCATTTCTTCTTGTTCCCACACGTGCATGAATTGCGTGATGTAACGTTGTCCCTCCTTGTTTGATCAGCTCAGCTGGTATGCCATGAGCTTCGGGGGCTTTATTTGATTTAAGCTGTCTTATGGCTTTTAATGTTTCCTCAATGCTTGGTGGCGGCAGCATTTGGTCTTGATCTGGCATTGGTTGACCCTCCAATTCTTCTGTGAGCTGAACATTTAGCAATTCATTGAAGTGCACTTCCCACCGTTACAGAATGCCTTCAGGATCGGTGATCAGATTTTCCTCTTTTTCCTTGCAGTGGTGTATTGCGTGTTTTTTCAGATTTTCTGAGCTCTTTTTATTGCTCCTCACGTACCCGCGTTGCCCGGTATGCAGCATTATTACGTTCGGTCGCTAATTTGCACTTATCATCGAACCAGTCGCTCCGATCTCTACGACTACTGCCTAAGATGGAGTTGGCAGTACTAATGACAGTATTCTTAAGGCGTGTCCATTTCTCTTCTACGCCCGGCATTCTGGCCCCAGGACTTACTCTCCATCCGTCGAGCTCTTCGAGGGCGAGTCTTAGCGCATGACCAAAGGTGTTACTGGTATTCTCATTGCGTAAGGCACCTGTGTTGATTCGAACCTGATCCGCGGATGCAATACACCTCCGTAAGGTAATCCGCGTTCGGAAAACTACCAACAAGATAGTGATCCGAGTCGACGTTGGCACCTCGGTACGTTCGTACCGTCATCAGGCTCGAGGAGTGGCGGCGATCTATCAACACGTGGTCAATTTGGTTGCGAATGGCTCCATTAGGTAATACCCAGGCGACTATGTGGATATCTTTACGCGGAAACCTGGTACTTGCAACGACCAAGTTCTTTGATGCTGCCAGTTCGATGACTCGTACTCCATTGTCATTAGTATTCTCATGCAAACTATGGGAACCTGCGTAATGCCTGAAAACCGGCTCCGACCTATTTTCGCATTCAAATCGCCAAGAACGATTTGCACATCGTATCTTGGGCAGGCATTGAGGACCCGTTCGCCGTTCTCGTAGTATTCTTCTTTTTTTATGAGTCTTATGTTCTTAAACTTGCCTCGCACGCGAAGAGTGCATCGGCTTTCGTTTATTGCATTAAAGCCAATAATGGCAGGTTCCAGTCTTTGGCTGACTAGAAAGCCTACCCCGAGTACATGGTGTTTTGCATGAGAGCTGTAAGAAATGTAATATTCGTTTCTCTGAATAACACCCGTCCATCTTATTTCTTGTAATGCTGTTATGTCAGCCTTATATTCATACAGGGCATCGGCTAGCTGCTGTGCAGCTCGAGCTCTATAGTGAGCGGCCGTTCCATGAGAAAATTCTTAAATCGTTTAGCCATTTTTGTTTCCGTGGTGGTCGTCGTGTATCCGGTCCATATCCGAGACTTGTTAAATTTGCCATAATATTTCGTTTTTACCGGCATGGTTATTAGCCTTGCGACAACCTTTCTCAGGATGTCGCTGCATGCATTGGTTCGCTACTTGGAGGGTGCCAAAGTAGCCATCCAGGGGTGTCACGTGGAGACTGCATGTCAACTTGGATTGAGCAGCGACAACGTCCTGGCCTTCGCCGGGTTGAAAGCAATCAGTGACTTTGCCCTGTATGTTCGCTCCTATCCCTCCTATATTACGTGATAGCAGTTTGCTGACTGCGTGCCAACTAGCGTTGCCGGAATGTAGCCTTTAGTTAATTTTCTTCGACATCTCGTTACTGGGCGTCACTAGATATTTAAATTCTTTCACTTTTTCAAATATCTTGCCTCTGACGTTTATATGTGTTCCCCGAGGTCCACCTGCTCTCGTCGTAATCATGTATTTTGTTTGATCTTCATTTATTTCTAGAGTCACCTCTTCCGCCGCTTGCATGATGATTTCACTGTTTTTACTTACAGTTTTCAGATTATCGCCCAAAGCGGCGATATCATCCGCATATGCGAGCACTTGCATGACCCCGTTCAGGGATGATCCGGCCATGTTGTCGTCTTGTACCTTTCTGATGACATACTCGACCACTAGGTTAAAAAGACAGCCATCTCCCTGTTTTAGTCTTACGCGGATTTCAAATGGTTCTGAGAAGTGTTTTTTTTTTTTATTCTAACTCGCCCTTTGTTTTCGTTCATGCAAATTTGAATGAGGGCGGCATATTTTTTCGGGATTCCCACCTCAACTACAATATGGTAGAGTCTTGCCTTGCGACTGAGTCGTAGGCTTTTTTGAAGTCCACGAACAGTTGGTGAACCGTCTCTCCGTATTCCCACTTCTTTTCCAGCAATTGCCTTATTGTGAAGACTTGATCGCTTGTTGACCGGTTCCTACGGAATCCGCTTGGTAGTCTCCCAGTATTTCTTCTCCGTACGGTGTGATTCTCGCCAGTATGACATTTGTTAGTATTTTGTATGTGGTTGGGAGCAATGATATTTCTCTGTAGTTTTCGCAGTCAGATCTGTCGCCTTTTTTGAAGATGGGGACGACTATTGGGGTTTTCCATTCTTCCGGAGTGACTTCCTTATCCCATATTATTTTGATGAGTTGGTGGATCTTTCGAGCGGTTGGCTCTCGTCCATACTTCACAAGCTCTGCCGGTATGCAGTCGACTCCAGGAGCCTTGTTGTTTTTCAATCGATTTATTGCGTCTACAACTTCGTTGAAACAGGGCTCTGGGATCTGAGGCCCGGCTGTATGTACGTCTGGTGCGTTTATTTGTGGTGGATGGGTGCGCACATGGAGTGGGTTTTCAAAGTACTGCTTCCATCTTGTCACGATATTGTTTGTTTCTGTGACCGACGGTGGTTCGCGTCTCGAATTCTTTTGGCTCACCCTCTGTAGCCATTTCTAATTGAATTTATGTAGGTATACATACATTTGATGTTCTTTGCTCTGACATTTTCTAGAATTTTTTTCGATCCGAGTCTTTCCCCATTCGCGTTTTTTGCGTTTGAAAAGTCTCGTTGTCTCTTTCCGAATTGTCGCGTATCTTTCTGCGTTGACTTCATCATATCCTTCCAAGTGGACCACTCTGAGGCGTTTACGTTGTTCGATCTTTGCCCTGCACTTGTGGGTATTTTTTACTAGTGCACCAGCACGGACGCGGGTTCAGTAAAACACCACTGATTGTGCACTGAAAATTGTTCGCCGATAACAAAGAATGAAAAGTAAAAAAAAAACCCAGGAGTTGTTGTTCTGTTTAATGTTCTATTTATTTTTGCTTATTTTGATTTGCTGCACATACAGATAGTTCTCTCTGCTGGGTAGTTCTTAATATATGAAATGTAACACAGGGTCACGCTCTTTCTCAAAATTGTTTATAGAATTAACTCGCAATGTTTTGATCACAATACAAAAGAAAGTCTCCATTCAAAATTAACACTATTGGATTACTATTGAATTTACATTATTTACTTTTAATTTACTGAGGGATTCAGCGCGAAGTGACGCGGCGAACAATAACAAACGGAAACACTATTTTCCAAAGGAATGCGAATTTCCAATTACGGACTTCTCGCAAGAGGTATATTTGCACAAGAATTGAACACTAAACTTATCGTATTCTCCCGACTCCGACAACGCAACGACCTCGACCCGTGTGTATCGTTGGATGGTTAAAACGACTGACTATGAATACTCTAATTGTATCGGGAAAGGTCTCGAATTTCCCTTGGCCTGCCGTTTGCAAAATGATTTCGTTTAGAAAGAGAACCCGGCTCTAAGACGACTCCTCTGTTGTGTGCGCACTGGTGGTTGAAACGTGAAGTCTCTCTTTGTGGTGGTGAATTGGAGAGGATCTCTCCAGAGTGATCTTAGCAAGTGTGCTAATAGATCCATTGTTTGCTCATGCAACGAAGCTCATGGGAAACGAAACTGAAAAGTAGAAGGAACAAAGGACATATTAAATGGCATGGATGCATGGTGCAGCTGCATAAATAATCCGTATCTCATAAGAGAAGCATTAGTTGCCAAAAGCAATTTAGATGCTTACACAATTGCGATTGTGTATAGCATGTATGTCGGCGCAGGAGGTTCGAATTCTTGTGTGAATATTTACACTAATAGAGAATTCGGTTCGTGGCTGCTAGACGCGAGTTGCGATATGCTTTGTCGGTTGGACAAAAGGTCGACGTGAATGCAGGTAAACCAAGAAAGTCTGCTGCGCACGTATGTGACAGAATACGTAAGCAGGCAGGGGTGCTGATAAGGTTTTTTTTTTCGAATTTATGATGCATGTATAATTTAAAGAATTCTTTCAGGGAATTTTGCATATGCATTGAATGCATGAATGGTAATGAATTCTTTACAGGGACTTGGGATAATATTTGAATGTAGGAAATGTCCTTGGTGCAGGGAATGTTTGCAGGTAGCTGCAGATTTGCCAAGGGAGTTGGGGTTGGAATTGTGGGTGGTTCTTTGCGTAAGGCTAGAGAACCCCCACAGGGTATAGGAGTGAGCCAGTGCCCGTGCCGGCACACCTACTTCCTACCCACACACTCATCGTCAAACCAAGGTTTGGACTTAATCGTTTTCTTAAGTCCTAATACCTTTTGGGCTGTTTGATTGTGTCTCTAATCGATGTTCGTTTAGTGCCCAGATTATTGGTTTCCTCTTCTTCACTGCTCCCATTCTCTAGGATGCTAAATCTATTCGTTAATTCGTCTTGATATTCAGCCCTTTTGCGTAGGTCTTTTAGTTTATCAGTGTCGAACTTTTTACTCGTCTCCCGTGACTGTTCATGTGGGTTTGCCAGCCGACTCCTGATTTTGCCCATCACTAGAAGATGATCGGAGTCGCAATCTGCCCCTCTATACGATCTTACGTCAAGGATATTCGAGTGGTGTCTTTTGTCTATGGCGAAGTGGTCTATTTGGTTACGCGTTACGCCGTCCGGTGATATCCATGTGGCTTTATGGATTTGCTTGTGCTTGAACATCGTGCTTTTCACTACCAGATCTTTTGACGCTGCGAACGTAATAATTCGAATTCCATTATCATTTGAAACGTCGTGTAGGCTTTCTTAACCTATAGTTGGTTGGAGATGTCCTCCTTTCCAATTTTCTCATTGAGGCCCCAACGAGGATTTTAAATCGTATGATGAGATCCAATCAAATACGTCCTCTAAGATCTCGTAGAACGTGTCCTTCGTTTCTTCGTCCTTAAATTCTGTTGGGGCGTGTACGTTTATAAATACATAATTGTTCCCTGTATTTTTAGCACCGACATTCGGTCATTAATAAATCTCACATCTTTTACATGGGGCGTAATCTTCTTGCTTGTGTGGAGGCCAGTTCTGATTTTATGTGTATCGGTAGCTCCACACGCCAATGTGAACCCGTTGGTTTCGATTACCTGATGTGGGAGTCAGACTTTGTGAAGCGCGGCGATGTCTATTTTATATTATTTTGCGTTTTCTACGACCGTCTGTATTCGCCCTGGTGTATATAACGTTCGAACATACCACGTGCCGACGCGTATATCCCTCTTTTTCCGTGTTGGAGAGATAGGAGCATCGCCGGGAAAAGTATGTAGTGTTACAAGAAGACTATGTAGAAAAATAAAAATAACTTTTAAGGAAAATGTCTTGTAACTTTGTTAGGTCGGAAACTTTTCAGCCCACCCATGTATATACATATTCAGGGTGGCGCAAGAATAATCACCTTATCGGAAGATGTTATAATTTTTGCAAATTGTGTCGTACTTCAATCATATTTGACATTTGTGAACTAGACAGCTGCAGTATATAAACAGACAAGCAATGGTGCGCAATACTGCGCAAGAGCGTGGAATAATTGTGTCGATTTAATCTCAACAACGAAGAGGACGATTTTGTGTCGAAAATCATCATGAGCGACGAGCCGCATTGCCATTTAAGCGGTTATGTCAATAAGGAAAATCTTCGTTTCTGGGGCACTGTAAATCCGCGGGTGATGCAGGAAGAGCCATTACCTCCACTCAAAGCCACTGTGTGCTGCGGCGTTCACTCGGGTCGAGTGATTGGGCCATATTTTTTGAGGACCCCGTCGGCAATACGGTCACTGTTACTGGCGAACGCTACAGGGATATGATAAACAACTTCTTACTGCCGGAATTGGATGAGCGGGGCTTGGTGAACATGTGGTTTCAACAAGACGGTGCACCCGCACACAGCACGAGCCACAATGGATATTGTGAAGGAAGAGTTTCTTGGTCGCGTAATCGCCCGTTTTGGCAATTTGACATGGCCAGCAAGATCGCCCGATTTAACCATCCCAGATTTCTTTCTATGGGCCTACTTAAAGTCGCGGGTTTATGCAAACAAGCCTCAGACAATCGCAGCCCTTAAGGAGAGTATTCGACAGGAATACGAACAGTTATCATTAGATAAACTAAATAAAGAGATCAATTCCATGCATACATAATGGATTTCTTTTTGGTACACCTACTACATCAGAGCGACTCACTGTTCAGCAGGATGGCGTATTCCTTTCTCATGGTTCCTTCGGGACACCTCAACTTGACCCCGATGTCTTTTGGTCTAAATACGAGTTTGGAATCAGTCGGTATGATCTTCTTAATAATATATTCTAGCGAACTTAGGGTTCGCTGGATTAATTATTTTTAATAAATAAGAGCCGTTAAATCGATTTTGAATTAATGTGTAACACTTTATTAGTCCGTTAATAACAACCGTTACTTTTACTGTACACTTACGATTTCTTGACCTATCGCGTCTTTTACTGCTTACTTTTTACTTCTTCCTGATCTGCGTGCGACGTATTTATACCTTTTCCTCATTCTGATTCAGCGTTACGTTTCCGCCCGTTCCATAGCCTCGAATTTTCTACTGCCCATCGTCCCAGCTTTCCAGTACTTTCTAGAATATTCTAGTACTTTGTTTTGGACTTTATAGAATATTCTAGTACTGATTGTCATATGCGTCACAATATGTTTGATTACACCGTTTCTGATGAATCGAGATGCCGGCCTTTTTTCGGATGAATTCTAGTTATAGGCAGTATTGGGCCTCTTCTGAAATTCTTTTAAATCGTCAATTTCCTTGAAGCTGCCAAAAAGGGAACACAATGTCGTCCACATACTACATAGGCTGAAAAGTCCCGTAATTTGTTATCAGAACAAACGTTTTTTTGGCAAAGTTATATTTATTCCTGAAATTAGTGCTTTCCAGGGCGATACACTTGGTATAGCGATTTTCCAGCACTTCGATGTCTTTCTGTAGTGCGACACGTCCAAGCTTTCGAAATACGCCTGGGTTTCCGCGATGACTTTTTTATTTCGATCTGATTCTCTTTCCCTTGAGGTTTGGGAACAGATAATAATCGCTGGCAGCTAAGTCTGGAGAATACGGTGGGTAAGCAACCAATTCAAATCGTAATTGGTCCAATTTGGCCATAGTTTTCAAGGACGTGTGTAACGGGCGTTATCGTCATGGTACAGAACTTTTTATTCGCCATATGGGGCCACTTTTTTTATTTCGTCGTTCAGTTTATTCAATAACGCTGCATAATACTCTCTTGTAACTGTTCTTGCCTTCTGGAGGTAATCCATGAAGATTATGCCATGCAAATTAAAAAAAAACGGAGACCATAACCTTCCCGACAGAGCGTTAGTCTTTTAGCCGCTTTGATCGTCTTTCGTGGCTTTCCAGCCACTCTGAAAACTGCCTATTCGATTCAGCCGTATGGTAATGGACCCACGTTTCATTCATGGACACGAAACGTCGATTACGCTGCAACAACCCCAAACCAGCCGTTGAATCATCAACCCGTTCCTGTATTTGGTCGACGGTTAGCAAACGCGGCACCCACCGCGCCGATAGCTCTTTCATCTTTAAAAGATAGTGCAATATGTGTCCTCCCCATTCTTTTAAGATGCTCACGGCATCAGCTAACTCGTGAAACTTCACTTTACGATCACCCAAAACGATTCGATGCACTAGCTTTACGGTTTCCGCATTCGTAGTCTCTTGGCCTTCCAAAGCCAGGTGCGTCTTCGGTACTTGTACGGCCCATTTTAAATTCACTAAACACACCGATAAACTGCTGTTCTCGAAGTAGCAGATGTGTGAATACATTTCTGCAACCATTGCAATGATTGTTCAGAAGTGTTTACCATCAAAAAACAATGTTCTATGAAGATGCGATATTCCTGTTTTTCCATTTCTTTATGAAGGCAAAAGTGGCGTCACTCAAACGACTGTAGCTTGTAAACGAATGGACGAAATGTCACTAATGACAGATGAGCCTCGAAATGAGTTATGTACATTTTCCAGTGGTGCCTCCTATTGAAATATCCCGGGACTTTTCAGTCCATGTAGTATACTACAACTAAGGTCGTAATGCACATCCACTTTATTCCGTATTCATTAATGACTAGGCAAGTATTGTTGTTTTAAATCAGCACTATTTGGCACAACCCATACAAGAATTTCTTGGGGAGACATAGCTTGTCGCCTGTTCTCTTGTCGTCTACCCTCTTATCGTCGATCAGTTCACCGACCTTCCCATAGATGTCGCATTATACAGAATTATTCGTTGCATGATCTCTTCCATAAATTCTGGTGGTTCCACGAAAATTTCTTAGTCGCTGCCGGAATTTGAATAGGTGGTCGTCACATCGATCTTGTGTGCAACATTATTCGACACTGCGCTCATTGCGGTCAGAATCAAGTTTAAATTTGGTTATTGGTGCGGATATTTCGTTGACATTCACCCTAGTCTCGTGCAAGAATCCTTTTGCCAATAACTTCTTGTCGTTTGGTGGCTCCATTTCTACTTATTCATTGCTACGAAACTGCTTCCCAGTTCCCAGGTCTTTGCTTTAGTTCCCATGTGTTGCTTTTGGTGATGGAGTTCACCGCCTGTGCGCGAAACCATTTGTCCCATGGGAACAATCTGAGACATAACATAAGGGGATTTCCGGGCTGAAGATGTACGCTTCTCTTTCTTAGTCGTAATGTGGGCTTGGGGATACCTCTGAGCTTGTTGTCTGTCAATGCGGAACGTCCCATTGTGTGCCCACTTCCACCCCTTTTACGTGTGCGGAACTTTCGACGTTACATTGCATTTATCATTTTCGCAATGATTTGAAGAGTCTTCATCTCGATGCTCATGTTCTCTATCGGAATGAACTTTTACATTTTTTTCCCAAAACTTCGATATGACAACCTTCCTTTCCCACACTAAACTATATTCTCGATGCATCAGTACCCAACGAACACTCTTTGTGAATTGTGGCTCGAACTTCCTCTGTCCAAAGTGTAGATTTGACATCCAAAGTCCGTGAGCTGACTGATGTTTGGTCTCTGCCCTCTTCATTTTTCATACGGTGCCTTTCCCGGCGTTGAGCATTCTCAACGAAGCTTAGTAACATGAGTGTGATTTTATAAAATTATACCCTTCGAGTTCCGCAAACTGCTTTATGAATTTCTTCCTTTGTATCTCGGCATATACTCATATATTCATCCTCTATAAGGCACAACTATCGTGTTCTGGTTTTGAGGTTTCCAGTGGGAAAATATAAGTGCGCAATCAGAGCACGATTTCCCATCGATAAGGCGCCTTCTCCACTCAAAATTGACGAAATCGTTTATAGCCTCTTCATTTGAAGTGCATCGTAATCCATAATCTTTCATATCTTAAAGATAAGGTAACATGTTCTATGTTTATCAACTCCGTTTATGCCAGGGAAGCAACTGTTAAACCGAATCAGCTGCGTGGAATGTAGCAGTACAAGAATACCGTCCGCCTTTTAGTTCTTTACGTATACTATATCCATTCTTGGCGGTTGAGGCATCCATTAAGATATTCAGTTGTATAAGAATACTTTGGCGGATTTTTTGTCTATACCGGCTGAAGTGTGGATTAGCTGCTGGGTGAGGAGGTGTTCCGCCGAACACCGTTCACAGGCAAGAAAAAGAAACACTGAAACACGGAGACCAATAAAACACCGAGAAATTGTTTTTACAAACGTCTTATTATTTTCCTTAATTTCTTTATTATAATCATACGCAAATAGTTTTGATGTTTCTCAGTGTAATGATTTCGTGATAAGGTATATGTAACAAATGTAATTTAATAATCACTTAAAGACAAACAGATCACAGTTTTTAAATAATACTTGTTTTTAAAACAAATAACACGGCCGGGTCCGTACTAATCTGCATCGGATTTTCTACGATTGTTATATATGAAGTTAAGAGGAAACACACAGTTCGGAGCTAATGTTTGAACACAATTCTCTACGATCGTTATATTTGAAGTTAAGAGGAAAAACACAAATTACTGAGCTAAATTTTGAACACACACCGCGCGACCTTCCGGGGTTACCACTTCATGTAGACTGTCGTTTCTTCTCTGGGGGTGATTCTATTCACCCCATAGTTTTCTTTTTCCTTTCGCTTACCCTGGGTGGTGACTTTCTCTCAATCGAGAATCTCTCCACCAGGGACGTTCGCGCTCACGCATACAGACGCGGGGAATGTCGTCTTTAGCTTCATCAGAATTTTCACACTTCTATTGTGTTGCTTAAGCAAACAATCGAATGTGTGATTTACTTTAGGCGATCCTGGGAAAATGTGGGAGCAGCGCAAGACAAATGCTTATAACTAGCCCGGCTTTAGAACTTCAGTCGTTATGGAACGTTT
Organism: Microdon myrmicae; assembly: GCA_963931805.1. Lineage (NCBI taxonomy): Eukaryota > Metazoa > Arthropoda > Insecta > Diptera > Syrphidae > Microdon > Microdon myrmicae. Next base: position 67,124,088 of record OZ007496.1, on the reverse strand, counting down.
CACGGGAGCCTAGCATATGTTGCAGGGTTTTACAAAAACCGTAATTCTGCTGTTATTCTGCAGTGAAAATGAAATTTGCAATCTTATTGTAATACAATTTGTCCGATTAGAAAAGCATTCAGTGCAGATCGTTTTGTGCAGCAAAGTTGTCAGGGTTTCCAACACCTTGCCTACTACTATCATCATCAGTTTGGCACTACCAGGCTCCGGGCGTCTTGGTCTACACCATCCCTCCGTCGCAGGCAAGGTCTACCACGGTGTCGCCTTCCATACATCCCGCCACAAAGACTTTCCGGGCAGGCTCCTCTTCGCTCATTCGAGCGTGTCCCGCCCACGGGAGTCTACCGAGCTGGATATTTCTTACAACATTAGCTTCAATGTAGATCGCGTTCAACTCATGGTTGTAGCGTCTGTGGAATCGTCCTCCCTCACATACGGGACCAACATATATCCTTAAGACCTTCCTCTCGAATGCGACTAAGAGTTCATCATCATCGGTACTACCACCGGGGACCGGTCTTGGCCTTATTTACCAAGTCTTGTTAAATTTTCCATAATGATTTGTTTTTTTCCGGGCAAGGTCATTAGTCTCGCGCCAGAGGCTCCTCGACGGGGAATCGAACCCCGGTCTCCCGCGTGACAGACTGGTATACTAACCACTATACTATCGATGACTAAGAGTTCAGAGTGCCTTTCATTGAGCACCCACGTCTCGGCTCCATACATATGTAAGTACTGATAAGACCATGGTCTTGAACAGTAGAAGCTTGGATAATCTGGATAAATTTCGGGATTTAAAGAGTTTTGATAGACCATCAGCTGTCCGCGTATTTCTTCTTCCGTATTCTTATCGGCTGCTACTATTGACCCAAGGTAGTTAAAGGATCGCACTACTTCAAATTCGTGCTCCACTACCCTGATAGTTTGATCAACGTTAGGTCTTCTCTTCGCAGAACTTGCTATCATGTTGTAGCGGTTCCGCCAAACCCCACGGTCCACTTACCCGAAAAACCCCCCATAACTACTACCCAACTTCGTTAAGTTCGCTAATGCAACAGTATTAGTACCTGTAAATGCTTCACGCATTATATAGATCCCCATCTATAATCTTAAAATCCCTATAAAGAAAACTTACCTTTTCATGCATCCCTTCCCATACAATTTTTCGTAAGATTTCTTTCTTTGCTTATCTGGTATGGTATGTATGGTCATGTACCTTTTCATACACATTGGCTGGCGACCTTTTTTTTCTCATAAATAAACAACCCAAGCAGCTGCATATAATTAGCGCAATAGACGCTGAAACCAAATTCTCCAGCATTTCCTAATACAAACATGAACCCGGTTTCTACTGCAGCCAGAGATGCCATAAACATCCAATTGCTTTTAGCACCTTTTTTTTCCCAACGTCGATAATAGCGACGAGGCATCGCGTAAACAATGACCCGCATTTGGTCATTTCTCCCTTTTGTCTTATCCGCCTGTCTGCTTCGTTTACCCATTGCCCTTGAGCATGTGTAAACCACACAGATCCGAACGATCGCACACATACCACCAAGAGAGACTTTACGTTTCTCTGGTGGTAGGTAAAAACGATATCCTTATTGGAGAGGATATCTACCTCGGCACAATACACTCACCCCAAAAATGCGAATCATCGCTGCACGAGTTGATTATCGTGGAGTCGAATTCCATCCACTGGCCGTCATGGTCATGCGATCTCCCGCTCACCGGTGCCAACGGTGACGCGAATAAAGTCGAGTGTGAGTCGAGCGAGCCGGCTGTGTGAACAAATTATTAAAGTGCACTTTAAAATGACTTACCAAATTATAATAAAAATGTTATCTAAGATCATCGTGATCTATTCAACTCAGTAAACATAAGAAACATTATATTGAAATAAATTCTTAAGCCAGGATCAAAAATAAACAAGAAATTAATTACAACAACTTCAACGTGTTTTCGTCATTGTTGTTCCCTCGGTGCTCGTGTTTTCGGTCTACGGCAGACAATTAGAATTGTGGAGACGGGGTAGAACTTTCGCCCGTGCGGCGTCGCGATTTCGTCCCCCACAATGTACTTAGTTTTCCCCTCATTAATGTGCAGTACCAGTTTTTGTGCCGCCTGCCCGATCTGGGTGAAGTAGTCCCGTACAGCCGAATCGGATCTACCGATGATGCAGATCTGCGTAGGCAAATATCTAGCTGGACTTGGTGACAATAGTCTCTCTAGTTGTATTTTCAGAGCCGCGGATTGTTTTCTCCAACGGCAGGCTGAAGAGGAGACAGGCCAGACCGTCCCCTTCTCGGAATCCATTAAAGACGTTTATTGGTTTGGACAGCAACCCCGCTATTTTTACTTGACTACGTTGGCCAACCTACAAACTCGTATAAATTTGTTTGGAATACAGAACTCTCTCATGGCATTATATAGTTCTACCCTGGCTATGCTGTCGTAGACGGTCTTAAAATCTATAAATAGATGATATAATGGAATCTTAAATTCCAGACACTTTTCCATCCGCTGCCTAAGGGTGGATATCTGATCAATCGCTGATTTGCCTGGCATAAAGCCACACTGATATTGATCAATGATGACTTAGCGTAGAGGGTCATCCGATCATGTAGGATAGTGGAGAGTATCTTATAGGTGGTCCTCAGCAATGTTGTACCCCAATAGTTGCTGCACACTGTGTTATCTCCCTTCTTATGTATGGGGCAAATTACTCCACGAGCCAATCCTCCGGCACCTCCTCTTGCTCCCATACGTCTGAGCTCTTTGTATTTCTCCTCACGTACCCACGTTGCCCGGTATGCAGCATACTTTTGTTCAGTTGCTAGTTTGCACTCATCATCAAACCAGACACTCCGATCTCTACGACTACCGCCTAAGATGGAGTTGGCAGTACTAATGACAGTATTCTTAAGGGTACATTCTCATCAGTAAGGCCGAAAAATAGGCTATTTTCATGTTGTTTATTTTGAGGAAAGTAATAAATCTAGACACGCGATTTTTCAGGTATATTTATTGTACTTTTAGGAGGGCTTTTAAAAAATTTTCAATTAATATCATGATAACCCCGAGGTAGGGGCACGTTGCGCCGTAGACCGCTGCGAAATAAAGGACCTCGATGGCGACTGTCCTACAGGTCATAAGATTTATCTGAAACAAAAAATCGAAAAAGGTTACTTGTTTAGTATGAGTGTGGTTATGGCATGAACCACGAAAAATGAAATCTATCCAAAAATAACAAAATGGCGACGTTTTGAAATTTATGTGCGCTTTTAATGAATGTTTTCGTTCTTTTTTTTTGTTTATAAAAAAATCAATTTACAACGTATCGGCATAATTATGGTTCATGCGATACAGAGTTCAATTACGAAAATTGACTGAGTTATCACAGTCGCCAGCTTGAAAAACGTTGTTTTCCAGAAAACGCGTTTAAAGTTTTAAGTGTTTTATGCTACCTGCTTTGACTCAGTCGGCTCGGAGGCTCATAACTTTTTAACCGTTACGAATTTCCATTTTTCCTTTTAACATGATATTCTAGACAGTTATAGCTATCGAATTCCGCAAAAAAAATGTTGACCAACATTTTACCCAACTGATGAGAATGTACCCTTAAGGTGTGTCCATTTCTCTACTACGCCCGGCATTCTGGCCCCAGGACTTACTTTCCCTCCATCGGGGTCTTCGAGCGTGAGTCTTAACGCATAGCCAAAGGTGTTGCTGGGGTTCTCATTGCGTAAGGCAGCCGTGTTGATCCGAACTTGATTGGCGGATGCAACACGTCTCCGTAAGGCAATCTGCCCTCGCAAAACTATACCAACAAGATAGTGATCTGAATCGACGTTGGCACCTCGGCACGTTCGTACCGCCATCAGGCTCAAGAAGTAGCGGCGATCTATCAACACGTGGTCAATTTGGTTGCGAGTGGCTCCATCAGGTGATACCCAGGTGGCTTTGTGGATGTCTTTACCCGGAAACCTGGTACTCGCAATGACAAAGTTCTTTGATGATGCCACTTCGATGAATCATAGTACCTTGTCATTAGTGTTCTCATGCAAACTATGGGAACCTGCGTAGTGCCTGAAAACCGGCTCCCTTGGCATTCAAACCACCAAGAACGATTTTTACATCGTATCTTGGCAGGCAAGATCTTCTTCTCCTCTTCTTCTTCGTCGTCAGGGGACTCCTCTGTAGGTCCGTGAACGTTTATAAGAGGTATGTTCTTAAACTTGTCTCGCACGCGAAGAGTGGACAGCTATTGCATTAAGGCCGATAATGGCAGGCTTCAGTTTTTGACTGACTAGAAAGTTTACCCTGAGCACATGTTGTTTTGCATAACAGCTGTAATAAATGCCATACTCGTTTTTTTGAATAACACCGATTCTTCTTATGTTATTTCTTCTAATGCTGTTATGTCAGCCTTATATTCGGTCAGGGCAACGGCTAGCAGTTCGAGCTCTGTGTAGTGAGCGGACGTTCCATGAGAAAATTCTCAAATCGTTTAGCCATTTTCGTTTCCGTGGTCGTCGTCGTGTATCCAGTCCTTATCCGAGGCTTGTTAGTTTGTCCATAATAATTTATTTTTCCGGGCAAGGTTTCTTTCTCAGGATGTTGCTGCATGCATTGGTTCACCACTTGACGGGTGCCAATTAGCTATCCAGAGGTGTCACGTGAAGACTGCATGCCAACTTAGATTGAACCGGGACAAAGATCGTCCTGGCCTTCGCCGGGTTGAAAGCAGAGACTTTGCCCTGTATGTTGCAATCCGGAACCAGTGATAGCTAAGCGAAAAGCAACCGCTACAGGTGTTATGGTTTTTTTTTTTAATGTAAATACATTTCTCTCGGAAGAGGCGAACCTATAGCGCCCCGATATGTCACCGAATAACCGTTGCAGTTCTGTGGGGTGGAAGTCGGTGCACCGGCATGGGTGCGGGTACTACTTCCTACTCCAACATTATTTTAATGTTCCTCCGGGAAATTGTTCGCCGAGTAAAAGAACGAAACGCCGCCACGTTTGTCCACCACTTTGGGTAAAACACCAGGGAAACGACGATTAAGGAAACACATCCAGGAACCGCTGCCGGAAAATGAAACAGACTGTCTATTGGTGATCACCGTTTATTATTACTTTAATTATAACTTTGAAAATACTACACACTGAAACACACCGGTTAAAAATCAGCAATTGTACATTAGCACACTCGACTCCGCGAAGGGGCACACTCAGGGCTGTACACTTTCGTGCACACCCAACAAGTGATGATGACGGCTCGACTGCTCCGTTCAGTGGTTGGGATAAGACTCAGTGAGGATAGAACTCTGACTTTATTTTATCTTCAATTAAGGGTAAGATATGGAGGGGAAAGAGAACATGTTCTCTTAAGGGTGTGGCCACAAAGAAAAAGCGATCTTTTTGGTGCAGTGGTATATGTGCGCGATCGAACAGATTCAATGTCGTTGCACGTGTTCGAAAGCAGTGGAACGACGAGAAAGGCAGTCGGCGAGAACAAAAGAAAAGGCGACCAAATGGTTCGCTCTTTAATGAGGGTCATGTTTATGCAACGTCGCTATGACGGACGTTGGAAAAAAGGTGTTAATGGGATACGATACTTTATACCATGGAAATTGTATATCGTATCTTGGGTTGATTGCCGATACGCATCCCTTGCTTGCATTTAGGTATGCCAAGCAATTAGTGGTGGCGACGAAAGAAATGCATCATTGTTTGTCTATTGAATCGCTAGTGTTGCAGCTGTAAAAACAAGCTGACGACATAGTATTTTAACTCAGACAAAGGGTATCGAATGTTTGCTATTTATGGTGCATATGCACATTAAGGATCAATTTTAGGAATTTCAGATAATGCTTGAAAGCATTACATGTCCTTGGAAAAGGAAATGTTTTCTGGGACAAATGCAAATGCATTGGCGGGAAACAATGGGAGTTATGGAATTCCTAAAAAGGTCAAGAAGATTTCTTACAGAAAATTGTATGCGAAGGGATGCAATGAAAAGGTAAGTTTTCTTTATAGGGATTTTAGGGTTATAATAATTGGATCTGTTTGATGCGTGAAGCATTTAAGATGCTAATGCGAATTGCATTAGCGAAAGCTGGTGCAGACCGGGTTGTGGTTATGGGGGTTTTTTCAGGAAGGCGAGCCGTGGGATCTGGCGGAACCGCCACAGTTCTTTTTGAAAGGTTGCACGTTGTAACGCTCCGGGAACACTCGCGTGGAAAGGGCGTTCCACAGCTTCCCCGCTCTGTAACGGAACGAGTTCTGATGCAAGGATGTTCGCGCCGTCGGAAGATGAACCGCAAACTGGTGCGATCCGTCGGATTGTCTTGTGGAGCGCATATAAGCCGAATTGTGTGGAACAATACCACGAATCTCCAAAGAACAGTACCCGTGATAATATCTGTAAAACAGAGAGGTCGGCTGCGCGCCTTCCATGTGATAGCGGCTGTAGTCCTGACGTCAGCACCGAGTCCCCGATCAGGCGGATCGCTCGTCTCTGTTGGCTCTCAAGTAGGTCGAGGGTATGTTTAGGAGCTCCAAGCATAATTCTAATTTTGGATTCATACACGAGAAGAAGTTGGTCCGGAGTAAAATATTTCTTGGCTCTACAAAAAAAAAAAAAAAAAAAAGCGGGCCTGGCGATGTTCGGCACGTGTTTGTGTGATGATACATTCCCATGGGTCGTGACGCCGAGTAATTATGAGCTTTCCCCAGCCTCGAGGGCCCGGCCATTCATCATCAGCTGTGGACCGATCATCCACTTTTCTTTATGAATGTTGTATATTGTGTCTTCGCTGCATTGAAGTCTACGAGATTGGCCTTTCCCCTCTGCATGAACTTATCCCGATCCCGATCCAGAAAGTATATCTGTCTACATCTCAGCTGGTGGGACGTCGAAAAAGAGGAAACAAACGTACTATCATCCGCAAAATTGAGCACTCCGTTATCCACTGACTCCAACAAATCATTAATGTGAAGCAAAAACAAAGTTAGAACCAAACTAGAACCTTGAGGCACTCCATAATTAACAGGATACAGATCCGAACAGTCGCCGTCCACAACAACCCGAATCGATCGTTTTTCGAGGAAGCTCTTCGTCCAGTCGCAGCTGCTGGAAAAGTCCAAATGAATGAAGTTTGCTCAGCAATGCCTCGTAGCAGACGTGGTCAAAAGCCTTGGAGATATCCATTGCGACGACTGTTGACTCATCCTGCCGCTCAAACGCAGGTGTCCATATATCGACTATAAGGGTCAAATGTCTACCTTGGACCGCCTACCACGGAATCCGTATTGACAATCATTCAGAAGTCCGTTGCATTCCTAATACTTAATTAACTCGGCATTGATGACCTTTTCCATCACCTTAAACAACATAGACAGTAATGATATCGGTCGGTAAATTTGTGGGACACTTTTTTCCCCTCTTTGGAATAGGCTGAATTCCAGCGACTTTCCAGTGGGTAGGAAATGTCCTCCGCGCATACGATAAAGGAAAGAGTCTGCCAAGAACCTGCGATATTTCTGGAGCACAGTTCTTAAGGACTAGTGAGGGTATTCCATCCGAGCCGGTTGCCTCCCTACAGTCCAGCCCACGCAGAATGCGTTGAATAGTACGCGGAGGAACCTTACATCCCCCATCGAAGACCGAACCGGCGCGATCACATGTGGTTCCAAAAGACCGGCATCGAGATTAGAATTCACGGAAAATAAATTCGCGAACACATTAGCTTTATCGTTTGAATTTGTAACTTGTGTCCCGCTGTTCGTCTCTAACGGGCGAAAAGAGGAGAAAGCGAAGTCACTGCTGAAAGCCTTTGCCATTGACCAGAAGGAACGCGAACCGGTTGGGCACTGAAGGAATTTATTGGTCACTCTGTCGTTGTAGGCTTTCTTCGCGGTAACAATTGCCTGGTTGCACGCGTTCCGGATTCTAACACACCTCCGACCACGGTAAGGATACGAAGAAATCTCACAAATCGTCCCAGTTAGCAGCCCCATACCTCCACATATGGCGAAGCTGCCTAGGTCGGTTATTCGTTTGAAATGCAACTGGCTGCGCAACAGATATCAAGCAGTGGCCTGAGTGTCCCAGTGGTGCAACATCTTCCACGATATAAATGCTCGGCTCGGATGTCAAAAACAGATCCAGGGTGTTCGCATAATCGCCTCGGGCATCCGGTACTCGCGTAGGTTCCTCCACAAGTTGAATGAAATTGCGGCTAACAACGAACAACTCCGCGAGCCTCCTAGCCTCGTCGGTTCTGTTAGATTGTACCACCCAGCCGGAATTGTGCACATTAAAATCGCCAAGGACGACAATTTCAGCAGCCGGGTGGTTGATATGTATCGAGTCGACGATATGTGAAAGCTATTCGAACAATGTCGCCGGTCGATCGTCATTCGGGGAGGGGTAAAGACAACAAAGAAATTTAACAGAATTCCCCAGCACGACCGTCAACCATATGTCGTCCATGTTATTGGGTTCCAACGCCTCCATCCTCTGGCAAGCCAGATCGGACCGCGCGAAAACGCAGACTTTGCCCTTAAAACTGAATCTCGAATGTAAGTCGTATCCTGAGCAACGAAGATATGTCGAATCAGTTGACGAAGCGACCCGGGTCTCAGTTAGGGCAAGGATATCAGGTGTTGTTTGCAAATATTGGTGGACGGCATTTACATTCGTATTGGTGATACCGATGCCCCTGATGTTATAAAATGCCGCTATCAGTCAAACGTCGACAGAGCCTCGTTAACGCGATGACGAATTTCTTAAAGTTCTGTTATTTATCAGAATATTTGCATTATGCTCCCCCTGACATAGACCCTACGGAGATCCGAATGGAAAACTAGTTTATCTCCGGAATTCTTTATCTCAGAAGGTACCATCATGACTTATCTCCGTGTCAGTCCGGGCCACCAGCCATACATCCGAAACTTACCCGGAGATTTCTCCCGATAATATCACGGAATGTACAGCGTGACGGGGTGGTATCTCACCTTGAGACCGACTACCACCTAAACCAACTTCTTCTCGGAGCGGTCTATCAAGCAAGCTTCGAGAGATGGCCAGGGACTTCTTCCGACCATTTCACGGAGCCTATAGCTTGAAGGTGTTGTATTTCACCGGGCGACAGGGCGTTCAGACCCCACCTACCACTCGGCCTTTAGTCGCCTCTTACGACAAGCCGACCTAGCTGTGAATAGATTCTAACGCTCTATTCACAGGGCAAAAAGTGTAGTGGGTATCCGTACCGAAACATAAGTCACATTCTTTCCATGACGAATATTATGCCACTTAAGCCTTGTCTAAAAACAAATGTATCAAATTGAGCATTTTTTAAAAGCGCGACCCTACGGAGATCCGAATGGAAAACTAGTTTATCTCCGGAATTCTTTATCTCAGAAGGTACCATCATGACTTATCTCCGTGTCAGTCCGGGCCACCAGCCAAACATCCGAAACTTAGCCAGAAATTTCTCCCGATAATATCACGGAATGATATTATCGGGAGAAATCTAAAAACAAATGTATCAAATTGAGCATTTTTTAGAAGCGCGACAAGAGTTCTACCACGAAAGCATCCTAAATTTAAAGCATGACACTTATATTTTATAAATTGGTTTTGACTATCTCGAGTATATCTCCATGATCTGCGAATGTTTTTTAAACCAAAATCGAAAGGAATGAACCCTTTCTAAACATATTACGTTTACCCCTTTAAATTACACATCCCAGAACTGAAAATCTTGTTCAAATGATTATAGGCAATATAAAACATCGAACCCCATATTAACTTCTTTTTTTTATTTAAATTACGCCTTTTTTTTAAGGTGCTTCCAATTGAAAGAGTTTATAATATCGAGAGTCACAAACGTTCATTTTATTTGGGTAGACCAACAAAATGGGGCATTTCAACAACACGAAGTAGGCGACAGTCGATGTATGTAGCTAGATACATTAAGCAACAACTATTCAAATATTTATTCGTGCGCCGAACTCGATGTCTGCTTCTTTATTTTTTACGTTTTGCACTTTCACTTATCCCCCGACCTCAAAAACAACAAAGAACTTCGCACGATCCCCGCAGCGTACTCAGTTCCGACTAATCAACAAGCACGTCGCCTGTCCATGGCAAGCGGTAACATCTGTCGCGTAGTCTTCTTTGGAGCTCTGTAATCACAGGCGCTAGCCTCGTGTTGTCACAATCGTTGCCTTTGGTGATGAGCACGTCGAGGACGTTTACCCAGAAACGAGTAATGAAACCAGGCCGGTGCATCACCACAACCCAGTCGAGTGCATGAGTTGCATCGACTGCGATATTCGCCAATCCAACTTCGCCGTTCGGCGCTAGTTGTCTACATTCACACTGCCATTCCCTTTCGTCGGCGCGGAAACGCGTGCAGTGCCCACAGTACAGTGGTTGCAAAAAGAATTCTGACGCTGTAATCCGAGTCAAGGTTGTTAGCAGAATGTGGTTTTGGATATGCTGCCTCGTTTGTCATGTACTTCGTCTTACTGGTCGCAGTCTCGAACAAACACGCTCCATTGCTCTGTTAGGTCTGGATGACATAATTGCATTGAAGTCGAATCAAGGCACCAGCACAGCGATACTAGCTGATAGGGTCTTGTCAGTTCTTGACGGCTATCAAGGAAGATTATATGACACTTGAGATAAGGTTAGGCGCCTTCTACATCAAGCAGAAAGGACGCTATCGTTCGTCTCGCACAGATCAGCGTTTTGTTATGTTTGCTTAGAGTGTACGTAACAGAGGGAAGTTTGATGAGGGCGTTCCCCACCAAAGAGTGGTTTTCAAATAACAATAATCTTTATTTTTATGGCTTTTTCGAGTATCACTTAAATTGGCATGAAAATAAACCACAAAAACCTCGAAAGATGGAAAATGATTTACTTGGGCAATACATAGGTACTAAGAAGTTTCGATACGACTGGATAAAAGATAAATAGAAATTGAAGGCATTTGCTATTAACCAATTGAGTGGAGATTGATTAAGTCACGTTTGTCATGAACCTAAACTATTATGATTTTCCAAGTAAGATTGAGTATGCCGAATTCAGTGAATTGTTGAACTGACCCGGATACATAGCACCTCCGTATATAGGCAATACTTCACAGCATTTTTTTTAACTAGTGTTGACTGCAAATACGGAATCTAGCTTAAATAGTTTTACTTTAATAGAAAGTCTCGACAAAATTAGACGTTTGAAATGAAATGCTAATTGTTTTTTTTTATACATACTCCATTTTGTTTTTTCATAATCCTTTTTTCCTTTTCTGTGCTTTTATAATTCTGTAATTAATTATTTATATTATATGTTTGGGCCTTCCATAATTTTTCGCTGGCTTCACCTCGTCCAGCTTCCATTGTTACACGCAGAAACTGCGCTCCCAAATACTTATCAATAGCGGTCGCTCCCCACAATAATCGCATTCCCGTAATGTGGATTTCGCCGCGTTGATTAACTTGTGCTTATTCAACGCCCCAACTTATTTATGGGCACATTTAAGAGAGCTTAGACCACAAATGCATAAGCTGGCAATTCTTAGAAGCCAGGTATCCAAATATGGAAACACTCTATGACAACACGAAATAGTGAATTCGTTTTTACGGGACAATTATTGCTACTAATGAAATGAGCAAATTATATGAAAACGGTACAAATAAGATATACAAAAATATACCTATCATCGACCATGAATGGAGACTTGTGTAAACACAAGTCGGATAGCTTATCGAGAGCTTATTGAAAGTGATCGCCGCTTACCTGTTGGGGAAATCTCATCAGAAGTGGGTATCAGCTATGGAAGTGTTCAATCCATTATTTTCAATAAGCTCTCGAACGACACTGATGTTATCATCTGTACGACTTGTCCTTGGGCGTCGATCATGACTTTCGTTTTCGAAACGTTCTTCATCATCACCATCGGCACTACAACCGGGATCCGGTCTTGGCTTTATTTAGCAAGTCTCTACATTGGTCCCGATTTCAAGCCGATGTCATCCATCCAGTTTGGCACACACGTCCTTTATATATATATATATATATATATATATATATATATATATATATATATATATATATATATATATATATATATATATATATATATAAATATATATATATATATAAATATATATATATATATATATATATATATATATATATATATATATATATATATATATATATATATATATATACACAAACGCGCGCACAATTTAAATTTTTTTCTTTTACAGCGATCCCACCATAATTCAATATTTTGATCCTTCCAGACAGATCCGGCTTCCAATTAGCGATCAATGAATTCGTCATCTTTAAAACAACTCCAATTTCGGATTGATCAACAGCAGCCACTTGCTAATTTTGTCCAAAGGGCTTTCACAATTTGTTCTAACTCTGGAGCTGATATTCTGTCCCGAAAAGGCATCCAAACCTGAATCTATTCAGTTGAACAAAATTACAAATACATATCCCCATTCAACATCATCATCGGCACTACAACTGGCAACCGGTCTAGGTCTTATTTAGCAAGTCCTGAGGCTTGTTACATTTTCCATAATGATTTGTTTTTTCCGGGCAAGGTCATTAGTCTTGTGCCAGAGGCTCCCCGACGGGGTATCGAACCCCGGTCTCCCGCGTGACAGGCGGGTATACTAACCACTATACTATCGAGGAGACATCCCCATTACCTCCACGTTTATCCCCGAGTGAACTAAATAAGATTAAGGCTCTTCGTAAATCGGCTTGATTGCTTCAAAAACATCTTTATGCAAAGGATATAAGTAGAAAGAGTACCTAATCTCTTTTCTTTTACACTACCGCGCACAAATTTGGAATTTGAAGTACCGTTAAATGTCAGAGCACAGTGCGAGCGGAAGGAGAGCAAGCGGATAAGCAAAGGAGGTATCGATGTACAATGGTCTTAAATGCCTGGACATTATAACGACAAGGAAACACATGATCAAGTAGAGTATTCCATATTCGTGTGGTTCGGCTAAAGAATGACTATATTTATTTGTGGGCCTGAAGTTGACTTTCAACCTGAACTGATGCGCATTCTCAGATTGACGGGTATCGCGGAATCCAGCAAGTTTAGTTGAGCAAGGACGGTGATAACATCTATAGAAGAGAGATAGGCACGATACGTTGCGCCTATCTTCTAACGACGGAATCGATCGCCTTACAGCTGGGTCCCCAATAAGTTTCACTGCACGTTTTTTTCATCCAATCGAGCACGTGTAGTGCAGTTTTGGATGCGCCTGACCAAATATGGGACCTGAACTCCATTTTGGGACGAATATACGTCTTGTAAATAGTGGCCAGGTTGGATGGAGTGAAGTATCTTTTGCACATCTTAAGGAACCCCATACATTTGGCCGCCCCTTTCGCAGCTTCAAATATGTGGTCACTCCAATTAAGAGTCGAATTAATTCGAGTGCCGAGGATTGATAGTTCCTTGGCTTCGTTGATGGAAGTGCCGTTCATAGACAGTATATTTACCCTGGGGCTCGCCTTTGACGACAAGAGACAGCACTGAGTTTTTAAGGTATTGGACTCTAATCGGTTAGATAATCCCAATTGATATATCTTCTTGAGGTCGGTTTTCAGTGTATTAACCGTAACCTGCTGATTGATATTGATGTTCGAAGAGTTTGGCCGGGAATGTTCGTATGAGTATGAGAAACTCGATGTGCTATCATCGGCAAACGAGCGGCTTGGGTTGTGGGTAATTGACAAGAGATCATTTATAAAGATCATGAAGAGAGTGGGTGAGAGTACCGAACCCTGGGGAACACCAGCATTAATTTGATGGGAGACAGATTTGACACCATCAAGAACCCCTTGGATTGAACGGCCAGAAAGATAGTCTCTTACCCATTCGATCAGGGAATTGTCCACTCCGTATGAATGTAATTTTGCTAATAGGGCTGGGTGACAAACTCTGTCGAATGCTTTCGAGATATCCAGTGCAACAACCTTGCTTTCTCCGAAGGAGTGGATGGAATGGCTCCACTTTTGGGTAAGATATGCAGAAAGATAGTCTCTTATTCATTGGTTCAGCGAAAAATCGCTCCACTTTTGGGTAAGATATCCCATCAAATCTCCTGTGGACCTGTTGCTACGAAAGCCATATTGGCGGTCATTGAGGAGGTCATTTGATTCCAGATATTTCGAAAGTTTACGGTGATTCCATTACCTTCGGGAGAATAGAAATTAGTGCTATGGGTCGATAAGAAGAAAGGGATGATTTGTCGTTTGGCAGAATGTTCGCTGACTTATATCTATTTGGGAAACGGCCAGTAGAATAAGACAAATGGAAGAGTTTCCGCAGTGGTTTTGCGAGTAAAGAGGAACATCTCTTCAAGGGAATTGGAGGAATGCCATCAGGAGCAGTGGATTTGTGTGCGTTTAGCTCCTTGAGTGCACGGCCAACGGTACGCGTTCGGAAGCGAATCTGGCTCATAGTGTGCTGCTTATGCTCAAGTTGAAGCCGAACTGATTTGATATCCGACAGGGTCGAATTGCCAACAAAATGTGCAGCAAGTAGATTCGCTTTCTCTATTGCATTGATGACTGGTCTCTCATCGACTATTAGCGAAGGAATGGATAAGTTGACCGAGTTTTGTGTTTTTTGTTTTGTCTCACTCTCTGGTCATACAGGAACTTTGCCCGTTGAATATGCGCATTGCAGCTATTTCTAGCTCTCTTAGATCTTTTTCGGTTTTCCTCAGTATTGTTTGATTTATATAATTGGAAGCTCACCTCTTTAGCCTTGATGACTTCTCTGCACTCGGAATCGAACCACATACTTCTCTTGGGTTTGACACTCTTTACTCTGTATGGAATAAAGGTTGACATGCCAAACAGAATCGCGTCCGCTATAGAGTCAACATCATTATTGAGGAAAAATAACGACCAATTTAACTTCCCAAAAAAGCCGTTCAGACCTTCCCAGTTGGCTTTCTCATAGAACCATACTGTTATTTTGGGAGTTTTCTCGTAAGCGTTGCTGTTGGTTAGAGGAAATTTAGCTGGCACGACACAGTGGTCTGAAGTTCCAAAGAGCGAAGAAACATCAATTGTGTATCTGTTCGGGTGGGAGGTGAGAAACAAGTCCAGTGTGTTGGCGGAATGACCATCTATATCTGGTACCCGTGTTGGCTCAC
This sequence comes from Microdon myrmicae, assembly GCA_963931805.1. Taxonomy (NCBI): domain Eukaryota; kingdom Metazoa; phylum Arthropoda; class Insecta; order Diptera; family Syrphidae; genus Microdon; species Microdon myrmicae. The sequence goes on along the minus strand of OZ007496.1, from coordinate 67,108,869 downwards.
TGACGAGTTGAGTTAAATTGTTTGACTCAGCCAAGAGCTGAACATACTGGCCCCCAGGTGTTGTGTGTCCGGAGTGGCGAAGCCACTGAGAGTTATGCACATTGAAATCACCCGCAATAACAATTTCAGTGTGCGGGTATAGGGTCAAGATCTTATCGATCGAATCAAATAGAGCATCAAATTCGTTAAAGGGTGGGTTTCTATCAAAATTTGAGCTTCTATAAAGAATGCAGTAATGTATGATATGCCCACGAACGTGATGTTTTAGTCACGAGAAATGAAATTCTGGATTGGAGCAGAGCCCATATTGTGGCAGAAGTTGATAAGCAATATCAGTTCGTATGTATGTAGCTAGACCACGATGTGGAAAGAAACAAAGGCACTAGATTATAACCGAATATGGCAAAATCGGAAATATCCGTATTAATTATTACCCGAGTCTCGCTAAGTGCAAGGATTGCTAGTTTCTGATTATCGACGTGGGCAGACACAGAGGAGAAATTGCATTTTAGACCTCGAATGTTACACAAATCGACGTGAAATTCCCGTTCCATTGAAATGGCTTGACACAGAAAACCAATACCGCCTCAAAAAAGGATGCAAGTTGGAACCGGCGATAGATAACCGAAAGCAACCACTACAGGTGTTATTGCCTTGCAGTAGGTGCCACACTCGATCCGTGCCGAAATCCAGATCACATCGCTGTCGTGACGAATATTACGCCACTCAAAACAGCAAAAACCCTCCAAAGATTATAAATCAATCGAGAGTATCGATGGCTGAGCGATGCAACAGAGGTGCGAACAAGAGGAAAAACAGACACAAGGAAAGGAAAGGGTATGAGTTTTCCCGCACTGTACACTTCCACACAATTTTCACATTACGGCGCGAATCCCATATATATGACTACAATACACTTGGACGCGTTTGCGGTGATCCGTTTGTTTACTTCGGATCCCACAGAAGACTTGACGCGCGAGCCGATAGTGCAATTGGTTATCTTGTGTTTACTGAAGATACCCTAAACGGATTACACAATTGATCCGATGGTACGGATCACAAGGCAGAAGCGCACGTGCTGACTCGTCGGCGGTTAGTTAACAACTGTCCTGGTCTACGCCATCCTTCCATCGGAGACAAGGTCTGCGCACTGTCGCCTTCCATACATCCTGCCAGAAAGGACATTTCGGGCAGGCTCCTCTTCGCTCATTCGAGCTAGGAATTTACCGAGCTTGATTTTTTTTACAACGTTACCTTCAAAGTAAATTTCGTACAGCTCATGGTTGTAGCGCCTCCGGAATCCACCTCTCTCACATAAAGGGTTAATAATTCTCCTTAAGACGTTCTCTCGAACGCGGCTAAGAGTTCAGAGTGCCTTTTATTGAGCACCCAGCTGACGGATCCATACATAAGTGCTGGTAAGACCATGGTCTTTTACAGTAGCAGCTTGGATGTTCTGAATAAATTTCGCGATTTAAAGAGCCTTGATAGAGCATAGTAGGCTTTGTTGGATTTGATCAGCCGTCCGCGTATTTCTTCCATATTGTTATCGGCTGCTTCTATTGACCCAAGGTAGTTAAAGGATTGCACTACAAATTCGTGCTCCGCTACCCTGATAGTTTGACCAACGTTAGCTCTCCCCTTCGCAGAAGTTGCCACCATGTACTTAGTTTTTTTCTCATGAATACCCAGTTCCAATTTTTGTGCCACCTGTTCGATCTGGGCGAAGGAGTCCTGTATAGCCGAATCGGATCTATCGATGATGTCGATGCCATTGGCGTAGGCAAGTATCTGGCTGGACTTGGTGAAAATAGTCCCTCTAGTTGTAACGCGGGAGTCACGGATTGCTTTCTCCAACGCCATGTTGAAGAGGAGGCAGGACAAACCGTTCCCTTGTCGAAGTCCATTAACGATGTTTATTGGTTTGGACAGCAATCCCGCTATTTTTACTTGACTAGTTACGTTGGTCATGGGTAACCTACAAAGTCGTATCAATTTGTTTGGAATGCCGAACTCTCTCATGGCAATATATACCCACGATTCTGAGACAGCGTATCATCACGAAACTGTTCCTTCAATCGAGAAAAAAATTCCGAGGATTTAACGCCTTCATTTGTTAAAAATTTTATAATAATCCGTTGCGCAACAGACGTATGTACTTCTTGCTCGCTCCTGGCTGTACTGACTATAAAGTCTAGCGCGACCGCTAGCCAGACCGATTTCCCTACTCTTCATAAACCAAACAAGAACCACACACAAAATTACCTCCCAACTTATTGCTAAGCAAAAAAGTAAAATTACCGTTTATGTTTGATTCACACTCGTTTTTTAAAATCGGCCGTAGTGTATATTATAAAGCAGGAAGTCCGACCTACTCCATTATTCTAAACGCTCGAAATAATTCTCCATTTTTGTAAAGTAATTCGGTTGTATGGTTGTGAAACATATTTTTCTAAGAGTGGTGTCAACCATTTAACTCAAAGTGAATGATGGTGATGTTGTAAACTAAGGATTGAATATAAAATGGCAATACGAATCCTATTAACAACATTTAAACCCTCAAGCTGTCATGGGGGAAAACATTTAATAAAAATCTGTTGGGAATTTTTATTTGTTAAAGTATTAGAGTGTAGCGGTGGCCTTTGAATCATTCCTAATACTTTCGAACGTCTCGAAACTGGTGGGTGATCAACTTATATTCCAGAAGTTCAGTTAGCGTCTGAAATGAGTCTTCTATCATAAATTCTACTCAAGGAAGGCAACCAAACCAGACGGAATAGCAATAACACTCTTAAAAACGGTGTCACCGAACACTCCATTTTATTGAGAAGATTGAACAACGCGTTTTTAAATGCTCAGCATTTGTAACTCCCTGTAGAGTGGTGGTTACCGCCTTCGCATCCTGATTCGCAGAACATGCATTTGGGTTGTGCTTTACAACCCCTCGCTTTGTGGCCGTCTTTTCCGCATTTCAAACAGTTTTCCGAACGATCTTCTTCGGATTTGGAGGATTTCGCCACATGACCGTATTGCCAACATCTCAAACATCGTGTGGGTGCGATGTGTTCTCCAAGTCTGCATCTCACCCATCGAACCCGTAGAAAACCTGTAGCCAGCAACATGCTAGCCTTTTCTCTTGGTAAGCGGATCATGGCAGCCTGCGTGCCATCTGGTTTTCCTTTTAAACTCTTTACCGCCTCCTTTGGGATCGCGTTCAGCGCAGGGAACTCTATAGCGATCGCTGACAGGATTTTCTCCACAGTGGTCACCTCATCTAAATCACCACACTCAACCGGGATTTCCTGTGACACTGTTTTGACATTAACATCTTCCTTTAGTACTTCGTGTACCTTTGCTTTCAATGTCTCGGTGGTGGCCTCTGGCCGGCGTTTCAGTTCTAGCAGCAATTCACCTTTTGCTGTCTTTCGAACTTTATTTACGCTATTTCCGAGTTCACTTACCTCGGGCTTGGCCTTCATAAACTTCAGTATATCCGCATATGTTATATCCCCGATTTTGGATATTATTGTAGCGTCCGGGCGTGGTCTCTTTCTTTTCATAATATTGACCTTCCCAGTATCACCTTTTGGAGCCTCTTCACCCTCCAACCTCAAATCCCGCTTCCTTCCCCTTTGGCCAATTGTAAACCAATTATAATTGGGTGACTCAACATTGATCTGCCACGGGACCCTGTTTACGTGTGTGTGCGAGTTTTGCTTTGGTTGGATTTGCACGTTTCCACCGCTTGCTTCAGCCGGCGCAGATGGCTTCTTTAAGCTTTTTCACTTCCTTATCGTAAAGGCAACCAATGACCTCGACCAGCTCTCGCACGGTATTAGTAATTTGCCTTTGCTTTTTAATTTTGATTGTCCTCGTCAATTCTGTGGGCTCCATAGCAACTTATATTATTATCATTAACTGGAGTTCGTTTGCAAGTCTCAAATTTTCAATCGAGGTTGTAAGAAATGAGATCCTGCATCGAAAGCGAAGTCTCCCCCCCCTTTCCATCACCTCCTTTACTTCTATTCTCCGGTTTCCGAATTAGACATTAACTTTCCTCTGGAATTTTTTTTATCCCAGAAAGCAAGTACCATTTTAACATTTTCTAATGGTAGTAAAGCACACATTTCAAATCCACGTTAGAAAAGATTAAAACGAAAGCACCAGCGCATTAGACCTCGGATGCGTTTGCATAAGGATATCTCAACTCGCTACATAAGCTGTGATTACTAACGTAATGTTTTGGTATACGGCATTGATGATATTTTAAATCCACTTTTAGTTGTTGTTTTTTTCACTACTGTTGCGTGGGCGTAATCTATTGGAATCACTACATCATCACCCTCTTTTCCTTACTTTATTCGGCCCAGATGAGACATAGACAAAGTTATTCCATATTCATCTCCAATCTCTTCAATTAGCTCCTTCAGTGTTACTCTTACCAGTAATGATCCATCTACCCACAGAGTTTAGTTCCCCAATGCATTCCCAACCATTAGCAAAACGTTCAAGGGCACCTACGCTCGAAACGATTGAATCCGTCTTACCACCTTTGCCATTATTATCATTGGAAAACATGTTCTTGTCACCCTTTCACCCACACATAATTTGTACCTACGCAAGCAACCCTTCGGCGTATCTCATTATTGATGAATAAACCGCCAACGTTGCGACGTAGTTTATCAAAATAGCGCCTTTGGTTTGCCTTTCCGACGTCACTAGCTTTGATGCGCCATAAATGCATGGCCCCATTATATATTTCGGTGTTCTGTTTGACGACACTTTCGAAAAGTGGATGCGACTGAAGAAAATACCCCGAGGGCGGAAAAGAATGGTGGGGTTGTTATTGTTATTTGAGATAACTAATGGGCGGCTCATCTGGAATGCTCAACACGACAGAGTATTTCGAAAGCTTGTGAAATTGGAGAGCTCTGGAGAAATCGATTCTTGAGTTCATAAAAGTTCGTATGCAAGTGGGCGGCTTGTCGCAACGATGGTCTTATACTCTATAGACGATGTCGTTTATTGGTGCCCTTCAACTTTCAAGCTATTTTTAGACGTGTACCGTTGTTGGCGTGCAAACGACGCACACTGGATTTTTAATTACATTTTAATGTCAAACAATTGAGAACGGATGCCACACAAGATGGTACTAGAACTACTTTTTAAATTGGAGACACACATTCCTTTGTTAAGGAACTAATTGGGAGTTCAAAGACATGGTGTTATAAATGACACATGGCTGTGATTATCGCCGCAAGACAAAATCGATACCCGACACCACAGGCAGTGGTAGGTTGTTGATCTTGCTCTCAGAGATTCATAAAATATTGTGCGATGATTATTTACTTACACTTGTGATTCTGTAGGACGGCTTGATCTCAAAATTCAAATATTCTCTGCGTTCGCCAATATAAAAAATGCTTCTTTTTTTTGGTTTGATCTTTTTTTTACTGACAGCTTAACATCTGTGATACAAGTTTTTCAAATGATTCAATGGATGAAGAGGTGCCGACAGAGGTGTGGCTGTGGCACTATTCGTTCAACTGATGGCTAGTGCTGCTGTACTATTTATTCTTAAGTAACCTTTATGCAAGTTATAGATTTCTGTGCCTGTTTTGGCTGTAATACCTTTTTTTTTCATTTTGTTACGGTAGTAACAGTGTTTACATTGTGATTCCTGAATGCTGGCTAACACTTGTTTATTATTATGGAATGAGAATATCGCGATCTCAAATAACTTGTGTTTACATAGTGTTCTTCATGGTCAAAGATACCAAAGCGTGTATGTTAATATTTGAACACAAAGGTCCGACTAAAAATAATAATATAGAAATCTTTATTTAGTCCTTTTAATGAAGTCCTTCTAATTAAACACCACTGTATATACGCCACACTGTCTTTTATGAAGAGAAACCCGACTTCGGAAACAAGACTGTTTTATTTATTTAAAAACAGGACTGTTTTTGTCGGGGATTTATATAGAGTCCATCCTCTTTACTTACGATCGTATTCTTCACTACCCTTAATCATCATCATCGGCACTACACCGCGATCCGGTCTTGGCCTTATTTAACAAATCTCTCCACCGGTCCCGACTTCGAGCCGATGTCATCCAGTGTGGCACTCCCAGGCTCTGGTTGTCCTGGTCTACGCCATCCCTCCATCGCAGACAAGGTCTGCCGCGCTGTCTCCTTCCATACATTCCGCCACAAAGGACTTTCCCGGTAGGTTCCTCTTCGCTCATTCGAGGTAGGTGTCTCGCCCACCGCAGTCTACTGAGCTTGATTTTTCTTACAACATTAGCTTCAAGCTAGATTGCGTACAACACATGGTTGTAGCGTCTCTGGGATCGTCCTTCCTCTACAATTCTTCTTAAGACCTTCCTCCCGAACGCGGCTAAGAGTTCAGAGTGCCTTTTATTGAGCACCCAGGTCTCGGATCCATACATGAGAACTGGTAAGACCAAGGTCTTGTGCACTAGTAGCTTGGATGTTCTGGATAAATTTCGGGATTTAAAGAGCCTTGATAGACCATAGTAGGCTTTGTTGGATTTAATCAGCCGTTCGTGTATTTTTTTCCATATTGTTATCGGCTGATACTATTGACCCAAGGTTGTTGAAGGATTGCACTACTTCAAATTCGTGCTCCACTACCCTGATAGTTTGACCAACGTTAGGTCTTCTCTTCGCAGAAGTTACCACCATGTACTTAGTTTCCCCTTCATTAATGTGCGGTCCCAGTTTTTATGCCGTCTGCTCGATCTGGGTGAAGGAGTCCTGTACAGCCGAATCGGATCTACCGATGATGTCGATGTCATCTGCGTAGACAAGTATCTGGTTCGACTTGGTGACAATAGTCCCTCTACTTGTAACGCCAGAGTCACGGATTGCTTTCTCCAACGCCAGGTTGAAGAGGAGCCAGGTCAGACCGTCCCTTTGTCTGAGTCCATTAAATATGTTTATTGGCTTGGACAGAAATCCCGCTACTTTTACTTGACTAGTTACGTTGGTCATGGTCAACCTACAAAGTCATGTCAATTTATTGGGAATGCCGAACTCTCACGTCATTATATAGTTCTACCCTGGCTATGAAGTCGTAGCCCGCCTTAAAGCCTATAAATAGATGATATAATGGAATCTTAAATTCCAGACATTTTTCCATCGCCTGCCTAAGGGTGAATATCTGATCAATCGCTGATTTGCCTGGGATGAAGCCACACTGATATTGACCAATCATGGCTTTAGCGTATGGGGCAATCCAATCTTGTAGGATAGAGGAGAGTATCTTAGAGGCGGTACTCAGCAATGTTATACCCCTATAGTTGCTGCACAGTGTGATATCTCCCTTCTTATGTATGGGAACAATTATACCACGACGCCAATCTTCCGGCATCCCCCCTTGCTCCCATACATGCACCACGATCTCATGAATTGTGTGATGTAACGCGGTCCCTCCTTGTTTGATCAGCTCAGCTGGTATGCCATAAGCTCCGGGGGCTTTATTTGAATTGAGCTGTCTTATGGCTTTTAATGTTTCCTCAATGCTTAGTGGCGGCAGCATTTGGTCTTGATCTTGCATTGGTGGGGCCTCCAATTCTTCTGCGAGCTGAACATTTAGCAACTCATTGAAGAGTACTTTACATCGCTCCAGAATGCCTTCAGGATCGGTGATCAGATTACCCTCTTTATCCTTGCAGTAAGTGCAGCGTGGCGTGTACCGCGTCATACTGCGGATTATTTGGTAGAACTTCTGCGCCTGGTGCGGACCCCGCTCTCTACTTTTCTCTATTTCACAGACAACGTTTTTTCCCAGGCATTTTTCTTTTGTCTGTGAAGTCTTTTTTCAGATCTTCTGAGCTCTTTGTATTTCTCCTCGCGTACCCGCGTCTAATGATACTGCTGCATTGCCCAGTATGCAGCATTCTGAGGTTCAGTCGCTAGTTTGCACTCATCATCAAACCAGTCGATCCGATCTCTACGACTACTGCCTAAGATGGAGTTGGCAGTACTAATGACAGTATTCTTAAAGCCTGTCCATTCCTCTTCTACGTCCGGCATTCTGGCCCCAGGACTTACTCTCCCTCCGTCGAGGTCTCCGAGGGCGAGTCCCAGCGCATGATGAAAGGTGTTACTGGTATTCTCGTTGCGTAAGGCAGCCGTGTTGATTTGAACCTGATTCGCGGATGCAATATGTCTCCGTAAGGGGAAAACCGTATCAACAAGATAGTGATCCGACTCGATGTTGGCACCGTCATCAGGCTAGAGGAGTGGCGACGGTCTATCCACACGTGGTCAATTTCGGTGCGAATGGCTCCATCAGGTGATACTCAGGTGGCTTTGTGGATATCTTTAGGGGAAAACCTGGTACTCGCAACGGCCAAGTTACTTGGTGCTGCCAGTTCGATGACTCGTAGTCCATTGTCATTAGTGTTCTCATACAAACTGTGGGAACCTGCGTAGCGTCTGAAAACCGGCTTCCGACCTATTTTCGCATTCAAATCACCATGAACGAATTTCACATCGTATCTTGTGCACGCATTGAGGGCCCATTCGACGTTCTCGTAGTATTCTTCCTTTTCGTCATCAGGGGACTCCTCTGTAGGTCCGTGAACATTTATGAGGCTTATGTTCTTAAACTTGCCTCGCACGCGAAGAGTGCATAGCCTTTCGTTTATTGCATTAAGGCCGATAATGGCGGGTTTCAGTTTTTGGCTGACTATAAAGTCTATCCCGAGCACATGGTGTTTTGCGTGACAGGTATAATAAATGTCATACTCGTTTCTTTGAATAACACCACTGCCCGTCCATCTTATTTCTTGTAATGCTGTTTTGTCAGCATTATATACGGGCAGGGCATTGGATAGCTGCTGTGCTGCTCGAGCTCTGTATAGTGAGTGGACGTGCCATGAGAAAATTCTCAAATCGTTTAGCCATTTTTCTTTCCGTGGTCCTCGTCGTGTATCCGGTCCATATCCGAGGCTTGTTAAATTGTCCATAATAATTCGTTTTTCCGGGCAAGGTTGTGGTGGTTTCGCCAAACCCCACTGCCTACTTACCTAAAGAACCCCCATACATACAACCCAATCTGTTGCATTAGCACCTTAAATGCCTCACGCATTAATGAGATCAAATCCTTAATCTAAAAAGTCCCTGGAAAAGAAAACTTACCTTCATGCATCCATTCGCATACAAATTCTCTGTAAGAATTTCTTTCTACCTTTTCAAGAACCCCAGGCAAATTTCAATTTCCCACACCTGCACCGCAAACTCCACCCAACATACCTGAAACATTTCCTTTTACAAGGACATTTAATGTATACAACGCGTTAGATAAAATTCCTAGAAATTATTCTTTAAAGTGCATATGGCATCATGAATCCCAAGCCAGTCGGCACCCTTTGTCTGTGTTAAAATCCTATGTCGGACAGCTTGTTTTTACAGCTGCAATAAACCGACCCGCGATTCGTTTGTACAATCGACAAACAATCACCGCATCTTAGGCATTATCAACGAAACCAAATTTTCTAGCATTTCCTAATGCAAACACGAACCCGGTTTCCACTGCAGCCAAATATGCCATAAACATCCAATTTGCTTTTAGCACAATTTCCCGGATGACTAGCGGTTTATTTATTCAACTGCAATGCACATTTTCCGTTTCCTTGTTCCAGGTTAATTCCCATGGCCTTGTGTATGAAAATGAGATCTTCATCACACATACACATACATTGCCAAGTCTTTCTTCTTTGTTTTCACCACGGGGAGAAACATTTTCTTTCTTGGGTAAACTCACCCCAAACGATTAAATATCGTTGAGTCGTATTCCATCCGCTGACCGCCACGGTCACGCGTCACTCCCGCTCTCCGCCGGCAGCGGAGACGCGTAAATACATACCTGGAGTCGTGTGGGTATTAGCTTTAAAGTATTTTCGTAAAGTTGTGAACGTAACGAACGGCAGACGTGTCGTATTAATTAAAATTTTGTCATTTTTGTGTGTTGTTCGATTTTGATATACATTCAAAAATAAAGAATAAATAAAGTGAAAGTTTAAACGCAACGTCAAATGTTAGTATCCAATAAGTAAATAGAACTACAATAAAATAACCCTTGATAATAGAAGAAATGTGCGTTATATTTTTACTTGTCCGGTGTTTGTGCTTTTCCCTCGGTGTTGTACTGGTCGGAACATTTAGAGGAATTTGTGGGGACGAGGTAGAACTCTCGCCCATGCTGGCGTCCCGATCTCGTACCCCCACAAGGTTATTAGCCTTGCGCCAACCTTTCTCAGGATGTCGCTGCATGCATTGGTTCCCTATTTGGCGGGTGCCAAAGTAACTATCCAGGGGTGTCACCTGGAAACTGCATGTCAACTTGGATTAAACAGGGACAAGGATCGTCCTGGCCTACGCCGGGTTGAAAGCAATCAGTGACTTTGCCCTGTATGTTCGCTCCCATCCCCCCATGAGTAACTGCAACGATAAAAAAGTGTGGTTCTACTGAACTGCAAGACAATATTTGGTTAGAACAGATTTCGATCGTCGGTGTAATATTATACTTAATTCACTGGCATTATACGAGGGTGAATCAATTATAACAGGTAATTTCTTTTTATACGTTTATTGAATATATTACACATTCCTGCGTGATCTGCACACTTTGTCCACCAATTTGGAAGCTTTAATATCCCTTCTTGGTACAAAGATTTAGAGTGAGTTGTTAGCCAATTGCGCACGTGCTTCTGGACTTCATTACTTTTGAATTTTATTCCTCCAACTGATTTCTTTAAGGGTGCGAACAAAAAACAGTCACAGGGAGACAAGTCTTGGCTATAAGGAGGGTATTCGGGGATTTCCAGTCTATTTCTACCAATGCATCACTTGTCAAGGACGCGGTGTGGGGCCTGGCATTATCATGAGGAATGATGACATTTCTAATGGGCATACCTCGTCTTTTGTTTCGATGAGCGGCTTTCGCCGACTGTAACAACTGACAGTAGTAGGCTGCATTCACTGTGCGTTGTTCGTGAAGAAAATCAATTATTAAAAGTCCCTTTGAGTCCAAAAAAATCGTTGCAAGAACTTTTCCGGCTGAGAGACAAGTTTTGGTCTTCACTGGGCAGCCTTCATCCTTCCTTTGCATCTCCTTGTACACAAATTGTTTTGGAAATTGGAAACGCCCATTGGTCATTGCAAAAAAGTTATGAGCCCTATCTTGGTTTCGAAATATACGTCGCTTTTGGCAAACGGAGGCAGAGACAGTAACGATGCAAAGATAATAAAAAGTGTGCTTGTACTGGACTACAAGACAATATTTGGTTAGATTTGATTTGGATCGTAGTTTTAATATCAAACTTGATTCATTAGCATTTTATTAAAGAAGAGTTTATGAATTCACAATATATTGCATCATTTAGCAGCCACGTAATTGCCAAATAATGTTAGTTTCAACGCGCTACAGCCCTTTTAATGCCGTCAAATTGAAAAAAAGAGACCCTTGTAAGCTTGTTCTCTCGACACGATCAACAAAACCAGGCTCTGCCGTGACATTTTGTTTAGATTGTTTAACTTTTTCCTTTTCCGAAATACTTATAATTTGAACACATTCACCCAGAACACTAAGTGCCCGAAAACGCAGCGACCTTACGTTAAGAAACTTACCCGACGTATAAGCAACAATTTTTAAAAAGTGAAATGTATATCGTATATGGAAAAGAAAGAAGAAACTACCTAAGTGGGAAACTGTTGGATGGCAGCTCTGTAAAAGTGATAATTTTATATCGCCAAACACGTTACGCCACCTAATATTTCGTGATTTCTGATATCAGTTAATTCCGAGAATCAGCAATGTTCTAATATTCACACCCCTAACACGTTCGGTGTCAATGTAACCTTCACACGTCATCCAGATAGTGATATCTGGGAGCAATGCGTCACATGCAACTCAATTAAGTTCTCCGTAAGTCCAGTAACAAATCTGTTCAAAATGAGCAATTTGAATCCTGATATATCCACACCAGCTCACTGATTGTTGGAGTCAAGGCCAGTTGTCGGAGGACAAAGGCCAATGAAGGCCATCTGAGGCAAAATTTAATTAAAATTACCACTACAAGTTCAGTCTGTTTGGAAGCGTTTATAACACAATCATAAAGCACAAAATTCTACTTCGCACGTAAGAAATTTCAATTATGAATAGGTGTATTAACTCCGCCTCACGTTCGCCCGCACTCGACCAACTGACGGTCTTCAAGCGAGAGAATATCGATGCTCAAGTACGTTACTACATTGTATCGTATCTAACCCCTCAACAGGTTCAATTGGTAGTTCATTACAAAAAAAAAAAATTGGAAATGATACATAACAAGTTAGGTCGGGTGGGTGGAGTTGTGGAGTCCGTGCAGGGGGTGGACAGCTCACGGATTGCGTCAAATGACATTGCGTCAACTTAAAGGAACTACGCATGCCTCGAATGTGACGAAGCGTGCACGTGTCTCGTACACAATTTCCTTTTGTTTATTTATTACTTTTTATTGCTTTTCGCAAACCCCCCGCTGAGCTTTCCACTTTAAGGGAAGCTTTTCATAAATTCAATTCGTGCTCTTTGTGACGAATGTTGTTGCCACGCGAATTGTCGAGTGAAATTTTGTGTGCGAAATGTGCCCGGCGAAACGTAATAGATTTCAGTAATTAAATATGGAATTGTACGACTGATGACAATTATATATTATATTACATATCTTGTTATGATTAAATAATTTATGTTTCTAGGATATAATGGTGGTTGAGACATGCTTACTTGCCACGAGACCAGCAAAATGTTGTTGTCTATTTAAGGGTTGCATTCGAATTTGTTCGGTTCCTTTGCTGTCACTGGTATGTTGCAATTTCGTGCATATCGGCTGAAGAAAGATAGGTTTATTGCCAGGTTTCCGTGTCGGAATTGCACTGAAGTGTAACATATTGTGGGTTGTCTTTAAAGAATAAATCCAGTAACACTTATAAGATCAGTGTGCATCGTTGCCTCTTCCCTTACCTTTTTTCTCTTTTTCAGTTCGTACTTTAAGGGTACGAGGAGATCGCTTTTGTTGCGAACTAATGGACTGGGTTAATGTGTTCTACAGTGTGCACTTAAAATCGTGTTAAAAATAGTCACGATAAACTATGAACTATGGTCTGGTCTGATAGATTTACATAACAAAAACAGGAATTGGAATTCTGATTGGATACACACTGCATGGTCGAGGTTATCGAATTTGGATACTAGGGACCTAGCAAGTTCAAAAATTACGGTACTCTATCTTAAATAAAAAAACAGACTCTCTAAGAGTTGTTAAATTCAAAAACACATATGAATAATATTTAAGGTCGACACCTCTATAAGCTGAATTTAGAAGCAAACGAAAATGAGCTCAACAAAGAAGAAATACTATAGGTCGTTGCGACTTCAGATGATACGGATCTACTATTATAAAACTAGAGTATGTTCCTGAAAGAAGAGGTGACAGACGGCCAGAAGATGATATGACTAAATGTTAACCAAAATTTAACGATTATAAAAAAATAAGAAATGGGTGGGACGGTAAATACATACAATAAAGTTAAATCAAAAGCCATTCTAACCAAAAACAAAGTATACAATTTATTATTATATTATTATTATTATTTATTGGCCTGTAGGAACCCGGAAGTTCATGACCTCACCGACTCGACTCCGCCATCGTTCCCTGTCCTGTGCGCTCTCCTTCCACATTCGACCATCCGATCCGATCTTCTCGAGGTCCAATCTAACATTGTCCTCCCATCTCCGTCGCGGCTGTCCTGCTGGTCTCTTTCCCGTTGGTCTACCGTCAAGAATTCTATGCACGGTCCTATCGTTGCCCATTCGCCAGACGTGTCCGGCCCTTCTTAATCTTCGCGACTTGATTACTCTCACTATTGTAGGTTTGCCATATAGCTCCTCCAATTCGTGGTTATGGAGTTTCCTCCATTGTCCTGACTCCTCATCATATTTACCACCAAAGATACCCCTTAGAACTTTATTCTCGAATATGCGGAATTTGTTTTCTTCCCGTTTTGTGAGAGTCCATGTTTCGCATCCATATAGAACAATCGGCATGATTATGGTTCTATAGACACGGAGTTTTATTTTACGAGATAGCAGTCTTTTGTTAATTTCCTTCGACATATCGTTACTGGCCGTTAGTGTCGTTCCCAGATATTTAAATTCTTTAACTTTTTCAAATATCTTACCTCTGACGTTTATATGTGTTCCCTGAGGTCCACCTGCTATCGCCGTAATCATGTATTTTGTTTTGTCTTCATTTATTTCTAGGCCCACCTCTTCTGCCGCTTGCATGATGATTTCGCAGTTTTTAGTTACAGTTTCTAGATTATCCTCGACAACGGCGATGTCATCCGCATATGCGAGCACTTGTGTGACCCCATTCAGGGATGATCCGGCAATGTTGTCGTCTTGTACCTTCCTGATGACATACTCGAGCACAAGGTTAAAAAGACACGGTGATAAACCATCTCCCTGCTTTAGTGCGTCCCGGATTTCAAATGGTTCTGAGAGGTGATCTTCTATTCTAACACGCCCTTTGTTTTCATTCATGCAAATTTGAATGAGGGCGGCATATTTTTTCGGGACTCCCAGCTCAACTACAATATGGTAAAGTCTTTGCCTTGCGACTGAGTCGTAGGCTTTTTTGAAGTCAAGGAACAGTCGGTGAACCGTCTCTCCGTATTCCCACTTCATTTCCATCGGTTGTCTTATTGTGAACATTTGGTCTCTTGTTGACCGGTTCCTACGGAATCCACATTGGTAGTCTCCCAGTATCTCTTCTGCGTACGTTGGGATTCTCGCTAGAATGACATTTGTTAATATTTTGTATGCGGTTGGGAGCATTGATATTCCTCTGTAGTTTTCGCAGTCAGATCTGTCGCCTCTTTTGAAAATGGGAACGACTATTGAGGTTTTCCATTCTTCCGGAGTGACTCCCTTATCCCATATTGTTTGAATGAGCTGGTGGATCTTTCGAGCGGTTACCTCTCCTTCATGCTTCACAAGCTCTGCCGGTATGCAGTCGACTCCGGGAGCTTTGTTGTTTTTCAATCGATTTATTGCATCTACAACTTCGGTGAGAGAGGGCTCTGGGATCTGAGGCTCGGCTGTATGTACGCTTGGTGTGAAAGTATACAATGGGGGAAAAAATAATAGAAACAAGCTTATTCTTCGACATTAATCGTTAAGAAAAAATGTATTTGGAGAAAAATAAGAATTAAAAATATACTAATAGATTTGGTGCACTGTAATACATAAAAGAAATACTACATTTTTAATTAAAAAAAAAAAGGGAAATAGTGAAAAAAAAACATTGATTCCGGTTTTCCTTGGATTTGCCTGAAAAAAATAATAGAAACAAATTAGTTTTTTGTTTCTGTTTTGTGAAGAATTAATTTACAGTAAAACTGTTCCATATCTTTTTAATACTTAGTTGTTGCACCTTTGTTTTTAATGACTGCTTCGCATCCTCGTCCCATGGAATTGACTAGTTTGGTACAAGTCGCGGGTGGTATAGAGTACCATTCATCTTTTATTTTGGACTAAAGTTCTTCCTTATTTTTGGCGTTGCAGTCTCTGATCTTGCGTTTAAGAATGCCCCATAGGAGCTCTATTGGGTTAAGATCATGGGACTGCGACGGCCACTCCATAACATCGACTTTGTTTTGAAGAAACCATTCTTTAGCCAATTTTGAGGTGTGCTTGGGGTTATTATCCTGCATAAACTCCCATTTAATAGACATGTCCTCTTCAGAAAATGGACCGACACCAGATGCTGAAAAGCACCCCAAAATCATTAAATTGCCTCCACCATGTTTCACTGTCTTTTTCGAATACTTTGGATCGAATACTGAGTTCATTGGTCGTCTGACGTACATTTTTCCATCGGAACCAAACAAACTAATCGATAATCTTGGTTTCATCCGACCATAAGATGTTATTCCAATTCGCACGGTAGAGGTGTTTTTTTTGGCAAAAACTAGTTTGTTTTATATTTTTCTTGCTCAAGTATGGGCATTTTCTGGGACTTCTTCCAGGAAGACCCACTTCTATAAATCTGTTTCTAATTGTACAAGGTGCGTTTGTCATTTTTTAATTCCGTTGAAGAAAAAAACGGCTTGTTCTTGGATAGTCGGATTAGCAGTTTGTCGAATCATGAGGTTGTTTTTCTTTTTCTGCCTCTGGCTTCCATTTTAGGACCTGAATGAAGAGCTGTGAATATTTTTTTCTTAGAGCACTTCATTAGCTTAGCTATTTCATCCATTGTTTCCCCGTCATTTCTTAATTTTTTTTATCAATTCGCTATCGGAACTAGTGCAATGTACTCCACGACCCATTTTCACAAAATTTTATTTTTATTGTTTTTTTTTTTCTAACAAACACTAAAACACAAGTCTAACAAATTTACGAAGATTTCAATAAAGACGAACCAGTAGTTTACTTTAATATCATGATTGAAGACTGTTGTGATGGTTTGTTTCTATTATTTTTTCCCCTCAAACTATCCCTTTCGCTTGCATTTTTTACTACTAGGCAAAAACAAAAAACTGATAAGAGCAAATTGATGCAACATTTAACATTTGTGCCATTTGTTTTTACTTAAAGTGTCATCTTGATCCAATATTGCTTGTAATTCGGCGTCTTCAAACTTTTTTGGTGATCTTCCACGTTCTTCATTTGGCACATCAAAATCATTATCTCTGAACCGCTCAAACCATCTTTTGCATGTTGCTTCCGATAGAGCATGATCATCATAAACCTGGACAAGCATTCGATGCGACTCTGCAGCACTTTTCTTCAAATGAAAACAAAAAATTAATGCTTTCCGCAAATCATTATTTTCTGGTACAAAATTCGATATTTTTAACAGGATTAAAAGAAAATGATGTTGTTTGTACAATGACTTGATGCACACTAAATATATTTGACAGATGTCATAGCAACCAAAGAAAAAAAAAATATGGGCTCGTTCACAACAAAAGTTCCCTATCGATACATTTGTATCTTGGCGCTCACTTCACACCGGTACACCTAGTACATAACAATAGGTCAATCGTAATATTCATTATAAGAGATCCTTCCGAGGGGGAGCTTAGTGATACCGCCATGCAAAAGTTGACAACATTGTGAAATACGATAATAATACATCGGTTTTTCTTTCTTTTGCCTTCTGCCTTTGCTTCTCTTTCTTTCGTGTTTTTTCTTTACTTCTTTAGGTTTCGTCTTGTTTTTTATCTCTCTCTATTTACGTCTCTTGTGGCGGTTCCGCCAAATCCCACGGTACACTTACCTAAAAACCCCCATTACCTCATCCCAAGACGCATAAGTCTTCGCCAATGCAATGGGATTAGGCGCCTGAAAATGCTTCACCCAATAAAGAGATCAAATCTATGATCTTTAAGTCCCTGTAAAGAAAACTTACCTTTCATGCATTCTCTTCGCATACCAATTCTCTGTATGATTTCTTTATTAGCTTATCAGGAATTCCAAACCAATTTCGGCATCTACACATTCCTCTACCCGAATTCCTGTAAACAAATGATTCGGTTTTACATACAATGTAACCTTCATGACAGGGATCATAAAGTTTGCGCCGTCTACTTTCCCAGCCGCGGGCGTGTGTACAAAAACTATCTGCACACACATCGGCTGGCAACCACTTTCAGCCAGTGATAAAAGGTCCAACGCAGAAGCATGTAATTAGCACCATCTGCGTTGAGACGAATGCCTTACCAATGCACCAAAGTGCAAAGAAAAGAACGCTGTCTACCAACAGGCATTCTGGCGATACACAAACAATCCAATCTCCAAAACATATCCCAAATACATCTACCATTTAATGAGTTGCAACTTGATTACTCAGTTGAACTCACAGGTCATAACTCTCTTTTATCCTACATAGTTCTGGATCCGATTCCCAGTAACCTTTTCACATAAACAAAGATCTCTACGATCCTTTTCCTTTCTTTGTGTTTCAGGTTCGTCATCATGGCTTTGATCTATGAAAAGTACCGACGTACATACACACTTGTGTATCGTGAAGATCTTCTCTATGAGATCGGTTTGGTTACTCCAAAGAGAGACTTTACGTCTCTCTTGGAATAGGAAAACGCAACCCTTGATTAGGAGAGCCAGTTTCACTGGCGGAGTTTCTTTTAACAACGATTGAATATCGTTGAGCCTGATTACAACCACCGTTTGCGGCGGTCGGTTCACTCCCGCTCTCTGCGGAGATGCGTTTATAACGAGTCGTGTGTGAAGTGCTGGTTGACTGGATAGCTCGTCTCAAATTTAAAGCTATAGTGATGACTAAAGTGTACGGAATTAAATAAACTGCAAGCGAACTTTTCGTTTAAGAATTAAATAAATTGTCATCCAACATGTAATCCTTAAGCGAAAACAATAAAGATTAAATAGTTAATAAACCGTGTGTTTCATTTGACTCTTCTCCGATGCTGCAGTTCCTGAGCGGTTTCTGTGTTATGTTTGTGGACATAGTGTTGGGGAGTCCCTTTTTGTGTTTTTTTCTAGTGGCGATTCGGTTTGACGAAACCTTGATCGGACAGTGACGGACGATGGGGATGGAAATGAACCGAGTGCCCTTGTTGGCACAATACTTACTCACCACACTCTCTCCCTCTCTCTCTCTCCCTCTCTCTCTCTCCCTCTCTCTCTCTCCCTCTCTCTCTCTCCCTCTCTCGCTCTCCCTCTCTCGCTCTCCCTCTCTCTCTCTCTCTCTCTCTCTCTCTCTCTCTCTCTCGCTCTTCGCGTCTCGCTTTCTCTACGTCTCTCTCTCTTCCTCTCTCTCTCTTTGTGTCTCTCTCGCTTCTCTTCGCTTTTATATCTCGCTCTCTATTTCTCTCTACGCCTTGTTTCCTAATTATCTTTATGCCTTACTCCCTAATTGTTTCTATATCTTGCTTCCTACTTCTCTTTGTCTTGTATCTATTTCTTTATTTCTTTTTCATGTTCTTTATTTCTCTCTATGTATTGCTCTCTAATTGCTTCTATAACTTGTTGTCTATTTCTCTTTGTCTTCTCTCTATTTCTCTCTTTATCATGCGCTTTTCCCCTCTATGTCTTGCTCTATATTCCTCGTTGTCATATTTTCCTTCCTCTTTGCCTTTTCTTCATTTCTCCCCATTTCTGTTTCGTCTATCTTGTTTCTGTTCTGTTGCTTCTCTCTCTCTCTATCTATCTATCTACTTATCTCGTCCTCTATTTTTCTCTACGTCTTGTTTTCTATTTCCCTTTATGCCTTGCTCTCTATTTGTTTCTAAGGCTTCCTCCTTTCTCTTTGCCTTTTCCTTATTTCTCTCTTATGTCCCTTTGAACCTTGCCATCTCTTCTCTCCAACTTTTGCTCTCTCTTTCTCTCCCTCTTCATCATCATCATCATCGGCACTACAACCGAGAACCGGCCTTGGCCTTATTTAGCAAGCCCTGAGGCTTGTTAAATTTTCCATAATGATTTTGTTTTTTCCGGGCAAGGTCATTAGTCTTGCGCCAGAGGCCCCCCGACGGAGAATCGAACCCCGGTCTCCCGTGTGACAGACTGGTATACTAACCACTATACTATCGATGACTAAGAGTTCAGAGTGCCTTTTATTGAGCACCCAGGTCTCGGCTCCATACATATGTTATGTAAGTCTTACTTATTGTAAAATCAAATGAGGTTTTCACTGATTCTCACAGAGACTTCATGGAACAGAGATTCGCTCACCCGAGTGTTTGAATTTGTTCACCCAAACGGTTCAATGTACTGTGCTATCGTTCCAATCCGCCTATGGTTCTCTACAGCGTAGTTATGCTCAGCGTTTCTTTCCGCTGATGGAAAGGAGCGTGGCCTAAAGGTCGCGGGTTATGAATTGTGAAGGGCCCCTTACCGCTGCTGGGGAAAACAACTTCAGATGTACCTGAAAATTAGAAAATAATTAAGTGACTCGTTGCAATCTTCCTCCTTGAGTGAATTTGTATTTCACACATTACAGGCTATAAACTACCTACAGAATAACCATCCGGAGTCGTTGAAAAAGGAAATTAAAAAAACATTTTTTGGGCATAGGAAAAAGTTTCAGAGGGCAAGAACTCGCGAACACGGTGGATGGTCGACTGTATTTATTGAGCTCTTGACCTTGGACTCGATGACAGCTGCTGCTCTGTGGGAGGGCGCATTGTCGTTTTGCAAACCATGAGTTGTCCTTCCACAAACCTGGTCTCTTACGGCGGACATTTTCGCGTCAAGGCCTTAAAACGTTTATATAATAATCCTTATTTACTTGTTGTCCTTCCAAAAGGAATTCAGAATATACCACACCATACCAATCAAAGAAAATAGTCAGCAACACCTTTGTAGCGTCTCTAACAGATACACACACAATACAAAAGCAAATAGTGAAGAACACCGAACGAAAATCGAATAAGAAAATGCATCAGAGCCGTATACCATAGCGATAACATAACAATTCACATCAGTGGAATATACTTGAGTTTAAAAATCGAATTCTAAACACGGCCAGTAGCCTGATGGGTTGCGCTTTGGTTCAATTTTTGGTGATTCAAACTGTCATAGCGTCAGTTCGAATCACACGTTCTTCACTATCATTCCAAACGCTATATCTTCACTTTGGAACAGCTCGGATACAGTTTTTTTCGAATTCGGTTTCTTAATGTGTCGTATTTATAGACACATGTTTCATCGTTACGATGCGATTCATAAAATCGGCTCCTCAAGAAAACATGTCTTCAGAGACCTGTTTACGATAGTCTTTTTATAAGACATTGGGCTCCCTCGGAACCAGTCGGGCGGCAACATATCGCAATGCCAAAATATTTGTTAAAATTGTATGAACTGTCATTTTGACAGTGTTCAACTTTCTAACACCAAAACGGCGAATTTCGGGCACAATTGTTTAATTTTTTGAATGTTACCGCCAGTGGTAGAAATTGAAAGCCGTCCGTGACAAAGCAAATCTTCGACCACTTCACGTACTTCATTGAACGACTTGTACCACTCGTATGTCTATGTTTTCGACATAGTCGAATCACCATGTCTCATTTAACATCCTTAATGATTCGGCACGAAAAATTTCGCTTAAAAAACAATATTTAAGGCTAACTCTCTGTTCAACTAATTTATCCATAATAAAGTTAAAAACCCTGAGGTCGGCGTATTTCGACAGGTACTGTAAATAAAGTATCGGGTTGGCAGGTAGTAATTGCCGATTATTTTATTTAAAAAAGGTGATTCTTTTATATTAAAATTTAACTTTAATCTTTAATATAAAGAATGAACTTTAACCGAACTTTATATTTTCCCTTTTAATCGATGACCTTTGGCCATCTCTGTGTTAGTTTCATGATTCCACACCTATAGAATTCCTGGTTTTTACTGGCAAAAAGTGTAATTTCACAGTTATCATCACTGAAAGTTTTACAAGGAGCTTTGCAAGTTTTTTCTTTGCAAAGATCGAAATAAATGATAATACTGTGGAATGGAAATGACGGAGTAAATTCGAGATAAATTTATAGTTCAGTCATCGCGACAATGGAGACAGGCCGAATTTTGTTAGTCTTATAATTCACAGTCAATCTGAGCACCGTACTCTTGATAGGCAGATACATGTGAAAATAAAAAGAGAGTTTTTGAAGAATTGTCAACTCAAAGTAATAGTTAGTTCTAAGATGAATTAATAATGTTTCTATACCACAATATGATGGTGCAAGGTCCAATAATTTAGAGTGACCAACGTGTCTGTGGTCTAATGTTGTCATGATGGAATACAATACCTTTGCTATTCACCAATTCTGGTCGTTCCTCATTGACCGCCGCGTTTAGTTTGTCTAAATGGCGACAGTATACACAGTATACACCCACCAAATTGACAGCATGATCTTCATTTGGGTTAATTTGGCTTTCAGTGTAGTTTGTGCTGGTTCATTATGCTTGGATCGTGATCGTTTTTAATCGATGTTATTGTAAACAACCCATATTTCGTCACTAGTAATGATTCATTTTCAAGAAAGTTCGATTTCGTTGCGTTCAATATGCAAATGGCAAATGCTGGTGCGTTGTGGTAAATGAATTTCTTCCAATTATTGCGGAACCCAGATATCGAGCATTAGCTAAGAATAATGCAAGACATTTTAAATTGCTGTGTGCGATACAATTATGGCTTTGGTTTGATCATCATGTTGATCGAACAAAGCGTTTGCCACCTTTAATGGAAAAATCAACAAAACGAATTTCTGCACTGTCCTTCTTTTAAGACTATATAACCATACACATCACGTAACATTTTGGAAGCTTCAACTGTGCACTTTGCGTTACGGAAATAGAAAAGCAATATATGACGAAAGTGCTCTTTTTTGTAGTGCATGTTGAAATTGATACGAAATTAACACCAGTTAATAAAGTTACGATCAGTTTGTTTCTAAAGCAAGCTAAAAGTAACAGATAACAAGTGTCAAAAGGAAAAGATCAACACGTTGAAGTGACAGGTAAGTAGTGTCAAAAGGAAAAGATCAGAACAGTGACAGATAACAAGTGTCAAAAGGAAAAGATCAGAACATCAAAAGGAAAGGATCAGAACAGTGACAGATACCAAGTGTCAAAAGTAAAAGGTCAGAACATCAAAAGGAAAAGATCGGAACAGTGACAGATACCAAGTGTCAAAAGGAAAAAATCGGAACATCAAAAGACACAGAACAGAACAGGGACAGATATCAAGTGTCAAAAGGAAAAGTCGGAACAGTGACAGACATAAAGTGTCAAAAGGTAAAGATCAGAACAATGACAGATGCTAAATGTCAAAAGGTAATTATCAGATCATCAAAAGGGAAGGATCAGAACAGTGACAGATACCAAGTGTCAAAAGGAAAAGATCAGAACAGTGACATATAACAAGTGTCAAAAGGAAAGGATCATAACAGTGACAGATAACAAGCGTCAAAAGGAAAAGATCGAGATGGTTAATGGCATCTATGTGTAAAATTGGCAGTTACTTTCTTGTCAATCTATTAGTTAATATTTGCTCAATACTCATATTTGGCTTGGTAATTAAGGTAGGTCTTACCAGCTTGACAAAAAAAAAAAGTTTACATAAATCATTGTTCTGCAATAGTTTAGGATATTATGGAATCATTGTCCTGCAATATTTTATTATGGAACGCTTTGTGAATCGGACCGTCAGAAAATCATATTGCCGTCTAAGTATTTTCATGTGTCATGCCGCCGAAAGATAATGGCCTGAGTTCTGTATGTCTCATATCGTTGATGGCTGTGATCTATGCATTAGGTGTTAATGGCTGTGGCGTCGGTGTGTTATCTGTTAACGGGGATGGTGGCATTATTTCTCATATTGATTGACTCACTCTCGTTGATATTAATGGTTATCTTGTTTCTTCATTCTCTATTCCTATTCCGAGTTTCGTTTCATTCCCTTTCCCTTCCCAACAGATACACACGATATCCAAACAATTGTGGAGTACACCATCAAAAGAAAATCGCAGAAATAATCCAACAGAGTCATTAAACATAACAATTGACATTACATTTCCACTTCAGTAAACTGTAGGTAAGAATAACAATTTATCCCATCCACGTGGCAGTCTGATGTGTCGAGGCATTGGTTCCATCTTTTAGTGATACTGGCTGTCGTAGCGTTAGTTCTTTTCACCACCGTCGCAAAAACGCTATAATTTTGCTGTCATTTCTCTCATGGTGTTTGCAGATGTTTTCACGAAAGTAGCAGCTCATCCCAAATAAATTAAATAAGCTTACGATAGTAAAATTATTGTTTATTTCAATGAACTGTTTACAACAAGTTAAAGTATTGATTGTAACATCTTTTTAAAAAGCTCGAACACATTTTTTTAAGGCACAATATAAACTAAATAACAGGCAGGTTGTTCACAAAAATAGCAGTGCTTGATGTTGCATTTAAACAAGAAAAAGAAAATGAAACACTTTTTTTTTTTTTTTTTTAAATATTCGCAAAGATATGATTGTAGCCTCTGGCGCAAGACTAATGACCTTGCCCGGAAAAAACAAATCATTATGGAAAATTTAACAAGCCTCAGGACTTGCTAAATAAGGCCAAGACCGGTTCCCGGTTGTAGTGCCGATGATGATGATGATGATTGTAGCACATGGCTATGTCATTGTTTTTTTATTACCAAGGTGCATTTGCCTTGTATGAAGTCCATCAATGTTGACGCCTTGTGGTTTTTCTAACAGATACACACACAATATCTTTCCATTCGCCTTTTTTTTCTATACTGTAGATTTGAAGTTAGTTCGTAAACTTATTTATATTGCATAATTTATACTAAGCGAAATATTTGACGGTTCTGCCCTCACCAAAACACCAAAAAACAATAGTGAAGAGCAACACCGAGAGAGAAGAATCGCAGACGATGTATCTAATTCTTCTCCAGTCAGCATGACCTCAAGCGCAAGTTATTTACTCTACCGCAGTTTCACTCGTTCAGTTTTGACCCATATTGAGTACAATTGCCCGGAACGAGTCATTTGCTTTGCTTAATTGATATTTCCACCTAAAGTGCAGTGGCCTTAGTTCGAGCATTCGTTTCGCTTAATTGTAATTGCCACTTAATTGATCCACTTAAAGTGCAATGACCTTGATTCAAGTACTCGTTTCGTCACTTCGAATCACCGGTGGCGATTCGTTATTGTTCGTATGCCTTACTTTCCCAGGCATAAGCATTTTATTGGGAATTCTGAGTGCGGGACACCTGGTGTCCGGCGATTGTCATTATCCGCACGTTGCATTTTTGTACCCATGCCAGGTGTGGCACTTGCCTTCGAAAATAAATGACGATATGTGATACGATGCAAAAAAATTACTCGTAATTGGATAGCGTGTAGCTTGCGGTATGACTGTGCATCACAGGTGGGTAATTAAAGAGGAAACGATCATGAGCACATCGTGTACGATATGTTAAATGGGGTTTATGTAGTGGGATACTACAGTACTTCACTATCGTCGCAAACCCTATAACTTCTCCACCGGTATAGCATGCCACGAGTTCTGCACTATTTCTCACAATACCTTGGCATTTTTGGGTTCCTGGACATTTTTTCAATCACCCCACAAGTTTTCAATGGGTTTTAGGTCAGGGGATTATGCGAGCCACGGCATGTCGCAAATTTTTTTAAGACATTATCCCATTGGTATACCCAAATCCACGGCATTTCTCATTAGTATATGACCACATAATTTTATCGAGAATTTTGACGAATTCTGCTGCTTGTATTATGCCCTTGATGGAATATATATGCCCAACCCAACAGTAGGAGAAATAAGCCCGTATAATTAATTTTGCTCAGTCTTAAATGTGCACCGAAAATTGTTTATTGAATTTTGGGATCTTCTTAGAACAACAATTTTGCTCTCGCCGCTCTATAAAAGATTCTCTTTGGGCCAGTCTTCATGTGCCTTTCTTTTATACATGTGCCTTTTTTTAAGAGTGGTACTTTGCGTGGGCTTAGAGCTGGTAATTTAGCTCCCAGCCGGCGGCTTTGTACCGTTACACTGCCAACAGGTAATTAAAGATCAACCTTTATGTTTCTGGTGCTAATGGTAGGGTTCTGTTCTGTACATCGCTCATAGGTAATTAAAGATCATCCTTTATTTTTCTAGGGCTAATGGTAGGGTTCTGTTTTGCTTACCCGATTTTGTTTTTAGGCCAGTTCTCTTGGACGTCATTCGTTTTGGACAGCGCATTTCTGACTTATTTTACCACTTCAGTGCATTACTCACCATTTTCGCCGAATGTACTATAATTTCTGGAATGCGCTTGTAAGTTGTTTCCTCTAAACGCAATTTTTTTATTAAATTTTTGGTTTTCTCTGTACTATGCTTGTATCGACCCATTTTACGAAACAGAGAGTGATACACTATGTTAAAACTAAGACCTACAAATATATTGTTAATAGATGTCGAACGGAAAAACGGACATAAAATGTTTGATGATTGAAAATGATGCAAATCCGACGAGTCGACTCGAAGGACCATAAAGTATATGTTGATTGGATATCAAATGCGAAGTCGACAGAAAGTTCGATAAAGTGGAGAGCATTCCAAAGGTCGACATTGATCCGCAAACTAACAATTGTAAATTAAAGGCGCTTACCTTGTCGAGTAAGACTCACAGAAACGTTGGGCCTTTGTAGATGTCAATCCAGCGATCCGTGACCGGCAAAATGGTTTGGCGAACAGCAACAGTAGAACAGTCGTTGCGAGTACCAGGTTTCCGCGTAAAGATATCCACAAACCCACCTGGGTATCAACAGATGGACCCACTCTCAACCAAATTGATCACGTGTTGATAGATCGCCGCCACTCCTCGAGCCTGATGACGGTACGAACGTACCGAGGTGCCAACATCGACTCGGATCACTATCTTGTTGGTACAGTTTTCCGAGCGCGGATTGCTTATGGAGACGTAGTGCATCCGTGGATCAGGTTCGAATCAACACGGCTGCCTTACGCAATGAGAATACCAGTACCACCTTTGGTCATGCGCTAGGACTCGCCCTCGGAGAGTTCGACGGAGGGAGAGTAAGACCTGGGGCCAGAATGCCGGACGTAGAAGAGCCTTAAGAATACTGTCATTAGCATTGCCATCTCCATCTTAGGCAGTAGTCGTTTAGATCGGAGCGACTGGTTTGATGATGAGTGAACGTAAAAATGCTGCATACCGGGCAATGCAGCAGTCTCATAGGACACGGGTGCGTGAGGCGAAATACAAAGAGCTCAGAAGATCTGAAAAAAGACACTACAGACAAAAGAAAAGTGCCTGGGAAAAAAATCTTGTCTGTGAAATAGAGAAAAGTAGAGAGCGAGGTCCGCACCAGGCGCGGAAGTTCTACCAAATAATCCGCAGTATAACGCGGTACACACCACACTGCACTTACTGCAAGGATAAAGAGGGTAATCTGATCACCGATCCTGAAGGCATTCTGGAGCGATGTAAAGTTCACTTCAATGAATTGCTAAATAGTCAGCTCACAGAAGAATACAATACACCAATACAAGATCAAGACCACATCCTGCCATTACCAAGCATTGAGGAAACATTAAAAGCCATAAGCCAGTCCAAATCAAATAGAGCCCCGGAGCTGATGAAACAAGGAGGGACAGCGTTACATCACGCAATTCACGACATCGTGGTGCACGTATGGGAGCAGGAGGATATGCAGAAAGATTGGTGTCGTGGTATAATTTGCCCCATACATAAGAAAGGAGATATCACACTGTGCAGCAACTATAGGGGTATAACATTGCTGAGTACCGCCTATAAGATACTCTCCACTATCCTACAAGATCAGATAACTCGATACGCTAAAGCCATCATTGGTCAATATCAGTGTGGCTTCATCCCAGGCAAATCAGTGATTGATCAGATATTCACCATTAGGCAGGCGATGGAAAAATGTCTGGAATTTAAAATTCCATTATACCATTTATTTATAGAGGTTAAGGCCGCCTACGACAGCATAGCCAGTGTAGAACTATATAATGCCATGGGAGAGTTCGGCATTCCAAACAAATTGATACGACTTTGTAGGTTGACCATGACCAACGTAACTAGTCAAGTAAAAAAAGCGGGATTGCTAGGACCAATAAACATCTTTAATGGACTCCGACAGGTGGACGATCTGGCCTGCCTCCTCATCAACCTGGCGTTGGAGAAAGTAATCCGTGACACTGGCATTACAACTAGAGGGACTATTGTCACCAAGTCCAGCCAGATACTACGCAGATGACATCGGCATCATCGGTAGAACCGAATCAGCTGTACAGGACTCCTTCACCCAGATGGAGCAGGAGGCACAAAAACTGGGACTGCACATTAATGAGGGGAAAACTAAGTACATTGTGGCAACTTCTGCGAAGAGAAGACCTAACGTTGGTCAAACTATCAGGGTAGTGGAGCACGAATTTGAAGTAGTGCAATCCTTAAACTACCATGGGTCAATAGTATCAGCCGATAACAATATGGAAGAAGAAATACGCGAACGGCTGATTAAATCCCACAAAGCATACTATGGTCTATCAAGGCCATTTAAATCCCGAAATTTATCCACAGCATCTAAACTACTACTGTACAAGACCAAGGGCTTACCAGTACTTATGTATGTATGGATCCGAGACCTGTGTGCTCAATAAAAGGCACTCTGAACTCTTAGCCGCGTTCGAGAGAAAGGTCTCAAGGGGAATTCTTGGGCCCGTATGTGGAGGCTGGGGCCGATTCCGGAGACAACAACCATGAATTGTAGGCGATCTACCTTGAAGCTAATGTTGTAAGAAAAATCAGGCTCTGTAGACTCCGGTGGGTGGCTCGGTAGACACCTAGCTCGAATGAGCGAAGAGGAGCCTGCCCGGAAAGTCCTTTGTGGCAGGATGTATGGAAGGAGACAGCGCGGCAGACCTTGTCTGCGATGGAGAGATGGCGTAGGCCAAGGCGCCCAGATCCTGGGATGCTTGATGACATCGGCTCGAAATCGGGACCGGTGTAGAGATTTGTTAAATAAGGCCAAGACCGGATTCCGGTTGTAGTGCCGATGATGATGATGATTTAATATATATTTTTGCAAATTTGAGCATGTATTGTACATACACAAAAGTGTTTACATCAATTTTTTTCTTTAAATGTATGGATAAACAAGCAAGTCATAAGTAAAAGACATCAGCGCTGAAAAACAAAAAAAAAAAAAAACTAATTACTTGCGGTCTGCACTGTAAAGCCTCGTGGATGATCCCTAAAAAAATGGTTTTGTTTAGTTTATCAGTGTGGTCAATTAATGAGTATTTAAGGTATTTAACATAAAAAAAAATTATGGAAAAGCGTGATTGAACAAACTTTTTTTTTGTGAACATTTTCATCTTATTTTTGTTTATAACTTTTTATAAACAAAATATTAACTTCCAAATATACATTCATCAAGTGGCAAATTAACTCAGCATTCATTAAAAAAAATTTTTCATATGAACTCATCTGTAAAACTATGAGTTATCCTGCACACGCGTTCCAAAAACATCATCATCATCATCGGCACTACAACCGGGAACCGGTCTTGGCCCTATTTAGCAAGTCCTGAGGCTTGTTAAATTTTCCATAATGATTTGTTTTTTCTGGGCAAGGTCATTAGTCTTGCGCCAGAGGCTCCCTGACGGGGAATCGAACCCGGTCTCCCGCGTGACAGGCGGGTATACTAACCACTACTATCGAGGAGCCCGTTCCAAAAACATGGTTTTGAGAAAAATGAGTTTAAGGCGGCTCCCTCTCGAATTTTACTATACATGCTCGGGCATGCGTGCTTTGCCAGCTCATTTCGACCCGCTAAAATACAAATTCGTACTTCGGGCTTTGAGTGCATATTCTACAAGTGGTATATTATCCATTAAAAGAAAAAAAAATCGTTTTTTAAAGCCTCTACAGAAGGATACCTCCTTAAACAAGAGATGGAAAAGGAGGCGATTATTGCAGAAGATGCGGACACCTGTTATACACCGGGACCATTTCATATATACTTAAGAGAAACACAAGAATAAGTCAAGATAACTGGGAACTTGTCATCCCAAAAAGTTAAGCCTCGAACCAGTTTCTAAAACTCATCAGTTTGGGATGGATCTTTCTTGGATGAAACGCCAGCGTGTCCCGTTGAATAACGTCGGTTATTACACGCAAACTGAAGACGGAACAGAAGGCACAGTCCGAGGTCACGGCGAAATTAGAAATGCTGGAATATAGTCGCGATGTGTTTTGACGTGTAAGGCTACTTCTACCTTAACGTTGGTGCACGCGTTTGTGAAAAATATCTATTTCAATTGTCATAGCATCGGCATCATAATCATAACAGAAAAACATCTACTTGCTGCATATTTCGTCCTTAAACAACTTAAATATATGATAGTCAGCAAATAAAGGGTGGGCCATAATTTCTTGCACATTTGAAACATGAATAGAAATAAAACTACAAATGTTATTTTGTTGATCAATTATTTAATGTAATAAACGTTTATTGAAATTTATTTTTTAAAAATGACCGTCCCCACCACTCGCGCGCCCCTCCCTCTAAGGGTTTTAAGAAATCAATTGTTGCCATTTGCAAAAATTTATATATATACCCTATATAATTTACAATCAATTTCTGAACAAAGAAAGCGTATGATTACAAGTGCCAATGAGACAGCACGTGCGCTCCCGTCTACAACTCTACATTATCGGATTTCAGTTGCGCAATCCGCCGTGGGTGTCTTAAGTAATCATAGGATACCCGGTTGCAGCTGTTGGTTCGGGCGACTAGGTTACCTAATTTGAATTAGATCAAATAAATAAATGTATGTTTTTTTATAAGTTTTTGTCTCCTTGGTTTGTTTATTTTTGTCTGCCTTTTTTTGAGCAAAACAACAAGATGTGTTTGTCTCTAGCAACTTGTATCAGTGGAGCGAGAGATTGGCGAGTAAAGCGAACAGTGACAAAACCCCTGATAAATAAATAAAATGCTGCAGACTTTTAGTAAGGAATGCTGAATTCTTTTTTCCCACCCATTTTTGAATTCTGGGCATTCCAGTATAATTACAAATATATTGGTATTTATAATTTATAATCGATCCACGGAGGGAGAAGTGACTGTTATTTTTTATTATTTCACTCTTTAATGCTTGACTGCAAGATAATTAAGCTACACCTTTTTCAAACTGAGTTAGATCTACAATGATATAGATTTATCAACTTTAATTATTGTGCTTCGATGCATTTTAAGCCAAAAATATGAATATCCTTATTTAGTATGGGCATAACTTAAATTTAGCTTTTTGACTATTATTTGTCGATATTTCAATGACAAGGTCTTCTAAGAAAGTTATTTCTTGAATATCAACCTGATCAGCCGAATTCATGTGGAATACGACCTAAACCTTAAGTTCGTATTATGTAAATCAAGAATAATAAGATACCAATGAATGAACCCTCATGTACACTGAAGCTAACATATTGCCCGTTATAATAGATAGGGGTTTGATAAGGGGAGCATAACGTTCGTAACATTAATTACTCTACCCCCTAGAACCAGAATAGTCTTCGTCGGGTTTCCAACTAACAATTGTCTGTATATTTAGTCATGAGTTATCCAACCAACCCATAAGTAAAAGCCATTACTAAGACCTTGAGTACATTAGTGCTCTCCTTTCATTATCCCACTTGTCATTAAGTCAAAAACTACTTCGCAAATCCTATTAATATTATGAAGTTCCTGTGTATATCTTCCTAGAAATTATAATTCTATTAAAAGCCTCATTTCAATTGTCAAGATAAGTTCCGGCCCATCCGACCATTTACAACAGTAATACTATCGCATGCTCTTGTGGTCATGAACTTTAAGCCCATTCGTGTCTTCGTGACAATTTCTGGGTAATTTGTTATATTCGGTTACCAATGGACTGAACAACTGGGGCATAATAATTCATAATTCCCATGGTTCTAACTAGTGACACGAGTTTTGGAGCTTGGTGGTTTGATTTCATTTGCTCTTTCTGGTTCAGTCGTCATTACACTCAGCAGGGTAAACACGCCTTTCCAAAAAAACGAGAGTGTGGTCTGATTTAATGTCAGGAGGTGATGGCATCGTGTGTGTTTGTTCTATAACCGGAAATATCACAATAATTCGTGTAGAGAAATGTTGGTGAGGTTTTGGCGACACCGAACTTTAGTCTAGATCTCCAAAAATAGGAAAACAAACGAACGCTCGTCCTATATTAACAACTTGAAGATACTTTTAGCTTTTGAAAACAGTTCCTACTCTGACAAGTTGTATAACGAATGAGTTGGTTGCATGCGAGGCGTTCAAGGCACATTACTTAGCTATGTGCTGCTGCTAGAGTTCGTGTGTTTCCTTGAGAAAATTCTTTGACATTCTTTCTTATCTATTGCGAAACAGCTAGATAGGGAAGACTGATTCACTGCTTCAGCGTCTCCTTACTCAATAGGCACCACCCTCCGGCCCATGGTACATACGGCTGTCCTTTCTTGGAGTGGCTAACAACTAATCTGATGTAAGAATAACGTTAAATGGATGAAAGAATGTCGGAGTATTGCACGTGCTTGCGATGTGTTGCTGATTTATCCTCGACAATGTTTTTCAATCCGTTTTCAGCTCCTTGATATTATACCCTTCTTTAGCGTGGACAAGGAATTATTCAATTCATATTATGTGTACAATACAAATTTAACGATAGGTTAATGTTCCTTCAAGGGGAGATATCAAGTCAAAAGAGGAGGGAAGTTTGTTGTAGAACGATACCAAGTTGTCATAGTCTTTAGCGTTATATTGTATTATTCCCTGACGTGACTACAGAGAATAATGTCGATATGATTTAATTGTCATCAAAAATTAGATTTATAGGTAAAGTTGACAAAACTGAAGGAGAGGGTGAGGAAATCGGATAGGATGGAAAAAATAGATAGATAGATAGATACAGAGCAAGAGTGAGAGACGGGGAGAGACAGAAAGGGAGGGGGGGGCAGAAATACGGAGAGAGAGAAGGAGAGGGGGGGGGGGGTGGTGGAGCGAGTGACAGAGAAATATATATATATATATAGAGATAGAGAGAGGGGGAGGCAGAAATAGAAATACGGAGCGACCGACGGAAGAAGAAATACTCAAAAGAAGAAGGGAAGGTTTGAAGGACTTTTTTGAGAAGTTAAATTGGTCGTTATTTTTCCTCAATAACGATGTTGACTCTATAGCGGACACATTGAGAAACACGATTCTATTTGGCATGTGAATATTTATTCCACGTAGGCTAAAAAGTATCAAACCCAAGAGAAATATGTGATTCGACTCCGGGTGCAGAGAAGCCTTTAAGGCTAAAGAGTTAAGCTTCCGGTTGTATAAATCAAACAATACTGAGGAAAACCGGAAAAGGTTCAGAAGAGCTAGAAATGACTGCAATGCGCAAAGTTCTTGCATGACCAGAGAGTGAGACAAAAAATACTACATTCTCCCTCAGCTAGTAGAAACTTCTGGAGATTCGTGAAAAACATCCAAAACTCGGTCTCGATATCCATTAATTCATTTATAGTCGATGACAAACCAGTTACCAGTAAAATAGAAAATGCGAATCTAATTGCTGCGTATTTTGCAGCCAACTGGACGCTGCCTGATACCACGACAGTTTCCGCCTCAACTTGAGTATAACCAGTACACCATGAGCCAGAATCACTTCCAAACGCGTAGTGTTGCACTCAAGGAGCAGAACGCAAACAAATCGGCTGGTCCGAATGGAATTCCCCCAATTCTCTTGAAGAGACGTTCCTCTTCACTTGCTAAACCACAGTGGAAACTCTTCCATGTGTATTATTCACATGGCCGTTTCCGAAGTCAGCGAACACTCAGACAATTCCCAAAAAGGACGACAAACCGTCCATATCTTCTTATCCACCCATAGCACTAACTTCTATTTTCTTGAAGGTAATGTAGCCACTTATCAACCGCCAACATTTGAAAAAAACAGGAATCAAATGACCTCAATGATCGCCAATATGGCTTTCGTAGCAACAGGTCCACAGGAAATTTGATGGCGTATCTTATCGAAAAGTGGAGCCATTCCATCCACTACTTCGATGAAAGCACAACCCAATTCACTCGTTTGCTGATGATAGCACGCTGAGTTTCTCATACTCATACGAACATTCCCGACCTAACTCTTCAAACGTCATTACCAATCACCAGGGTATGTTTAATACATTCATTTGCGACCTCAACAAGATATATCGATGGGAATCATCTAACCGAGTAGAATCATCATCATCATCGGCACTACAACCGGGATCCGGACTTGGTCTTATTTAGCAAGTCCCGAGGCTTGTTAAATTTTCCATAATAATTTGTTTTTCCGGGCAAGGTTATTAGCCTTGCGCCATAACCGAGTAGAATGCAATATCTTCAAAACTCAGTGCTGACTCTTGTCGTCAAAGGCGAAACCCAAAGTAAATATACTGTCGATGAACGGCACTTGCATTGACAAAGCCAAGGAACTATCAATCCTCGCCACTCGTATTAATTCGACTCTTAATTGTTATGACCGCATATTTGAAGCTGCGAAAAGAGTAGCAAAATGTGTGGGGTACAAAAGATACTTCACTCATCTAGCCTAGGCGTATATTCGTCCCAATGTCTCTTTTCTACAGATATTATCAGGTTCAGTTGTTCAACTGATCGTGCTGAATGTGTTCCACCTCTTCAGACATTTTCCCGCGATACCCGTCAATCTGAGAATGCGCATCAATTCACGTTGAAAGTCAACTTCAAGCGCACAAATAAACATAGAGTCATTCTTTAGCCGAAGCGCACTAATGTGGCATACTCTACCTGATCATGTGTTCCCCCGTCGTTGTAATGTTCAGGCATTTAAGACCAATGTACATCGATACCTTCTTTCCCTATCTACTTCCTCTCATGCCGCTCTGTCTACGCGGAATCCTTGATTCGTGTTGAAGAAAACAAGATTTGAGTCTTTCAATGCCAACTGTTGTCGGTCTTCTGTCAACATCTGCCGAGAAAACTCGATTGCCGCCGAGAACTGTGTTCAGACTTATAGCGTTTGAAATAATAGTGAAGAAGAACGTGTGATTCGAACTGACGCCATGACAGTTTGAACCACCAAAAATTGAACCTAAGCGTTATCCATCAGGCTACTGGCCGATTTTAGAATTCGATTTTCAAACTCGACTATACTCCACTGATGTGAATTGTTATGTTATCGCTATGGTATACGGCTCTGGTGTATTTTCTTATTCGATTTTCGTTCGGTGTCCTTCATTATTTTGCTTGTGAATTGTGTGTGTACCTGTTAGAGACGCCACAGACTGACGTAAGAGTGTTCAAGAGGCTTCTTCGCTTTATCCGCGCTAATCATGTTTAATATGTGTAATATACTTCATATCCGATCGTGCAATTTTACTTGTTGCCGTACTCTACAAACATGTGTGCATTATTTTTCAGCTTACCTTGTACTATAAGATCATCCGAAGTTAGTGATAATCGAAAGACGCAACCGACGTCGGACAAAAGTGCAAGAGACGGATGTTTTTCTGATAAAGTATTACTCACTCTAGTGAGGAAATCCCCTTATTTATTATTTGGGATTCCACACGGAGCCTTTGTCAAAGTCAAAAACAGATATAAAAGAATAGAGAAATCGATGTAGGCCTTTTTTCCCACTAGACACTTTCACTGAAGTCTGAAATAGCTCAAGTGTGGAAATGTTTATTATATTCTCAACTGTCCCTAATAGAAGGTCGTTATAAACTATAGAATGTAAAAGCAATAAAATTAATTAATCATTTTAACGCTTTCATAACTTTAAATCCATATAATTTAAGTTTACTATATTATAACATATATCATTAAATCCCATTCTCTTTTCTTTCCAGGTGAGTAGACTTGTAGAACGCCCGCTTAAAACAACTTATCAGCTTGTACACCTGTGGTACATATCATAATTATGAAAGTATGTATAACTAGATTGTCATCAACTATATAATTTCTATGCGGCCAGACAACCTTGTAACATAAGCTAAATATCTACGTGACCACCATCGACCTATGTGTCTAAACAATGATGTTTTGCGTCCCAATGCCTAATTTAAAGGAACGTATCAAGCTTGTACACCTGTGGCACATATCATAATCGTCAAAGTGTGTATAACTAGACTGTCATCAAGTATATAATTTCTATGCGACCAGACAACCTTGTAACATAAGCTAAGTATCTACGTGACCACCATCGAGCTATGTGTCTAAACAATGATGTTTTGCGTCCCAATGCCTAATTTAAAGGAACGTAACCAAAACAGATTCACACTCTCCAAGTACTAGTTCGGTTACTCGATCTGTATTCAATAGTGACTGTCAATCTACTATTCTATGCCATTGGTAACTCAATACGACCACAGTATACACAGGTTTCAACTCAGAAAGGTAGATACTTACCAAACTACAGGGTATTATGTTCCTATCATAAAAAGGTGTATGTTCAGTAGAAAAAAAGGCACCAACAACAACTAAAACAGATTATTGGGTTTCATCATGGTCGCACAATTTTGCACCAAAACCGCCGACAACGTATTCAGACGCGGCGCCTCGCATCGTAATCTTAATTAAGTCTCAAACTGTTAACCATATTCATGTGGTACGGTAAGATTGATGGGATTTGAACTCGTAATTAGATTATAAATAATTCACGCTAATTGTTGTCAATGCATCTTTTAGTGAAAGACGTATTGGTTGTATCGTTCGGGATGAATAGATGCGCCTTTTTCTGCGCATTAGTTTAATAATGATTGGTTTTTGAATCATACCCACTTGACTGTTGCAAAATTCAATTCAACAAAGAAATCTTTACTAATTGGCAGAGAATTTCTGAATCTCGATACATGATCGTATTCGACATTGATATTTTTGATGTATGGGACTTTAGCTAAGTAATTTCAAAAACACTTTGTTATCCCCGCCTACTCAATTGGGTGGCAGTTGCAAATTTCAATTTACCACATAAATCTTACTAATAAGCGAAGAATTGTATTATTCTGAATTTCAACACAACATCTCATTATATCTTTGATATTTTTGAAGTATGGGACTATAACAAAATAATTTCGAGCACGCTTTGTGATCCTCGCCGAATCAATTGGGTAGCTGTTGGAAAATTCGCTTTAACATTCTTCACTAAATGACGGAGAATTTTGTTATTTTGAATCTCAACACAATATCTTATTCGACTTTGATATTTTTGAAATAAGAGACTGTCAACCAGGTAATTTCAAAAACGCTTTATTATCTCAATATACTGTTGTTTGAGAGGATATGAACCTACATATTTGAGCTGGTTAATGATTTGCTACTATGCATTTTTGCTATTTATGCATTTCACAATTCCTGAAAAACTCAGTTTTCGCACAAGTAATGAACTCGAACTAATTTTCTTTGATGACTTGTCATCAGATATCATCACTCTCTTACAGAAAGTTTTACTACAGTAGCCACAAACTAAGTTGAATAAATATTTCTATGGATTCTGAATAAAAAAATATCACTGACTCTTTCACATTCAGCTCTAAAACCTCTTAGCTCCGTTTTACCACATTTTTACAGAAATAATAAATAAGTTGGTGATGACTCCAACAAATTGCGAACTCGCAATGTAGTGAAGAACAAAGCACAGAAAAGAGTCTAAATGTATTATCAGTGTCGCATACCAGAGCATTCACCTAGAAATCACGGAATCACGAAGCTTAAGTACCGAGTTGAGATATCTTCGTATACAAGCGGCCGTGGTCTGATACGTATCAGACGTATATATATACGTATTTACGAAGTGAATTTTAATCAGGTTTTTCAATTGCAAAACGCTATAAGTTTATTGTCGAATCACCAGCCATCAAGTGTTATCCTATTCTTGAGAATCTATATTTATTAGACTTTATCTGCAGATCCAATGTGGATATTCTGAACAAATCAAATAGAATACCCACTATTCATTCGTATTATTAATAATGTTAAATCCTAAATAATGGCGGAAGGCTAATAACCTTGCCCGGAAAAACAGATTATTATGGACAATTTAACAAGTCTCGGATAAGGACCGGATACCGGTGGAGAGTTGCTAAATAAGGCAAAGTCCGGATCCCGGTTGTAGTGCCGATGATGGTGATGATGAAATCCTAAATAACCATAAAGGGATTTCTACATGTGTGTGCATTTAATAACGAGGTCCGCATGGTGATGCGCAACGCTACCGACAACAAATGATCAATTTGAACCATGTATTGTTCGAAAAACGACCAGAATGGGCCACAAGACACGGCACGGTAATTTTGTTGCATGATACTGCTTCGAGTCATACAGCAAAACCCGTCAAAGAAACAATGAAAGCTCTCGGCTGGGAAGTGTTACCCCACCCGCCGTATTCCCCAGACTTGGCTCCTTCCGACTACCATTTGTTTTCATCGATGGGACACGCATTGGCTGAACAGCATTTCAATTCCTACGAAGGAGTCGAAAATTGGGTCTCCGAAGGGTTTGCCTCAAAAGACGACCAGTTTTATTGGCGTGGTATCCACAAATTGCCAGAAAGGTGGTCGAAATGTGTAGAAAGCAATGGCCAACACTTCGAATAAAATGTTTTTTTACTTTTTAAAAGAAAATGTTTTTTACTTTAAAAAAAACTTCACTTCATACCGGTACACCTTGTATAACTGATGATAAATCCCATTATTGGTCGACAACTCCGTTTTTTATTTTTTTTACACTAACGCGCGCACAAAAAGGGATTTTGAGGTATCCTTAAATATCAGAGCACAGTGCGAGCGCCTGGAGAGAGAGTGGATAAGGAAAGGAGGTGCGACGTATATTGGTCTTGAATGTTTGGGGATCACAACGGCTAGGAAACACATGATCAGGCAAAACATTCCACATTCGTGTGGTTCGGCTAAAGAATGACTCTCTAGGTTTATTTGTGCGCCAGAAGTCCGCTTTCAACGTGAACTGATGCGCATTCACAGATTAACGGGTATCGCGGGAAAATGTCTGAAGGGGCGGAACACATTCAGCAAGTTCAGTTGAGCACCGACCATGGTAATACCTATAGAAAAGAGATAGGCATGATACGTTGCGCCTATGTTCTAACGACGGAATTGACCGACTTACGGCTGAGTCCCCAATAAGTTTCACTGCTCGTTTTCGAATACTGTCGAGCAGGTGTGTGGGGAGGAAGTATGTACCAGCATGGGTACTTAGTTCACTTCCTCCTCCATCAATCAAAAGTTCCGCCGCAGCACGAATGTGCACAAGGAAAACAACAGCACATTAAAACAAACAAACGGTAGTTTATTATTTAAACATCGGGTTTACTGCACCGCACTGTTAATTCAATTTTTTGGACTCGACACAAACGATTATTCTCCATTATCGCTTCCCTGTGCGCACCAGGGTAGCGATGGAGCCGCGACCCCCTTGGATCGAAGGATGGAATTTGACTCAGCGATCGTCATCTCATGCAGGGATGATTTCGCTAAGGAAAAAAAAAGGAAGAGAGAGAAAAACTTTTCTCTTAAGGGTGTAACCACTAAGGTAATGCGATCTTTTTGGTGCAGTGGTATATGTGCGCGATCGAACAGATTCGATGTAATTGCACGTGTTCGAAAGCAGTGGAACGACGAAACAGGCAGGCGGCAAGGACCATAGGGAAAAATTACCAAATGCGCCGTTGGTAATGCGGGTCATTGTTTACACGATGCCTCGTCGCTATTTTCGACGTTAGGAGAAAAAGGTGCTAAAAGCAAATTGGATGTTTATGGCATCTCTGGCTGCAGTAGAAACCGGGTTCATATTTGCATTAGGAAATGCTGGAGAATTTGGTTTCAGCGTCTATTGCACTAATTATATGCAGCTGCTTGGATTGTTTGTTGATAAGACAAACAAAAAAGGTTGCCAGGCAATGTGTATGAAAAGATACATGACGCGGCTGGGGAAATAGACGGCGCGATATTTATGGTCCCTGTCATGACGGTTACATTGAATGCAATCCGAATTATTTTGTTTACACGAATTTGTCTAAGGACATTTGACTGGCGGCGTAGATGCCGAAATTGATTGGAAATTCCTGTTAAGTTAATAAAGAAATCTTAAGGAGCAATGGTATGCGAAGAGAATGCATGAAGGTAAGTTTTCTTTACAGGGACTTAAAGATCATAGATTTGATCTCTTAAATGCGTGCAGCATTTTTAGATACTAATACTGTTGCATTAGCAAACTAAAGGGAGTTGGGTAGCAGTTATGGGGGTTTTTCAGGTAAGTAGACCGTAGGGTTTGGCGGAAACGCTACAGGTGTAGTGCAGTTTTGGATGCGCCTGATGAAATATGGGAGTTGAACTGCATTTTTGGACGGATATACGCCTTGTAAATAGTGGCTGATTTATCTTTTGCATTTCTTAAGGAACCCCATACATTTGGCAGCACTTTTCGCAGCTTGAAATATGTGGTCATTCCAGTTTAGAGTCGAATTAATTCGAGTGCCGAGGATTGCTAGTTTCTTGGCTTCGTCGATGCAAGTGCCGGTCATAGACAGTATATTTTCTTGCGGTTTGCCTTTGACGACAAGGAGCAGCACTGAGGTTTTTGGGCATGAGAATTCTACTCGGTTAGATAATCTATACTGATATATCTTATTGAGGTCTGAATTTAATGTATTAAGCATAAGTTGCTGATTGGCAGTGACATTCGAAGAGTGTGGACGGAAATGTTCGGATGAGTATGAGAAACTTAACGTGCTATCATCAGCAAACGAGTGAATTGGGTTGTGAGATCGTTTATAAAGATCAAGATGAGAGTGGGTGAGAATACCTAACCCTGGGGAACGCCTGCATTAATTTGATGGGAGACAGATTTCACACCATAAAGAACCACTTGGATTGAACGGCCAGAAAGATAGTCTCTTGTCCATTGGATCAGGGAATTGTCCACTCCATATTAATGCAATTTTGACAAAAGAGCTGTATGCCAAACTCTGTCGAAGGCTTTTGCAATATCCAATACGACTACTTTGCTTTCACCGAGGTAGTGGATGTAATGGCTCCACTTTTCGGTAAGGTACGCCATCAGATCTTCTGTGGACCTGTTGCTATGAAAGCCATATTGGCGGTCATTGAGGAGGTCATTTGATCCCAGATATTCCGAAAGTTGACGGTTGATAAGTGATTCCATTACCTTGGAGAGAATAGAAGTTTGTGCTATGGCTCGATAAGAAGAAAGGGATGTTTTGTCACCCCTTTTGGGGATTGGCTGAACCCGACATCCGGGAGTAAATACACATCACGACACAAAACATAATTAAGTGATCCGTGATTGGTGACCGATACTCCGGGTTCAGAAACCAGCGACTGGAGTCGCCTGTACCCGTGGAGTTGGACATTCCACACAGGATCAGACATCACACACCACCACCTCCTTCATAATCTCATAACCCCAGAAGATGCTCTACTATTATGTCCCAAGTAGGTAGAAGTTTAGTATTCATTAAGTTGGTGGCTTCATCTTGGACCTACATGGAAATCTACAGTGCATCGATGCTCATCTCCAGATTGAAGCCTGAGGTCTCCGATTACCCGTTCCTGTGGCAACGCTCATTGCTTTATCAAACAGAGGTTCTGGATTTGATGGGCTCACGTCTACGCCATTGGTTCATGAGACTGCATAAGTTTCGATAAATTAGAGGGTAGCTCTATGGCTGGATTGAAGGTAAGAACGGACGGGTAACCCTTTTTGGGAATCGGTTGTGTAACCCTTTTGGGAATCATTCAGGCGTTTCGATTCCGCTTGCTGGTCACCCACCGGTTTGATGATCGCATCAGGTTGGTCGTCACACCTACAGGGATTAGTAGTACTGATGCCTAGTCGAAAGTAAACGCGTCTTGGCTGGTGTCCATTGGATGCCCATCTGTCGTAAACCATCCGACAACAATCCAACACAGATTCATCTTGCCTACCAGAGAGCACCTTCATGCTTTGGTTCACCTAGTTCTCCAAAACATCTCCTTCTCCCACAGATGTCTTTCCATGCCACACGACACCGACAGTCGTTGCTGGTGAATTTCAGACTTTGGTAACGACGGCTGCGTCGCCTGGTTCCCTTTCTATGACCTACGACAACGCTCTGATTTCACCTAGTTCCGCTTGATATCACCCTCGTATAGCGCTGCCTCTCGATCTTTCAACCAAAGTTGCTCGGTTGATTGAGTCACCTACGCCAACGGTGCCTCGTTCTATTGCTGACCAGCTACTTATTACAGCGCAACTTCGACCATCCTCTAATACCTAACTGTTAGGGTTCGATGGAATGTCTATTGACACCTACCCCAATAGTGAGTCTCTACTCCTGTCCAGAAATCATATTATGGGCCTCAATGATCACCATGGGATCCCTCCGACGCGTACTCCTCTCGCTAACGCCTCGTCCCCTGAGCTCAAACTCTCTTCACAGAATCTCTCCCGATACAACTTATTTTGAGAGTCGCCACAACGTCATCCGCAGCAGCCGTG
Organism: Microdon myrmicae; assembly: GCA_963931805.1. Classification (NCBI taxonomy): domain Eukaryota; kingdom Metazoa; phylum Arthropoda; class Insecta; order Diptera; family Syrphidae; genus Microdon; species Microdon myrmicae. Next base: position 67,066,677 of record OZ007496.1, on the reverse strand, counting down.
TGTTCTGTTGTATTCCAGAATACTACCCTTATTAAATTTAACACTGAATCTCCTAACACATCCTTAAAAACTTCACTTAACATATATTACATTCTCACTTAATACATACCATTCATAAACATTCACAATATTACCAGTTACAGCACACTTAATAACCTGCACCTTTTTATTTATTGAAAACATAGCAACTTGGATTTTCGTTCGAATTGAATGTGAAAAGTCACAGAAGAAAAAACAGAATAGAGAAAAATTTGAGTTCAAAAAGTGCAGTTGTAGTTAGAAGTTTGATTTATAAGTGGAATATTGTAAGAAGAAGTTTTAATTAAGAATTGTAAAAGCAGTTAAGTTTTTAGTGTTTAAAATAAATACGTAACTAATATCAAGAGAGAAGGAAAAGTTTTTCTTTGACCATTGATTCTATCGGAGCTACTCAACAATGAAACGAGACTTGATGAAAGAAACAGAACTAAAGATAAAATAAAAGGTCCCCGCTCTTCCCTCAACCGAGGAAGCACGGCGCCGGACCACAACACGGCGGCAGCGGTGGGATACAACCAAAGGATCCCAAATAAAAAGAAGAAAATAAGAAGAAAAAAAAAAAAACAAGAAAAAAAAATTTTTTTTAAACAAAACAAAATTTAAAACAACAAAAAAAAATGTTTATAAGAAGAAGAAAAAAATAAACATAAAACAACGAAAAACAAAGTAAACAAAAAAATTTAAAAAAAAAAAAAAAATTTAAACTGAACACAAGAGAAATAACTAAATAAGAAGAAGAAAAAAAAATTTTTCAAGAAAAAAAAAAAAACCCAGACAAAACTACGAAAAAAAAAAACATAAAACAACGAAAAAAAAATCCAGCAAAAGACCAGGATATTCAACTTCTAGGGCGTGAAGTCTGCCTGGCAAGAATAACAAAATAATATAAAATAAAGAAAGGAACACAAAGAGGAACTCTACGACACAACAAAGAAGAAAAAAAGGGACAACAATAAGAAATTCAACAAGACTTCTATCAACATCTAGAGTAGTAAGAAATTTTTTCAATATTTTGTTTTTTCTCTCTAATTTTTTTTGGAATATTTTCTACTTGGAAGCTTTCCTTTTTACTAACATACATTTTTTTCGATAGAAATTTCTATCTATATTCTTTGAAAATTCTCTTTTCAGTTTTTTTTCGACGACATTTCCGTTTCTTTTCCTTCTCGTCGAAAATTTTCTTTCTTTTCAGTTTTGGGTCCAAACCATATCGTTTCCATATATATATATTGAATAATAACATAAAGGCCATTTTTTCATAAACCATATTTTTAATAATTGATAACAAATTTTCGCCATACTTTAATTCAAATTTTCAATATTACGAGCCCATATTACACGAGACAGGCGGCTAGGCAGGGGGAAGAACAATTCCACTATCAACAGATACTCAGTAAAACCCCTGAAATGGCTCTGTCTGTCGGAATTTCTGATGTTTTCAGAATCGTCCCTACCTTTGACGGGAAACCCTGCGACTTAGGTAAATTTATTTCCGGGGGAGACGTTTTATTTAGATCCATAAAGAAGGCAGACCCGGATATATACGAGACATTTTTAGATCTAGTCAAAAATAGACTAGAGGGTCATGCTTACGATCTGATTAGGTATAGCCAAATCGCAAAGTGGGAGGATTTAAAAGATAAACTCGAATCGGAATATAAAGAGGAGCAATCTCGGTCGACGGCACACAATGAGTTGATTTCTCTGAAACAACGCTACAGAGAAACCGTCCGGGAATACGGCGATAGAGTCGCGAATGCTCTAAGGACTTTAAACTCTGCCACGTGTGAAATAACAGCAGACGCGGTGGTTAGGGAATTCTTAATGGAAGAAAACAAAAAATTGGCCGTACAAACATTTGAAGATGGACTAATGAACGAACAGCTAAAGATACTAGCTAAAGTCCATGGGGGAAACAATTTAAAACAGTCGATTGCACATGTAGTGTCACATGCGGCTCGAATGGACAACTCTCCCAGGTCATATCAATATAACGAAAAACCTACATTCAATAGTATAGTCTGCCAAACCTGTGGTAAGTCAGGGCATACACAGGACACATGTTATCGGAACATGCAATCCAACTGTTTTCCGAATAGACAACCCATAAAAAGGGAATATAACATTGTATGTAATTTCTGTGGACGGAATAATCACACAGAGAATGAGTGTAGATACAAGATATCTAGGAATGGATCGGCTTCAACAAATTACCAACAAGGTACAACAACGCGTAACCCATTCCGAAATAATCCTACAAACTCTGAAAATCGTTTTGGTGAAAATTCTAGGAGCACCAATAGACAAAACGATAGACAAAATGTTCACTTTTCTCGGGTGCAAGAGTCGGAAAACGAGGCCTGACGCCAACCAAAATTTATGGAAGACAGACCAAAGTTTTCTATTTACAGCATTAGATCTTTGGAAATAGATAACGACCATTTTAATGAAGCTCCTAGCCAAATTTACCCTGAGCCCACATACTCCTATAAACCAAGCCATATAAACGAAGATAACCCTGTCCCTAATATAAAGACCCCGATTCATACTCCCATTCTGGAAAACAATTCAGCAACACAGACTGAAAATCCGAAATTTTCAGCAGTATTAAAGACTGAAATCGCTAATATCTCAGATATCCCTATTGACAACGCAGACACTTCAGCAACCAAGACTGAAAACTCAGCAGTATTAAAGACTGAAAATTCGGATCCTGCAGAAAATATACAAACAGTAACCCCTAATATTCCGGCTATCCCAATAGACAACCACGGCACTTCAGCAACAAAGACTGAAAATTCAGCAGTGTTAAAGACTGAAGACCCAATAGTGGCAATAAAAGTCGAAACCCAAGTCAGTTCAGCAGCTAATACTGATGAACAAATCTTTTCAGCAGCAAAGACTGACGGATTAAATGTTTCTACAGCAGATATAACTGAAGAAATAGTTCAAACAGCAAATAGGACTGGGAACCAAGATGTTCTAACAGCTAATAAGTCTGAAGAACTATTCGAATCAGTAAATGAGACTGAGAAACTAAACGATCCATCAGCAGTGAGTAAGACTGAAAAGGTAGACGTTCCGACAGCAGTTAAAGCTATGGACAATGACAACACTAAGCCGAAAACAATAAATATTTTAAACAACGAAAACAAACACAAACACTTACTCAAACACGAAATAATAAAAAATGAAAATAATAATTTAACTAAAATAGGTATTGTAAAGAGTAACTATATAAATACATTACAAGTCTTTTTTTTCAACAAAAAAAATTTATTCCAATGCAAAATACAAAAAAATAAAAGGTTACACCGTCATTTAAATTATTTAAGATCATTTTTCAAGAAGATTTTTGGTAATAATCATCTTTATTCAATCATCATAGTAATAGGCCCAGAAAGGTTTTGGAAACTTTTCCATAAATTTAAGGAAAAGATAAACACATAACAAATGGCCTTTGTTTTATTATTCAATATATATGAAATAATCTAACAATTGTAGGAAATGACGGAAATGAAAAAAAAAAAAAAAAAAAAAAAGTTAATGAGGGGGACGAAAGAAAGAAAATTTTAGAGGTAATATATATTGGAAATTTTAGAATTTATATATATTCGAACGGAAAAGGAAAGAAAGGAAATTTTAGAGGTAATATATGTATTGGAAATTTTGGAATTAATATATATATTCGAACGGAAATGAGAATTTTGAAACAATAATATTAATATTATATATTTAATATAATAAGTAATAATGATTTTTAGATAAGAAAAGAAAAGGTTCCAAGGAGAAATATTTAAATTTAGTTAATATATAATGTAAATAGACACTCACTACCCCAATAGTGAGTCTCTACTCCTGTCCAGAAATCATATTATGGGCCTCAATGATCACCATGTGATCCCTCCGACGCGTACTCCTCTCGCTAACGCCTCGTCCCCTGAGCTCAAACTCTCTTCACAGAATCTCTCCCGATACAACTTATTTTGAGAGTCGCCACAACGTCATCCGCAGCAGCCGTGTGTTCTGTTGTATTCCAGAATACTACCCTTATTAAATTTAACACTGAATCTCCTAACACATCCTTAAAAACTTCACTTAACATATATTACATTCTCACTTAATACATACCATTCATAAACATTCACAATATTACCAGTTACAGCACACTTAATAACCTGCACCTTTTTATTTATTGAAAACATAGCAACTTGGATTTTCGTTCGAATTGAATGTGAAAAGTCACAGAAGAAAAAACAGAATAGAGAAAAATTTGAGTTCAAAAAGTGCAGTTGTAGTTAGAAGTTTGATTTATAAGTGGAATATTGTAAGAAGAAGTTTTAATTAAGAATTGTAAAAGCAGTTAAGTTTTTAGTGTTTAAAATAAATACGTAACTAATATCAAGAGAGAAGGAAAAGTTTTTCTTTGACCATTGATTCTATCGGAGCTACTCAACAATGAAACGAGACTTGATGAAAGAAACAGAACTAAAGATAAAATAAAAGGTCCCCGCTCTTCCCTCAACCGAGGAAGCACGGCGCCGGACCACAACACGGCGGCAGCGGTGGGATACAACCAAAGGATCCCAAATAAAAAGAAGAAAATAAGAAGAAAAAAAAAAAACAAGAAAAAAAAATTTTTTTTAAACAAAACAAAATTTAAAACAACAAAAAAAAATGTTTATAAGAAGAAGAAAAAAATAAACATAAAACAACGAAAAACAAAGTAAACAAAAAAATTTAAAAAAAAAAAAAAAATTTAAACTGAACACAAGAGAAATAACTAAATAAGAAGAAGAAAAAAAAATTTTTCAAGAAAAAAAAAAAAAACCCAGACAAAACTACGAAAAAAAAAAACATAAAACAACGAAAAAAAAATCCAGCAAAAGACCAGGATATTCAACTTCTAGGGCGTGAAGTCTGCCTGGCAAGAATAACAAAATAATATAAAATAAAGAAAGGAACACAAAGAGGAACTCTACGACACAACAAAGAAGAAAAAAAGGGACAACAATAAGAAATTCAACAAGACTTCTATCAACATCTAGAGTAGTAAGAAATTTTTTCAATATTTTGTTTTTTCTCTCTAATTTTTTTTGGAATATTTTCTACTTGGAAGCTTTCCTTTTTACTAACATACATTTTTTTCGATAGAAATTTCTATCTATATTCTTTGAAAATTCTCTTTTCAGTTTTTTTTCGACGACATTTCCGTTTCTTTTCCTTCTCGTCGAAAATTTTCTTTCTTTTCAGTTTTGGGTCCAAACCATATCGTTTCCATATATATATATTGAATAATAACATAAAGGCCATTTTTTCATAAACCATATTTTTAATAATTGATAACAAATTTTCGCCATACTTTAATTCAAATTTTCAATATTACGAGCCCATATTACACGAGACAGGCGGCTAGGCAGGGGGAAGAACAATTCCACTATCAACAGATACTCAGTAAAACCCCTGAAATGGCTCTGTCTGTCGGAATTTCTGATGTTTTCAGAATCGTCCCTACCTTTGACGGGAAACCCTGCGACTTAGGTAAATTTATTTCCGGGGGAGACGTTTTATTTAGATCCATAAAGAAGGCAGACCCGGATATATACGAGACATTTTTAGATCTAGTCAAAAATAGACTAGAGGGTCATGCTTACGATCTGATTAGGTATAGCCAAATCGCAAAGTGGGAGGATTTAAAAGATAAACTCGAATCGGAATATAAAGAGGAGCAATCTCGGTCGACGGCACACAATGAGTTGATTTCTCTGAAACAACGCTACAGAGAAACCGTCCGGGAATACGGCGATAGAGTCGCGAATGCTCTAAGGACTTTAAACTCTGCCACGTGTGAAATAACAGCAGACGCGGTGGTTAGGGAATTCTTAATGGAAGAAAACAAAAAATTGGCCGTACAAACATTTGAAGATGGACTAATGAACGAACAGCTAAAGATACTAGCTAAAGTCCATGGGGGAAACAATTTAAAACAGTCGATTGCACATGTAGTGTCACATGCGGCTCGAATGGACAACTCTCCCAGGTCATATCAATATAACGAAAAACCTACATTCAATAGTATAGTCTGCCAAACCTGTGGTAAGTCAGGGCATACACAGGACACATGTTATCGGAACATGCAATCCAACTGTTTTCCGAATAGACAACCCATAAAAAGGGAATATAACATTGTATGTAATTTCTGTGGACGGAATAATCACACAGAGAATGAGTGTAGATACAAGATATCTAGGAATGGATCGGCTTCAACAAATTACCAACAAGGTACAACAACGCGTAACCCATTCCGAAATAATCCTACAAACTCTGAAAATCGTTTTGGTGAAAATTCTAGGAGCACCAATAGACAAAACGATAGACAAAATGTTCACTTTTCTCGGGTGCAAGAGTCGGAAAACGAGGCCTGACGCCAACCAAAATTTATGGAAGACAGACCAAAGTTTTCTATTTACAGCATTAGATCTTTGGAAATAGATAACGACCATTTTAATGAAGCTCCTAGCCAAATTTACCCTGAGCCCACATACTCCTATAAACCAAGCCATATAAACGAAGATAACCCTGTCCCTAATATAAAGACCCCGATTCATACTCCCATTCTGGAAAACAATTCAGCAACACAGACTGAAAATCCGAAATTTTCAGCAGTATTAAAGACTGAAATCGCTAATATCTCAGATATCCCTATTGACAACGCAGACACTTCAGCAACCAAGACTGAAAACTCAGCAGTATTAAAGACTGAAAATTCGGATCCTGCAGAAAATATACAAACAGTAACCCCTAATATTCCGGCTATCCCAATAGACAACCACGGCACTTCAGCAACAAAGACTGAAAATTCAGCAGTGTTAAAGACTGAAGACCCAATAGTGGCAATAAAAGTCGAAACCCAAGTCAGTTCAGCAGCTAATACTGATGAACAAATCTTTTCAGCAGCAAAGACTGACGGATTAAATGTTTCTACAGCAGATATAACTGAAGAAATAGTTCAAACAGCAAATAGGACTGGGAACCAAGATGTTCTAACAGCTAATAAGTCTGAAGAACTATTCGAATCAGTAAATGAGACTGAGAAACTAAACGATCCATCAGCAGTGAGTAAGACTGAAAAGGTAGACGTTCCGACAGCAGTTAAAGCTATGGACAATGACAACACTAAGCCGAAAACAATAAATATTTTAAACAACGAAAACAAACACAAACACTTACTCAAACACGAAATAATAAAAAATGAAAATAATAATTTAACTAAAATAGGTATTGTAAAGAGTAACTATATAAATACATTACAAGTCTTTTTTTTCAACAAAAAAAATTTATTCCAATGCAAAATACAAAAAAATAAAAGGTTACACCGTCATTTAAATTATTTAAGATCATTTTTCAAGAAGATTTTTGGTAATAATCATCTTTATTCAATCATCATAGTAATAGGCCCAGAAAGGTTTTGGAAACTTTTCCATAAATTTAAGGAAAAGATAAACACATAACAAATGGCCTTTGTTTTATTATTCAATATATATGAAATAATCTAACAATTGTAGGAAATGACGGAAATGAAAAAAAAAAAAAAAAAAAAAAAGTTAATGAGGGGGACGAAAGAAAGAAAATTTTAGAGGTAATATATATTGGAAATTTTAGAATTTATATATATTCGAACGGAAAAGGAAAGAAAGGAAATTTTAGAGGTAATATATGTATTGGAAATTTTGGAATTAATATATATATTCGAACGGAAATGAGAATTTTGAAACAATAATATTAATATTATATATTTAATATAATAAGTAATAATGATTTTTAGATAAGAAAAGAAAAGGTTCCAAGGAGAAATATTTAAATTTAGTTAATATATAATGTAAATAGACACTCACTACCCCAATAGTGAGTCTCTACTCCTGTCCAGAAATCATATTATGGGCCTCAATGATCACCATGTGATCCCTCCGACGCGTACTCCTCTCGCTAACGCCTCGTCCCCTGAGCTCAAACTCTCTTCACAGAATCTCTCCCGATACAACTTATTTTGAGAGTCGCCACAACGTCATCCGCAGCAGCCGTGTGTTCTGTTGTATTCCAGAATACTACCCTTATTAAATTTAACACTGAATCTCCTAACACATCCTTAAAAACTTCACTTAACATATATTACATTCTCACTTAATACATACCATTCATAAACATTCACAATATTACCAGTTACAGCACACTTAATAACCTGCACCTTTTTATTTATTGAAAACATAGCAACTTGGATTTTCGTTCGAATTGAATGTGAAAAGTCACAGAAGAAAAAACAGAATAGAGAAAAATTTGAGTTCAAAAAGTGCAGTTGTAGTTAGAAGTTTGATTTATAAGTGGAATATTGTAAGAAGAAGTTTTAATTAAGAATTGTAAAAGCAGTTAAGTTTTTAGTGTTTAAAATAAATACGTAACTAATATCAAGAGAGAAGGAAAAGTTTTTCTTTGACCATTGATTCTATCGGAGCTACTCAACAATGAAACGAGACTTGATGAAAGAAACAGAACTAAAGATAAAATAAAAGGTCCCCGCTCTTCCCTCAACCGAGGAAGCACGGCGCCGGACCACAACACGGCGGCAGCGGTGGGATACAACCAAAGGATCCCAAATAAAAAGAAGAAAATAAGAAGAAAAAAAAAAAACAAGAAAAAAAAATTTTTTTTAAACAAAACAAAATTTAAAACAACAAAAAAAAATGTTTATAAGAAGAAGAAAAAAATAAACATAAAACAACGAAAAACAAAGTAAACAAAAAAATTTAAAAAAAAAAAAAAAATTTAAACTGAACACAAGAGAAATAACTAAATAAGAAGAAGAAAAAAAAATTTTTCAAGAAAAAAAAAAAAAACCCAGACAAAACTACGAAAAAAAAAAACATAAAACAACGAAAAAAAAATCCAGCAAAAGACCAGGATATTCAACTTCTAGGGCGTGAAGTCTGCCTGGCAAGAATAACAAAATAATATAAAATAAAGAAAGGAACACAAAGAGGAACTCTACGACACAACAAAGAAGAAAAAAAGGGACAACAATAAGAAATTCAACAAGACTTCTATCAACATCTAGAGTAGTAAGAAATTTTTTCAATATTTTGTTTTTTCTCTCTAATTTTTTTTGGAATATTTTCTACTTGGAAGCTTTCCTTTTTACTAACATACATTTTTTTCGATAGAAATTTCTATCTATATTCTTTGAAAATTCTCTTTTCAGTTTTTTTTCGACGACATTTCCGTTTCTTTTCCTTCTCGTCGAAAATTTTCTTTCTTTTCAGTTTTGGGTCCAAACCATATCGTTTCCATATATATATATTGAATAATAACATAAAGGCCATTTTTTCATAAACCATATTTTTAATAATTGATAACAAATTTTCGCCATACTTTAATTCAAATTTTCAATATTACGAGCCCATATTACACGAGACAGGCGGCTAGGCAGGGGGAAGAACAATTCCACTATCAACAGATACTCAGTAAAACCCCTGAAATGGCTCTGTCTGTCGGAATTTCTGATGTTTTCAGAATCGTCCCTACCTTTGACGGGAAACCCTGCGACTTAGGTAAATTTATTTCCGGGGGAGACGTTTTATTTAGATCCATAAAGAAGGCAGACCCGGATATATACGAGACATTTTTAGATCTAGTCAAAAATAGACTAGAGGGTCATGCTTACGATCTGATTAGGTATAGCCAAATCGCAAAGTGGGAGGATTTAAAAGATAAACTCGAATCGGAATATAAAGAGGAGCAATCTCGGTCGACGGCACACAATGAGTTGATTTCTCTGAAACAACGCTACAGAGAAACCGTCCGGGAATACGGCGATAGAGTCGCGAATGCTCTAAGGACTTTAAACTCTGCCACGTGTGAAATAACAGCAGACGCGGTGGTTAGGGAATTCTTAATGGAAGAAAACAAAAAATTGGCCGTACAAACATTTGAAGATGGACTAATGAACGAACAGCTAAAGATACTAGCTAAAGTCCATGGGGGAAACAATTTAAAACAGTCGATTGCACATGTAGTGTCACATGCGGCTCGAATGGACAACTCTCCCAGGTCATATCAATATAACGAAAAACCTACATTCAATAGTATAGTCTGCCAAACCTGTGGTAAGTCAGGGCATACACAGGACACATGTTATCGGAACATGCAATCCAACTGTTTTCCGAATAGACAACCCATAAAAAGGGAATATAACATTGTATGTAATTTCTGTGGACGGAATAATCACACAGAGAATGAGTGTAGATACAAGATATCTAGGAATGGATCGGCTTCAACAAATTACCAACAAGGTACAACAACGCGTAACCCATTCCGAAATAATCCTACAAACTCTGAAAATCGTTTTGGTGAAAATTCTAGGAGCACCAATAGACAAAACGATAGACAAAATGTTCACTTTTCTCGGGTGCAAGAGTCGGAAAACGAGGCCTGACGCCAACCAAAATTTATGGAAGACAGACCAAAGTTTTCTATTTACAGCATTAGATCTTTGGAAATAGATAACGACCATTTTAATGAAGCTCCTAGCCAAATTTACCCTGAGCCCACATACTCCTATAAACCAAGCCATATAAACGAAGATAACCCTGTCCCTAATATAAAGACCCCGATTCATACTCCCATTCTGGAAAACAATTCAGCAACACAGACTGAAAATCCGAAATTTTCAGCAGTATTAAAGACTGAAATCGCTAATATCTCAGATATCCCTATTGACAACGCAGACACTTCAGCAACCAAGACTGAAAACTCAGCAGTATTAAAGACTGAAAATTCGGATCCTGCAGAAAATATACAAACAGTAACCCCTAATATTCCGGCTATCCCAATAGACAACCACGGCACTTCAGCAACAAAGACTGAAAATTCAGCAGTGTTAAAGACTGAAGACCCAATAGTGGCAATAAAAGTCGAAACCCAAGTCAGTTCAGCAGCTAATACTGATGAACAAATCTTTTCAGCAGCAAAGACTGACGGATTAAATGTTTCTACAGCAGATATAACTGAAGAAATAGTTCAAACAGCAAATAGGACTGGGAACCAAGATGTTCTAACAGCTAATAAGTCTGAAGAACTATTCGAATCAGTAAATGAGACTGAGAAACTAAACGATCCATCAGCAGTGAGTAAGACTGAAAAGGTAGACGTTCCGACAGCAGTTAAAGCTATGGACAATGACAACACTAAGCCGAAAACAATAAATATTTTAAACAACGAAAACAAACACAAACACTTACTCAAACACGAAATAATAAAAAATGAAAATAATAATTTAACTAAAATAGGTATTGTAAAGAGTAACTATATAAATACATTACAAGTCTTTTTTTTCAACAAAAAAAATTTATTCCAATGCAAAATACAAAAAAATAAAAGGTTACACCGTCATTTAAATTATTTAAGATCATTTTTCAAGAAGATTTTTGGTAATAATCATCTTTATTCAATCATCATAGTAATAGGCCCAGAAAGGTTTTGGAAACTTTTCCATAAATTTAAGGAAAAGATAAACACATAACAAATGGCCTTTGTTTTATTATTCAATATATATGAAATAATCTAACAATTGTAGGAAATGACGGAAATGAAAAAAAAAAAAAAAAAAAAAAAGTTAATGAGGGGGACGAAAGAAAGAAAATTTTAGAGGTAATATATATTGGAAATTTTAGAATTTATATATATTCGAACGGAAAAGGAAAGAAAGGAAATTTTAGAGGTAATATATGTATTGGAAATTTTGGAATTAATATATATATTCGAACGGAAATGAGAATTTTGAAACAATAATATTAATATTATATATTTAATATAATAAGTAATAATGATTTTTAGATAAGAAAAGAAAAGGTTCCAAGGAGAAATATTTAAATTTAGTTAATATATAATGTAAATAGACTATTTTGGACTATTTTTCTAGTGTTAAGAACTTTTTGAGTATTGGAAAAATTTAGTTAATATATAATGTAAATAGATTAATTTTCTAGTATTAAGAACTTTTTGATTATTGTAACCTTTGATGAAAGATTAATTTTGAAAACCTTTGTAATGTAATTGAACGAAAATCCAAGTTTTTAATTAATCTTAATTTAATATATAGTTACTAGAAAATTATTCTCTTCAAGGATAATTTTCTTTCTCGAAGAAGGGTGGGATGTTGTATTCCAGAATACTACCCTTATTAAATTTAACACTGAATCTCCTAACACATCCTTAAAAACTTCACTTAACATATATTACATTCTCACTTAATACATACCATTCATAAACATTCACAATATTACCAGTTACAGCACACTTAATAACCTGCACCTTTTTATTTATTGAAAACATAGCAACTTGGATTTTCGTTCGAATTGAATGTGAAAAGTCACAGAAGAAAAAACAGAATAGAGAAAAATTTGAGTTCAAAAAGTGCAGTTGTAGTTAGAAGTTTGATTTATAAGTGGAATATTGTAAGAAGAAGTTTTAATTAAGAATTGTAAAAGCAGTTAAGTTTTTAGTGTTTAAAATAAATACGTAACTAATATCAAGAGAGAAGGAAAAGTTTTTCTTTGACCATTGATTCTATCGGAGCTACTCAACAATGAAACGAGACTTGATGAAAGAAACAGAACTAAAGATAAAATAAAAGGTCCCCGCTCTTCCCTCAACCGAGGAAGCACGGCGCCGGACCACAACAGTTCTTTGTTTAATTTTCGGCCGTCACGGGCCATCCATCATCAGCTGGCGACTGGAAGCTGGGAAATCGAGAATGTAATATAATAATAAATAATAATCAATTTGCGGATCCGATGATGATTTCATTGTTTTTATCTACAGTTTCTAGATTATCGCCCAAAACGGCGATGTCATCCGCATATGCGAGCACTTGTGTGACCCCGTTCAGGAATGATCCGGCCGTGTTGTCGTCTTATACCTTTCTGATGACATACTGGAGCACAAGTTTAAAAAGACACAGTGATAGGCCTTCGCCCGGATTTTAAATGGTTCTGAGAGGTGATTTTCTATTCTAACTCGACCTTTGTTTTCGTTCATGCAGATTTGAATGAGGGCTGCATATTTTTTCGGGATTCCCAGCTCAACTACAATATAGTAGAGTCTTTGCCTTGCGACTGAGTCGTAGGCTTTTTTGACGTCAACGAACAGTTGGTGAACCGTCTCTTCGTATTCCCACTTCTTTTCCAGCAGTTGTCTTATTGTGAACATTTTGTCGGTTGTTGACCGGTTCCTACGGAATCCGCATTGGTAGTCTCCCAGTATTTCTTCTGCGTACGGTGTGATTCTAGTCGGTATGACAGTGGTTAGTATTTTGTATGCACTTGGGAGCAATGATATTCCTCTATAATTTTAGCAGTCAAATCTGTCGCCTTTTTTGAAGACGGGGACGACTGTTGGGGTTTTACATTCTTCCGGAGCGACTTCCTTATCCCATATTGTTTTAATCAGTTGGTGGATCTTTCGAGCGGTTGCCTGCCTCTCCTCCATGCTTCATAAACTCTGCCGGCATGCAGTCGACTCCAGGAGCCTTGTTGTTTTTCAATCGATTTATTGCGTCTACAACTCGCCGAAAGAGGGCTCTGGGATCTGAGGCTCGGCTGTATGTACGTCTGGTGCGTTTATTTGTGGTTGATGGGTGTGTACATTGAGCAGGTTTTTAAAGTATTGCTTCCAACTTGTCACGATATTGTTTGCTTCTGTGAGCAGACAACCGTTTCCGTTTCCAATTATTTTGGCTCTCCCTCAGTAGCCTTTTCTAATTGAATGTCGGCATACATACCTCTGATATTCTTTGCTCTCGAATTTTCTAGGATTTTTTCGATTGCGTTTCTTCTTCCTATTGCATTTTTTGCGTTTGAAGAGTCTCATTGTCTCTTTCCGAATTGTAGCGTATCTGTCTGCGTTGACTTCATCATATCTTTGTAAGTGGATCACTCGGAGACGTTTACGTTCTTCGATCTTCGTCCTGCACTCATCGTCAAACCAAGGTTTGGACTAAATTGGTTTCTTAAATCCTAATACCTTTTGAGTTGTTAGTTTGATTGTCTCTCTGATCGATGTCCATTTAGTGTCCACACTATTAGCTTCCTCTTCCTCACTACTCCCATTCTCTAGAATGCTAAATCTATTCGTTAGTTCGTCTTAATATTCAGCCCTTTTGGGCAGGTCTTTTAGTTTATCAATGTCGAACTTTTTGTTCGTCTCCCGTGACTGCCCATGTGGGTTTGCTGCGAGTCGACTCCTGATTTTTCCAATCACTAGAAGATGATCGGAATCGCAATCTGCTCCTCTATATGATCTTACGTCAAGGATATTCGAGTGGTGTCTTTTGTCTATAAGAAAGTGGTCGATTTGGTTACGCGTTACGCCGTCGGGTGATATCCATGTGGCTTTATGAATTTGCTTGTTCTTAAATATCGTGCTTTTCACTACTAATTTTTTTGACCCTGCGAATGTAATAATTCGAATTCCATTTTCATTTGAAATGTCGTGTAGGCTTTCTTTACCTATAGTTGGTTGGAGATATCTTCCTTTCTAATTTCCGCATTGAGGTCCCCGAGGAGGATTTTAATATCGAATGATGAGATTCCATCAAATACATGCTCTAGGGTCTCGTAGAACGTGTCCTTCGTTTCTTCGTCGGTAGATTCTGTTGGGGCGTGTACGTTTATTAATACATAATTGTACCATGGGCCCTGTATTTTTAGCACCGACATTCGGTCATTAATAAATTTCACATCTTTTACATGAGGCGTAATCTTCTTGCTTATGATGAATCCGGTTCTGAGGTTATGTGTATCGGTACCTCCACACCCCAGTGTAAATCCGTTGGTTTCGATTGCTTGATGTGGCAGTCGAACTTTCTGAAGCGCGACGATGTCCGTTTTTTATTGTTTTGCGTTTTCTACGACCGTCTGTATCGCGCCTGGTTTACATAACATTCGAACATTCCACGTGCCGATGCGTAGTTCCCGCTTTTTCCGTTTTTCCCTAGTCTTCTTTTTGCCGAGTCAGTGTTTTCTTGATGATTTGTTCCCTTATGGTAGTGTCGGCTCATCACAGCCACGCCTATCGGGTTTTTCGTGAGATTGTTTTTTGTATATTGATCATTCATTTCGTGGAACACTCTGGGATTTCAAATAGTCCGCCATATCAGAGCCCCTCTTTGATATGGTAAGGTCTGCTTACTGCTCTGATGCGATCCGGTGTCAGAGAGGCGTCGTTGTAATACAGCCGGTATACCCCTGGCTGCAAACCATCCAATGGGCACGATAATGCGTGGATCCTGGATTATGGGTGGTTGATCTTTGTGTGTTACTCCTCGCTAGCCTGTCTGACCTGGGTGGCCCTACTAGAAACCTATGCTTCCGACACCATAGCCTGAATGATTCATCGTAGTTTAAGCCGCCGCACCACGTCAAGGTTTGTACCAAGCGGGGGACATTTTTTGGATGGGTATTGAAATCCTGTTGAGGACAAATATATGTATAACATGGAACACTAATACATTTATCTACCGGCGCCGTGCGCCATTATGCTTAGAATAAATTCACGTGAACTCCCTTGGGTTGATGAATGTTAAATTGATCAAGCCATCATCATCATCGGCACTACAATGGAGATCCGGTCTTGGGCTTATTTAGCAATTCTCTCCATGGGTCCCGATTTCTAGCCGATGTCATCCAGTTTGGCATTCCCAGACTCTGGGCATCCTGGCTTACGCCATCCCTCCATCGCAGAGAAGGTCTGCCGCGCTGTCGGCTTCCATCAATCTATCAAACTACAATATATTTCATGGTATTTTGACGAGTCTAAAATGCGATAGCTCGAGGCTCAGCGACGGTAGCGCGCTAGTTATTGCACTGGACTGAGGTAAACACAAAAAATATATTTTCATGGGACCTAAGGTCCTTTATTAAAACAGTATACTTTAACTTATGCTAGGCCCAGGTCGAGCGGATTCTATAGTTATGTCTCGTAACTACGGTGCGGAATGGAATGCCTGACGGCGTCATGCGACGATATTTATACTTGATGTTCCAGAATCGAATTATGGTTTAACAATCTTGATGTTTATTCTCGATGTTCCAAAGTCAAGTTGTGGGTTAACTCTCTTGATATTTATATTTTATGTTCCAAAGCCGAATCGTGCCTTATCAATTTTGATGTTTATTCTCGATGTTCCAAAGTCGAGTCGTGGCTTATCACTCTTCTAGAATTTTCTTTGTGATGCGTTGTTTGTTATAAATGAATATACGGTTCTGGGATTTGTGCTGATTCAGTGTGCTAACTCACTCTATTTGTAGTGCGAAGTTTCAATTTTCATCCCATATTCGTTATTATTACAATGGCGTACTGATCGAAACAATATGGTACGTTTACTCTAGAGAGCTATTTCCACGTCGGCGAATCTGCCGTGCGCGTACAAGATGAATTTTGTAAACATCCAACCACGATATCCAATTCCTGCGTGTGGAACAGTATTGAATTGTGTAAGCCACCAGACCCTCAAAAATCCGACCAAACTCCCAAAAACCTTGAAAATGTGTGCAACCGTTTCAGATAAGGACTCGACATTCATTAAGAAACATTACCCAACTTAGGAAATGCCGTTGTCGTTTCTCACATATTACGGTATGATCTGAATTTTCATCCTTTAGTAATGCCACAACCCCAAGATCATTCAAAAAGTAAAAGATTGCCGAAGTGATGCTAAAAAAATCGAAAATGAAATTGATCCGCATAAAGTTTTGATAACTACCGGAGCGCACTCTAATCCAATAGGCGCTGTTTATAATCAAAGCGGCGCTGTTTATAGTCTCAGTTTTAAAGCTGCTGGGCTTCTACCGATGTCAATCCCCACGCCACCGAATAGAAACCGATACATGACCAGCGAGTAACTATGTGGGGAGGTGATGTATCGTGAGGTATCGTTGGTCCTTATTTCTACGACGGAAATGTGAAAACCAAGCGATATACGGAGATGTTGAATACGTTCCCAATTAATGCGTCGCTACCATAAATCTCGCTGATCCCCGTGGTTCCAACAAGGCTATGCGACATGTCATACAACTAACGAAACATTGAAAGTTTTCCGTAAAGCGTTTGATAACCGCATAAACTTGAAACGCACTCGTTTGGAATGGCCACCTCGCTCGCCTGATCTAACCGTGCCAGACAATTGAGGCCGTTTGAAAACCAGAGTGTACACCGAATCGACCTAAATGCGTGGAACAGTTAAAAAATCAAATTCGCGATGAAATGTCCAGAATTTCTACAGCGGCTACGAAAATCGGGAAACGCTCCGGTCTTGTGTAGCCGCAGATGATCGTCATTTGTCCGATGTCATACCTTATAATTAAAATTCATTAGATTTTGTATCTTGTATAAAATTTGTACTTCATTCTAACCATTACCATTACCTAACGAGTTAACGCATTTTAGAATCGTCAACATCCCGTAAAGCAACTTGTACATTTGTTCACTGGGGCCGGGTTCCATCATTCTTGTATTTGACTAACGTAAACCCCTTGCGTTGATGAGTGTTAAATTGATTAATCCATCAAACAAAAACTGTAGAGCAATAAAACCACAGAGCCCAGACCCGCATATAAAAGGAAAACCATATGGAGGCGCTGTTTCAAAAAATCCTGTTCTAGGAAGAATGTCCCGCCTGGAACTCGCTGCCGCCCTTAAAATAAACACCAATGTGATAATAACGCCATTAACGTATTAGCAAATATTTTTGGCATCGTTGTTCCTAAATAAACACTTACCGCTAAAAATCTGGAGTAATAACATCACTGGAAATCGCATGTGATGATCGGTAACCTGGCATTTACTATCTAAGATACACTACCATAAATGATCAAAACATTGTGTCTGCTGAATAACAATGTATATTACCAAAAAAGATCTAGCGTTATACAAGCGGCAAATAGAGAAACAGTGCTTGACTGCAGCTCCAAATTGGCAGCCAACAAAATGGATCTTTTAAAAGAGGTTAGTACTCATTTGAGCTTAGATGGAAACATATATTAATTAATCACTCTCATCCCTATTGTGATTCGGAAGTTCATGGTATGTCCACGGCAGGAAAACTTGTTGATTTAGGAATCCGGTTAAAAAAATACTAATGAAGATTATGATATCCACCCTGGTTCCTCTCCACCCTCACACAGGTTTTTCAAAAGTTGCATACCAACTGTATTTTGACACGAACACACCTTCAAACTTTTTCAATATCTGACAATATTAAAATGTCAGTTAAGTTTTATATTTTTATTATAGTGAAGTTCACAACGAACAACGTTTGTAAATCATATAAAATTGCAAGCGAAATTCGAAGTCTATAGTCACAGTTTTAAGAGCGCTTACTCCTTATTTCAGTAATCGCCCCATCAGAGAGGATGTGGGTACTATAGTGGATAAGTTTGAGTCAAAATATTCACTATTGGATGTTCCCGGCAACGCATTGGTCGAAGTACTGAAAATGTATAGCAAAATAAGCCAAATCAGTCGATTCCACACTGTTAACAGGAAATGGGAATTCCTCAAACCACATTGTCGCGAATTTTGCGTACAGATCTTCCATACTTAAATGCAACACCTGTACTGTACTTTGAATAAATTATAGCTCTATGTCTCAATTATTGTATGTTTTATAAGCAACCAAAATTGTTGTCTCTATTGACACAACTGATACAACATTTAAAGTTTATTTAATTATTTAGTTTACACAATTATAATGATGATATCGGGCAAATGGCATCCATTATTCTCAATACACTGCGCTAATCGGATCGGACTCAGAAATTTCGTTCAACTCTTCCCGATACAACGGTGGGTATGTTGGTGCCTATCTGACGAATTTTTTTTATTTAGATAAACCTTTTACCCAGACGCTTGTTGTAAAGAAATGACTTGAGGCGGCCCCATAAAAATGCAAGTAGGCTAAATCAGGCAACTTTGGTCGCCACTGCAGATGTCTCTTTAAGGAGATGAGCAACCAATAGAAAATTACGACTCGATGACGAATACGCCCTCCGTCTTCGTTCCTTTTATGATGGTGACTAACTTGCGCGGAACGAGAACTGTATGCACCGCACCTGTCGAATCTGCCCATTCCCACCATATCCAGACCAATCTTCACTTGAGACAGTCGAATATAAGTTACCAAGTTCTTCTGCTCTACTCTGTATATATTTGTATTAAGTACCTTGAACCAATTTTTCACTTGTGCACTTATGTGATATCATCACTGTGTGCTTTTCTATACCAGCCTAAACAACTATTACCTTTGTGCTCCTTTCCCTCCATAATCTTCGCACTAGTCCTGCTAAGAAATCCACATCGAAAGTAGTTATTATTGGAAACCTATCGTTTTCCCATTCAAGAATTTAATGGCTACTTGTCTGTCAGTGATCGATCCCTAGCTCCCTATATCCGTACAACGCACACAGAGACCCACTTAAGTAGCTCTCTCCTCTCGTTGTGTAGTTTTCATAATGGTGTCCAATGATGAGGTGACCAGATGGGATGGAAATTGAAAGTAATAGGAAAATTACATCGACTGACACTAGTTAAAGTTAGCACAGCCATACTCATTCAACCGGCTCAACGGATGTGAAAGTTGCTTGTGTAACTTCCCCTAGGCTCCTTTTCAGCCGTCTTTGTATTTATAGAAATGTGGTATAGTGTAATCTATTTCCTACTATTGCGCTCCTATGCATTTAAATTACAATGTGTTTAGATTAAATTAATAAAATGAATATCATAGCCTCAGCCGTTGGTTCTGTTGACGACTTGATTAATTTATGTGATTTTTCAATATAGTTTGCCAGACAGCCAAAGTCAACAAGAACTGACTAATGCTAACCAAAATTTCAATATTATTGGGTTGCACCACATGAAATGTCCTATTTTATAATAAAAATTTAAAAGCAAATATTATTTTCCCGTAAATTTTGACTCAATCAAAATAGGATCCGTTGGCATCTATGACATTCTTCTTGATTCAAGGCCAAATATTCTTTTTTCGTAGGAGTGCTGACTTTTTGAGGTATTGAAATCTTCAAAGGCTTTTATGACCTTTGCTCGGTTCCGGAAGATCTTCTGGAAGCAAAATGAATCCAGACTGTGGAAAAAAAGGTAGTCCTCTGGTGGTTTAAGTATGGGTGCACCGACGTACGGCACGGATTCACTTAACACCCACTGATATGTTCTTTTATCGACGTGTCCAAAGTAAAACTCCGCTGCGTGTCACTGAAACTGTTCTTCAACGGAAAGGAAAAATAAACCACTCTGATTTTCTTTTCATTCACTGGTGTATTTATTTATCGATTAATTTCCCTTTTTGGTAATTCCTCTTCCTCGTTTTATGGGTGGTTAGTTCTGTCAGCAAAGCGGGATTCGTTTTCCTGCTAGATATTTTGTTACAATTTTTTATTATTGTAACAACCGATTTGCGTTTTAATCACATTAAAGCAACTGGAAAATTCAGCGCAGAATGGGGGGCGAACAATAACAAACAGAAAACACTACACGGACTTCTCACAAGAGATGTATTGACATGCGAATTGGTCACATAACTCATCGAATTCTCGCGACTCCGACAACGCAACGACCTCGATCAGTCTGCTCGGCTGGTAGAATTTGACATCTGACTCCTTGGATGAATAAAATCTGACTCTCTGGTGCTGGGCGACATTGACCCAGCTTCGGGGATTGTTATGAGTTCCCACGCACATCGCCGCAGGGGAAACAATCTTTCCTTTGCCCCAATGACCAATGAAAACGATTTGCATCTCATTGGAAGGTTCTCATGAACAATGTCCAGAACAATTGGAAATCTGTACCTTGGAAGGCAAGACAATGACATGCCTTGGACGAGGGGAAGGAAAAAAAGGAAAAAGGAAAACACATATACCGCAGGTCAAACATGTTGATCGATGTATTGACCGGGCATATTGCCGCCGTCCGATAGAGATAGGTTTCATGATTTACGTTAAGTCAATAGAGCCTTTGCCGACGATGGCTAGGCACAGGGTAGATGGGATAGTGTTTACTTAAAAAGTAACGAGGGACATGGTTATGAGGGCAATGTTTTGTTTATCCCATTGCCGACAGGTATAGTGTCATTTGATAGTTCCTTGCATGGAGCATATCGTCGGTCGCTGGGTCGAGTGCATGTTTACTCAAAACAACACTCGATCGATAGTATGTAGGTAGCTATGGCTACTCTGGGATTTGTCTATCTAAAGATCGACCGGTGACAAGGGTGAACATGGCATGCAGCATGTGAGGAAATGCTCCTCGTCTCTGCATATTGACATGTTCCATGTTTATGCCGGTTATCTGAAAGGACAACCAAATTGTATTTCAGGTCATATACGCATCAACTATAATGTAGGCAGATTGCCGACTTCCCATCGGCCGATTTGTCGGATGTTTTGTTTGTGTTAAAACAACACTAGAAATTCCTATAGGCGGCCACCAATGGTTGCGCTGTAGGTTGTTGATTATACAATCGACCGATGGTTCAGCGGTGATGGGAATAAACATGCCATGCACATGTAAGAGGAAATGCTTCTTCGCATCCAGCATTGGCCTGTGCATGAATCGATGCTGGTTACCTGATGAAGTGACCGAATTAGCTTTCGGGGTTTATGATGCGTTGGTTGCTGGTGAAAGCCCAATGTCATGGCAAGATGGTAATCTTGTCATGAACCTACATTTCATCATCATCATCATCATCATCATCATCGGCACTACAACCGGGATCCGGCCTTGGCCTTATTTAAGAAATCTCTCCACCGGTCCCGATTTCGAGCCGATGTCATCCAGTTTAGCACTCCCAGGCTCTGGGCGTCCTGGTCTACGCATTCCCTCCATCGCAGACAAGGTCTGTCGCGCTGTCTCCTTCCATACATCCTGCCACAAAGGACTTTCCGGGCAGGCTCCTCTTCGCTCATTCGAGCTAGGTGTCCCGCCCACCGGAGTCTACCGAGCTTGATTTTTCTTACAATATGAGCTTCAAGGTAGATTGCGTACAACTCATGGTTGTAGCGTCTCCGGAATCGTTCTCCCTCACATACGGGGCCAACAATTCTCCTCAAGACCTTTCTCTCGAACGCGGCCAAGAGTTCAGAGTGCCTTTTATTAAGCACACAGGTCTCGGATCCATACATAAGTACTGGTAAGACCATGGTCTTGTACAGTAGTAGCTTGGATGTTCTGGATAAATTTCGGGATTTAAAGAGCCTTGATAGACCATAGTAGGCTTTGTTGGATTTAATCAGCCGTTCGCGTATTTCTTCTTCCATATTGTTATCGGCTGATACTATTGACCCAAGGTAGTTAAAGGATTGCACTACTTCAAATTCGTGCT
The DNA here is from genome assembly GCA_963931805.1 of Microdon myrmicae. NCBI lineage: Eukaryota > Metazoa > Arthropoda > Insecta > Diptera > Syrphidae > Microdon > Microdon myrmicae. The sequence goes on along the minus strand of OZ007496.1, from coordinate 67,044,197 downwards.
CCACTACCCTGATAGTTTGACCAACGTTAGGTCTACTCTTCGCAGAAGCTGCCACCATGTACTTGGTTTTTCCCTCATTAATGTGCAGTCCCAGTTTTTGTGCCGCCTGCTCGATCTGGGTGAAGGATTCCTGTACCGCCGATTCGGTTCTACCGATGATGTCGATGTCATCTGCGTAGACAAGTATCTGGCTGGACTTGGTGATAATAGTCCCTCTAGTTGTAACGCCAACCTACAAAGTCGTATCAATTTGTTTGGAATGCCGAATTCTCTCATGGCATCATATAGTTCTACCCTGGCTATGCTGTCGTAGGCGGCCTTGAAGTCTATAAACAGATGATATAGTGGAATCTTAAATTCCAGACATTTTTCCATCGCCTGCCTAAGGGTGAATATCTGATCAATTGCTGATTTGCCTGGGATGAAGCCACACTGATATTGACCAATGATGGCTTTAGCGTATGGGGATATCCGGTCTTGTAGGATAGTGGAGAGTATCTTATAGGCGGTACTCAGCAATGTTATACCCCTGTAGTTGCTGCACAGTGTGATATCTCCTTTCTTATGTATGTGGCAAATTATACCATGACGCCAATCTTCCGGCATCTCCTCTTGCTCCCATACGTGCACCACGATCTCGTGAATTGCGTGATGTAACGCTGTCCCTCCTTGTTTGATCAACTCAGCTGGTATGCCATCAGCTCCAGGGGCTTTATTTGATTTTAGCTGTCTAATGGCTTTTAATGTTTCCTCAATGCTTGGTGGCGGCAGCATTTGGTCTTGGTCTTGCATTGGTGGAGCCTCCAATTCTTCTGTGAGCTGACCATTTAGCAATTCATTGAAGTGCACTTCCCATCGCTCCAGAATGCCTTCAGGATCGGTGATCAGATTACCCTCTTTATCCTTGCAGTAAGTGCAGCGTGGTGTGTACCGCGTCATACTGCGGATTATTTGGTAGAACTTCCGCGCCTGGTGCGGACCCCGCTCTCTACTTTTCTCCATTTCACAGACAAGGTTTTTTCCCCAGGCACTTTTCTTTTATCTCTGAAGTCTTTTTTCAGATCTTCTGAGCTCTTTGTATTTCTCCTCGCGTACCCGCGTCCTATGAGACTGCTGCATTGCCCGGTATGCAGCATTCTTACGTTCAGTCGCTAGTTTACACTCATCATCAAACCAGTCGATCCGATCTCTACGGCTACTGCCTAAGATTGAGTTGGCAGTACCAATGACAGTATTTTTAAGGCGTGTCCATTTCTCTTCTACGCCCAGCATTCTGGCCCCAGGACTTACTCTCCCTCCGTCGAGCTCTACGAGGGTGAGTCTTAACGCATGACCAAAGGTGTTACTGGTACTCTCATTACGTAAGGCAGCCGTGTTGATTCGAACCTGATCCGCGGATGCAATACGTCTCCGTAAGGAAATCCGCGCTCGGAAAACTGTACCAACAAGATAGTAATCCGAGTCGACGTTGGCACCTCGGTACGTTCGTACTGTCATCAGGCTCGAAGAGTGGCGGGGATCTATCAGCACGTGGTCAATTTGGTTGCGAGTGGATCCATCAGGTGATACCCAGGTGGCTTTGTGGATATCTTTACGCGGAAACCTGCTACTCGCAACGACCAAGTTTTTCGATGCTGCCAATTCGATGACTCGTAGTCCATTGTCATTAGTGTTCTCATGCAAACTATGGGAACCTGTGTAGTGCCTGAAAACCGGCTCCCGACCTATTTTGGCATTCAAATCCCCAAGAACGATTTTCACATCGTATCTTGGGCAGGCATTGAGGGCCCGTTCGACGTTCTCATAATATTCTTCTTTTTCGTCGTCAGGGGACGCCTCTGTAGCTCCGTGAACGTTTATGAGGCTTATGTTCTTAAACTTGCCTCGCACGCGAAGAGTGCATAGCCTTTCATTTATTGCATTAAAGCCGATGATGGCAGGCTTCAGTTTTTGGCTGACTATAAAGCCTATCCCGAGCACATGGTGTTTTGCGTGACAGCTGTAATAAATGTCATACTCTTTTCTTTGAAAAACACCACTCCCCGTCCATCTTATTTCTTGTAATGCTGTTATGTCAGCCTTATATTCGGACAGGGCATTGGCTAGCTGCTGTGCAGCTCGAGCTCTGTATAGTAAGCGTATGTTCCATGAAAAAATCCTTAAATTTTTTAGCCATTTTCGTTTCCGTGGTCGTCGTCGTGTATCCGGTCCATATCCGAGGCTTGTTAAATTTGCCATAATAATTCATTTTTACGGGCCTGGTTATTAGCCTTGTGCCAACTTTTCTCAGGATGTCGCTGCATGCATTGGTTCACTACTTGGCGGGTGTCAAAGTAGCTATCCAGGGGTGTCACGCGGAGACTGCATGTCAACTTGGATTGAACAGGGACAAGGATCGTCCTGGCCTTCGCCGGATTGAAGACAATCAGAGACTTTGCCCTGTATGTTCGCGCGCCCCCCCCCCCCCCCCCCCCCCCCCCCCCCCCACCTACATTTCAGGAATGCTTAAGTAGGTGCGGGAACTTGCAATTGGTTGGGTAAAGCGATGAATGGTTCTTCGGGCGCCATGCAGAACCCCACAGTCCCTTGGGGAAATGTCAGGAGAGTACGGTGGATGCGGACATCGGCACTACGTCCGGGATCCGGTTTTGGCCTCGTTTAACAAATCTTGTTAAATTTTCCATAATAATTTGTTTTTCCGGGCAAGGTTATTAGCCTTGCGCCAGTCGCGCGGAAGAATGACTACGTTTATTTGTGCGCCTGAAGTTGACTTTCAAAGTGAACTGATGCGCATTCACAGATTGTTGGGAATCGCGGGAAAATGTCTGAAAGGGCGGAATACATTTAGCAAGTCAAGTTGAGCAACGACCTATAGAAAAGAGATGGACATGATATGTTGCGTCTATGTTCTAACGACGGAATTAAACGACTTGAGACCATAGTCAGTTGTATGTCGTTCAATGTGAAACAAAAGATCTTCTAAACAGATGAGGTTAACAGAATAGCTTGAAATAATGTCGCACAGTCGGTAGTTCATATACGGATATTATATGCTACTTATCGGCCCGGATAGATTCCATTCTGAGAATATTATAACGATACTTGACTTACGTAGTCAAAAATCCACCGAACATGTATCATGAAGATCACTTTGTGTGTTTTTACTGCCCGCCGAACACAAAAAAAGTTATTTTAATTTTCAGTGATCCGTTTCCATCGGCAATCCGTTTTGGGTATCTTAAATAAAGACAATTGTATCCGTTCTGGGTATCCTAAATAAACCCAATTGTATCCGTTTTGAGTATCTTAAATAAACACAAGATACCGAATTGCACTATTGGTTCGCGCGACAAGTCTTACTGTGGGATCCTATGCAAACAAACAGATCACCGCACACGCGTCCGAGTGCAGTGCTGTGTGATATCTGTCGGATCCAAAACAATGAAACGGATCTCCAGACATGCGTCTTAGTCCTGTGGAAAGTCTATAAATATACACACGAGTGAGGTGCAGTGCGCGAAAACCTTCTACCCTTTCCTTTCCTTGTGCCTGTTTTTCCTCTTTCTCACACTTTTCGGCACACGTCCCGCGGACATCGATATTCTCGATTGATTTATAATCTTTGGAGAATTAGAGTTCGAGTGGCGTAATATTCGTCATGGAAGAGATGGACCTGGATTTCGGTACGAATCTAGTGGGGCGCCTACTACAAGGGCATAACACATGTAGTGGTTGCTATCGCTGGTTCCTTTTCTGCGGCAGTATTGGGTTTTTTTTCCCGGTAGGAAGGTGGAAATCTTCAAAAGATATCTCTGGACCGATCCAGGGGCATGCCGGGTTTTTACTGACTAAAACCACCTCCCGCCAGCCACATATTCCCGTTGATCCCAGCGGAACCTTCTTTTAGATATTCCATCGCGGGGCGGGACGGAGTTTATCTGTTACTCCACTCGTCACGTCGCAGATGCTGCATTATTTCACAGAGAATACCATTTGTTACGGACCATGCCTGTTTTGAACTCAGCATGTATTCTATTACTCCTGCCGGAGTAACTGTCCATCACATATGTATCTCCAAAATCGTTCGTGCGGTCTCGAATCTCACGCACTCTGTGAGTACATGTTCCGCATTTTCTATTTTGCCTACGCAATACAAGCAGTATGGGTGATTCACATGTTTATACTTGTGCAAGTATTGCCGAAAGCATCCATGTCGTGATATTAGCTGAGTCAGATGGTGATTCAGCTCGCCATGTTTTCTTTTCATCTATGTTACTATATCAGGTATCATGGTGCGGGTCCATCTTCTTTTTGTGGAAGAATCCCACCTTCGTTGCCATTCTCTTAGGCTTGAGAGATCTAATTGCGGCCGCATTCTCCGACGATTCTCTTGAGAGACCTTATGCAATGCAGCGTTCTCTTTAGCTGCAATGGCAGGTGATGTCCTCCCGGCCAAAATATTTATAACATCTTCGGGTACCGTTCGGAATGCATAGCATACTCTTAGTGATGCCAGCCTATATGCGGAGTTCACTCCCTCATGTACGACTTATACTGCATACCTCCTGCCAATATGTGAGCTGCACACATTATAATGGAGGTGTTGACACTGATTATGAGTTTCCTTATGTGGGGCCGGGGTCCTCCAACATTGGGTAGCAGTCTGCCCAAAACTTTACATGTGCGACTTATACTGTGCGGCTCCTGCCCATATGTGAGCTGCATACATTATAATGGAGGTATTGACACCGGTTATGAGTTTCCTTATGTGGGGCTGGGGTCCCCCAACATTGGGTAGCAGTCTCGCCAAAACTTTGCATACTCTTGCCGTTTTTTCACTCGTTTTCCTCAGGTGTTCCTTGAAGCTTAACCTGTTGCCGAGTATAACACTAAGATATTTAATATAGGGACTGGATCTGATTGTTTGTCCTTCTATTTCCAAATCAAGGTGTTCAACTTTCTTGCGGCTGCTTATTAAAACTGTCTCCGTCTTATATTCAACTAGTTTCAGTCTGGCTATATCTATCCGGCATTGATTGTTCTGGATTGCTTGGGAGCAAATATTCTCCAGGTTATCTGGATCTGGTTATATGTTTAGCTACTGCCACTATTGCCAAATCATCTGCGTACCCAATGATTCTAACCCCTTCTGGTACATTGACCCTGAGCACACCATCATACATGATATTCCATAACAGCGGACCGAATACAGATCCCTGAGGTACACCCGCTGTTATTTCATATTCCTGTGGTCCCTCATCTATATCATACACCAGTCTTCTATCCGAGAGAAAGTTTGCTAATATACGCACCAAGTAGGGTGAGACTTGTAGATCGCGCAACGCTTCTAGAATCCGATTCCAGTTCACCGAGTTTAACGCATTTTTAACATCTAGCGTCACCACCGCGCAATATTTTTTTGTATCACCTAGCCTTCCTGCACCAGCTATCGCATTTCGAGCGATGTCGCACACCACAGCTAGTGCCTTTCCGGTTGAACCACCTTTCCGGAACCCGTACTGCCATTCAGAGAGCCCCGATGTCTCCTCAGTGAATTCTACCAGGCGAGTGGAAATTACTCGCTCAAGCAGTTTTCCTGTTGTGTCCAGCATGCACAACGGGCGATAAGACGACGGCGCTCCCGCATTCTTGATTCCTTTTGGGATAAGCACAAGCCGCTGTTTTTTCCATCGTTTAGGAAATTGTCCTGTTTAAAAGCAGGTTGTGAAGAGACCGCTGAAGACTTCCGGCTTGTTTATTAGAACAGTCTTCACTACAGCGTTAGGGATACCATCCAGTTTCGCGGTCTTTTTTTTTTTCTTTTGACAAAAAAGTAAAGGAAAGAAGATCTTGTGCGGCTCCACAATGGTTTAAGTTAATTTGAATGCACTTAAACCTGTCCATTTTTATTCAGAAGATTGGAGATCGTGTTTTTAAATGCTCGGCATTTGTAACTCCCTGTTGAGTGGTGGTTACCGCCTTCGCATCCTGATTCGCAGAACATGCATTTGGGTTGTGCTTTACAACCCATTGCTTTGTGGCCTTTTTCTCCGCATTTCAAACAGTTTTCCGAACGATCGTCTTCGGATTTGCAGGAGTTCGCCACATGACCGTATTGCCAACATCTGAAACATCGTGTGGGTGCGATGTGTTCTCCAAGTCTGCATCTCACCCATCGAACCCGTAGAAAACTTGTAGCCAGTAACATGCTAGCCTTTTCTCTTGGTAAGTGGATCATGGCACACTGCGTGCTATCTGATTTCCTTCTTAAACTCTTTACCGCTTCCGTCGGGATCGCGTTCAGTGCAGGGAACTCTATAGCGATCGCTGTTAGGATTTCCTCCACAGTGGTAACCTCATCTAAATCACGACACTCAACCGCGATTTCCTGTGACTCCGTTTTCACCTTAGCCTCATTTTTAGGACTTGTTGTACCTTTGCTTTCAGTGTCTCGGTGTGTGTGTATTGGTACTGGCTTGTAATGTGCATGCGTGTATGTAGCGTGTTAGCAGTAGACCCTATGGGATGGGTCCAGGAATCCTCTATTATAGAGATGAATGTTGTTGGGAAGGGTGCTTTCTTCAGTTTTGTACTAAAGAAGAAATTGTGGCCGTCGGATTCGAATAGGTCGAAGAAGAGAAGGGTCAAGAACGCTAGACTCCCGTATAAGTAAGTTCTCGCTGTTTCGAATGCTTTCGAGGTACTTCTGCTACTATTTGTAGCTAGTACTCGTCGATAGCAGTGTTGGAGGCTCCTTGATGTAGGTGGGAGTTTGGGTAATGGTAACCATCAATCTTCTTAGATTTGTTGATGTATCTTATGAGGGGTTTCCTTTCGAAAACTCGACTTCTCTTCATTTGGGCCGAAGATATACAAGACCATATGGGAAAGGCGTACGTTCGTCCAGATCGGATTAGCTGATTATAGCAGGGAAGTTTAACTTTGGTGTCAACTTTGTTGCTCCACTTGAAAGTATAGTAGTCGAACTCAAAAGCTTCACAATTTCCTTCGCCTTTTACAATCACTAGCATGTGTGTGTAGCTCCAAAGTGTCTTTTTAGAAATTGACATGCTTATTTCGTGTTGCGCGTCCTGGGAATTGGCACGTTGTATTGAAGCGGCCTCTTCGGGAGATGGAATGCTGTGTCGCCAACACCAAGAATGGAAGATTTATTTTACAAATTTCTTTTGGTGGTGTGTTCTTCACTATATTGCACGTTCGTGTGTGTCTGTTACGAATGCCACAGTGTCTTACAGAGTTGGGACTTACCCACCACTTATCTAGCCAAGGTCTGAAAGGATTTCTCCAGATGATATCTATAGCTTAATCCATTCACTCCCAACTACAAGATGTCTCGTAGGTTGTGTTACGAGCTTGGATTGACTGCAATTGGTGACAGAATAAGTTTACAACGGCGCTTGAGTTAGGAATATTATAAAGGATGAATGAAAATTTCATATAATGATTTTTTTTTCTTTTAAAAACACATTTAATATCAATTTTTATTATCAAAATAACCATAGATATTTCGAATTTGAAAAAAAAAAATCCATGTTTTATTCACAACAAAATCTTGGCACCCATGGGAAGGCACTCTAAATTTGCCTGGCAGTGAATGGGTTAATAAGGTGATACCTCACCGCCTTTTACGACAAGACAGCTCACCCGTGAACATATTGTTAAACCCTGCTTACAAAGTAGTTAGATAGCTGGGCATTCAAGGTTACTCCAAAATCCCCTTTTGGGCGCTCGTTAGTGTAAAAAAAACAGATACCTTGGCTAAATTGCAGTTAAATCAGATAAAGTATATAAGTAAAGTAGGGTAAAGTATTTCAAGGTGCAAAAAAATGACCTTTCGGGATTTATTGAAGAACTGCCGTATGATTGAGGAGCAATCTGACACGCTAAAACCATGGAAGTTGCACACAAGACAAACCAAGAAACAATGATACAAGGCAAGCGAACACAGAAAGTTCATAACCTACAGAGCTGATTTGATGTCCATTTTTATAACATCTGCATCTTAATAGGAAAACAGTTTCCATGGAATTGCCTTCAAGGGCTGTTTCACCAACCAAAGGAGTGACGACGCCTTTGTGCTCATCTATGTCAGGATAAATTGAGCTTGAGTGGAATAACCTTTAAAAAGAACTAGTTGCATGTTGTGGTTCATCAACAAAAAGGCACCTGTCCCAAAGGTAAAAAAAGAAGAACAGCAGGCATACAAGCAAATATCGCAATACTATTTAAAGGGCACTCGCCTCCCAGTAACGAGGTATGCATGCAGCAGCCAAGGTTTGTTCATATGTGTACTGTACACTCCCTTTCTTGTTTCTAGAAGTATCCACTTGGCAAAAGGACATGCTCAAGTGGACATGTACGTATTGTCTTTGGAGCAACGTTGCAAAATCCAAGGATACATTTTTCTTTTAAACGAATACCCTTGTTAATGAAATCCATCAACACAGGCGGTTGAATATTACTGCAAAAACAAAAACTGAAAATAATTGAATTCCAATTAAGCTCTCCTGGTTTGGGTTCATCGTCATCATGCGATACGATTTCCACGGTCTGTTGAACTGCATTCCGTTGAAGTAGATGAAAAACAAATTATAGGAGCAAGATATGTTCCCGACCTCGAACATGCAACACAAACCAAGATGAGCACTGCTCAAGAACATGTATGATAAAGTCCAGCGGATTACACTAGAAATGCACGGAAAGTGTTGCTTGCTAGCGGCAGTAACGACATAAACCGGCCACTGATCGCTGGATTGCAGTCGTTCGGTGAATATGGCTAAAGCGCCATTTCATGACTACGTCGTTGTGGTTAGGGAGGGCAGATTCCTGTTCAGCGATTGTAATATAAATATCGTCAATCATTAACGTGGTATGTCGAGCCTCGGTGACTTGGTTTCATACGTGAGAACGGCAAAACGAATTCGATGAAAATGTTGGGAAAACAACAAGCTTTAGTCACAGAGATTTAATTCCTGGGAGGCAACGACTAGCAATTCAGAACTAATGTGCATCGATAATTGTTTTTCGTATTCATCTCTCTTTTCCGCCCATCCATGGACGGCCGTCATATCCATATTGTCTTTGGAATATCCTTTATGTAATATATAATCATGTACCACATTGTACAAGCAATACCAAAGTATAAAGTTCAATCAATCAATTTAGAGCAGCATTTAAACGTATCAAAGAGCCCTTCTGTACTGATGTTAAAAAACGATGGGAGCGCGATTAATTATACGTTAATAACTATGTTGTTTAGTAAAAATTTCTATATATGTCGAGTCGGAATGGCAAAGAGTGTCTGGTGGCATATTTATGTTTTTAAAATTGAATAAAAAACAAACTACTTGAATTATACCGTTGTCAAAAATATTTTTACACACTGTAATGATGCGGATTTAACTCTTCAAATGTCTTTCATCAAGTTGCACTCACATCAGAGTTTTGTGTTTTGCGCCACACCCTCCAGTAAGCTCGGTTGAATGCTGTTAATTTCATGAAGAATATTTTCTTTGTGATCCCCGACAGTACGCGGATTGTTTTCGTACATAATTTCTTTGAGGTAATCCCATAAAAATATCCAGCGGGCTTAAGTCTGGTGACCTCGATCACCGTTGGATGTCACCAACGAGACTGCCCAGTTTTTGTGGGAATACATTCCATAGCAAGTTTATCGAAGCTCTGGACGTGTGTGGGATGGCTTCATCCTGTTGAGATCAATTATCCCATTTGCCGCCTCAATGAGTGAGTTGGTAAGGATGTTGTGTCATGCGTTTGATTGTGCAAACCTAGGTTCAACTGACGACTCTTGCTACTGTGCACCTCGGCACCATTACCGAGTGGTAGGTGAGGTCTCAAAGCCCAGCCGGCCGGTAAAATATCACCCCATTAAGCCATAGGCTTCGTGAAAAAAAAATAGTGTGGCGGTTCTTTAAAGTCTTCTCCAAGAACCACCCACCTCCTCAACTTAACCTGTCTTTTCCCTCACCCACAAGACACCATACCTACCTGCAATTTTGGGGCAGCGTAAGCTCCCAGCAGCATCATACCTGACAGCATCCATACATCCTGGACTTTTCTGGTTCATATTCCATGAACTAGTTCATCTCCTATCGGCTCAGCTTGTCTTCAATTACGATGAACAAACGCTGGCCAGCTTATTTTTGACAACTGTAGCCGATATTCTTTCCACAGTTCGCAATTGTGTATCGCGCCTATACCCTTAGGTGCGCGACAGTTGCGACAATTCCCCGTTACTGGTATCAACCGATCATGAATTTGGGCATGGATATGATCATTGTTTAGGTAAGCTTACCCATGCCATGCCTATGATGACCGCCTGAAAACCTCAATTAAACATACAGTATTTCACTGTGTTCGTTTTACTTACCCGCACATTAATCTAAACATACAGCCATCCAGCCTGACCCTTTGCCGCCGTCGACGAGGTTGCTGTTGACTTATGTCAACAAAATAATGTTCCTCCTTGTGCACCGCAGCCATAGGGCTAGATTAGATATTGCTTACATTGGTGTTTCCAAGGAATCTTAGGCAAATACCATGACGATATAGGGTTTGAAATAATAGTGAAGAAGATCGTGTGATTCGAACTGACGCTATGACAGCTTGAATCACGAAAAAAAATTTACCTAAGCGTCATCCATCAGGCTACTGACCGTGTTTTGAATTTGATTTTTAAAACTCGACTATACTCCACTGATGTGAATTATTTTTGTTATCGCTTGGTATACGTTTCTGATGTATTTGCTTGTTCGGTTTTTCGTTCGGTGTTCTTCACTATTTTTGCTTGTGAATTGTGTGTGTATCTGTTAGAGTCGCCACACCACCCCCTTCCCAGTAACTTCGTTACGATCAGATTCGGTGCAAACGACGAGCGAACAATTGAATGTTGGAGCAAGCGAGTGTGCTCTATGCAGAAGTCATGATTGCGTGTGTGAAGTTCTGTTTACTACGGGGAGTGTGTGCTGCGTGTACAGATCACGTCTTAGTCACCAATTATAGAGTTTGAAATAATAGTGAAGAAGATCGTGTGATTCGAACTGACGCTATGACAGCTTAAACACGAAAAAAAATTTACCTAGGCGTTACCCATCAGGCTACTGACCGTGTTTTGAATTTGATTTTTAAAACTCGACTATACTCCACTGATGTGAATTATTTTTGTTATCGCTTGGTATACGTTTCTGATGTATTTTCTTGTTCGGTTTTTCGTTCGTTGTTCTTCACTATTTTTGCTTATGAATTGTGTGTGTATCTGTTAGAGTCGCCACAACGACCCCTTTGCATCATAGGCACATCATGTGTGCCACCATTTGATTTGTGAAATAGCGTTTTTGTTTGCTTTGAAACAAAAATCTATTTCGATCCCTGGCATACATCATCAACGATGTATGGGTACATCGCCGCAGCCCCCGATGATCGTACCTTTATTTAATCAGGTGTCCGCCGATCATCGTTCTCATCGCAGGGCATCGTACTTGTCCTATACGGACACATACAGAATCCTCCCCTATCGATGCAATCCGCGGCCATTGAATCTGATGGATGTGAGTTGCATCGTGGAGTCAGAAAACATTGTTTCAAGTGCACACACGCACTGAGAGTCTGGGAACCTTCACCACAATAGTGGTTTTATTTATAGTCGTTGCCTGCGGAGTTGAATTTGTTCGCCAGTGAGTCGGTGTTTAACAACGGGTCTGTTGATCAATTGAATTACTTACAACTAGTATACACGACTGGTGAAATCGCCTCAACTTTGTCATTAAAAGTTTAATTCAGCAGTACGATTGCAATGTGTGTGAACTTGGAACTAGTAGCAGTGCGTTAGTGTGTTACGTGCGTCCGCCACCCCATCAATTAATAGTTTGTAATTAGAATATAATTTGTTTAAATTGGTGTGATGGTAAGGTGGTGGAGGAGTTGCACGATCCAGAAGTGAGTTTTTGAACACGCCCCGATTCGGGTGTGGATCGTGCAGTTCTTCGAGTTCGAATTCGGTTTTCGAAGTGGGCGTGAATGGGGAGCGAGAGAGACAAGGGGTCAATGTTTTTTGATGTACGGGTTTTTTTTGACGTTCCGTTGTGAGGAGAGTGTAAGGAATCGGACTTGGTTGGATATAATTAGATATCCTGTGAATCGTGTAGATGAAAAAGGAAGAAAACCGAACTTGGTTAACCGTATAGTAACCGTGCATATTTCTTCTGTTATAATTGAATATCCTGTGAATTGTGTAGATGAAAAGGCAGAAAAACCGACGGAAACCGAACTTAGTTAACCGTATTGTAACCGTGCATATTTCTTCTGATATAATTTAATGTGTACCTAATAAAGTGTGGACTTGTTTTACGAATTGTTTTGTATTGGATCTGATTTTGAACTTAACAACAGCTCATTCAACTAGAAGCAGTATTTAAATTCAGAGATTTCAAAAAACATTGCTGGATTTGAACAAGAAGACATTTAACGTTGTGTTACCTATTGGGCGATCTCAGTGGATATACAACTCAGTGTTTACGAGATTGTGTTGCAAATGGTGTTGCAAATTCAACAAATGGGAAACTAAAACACATTTCGAAAATAAAAGACGGCACATAAGGATCCCTCTGCAGCAAAAGCAAGAGTTCTCTAAACCGGTTGGAACCGGGAGCCGATAGATCGTGGCTCAGCAACGGGACGTCGAGCGGAATAACTAGGTAACAAAACTAATATTTTCCAACTAAATCTCCACAGCAAAAGTGCAAGGCACACACCATATAGCAGTTACCATACCCATCATCATATTACAAGTGTAACACAGTGTCAAATTTTATGTAACTTTCATAATCAGTGTTCTTAAGGATATTCACCGATACCAATAAAAAATCATCACCAATACTGGAGGCAGCACAATTCAAGCTTCCCATGGCACGCTTCGCACATGTCCATATAGACATAGTGGAACCGCTTACTCCATCAAGAGGTTTTTCCTATATCCTCACTATGGTGGGTCGCTACACGCGATGGCCAGAGGCGACACCTCTCCGGGCAGTTACTGTCGAATCAGTCGCCAAGGCCTTTTATTCACACGCTTCGGTGTACCAACGACTTTAACATCGGACCGAGGCCCACAATTCAAGGCGACAATATTCAGGCAGCTAACAAATCTCCTAGGCTGCCAAAGAAGTCGTACCACCGCCTACCACCCCGAATCCAATGGGATGATAGAGCGCTGGCATAGATCCCTCAAGGCCTCACTTATGTGTCACAACGACACTCAATGGTTCGACGCCCTTCCCACCGTCCTCCTCGGCCTGAGGACAAGTATTGTGTGTGATGTGGCGGTTCTTAAAAGTCATCTCCAAGAATCACCCACCTCCTCAACTTAACCTGCCTTTTCCCTCACCCACAAGACACCATACCTACTTGCAATTTTGGGCAGAGTAAGCACCCAGCAGCATTTTTCATACCTGAAAGGAAAACTCTTCGACGGCATACATAATTCCGAACTTTTCTTGTTCATACTCCATGAACCAGCTTACATCTCCTATCGGCTCAGCTTGTCATCAATTAACGATAAACAAACGCTGGCCAGCGTATTGCGGACACAGCTGCAACCGATATTCCCTTCTACCATACATAATTTTATATCTTATCTATCCCCTAAGGTTCGCTGAGTTGCGACCAATTTCCTAATCACTATACAACCGAGCATTTGAATTAGGCATGAATATGATAATTTGTGTACCCACGTTCATGCCCACGAAACCTAGCGTCGCTGAGTTTTCTGTGGGCTTAGCGTCCATGAACAATTTTCCCTATCCTGCTATAGAGCCATTCGGCTAAAGCAAATAGATTCCCAATCTCTGGTGAAACTATCGTCACCAGCAGATATCGCCTACAACGAAATTTCCCTGGAATCTTAAGTAAATACAATGACGACCCTTCGCAACATAGGCACATCATGAACATTGTGCATCCCATCATTGGACTTGTGAAATAGCGTTTTTGTTTACCTTGTAGCAAAAACTGATTTTCGTTCCCAGGCGTACATCATCAACGATCTATGGCCACCTGCGCCGCGGCCCCTGATAATCGTACATTGTTTGATCAGGTGTTCGCTGACCATTGCCTGCATTGCAGGGCATCGAACTTGCCTATACGGTATAGGAAAATTCTCCCATGCTCGATCACGATTGGCCGCCGCCAGGTTGATCGTTTTGCTCCTCCTCCATCGAGGCAATTCACCACCATTGAATCTTATGGATGTGAGTTGCATCTTAGAGTCAAATTTCATCCGCCGTCGTTAAATAGAAAAACTATATCGCGAGTTACACTTGGAAACTGTTACGAGTTGAATTATAGAGTGTCGCTATTAATATCACCTTATGGCATTTTAAATAAAGAAAACTGTGTGGAGGATTAACTCAATAAAGAAACATTGCAGCCAATTTATCGTGTTTTTATTCGTTGCGTCCTCTCTTATTGTTGGGTGATTTGATTTTTCAGCAGTGGGTATTTTACTGAATCCACGCCCGTGCAGGTGCGCAAGTGAAATATTCGCCACAGAAGTAAAAAAAAAAAACGGATAAAGCGCACGCAATAATCACCTGCGAACACAACAATGGTTTTTGTTACTTGAGTCGTGGATTACAAGTTCTTGGAGACCAGTGACGGCAGTTCTGCTTACTTCACAAGTGTATTTAAATGAAAATATACCTCATCACCCCAAAAAAATGGAATATATATTTTAAATTTTCATGCAAACAACAAAGTAAGTTTCCTTGAGTGCCTAAACGATTTGAATCATAAAGGGACATCATGTCTTTTCAAAATGTCATGAACGGCTGCTCTTGGGAATTCTAATAAGGCTGAACGTTTATGAAATGAAATTCGATGTTGGCATCGGTCCTCGAGGATTTACTAGCCCCCGACCAAGGCATGTTCTTAACCGAAGCAATTGCGAAGAATCTCTGAAATTACATTAACACAGCCCATTTAATCTCCGAATATTGAATCTTTAACAAAATAGTCGAGGAGGAACAACATAAAACCTGGCGCTTTTACAAAATGCTCCGATAACGAACGCAAATTATTCTCCCGACCACTACCACATCGTGAATGCAAAACCCACACAATCCGCGAGTCGAATGATGTCACCACCGTCTCCAGCGTTTACTAGTTTCCGATATAATCGCTTTTAAAAACATAAATCCGTACACCTTGTACTATTCGTTAAAAACGAAGCCTAGTTTTGGGCCACATCCACTACATCGTGCCCTTATTAATCTTCTTCGCCACTCTTCTGCTTCAGTTGCCATGTTGCCATGCATACCATGGTAAGGAGGCTGAGAAATGTCTGTAACTGTGCTTGCGCGTCTAATATCAATTGCAAAGCAATTCACCAATCCAGAAGTTTGCGCCTGAAGCAATTCCATGATAGTTTTAGCTCGGATTAAAGGAAGCCCGTTAACACGGACAACTTTTGTAGCTAATCGAGTGGTTGAGATCCAAAGCCTCACTAGCCCGATGATATGGAGACATGTCACATCAAAAGAAAATCCAGCAGACCTCGCCTCTAGGGGACTTTAACCAGAGGAGCTGATCAACAACCTGATGTAGTGGCATGGTCCGAAATTTTTATAAAATTTTTCTGCGTCAAAATTAGCAGCATCAAGTCCAATTAAGACCCAGCTGGAATCTAAAAATACAAACCAGGAAAAGGTACTTCGACCATGCTTCTACTCGTATCAAGTACACCTAACTCACATAAAACCTCACCTTCCACATGTAGTTGGTCACTGCACCCTAATTAATAGAGCATTCTTCGAACAATTTTTCACGTTACAACGACTTGTTCGCAACATATTGATATGGAGAAGATATTTCTTAAACATTAGACATTCAAAAAACAGTGGGGCTCTCATGTTTGGTGTGGTAATAAACCTTCCACCTACTTCTTGTAACCAGGTCTAAAAGAATAAAATGAATAAATAACACAAATTCTTGGGATGTAGCTGTGAAGCAGAAAAAATAAAGAAATGCAATATCAGTGGGGAAGACCAAGTAACCCGGGACTCGATTGATTGTTCGAGTAAGAACGGAACAGAACGACTCATGCTGAACGAAGACACCACCTTCAGCTTTGAGATACGTTACAACCATTCCGCGTGGTTGTCGTGTGGATCTGGAATGCTAGCCCACCAAGAAGGTAGAACATACCCCTAACCACCAACTCCTCAACATCATCGGATGAACTGCCCGCCTTCGGACTAGTGACTTTGTCACAACCAGGACGAAATTTTTGTTGTGTTTCTTTCGTTCCGATTCGGACTTAAATTTTGATATGATACTCCCTTTTTTTTTTGCTATCATCAGCAAACGAGCGAATTGGATTGTGGGTAATGGGCAAGAGATCATTTATAAAGATGAGGAAGAGAGCGGGTGAGAGTACCGAACCCTGGGAAACACCTGCATTAATTTGATTCGAGCTAGATTTAACACCATTAAGAATCACTTGCATTGAACAGCCAGAGAGATAGTCTTTTATCCATTGGATCAGGGAATTGTCCACTCCATAGGAAAGTAATTTTGATAAAAGGGCTGGATGCCAAACTCTGTCGAAGGCTTTTGAAATATCCAGTGAAACAACCTTGCTTTCATCGAAGTAGTGAATGGAATGGCTCTACTTTTGGGTAAGGTACGCCATCAAATCTCCTGTGGACCGGTTGCTACGAAAGCCATATTGGCGATCATTGCGGAGGTCATTTGATTCCAGATATTTCGAAAGTTGACGGTTAATCAGTAATTCCATACGTCTCTTATCCATTGGATCAGAGAATTGTTCACTTCATATGAATGTAATTTGGATAAAAGGGCTAGATGTCAAACTCTGTCAGAAGCTTTCAAAATATCCAGTGACGAGTTCCTATTCTCTTTTGAACTCTTTTTTAGTACCAGAAACATTTCCATACTGGTTGGCGTCGACAATTCCTTTATAGATTTTCGAGTTCCCATGTAACTGACGTATTTCATATTATGACGTGATTCGGAGCGCTGGAACATGTCAACGACGGCGTCGACCTTCATCTTGTCCGCTGGAACTTCATGATTGGTTTGGCGATACAATTCATGGCCAGCAGAATCTTCTTTATATTCTGCAGTTCCTTCTTTATTCTTCACACATTTTACAATACTTTCATTTGACACAAACATTCAACACTTTACCAGTATACCAACCGATTAGCGTAACGAACCTAAAAAGAGAAGAAAAACGACGTTTTCTCCACGAACCGTCGCCAGATACTGTAAGACCATCGCTGTTGTTGTTCTCTATAGACAATACTTTTTCTTTTTGAGCTGCACTTTTCAAACAAAGTGCGCATGCGTTCGGTAGGAATCGCAATATTTGAAATAATCTTATCGTACGTTACTTGAAAAACTGGCTTTGGAATGTTTATGAAAGCGCCGACTTTTGTAATGCCATTGATTCCAATACCAAACAAGCGTATCGAAAAAAACATACATGTGTTGACTTCATATGCACGATCATTAATCAATCGGCAACTGTTTATAGAATGGTCGCTGCAATTCCTACAGTTTACAATATATTTGGAACCAAACCCGCGTTTGCTGCCCTCTAAAAATATCACTTCACCTTTGCATTCACTGCATAGCACAACTTACGAAATGACACTAAAAACAGTCTGAAAATTGAAGAAACGGTTGCCAAACGAATCATCCACTGCTCTATCACACTTTTCATTATACAGCCTCCGGTTGTAGTGCCGATGATGATGAAGATGAACATTGCTGAGTACCGCCTATAAGATACTCTCCACTATCCTACAAGATCGGATGGCCACATACGCTAAAGCCATCATTGGTCAATATCAGTGTGGCTTCATCCCAGGAAAATCAGCAATTGATCAGATATTCACCCTTAGGCAGGCGATGCAAAAATGTCTAGAATTTAAGATTCCATTATATCATCTATTTATAGACTTTAAGGCCGCCTACGACAGCATAGCCAGGGTAGAACTATATAAAGCCATGAGAGAGTTCGGCATTCGAAACAAATTGATACGACTTTGTAGGTTGATCATGACCAACGTAACTAGTCAAGTAAAAATAGCGGGATTGCTGTCCAAACCAATAAACGTCTTTAATGGACTCCGACAAGGGGACGGTCTGGCCTGCCTCTTCTTTAACCTCGCGTTGGAGAAAGCAATCAGTGACTGTGGCGTCACAACTAGAGGGACTATTATCACCAAGTCCAGCCAGATACTTGCCTACGCAGATGACATCGACATCATCGGTAGAACCGAATCAGCTGTACAGAACTCCTTCATCCAGATCGAGCAGGCGGCACAAAAACTGGGACTGCACATTAATGAGGGAAAAACGAAGTAGATGGTGGCAACTTCTGCGAAGAGAAGACCTAACGTTGGTCAAACTATCAGGGTAGCAGAGCACCAATTTGCAGTAGTGCAATCCTTTAACTACCTTGGGTCAATAGTTTCAGCCGATAACAATATGGGAGAAGAGATACGCGAACGGCTGATCAAATCCAAAGCCTACTATGGTCTATCAAGGCTCTTTAAATACCGAAAGTTATCCAGAACATCCAAGCTACTACTGTACAAGACCATGGTCTTACCAGTACTCATGTGTGCATCCGTGACTTGGGTGCTCAATAAAAGGCACTCTGAACTCTTAGCCGCGTTCGAGAGGAAGGTCTTAAGTATAATTGGCCCATTATGTGAGGGAGGACGATTCCGGAAACACCACAACCATGAGTTGTATGCGATCTACCTTGAAGCTAATGTTGTAAGAAAAATCAAGCTCGGTAGACTCCGGTGGGCGGGACACCTAGCTCGAATGAGCGAAGAGGAGCCAGCCCGGAAATAAGGCCAAGACAGGGTCCCGGTTGTAGGGCCGATGATGATGATGACGATGATGCTCTAAACAAATGATTTTGAGAACATTTAAGAGTTTTTTTTCATGCTAGGAATGATTTGGCGTAATTGCAGCCAATAAAAAAAATGGAAATAAAATTTTAAACAGATTAAATTTAAGAACCTACATTAAATGTTCAATATACGCTCCGTTAGCGTGGACTATGACCCTGAGTCAGTGGATAATCCGACATTTAAAGAAAAATAACTGAAAAATAATGCGATTTTTAGTTGAGTCATGTTTCATTCCTATTATAGGTTATGAGGTAAGGTATCATCACCACTTCTACCATGGGGCATGTTAGTCACATGACACTATATATTCCTAACATTTGTTTTTCAACCGAGCAATATGAATTCGGAATCCATTGTTTAGTCATTCCAAATTCTTGGGATGGAATTTACTTTCCATAATTCAAGACCACATCAAAGAAGTCCTTCAATACATTTTATAGTTTCCCTAATAAGTCCCAACATCTTCTAATCCGTATGCCATCAACATCTCAAGAATTTACATACTTAGTTTTTACGTCACTTTATTAATTTGCTTTAAAGCTCAACCATGGCAAGTTTGATTTCTACACATTATTATTTTTAACGTCGTCCGGATAAAATCTAAGTTAAGTAAGTCTTCCTAGCACTGAATGTCGGCGTTCCCGGCTGCTTCATATTTTCACTCCTTCTTTACGAAAAACAATTACGTTTATGTCAACAACGCTCCATATGTCTAAAGAGCGACCTCCCGCTGAAATACAACTCATCCAGTCAATTCCTTTACGAATGCTTTATTCTGTCCTATAAAAGATATGCTTGCATTTTTCAAAGGTTGTGACGCTGAAACGCACAAATGGGACTTGTTTGAATAAAAGAGTCCTCAGGACAACAGCTTGACATTCAAAACCAACTCACATATTGCATTCAAAATGGAATTAATCGACAGTCATTGCCATTTCACTAGAAGCCTTCAGGAAAATCGATAACAACTCCTCTTGGCGCTCTTTGCGAACTTACATACCTTCATGCCTTAACAGTGGTAAGCCAGCGGTCAATGACTCTCGGAACGCGTTGAAAATGGTGATTGTGCGCATAAGAAGCAAATGCCAAGGATGACTCCTAGTTGCTCCTTTTTTGCCATCCTTTTCCAAGTCATGTGGTCGATGTAAACGCACAGATTGCGTGCAATGGTGTTTAAACCTTCGTTTTGGAGCGTCACTTTCATCTGTGGCTGACTGTCGCTGATTCTTCATGTTTATGTTCTTCACGTTACGAACTCTTAATGATACGTTGGAAACAAGTTACCGCAGTTGGTGGCAAGATTGGCATCTGGGAGTCCATCAACGTTTTCCTTCACTGAATTTAAATTGAAAGTTTCCGCTTTCGTAGTTATTTTTAAATAATGCCGAGTTGAGATTATTGCATTTGTATAGATATTTTGCAACACAAGCTATAAATAGATGACACGATTGGGAGTAAAAATAATTTTAGACAGTGCCGCGATGGCTTGGCGGATGACTTCAAGGTCATACGTTCTCAACTGAAATGAATATCATTTACCGCATCATTGCATTTTCGCCATATAATCTTATAAATAATGTTCAAATCATCCTGTCATTTCTCGCATTACTGCTAAAGTAACAAATTATAAACTATATTATTTTTAATCATCTCAGCTCTCAACATTCTATGTCTCTGCTCGTATTCTTTCATGATATGTTTAGGGAATTTTCTAGAACTCGGCATCCATTAAATATCATCATCATCATTATCGGCACTACAACCGGGATCCGGTCTTAGCCTTATTTAGCAAATCTCGAGGCTTGTTCCATAATAATTTATTTTTACGGGCAAGTTTATTAGCCTTGCGCCACCATTAAATATAGAGAATGAAAACCGCATGTGAAGAAACCCATCTAAAATGCGTTTTTGATTGGACTAATGCTTAATCGAATTTGCAGAAATTAATAATCTTCTTTTTTTTTTTTTCCATCAGTTTTGTGAAAGTTTCACAAGTGTAGAGTTACATGAAAACAATGAATTCCATTTAAAACAATTTCTTAACCAATTAACTGGGAGAATTTCTGGTTTTATATACATAAAATGTGACACTTCGAAACGTATGCCGCCATGCTTATAATATCTTCTGTTAGATGGATTCCGAACTACCAATTTTTGAGGTGGAGGGCTGCGTCTTGTATAATCCCTTTCCGCATTGTGGGCTGTATAACGATTTCAGCATTAGCCGGTCGAACGATTGTCTCTCCAGATCAAATTCAGTGTATAAAAATGTATTTATTTCACCATCGGTAATCTGACAATTCTTTTTCAAATCTGTTCTCAGGCAGAACTGAACTGAACTTGAGTTTTACTTCTCCAACTTAATTAAGTTGACTTAAATTCGAACTGGCTCGCGTTACTTGAACCAAGACTTTTCTTCAGTGCTAAAGTAGGAACTGAATTGAATCACTGCTCCTGTCTACCATGAAGGAGGAACTGAACTCCTCAATTATAAAAGAAGATGACGATGATGGAGCAATTGAACTTGCTATAAAAAAAGGCGATAATGGAGACAAGGACAAGTGTGTCCTTCATCTTGTTTCTGGCTCCTGGTCATCTTGCGGCAACCAGAATCAATCACACCCGTGAGGATGTTGGGCTCGGTCTCAAGACATCTGAAAAAGAAGGGCGAGGTATCTAAGGATAGTGTTTACAGGGTTAGTTCGAATGTTCTCTAACTACTTGGACGGAGGGATGGTGGGAGAGAAATCATACAATAACGGTAGGTCTTGGGTTCGGTAATAAACGCAGATTACGTCTTTTGCGTCTGATAATCTGCACTGTGGTCAGTGTGTGGGTGTGTATTTGTTCCGTCTTGTACTGTGCGTGCGTGTGTGTAGTGTGCTAGCAGGAGACCCTATGGGATGGGTCCAGGAATCTTCTATTATAGAGGGGAATGTCGTTAAATTTGTGCTTTCTTCAATTTTGTACTGAAGAAGATATTGTGGCGGTCGGATCCAAAGAGATCGAAGAAGAGAAGGGTCAAGAACGCAAGTACAAGTAATTTCTCGCTGTTCTGAATGATTTTTAGGTATTTGTATGCTAATTGTACCAAGTACTCGTCGATAGAGGTAATGGAGGCATCTTCGTATAGGTGAGAGTTGGGGTAATGGCGAACGTCAGGCCTTCTAGAGTGATTGGTGCATCTTAGAAGTCCTTCCATTTGGGCCGAAAATATGCAGGACCATATTGGAAAGGCGTATAATATTCCAGATTGGATTAGCTGCTGATAGTCTAACTTTGATCTCAACTTTGTTGCTCCACTTCAAAATGTTGTGCAGTTGCTGAGACCGACCGAGGGCCCTTTGAAGAACGTGAGTCACGTTTTTGGAGTAAATGACCCCAAGATATTTCTTCCTGTCCTGTGGTCTAATCGTAGTGCCTCATATTTGTGTTCGAATATTCTGTGAATATCGAAAAGTAGATTAAGTAGGGAGTGTTTACTACTTAGAATTAAAGCTACTGCTTTGGATGGGTTGAGTGGAATTTCCCATCGACTGTAATACTGATGCGCTTCGTCCAGGTGACGATTGAGTCGACTTGTTGCAAGTTTAGGACCTTTGGATGACGTGTATATTAGGCCGTCATCCGTATAGGATATATGGTTTACTCTCCCGTCCAGAGAGCGAGGAATATCTGAGGTGTAGGTATTAAGTATACCCACCTGTCATGCCGGAGACCGGGGTTCGATTCCCCGTCGGGGAGCTGTAGCGGTACCGCCAAATCCTACGGTCTACTTACCTGACAAACCCCCATAACTACTACCCAACTCCTTTAAGTTTGCTAATGCAACAGTATTAGTACCTAAAAATCCTGCACGCATTTAAGAGATCAAATCTATGATCTTTAAGTCCCTGTAAAGAAAACTTACCTTCATGCATTCTCTTCGCATACCATTGCTCCTTAAGATTTCTTTATTAACTTACCAGGAATTTCCAATCAATTTCGGCATCTACGTCGCCAGTCAAATTCCCTCAGACGAATTCCTGTAAACAAAATAATTCGGATTGCATTCAATGTAACCGTCATGACAGAGACCATAAATATTGCGCCGTCTATTTTCTCAGCCGCGTCATATACCTTTTCGTACACATTGCCTGGCAACCTTTTTTGTTTGTCTTATCAATAAACAACCCAAGCAGCTGCATATAATTAGCGCAATAGACGCCGAAACCAAATTCTCCAGCATTTCCTAATGCAAATATGAACCCGGTTTCTACTGCAGCCAGAGATGCCATAAAAATCCAATTTGCTTTAGCACCTTTTTCTCCTAACGTCGAAAATAGCGACGAGGCATCGTGTAAACAATAACCCGCATTACCAACGGCGTATTTGGTCATTTTTCCCTATTGTCTTTGCCGCCTGCCTGTTTCGTCGTTCCACTGCACGTGTGAATCGCATCTATCTGAACGATCCCACACATACCACCATGACCTTTATTACGAGATCTGGTTTTCTTGTTCCCACAAGAGAGACTCTACATTACACTTGTGGGAGATAAAACATATCCTTGGCAAGGATATATTCACACCCTTAAGAGAAGAGTTTTTCTCTGTCTTCCTTTTTTTCTTAGCGAAATCATCTCTGCATGAGATGACGATCCCGGAGTCTCTCACCATCCTTCGACCACGCTGGTCGCGGCACTCCCGCTCTCCGCCGTCAGCGGAGACGTGTAAACAATTACATGCGCGTACACATCCGGTAGTCGCGGATTTTATTAGTTATGTTTTCCGGAACAGAATCGGTTTCGCAAAGAGTCGTGTGTGTATAAAATGGCAAACGCCGATAAAGTGTGTCCGTAGTCCGATAAAGTGCGATGTCTACATTAGCGGAGACATTAATAGTGCATATTTTTTTAAAGTAGTTTGTTTTTCCATTTTTTTTCTGCCAATCTATTAATAATTAAAGATAAAAAAAAACCTTTCACTAATAACAGTGACCAATGTTTCCTTTTGTCTTTCCTGTTTCTGTGGACGTTGTGTGGCAGTTTTCGAGCGATTTCCTCGGAACTTTTGTGTTTCCTCTTGTTGCGACGACGGGCTAATTAATTAAATTATGATGGAGGAGTAAGTGAACCGAGTGTCCGTGTCAGGCACAATATCACCTCCCCACAGAGCCTCTGGCGCAAGACTAATGACCTTACCCAGAACAAACAAATCATTATGGAAAATTTAACAAGCCTCAGGACTTGCTAAATAAGTCCAAGACCGGTCCCAGGTTGTAGTGCCGAGGATTATGATGATAATGAGATATAAAATATCTGGCGCAAGACTAATGACCTTACCCCGAAAAAATAAATCATTATGAAAAATTTAACAAGCCCCAGGACTTCCTAAATAAGTCCAAGACCGGTTCCCGGTTGTAGTGCCGATGATGATGATGATGAGATATTAAATAGGATGGGACTTAAAATAGAGTCCTGTGGTCTGCTATGAATGCAATACGAAAACTAGTGTCAAACTCTCTATTCAACAGGAAGGTTTACGCTGTGACGTTCCCAATCCTCGTAAACTATTCGTAAAACTCCACGTAATTTTCAATTTATCCCCCCATAAATTGTCGAATAACCTTAAACCTTCCGGCCACATCCTTCACTCCAGAAAGTTATCACATCTTTACCGTAATAAGATCGAGCTCAACAAATTTTTTCGTTCCTAAACTTCTACCTCCCCTAACCCCTCCCAAAACCGACAATATAACTCCCCTTGCCTTCTATTATCAGAACGTAAGACATCTTCGCTCAAAGACCCAATCCATTCTAAAAAACTCCCACGACCTACCTGTCGACATTTTCGCTTTAAGCGAAACGAACCTAATCCCAGCATTCATAACCTGGAACTGTTTGCCCCCATGTTCACAATTTTCCGCGATGACCTCCTCAACCATACTACTGACTTACCTCAGCCGAGGAGTGTTCATCGCTGTCCACAACAGCCTCGGGTCGTCACGTGTCGCTTTCCCTATCTCCTTCAGGTTGGACTTTGTGACTCTCAAAATCACTCTTCCTCGGAAATCAATATTTGTCATGTGCTTCTATGTCTTACCATCCTCACATATTGAAGTTTACGAGCTAGCTTTTAATATTATCGATCACATACTCGAGCTGAAAAATTGCGAGGACGACACCATTATCATAGGAGATTTTAATCTTTCACAACTCAATTGGGCTTTATCTGACGATCAATCACACTTCATCTTCCACCCTACCTCGGCCAAGGAAGGTCTCTTCATTGGAAGACTAGATAACTCTTGCCTCTGTCAGATCAGCAACGTTCGAAACGTCTTGGGTAGGCAGCTAGACCTCATCCTTACAAAAAACGGTATCAATACATCTGTCTTACTCAGCGCCTTCGTCCTTATATCCATAGAGCATTACCAGCCCCCTCTTCTAGTGACCTTCTTCCGACTCCACTCGCCACCGTCCGTGCCCCCTGCCAACCACCACGCCTACGATTTCCATAAAGCTAACTTTCGCCCCATTAACGACTACGTACGCAGCTTTTCGTTCAATTATCACCTATCCGTTGAAGATGTCATCACCCACTTATACACGGAAATCCTTTACTCTATTTCCCTGTTCGTTCCCTACTCTAGACAAGGAACATCAACCTCTTCCTTCCCATGGTACAATCACAAGCTTCGCTCCCTGCGTAACAAAAGGAATAAGTTATGGGTCATCTTCTCTCGGAATCAAACTATACCTGACTACTCCAACTTTCTTGGCCGTTACCTTGAATTTATGGAACTTTTCAACACCCTTTATAGCAACTATCTTACCAAAACTCCGACCAATCTCAAAAATGAGCCCAAAGCCTTCCAGTTCGTCGATCATAAACGTAGATCCAATGGTTACCCCATATCGCTTACCTTAAACTCTCATACCTCATCTTATTCGGTTACTATTATTAATCTCTTCCCCACTCACTTCAATCACTCATTCACGAATGACTCCTTCATTCCTGACCCGTCATACTTCAACTACATACCTAACTTTTCCCTCGGGACCCTTCTCCACAACTCCTTTGATCCGCCCTTAATTGAATCCAAGCTACTGCAACTCAAAGACGAGTTTACACCGGGCCCTGGCGGTAGCCTTGCAATCCTCCTCAAGAAATGTTCATCCCCCTCTCACTGATTTTCAATCTCTCAATCTCTCAAGGGGTATTCCGCCACATTTGGAAACGTCCTTCATCACCCCGATCCACAAGAACGGTCCCAAAAACGACGTTGGGAACTACCGCCCCATCGTCAAACTGTCCCACTTACCAAGATTCTCGAAAGCATTCTATATGAATTTTTTAGTTTTCGTTGCAAATCTTTTATATCACCAACGCAACATGGTTTTCTCAATGGCCGATCAACTACAACCAACCTCGTTGAGTTGACTTCCTTTATACTATCAGCACTAGAAGACAGTTCCGAGGTCGATATGGTCTCGACCGACCTCAGTAAAGCATTCGACAAAATCTCCCACAATTGAATCCTCTTCAAATTATCCGCCCTCGGTTTCGAACCTGGATTGCTGAAATGGATTTCTGCCTATCTAAAGGATAGACTTTATTCCGTTCGGTTCAGGTCCACGATATCCAACCCCTCCTTGCCGCCTCTGGGGTCCCCGAAGGTAGTCACCTGGGTCCTCTCCCAATTATACTTGCCACTAATGACATCGATAAAGTCATTAAGAATTCTAGCTTATCCCTATATGCTGACCGCGACACCAAGATATACAGGATCATCCAGTCACCACTTCATGCTGCACTGCTGCAATCAAACCTTCACAATTTCTCAACTTGGTGTGACGAAAATTGTTTTGTAACTTAACATCGCCAAATGCCAACCTTTTCCCGTAAGCGTATTCACTCATCCTCTAGTTCCTATTCTCTTCATAACCAACCCCGGACCATTGTCCAATCTATTCGAGATCTTGATATCCCTTGCGACAGGGAGCTTAACTTCCTCTCTCACATTGATGAGACGATCTGGAAAGTCAACTCTGCCCCCGGATTCGTGTAACGATGGTCTAACCAATTCTCCGACCCTTACGCTACTGGATCTCTTTACCTTACCTTGGTTCCAAGGCTGGGGACAGTATCCCATGTTGTAGGCATGGTTGAACAGAATGGAGAGCTTTATAAAGAATAAAGAAGACAGCCTTCGCAACGAGTGGAACTACATGTTGGCAATACCAGGTGACTTTTTAGGGTTTTGAGATTTAACTAGGTTCTGTAGGGTATTTGGTGTGACGAAACCGTGACCATTGTCACGTGTGTAGTCGAAGTATCAATCTTTTCGAATCATGGAAAACGGGGGCGGTGACATGGATCGAACCTAGTTTCGGTAACAAGAACCACGTCCGCACGGTTATCCTTTATGAAGTCAGAGACTATCATGCGCTTTGATAGCGAAACGAGGGAGCTGGAAATTTATAAGGATAACTTTAATTTTGGTATCCATTTTGAAGCGTATGTCTTGCATATGTCATGAAAAAGAGCGCATCCCTCTCAACCTCGGTTTTGAGTTTTTTATTTCCAGGTCGAATATTCTCAATCAAGCGGGAGAGACTAATTAGTTTGTCGAGCATTGAGGATTGAACTTTTGGAGGCTTTTGTGTCGCCGCTTGGATTTATGGCGTTGTGATGGCCTGTATCGCGGATCGCTTGAATATGTTTTTGGAGGAGAGGTGGTGGAAGAGTTCTCATACTCTCTGTTTGGATTCCTTTGACGTTGTCAGGAAATGTAAATCCATTTTAGATGAAATTTTGGGTGGCCTGTTTTCCGAAGTTTGACTTGGCTACTTCTTTAGCTAGAGTTTCCTTGGTTCTGTGGACTATCTCTTTATATTTAGGACAGTTCCTGTAGCTGGCCGGATGTCCTTTCTTACCACAATTGCAGCAAGTTAGCAACGTAATTTCATCCTGCACATTTGTTGTGGGATCATATTTTGCTGGCGGAAGTTCGCGCTTGCCAATATCGTGGGACTTGCCACAACGGGCATAACGCCAGTTCATGTTGCTGTTCTGGGAGGCATGTCCGAAAAGTTACCTCGAGGACAACTTGCTGATGCAAGATAGGAAGCGAATTGTCCGAATTATGGAGAGTATATCAGTCCTTGGGGCAAGGTGTAGCTCCCATATGTCCACCCTGTTGTACTTCTCCGGTCTGATTTTCACAAGCCGTTTTGGGGGATAGCACTTTTTTACGTCAGTGAATTTGACGTTGGGAAATATTGCCTCAAAGGCAATGATGATGTCGTTCTTTTTCTAACAAGTGGCGACTCATTTTAAAAAGATGGTCCTTGATTTTGTCGACCGGGGTGAAAGTGTAATAATTCACCGCTTTGGCCTTGAGGGTGTTGCTAACCTTACAGAACATCTGTCTATCGTAGGTTACGACTCTGTTGAGGCTTGGAGTCAAGGTCTTCACCTTATAGTTGGAGATACCTTGTCGGTTCATATCCCCGACGAACTCCTTTAAGTTGAGGTCTCGTGCAACGACTCCAGGTTGCTGCTTCTTTTTTAAAGCAAATAGATCGGCCCCAACCGCCTTTTTTGTGTCCTTTCGATTTAAAGCGGTCTTTGGTTTTGGAGTTGTGGATGAATCTGCCTCCGGTGGGCACGATTCTTCCGAAGGAATGACTTCGTGCACTGGGGTGTGGCGAGGGGTTTGACACAGTTTCATCAACCGAAGCCGGGGACAATATTGGCGTACAGCCGGTGGCAACACACTTAATGGAGGGACGCCCCTCTCAGTTTAGTATTGATCGGGATGTTTTCCGTTTTTCCGCATGAAGAGAGGTAGTCATGGAGTGGGAAATATTAGGGGTAGGGACACGAGGGGAATTCTCGTCAGCAAAGACATCAAAGTCTGTTCAGAGTTGTCATTCCGCGTTCGGTTCCCATCTTTGGGTCAGGGGTTTCCCCTATTTCCTATTAGAGGAGCTCCGGGTGGTGTAGCTTTTAATGCTACATTCTCTTTTTTTAGAACAGCAATCTAGCTACCGCGGTGGTGAGTTCGGTCTTCAATGTCTCCAGAAGAACCATCAAATCGTGGTCGGGCTGAGAGCCTACGCCCTGGAGAGATTGGAGATTCATTGGTAATAACACATACAATAGAGGAACGGAATACCAGAAAAGCACTGAAAAGTACATAATGATTCAAGAAAATAGAGTCAAGAACGGAGTTTGATTGTATCAGAACTTCTAAGCGATACAAAATAAAGTAAAAATTAAGAGAACAGAGGAAAATAACGAAAACTAAGTAAACCAAAGAAGATACAGAGACAAGAAACCAGAAAAAAAAAATACCCACGAAGACACGACGACAATTCGCAACTGCAGCTTTTTAATTAATCTTAAGCTCATCCAATAATACACAAAGATACAAATTTAACACGAATCTGATTTAACAAAAAGCTATGTTATATTTCGAAAATAAGGAAGTAAATGATTAAATTGAAATTAATTTGCAAATTTTGTATTCAAAATTCAAAGTAAACGGATAACTGATTACTCGTCGATTCCGAGGAGTCCTTTTTTACTTGGTTATTCTGTGTATGTTTGTTTTCTAAGCACAACTGGCACTATAAAAACAACTTTTTGTGACTGACTGAACTCGCTATCCAAATACGTCCTCTTTTTATATGTCAATGGCTCTGGCTTCTGTCATCTTCCAGAAACTTCCAAACACACGATGTGGCTGTCGCCTCATCTAACAATTCAACACGCAATAGCATGACATTTCCTGGAATTGGCGTTGTTGTGGTTTATCACATTGTCCACAAATTGACGCAGTGGTTCTTTCGAATACGCGCGCAACAGCGAATTTTATACTCTTAAATGCGAGAGCACAGCGCGAAAAGAAAAAGAAGAGAAGGGAGCGTTGGTGACGTCTTCTGTAGAATTATATGCTGCGCCGCTAACAGATTCCCCGCAGTGCAAAGCACTCCTTCCTGTAGTAGCGACGTCGTCTATTCCGTAGTAGTTCTATGCCCTCCGCCATGATTACATCTTCTCTGACCCACCTTTTCGAAATGTGACCCATTCGCTGTTATGCTTTCCTTAACTCTCCTTCTATATGAGCTCCCGACGCCGGACTTTCCTTTTGTACGTTGTAATCTCTTTTTAGCAGCTTGAGCTTTGTCAGTTCGGCAAGTAGATAGAAACCTATAGGTTTTTTTTTCTCAGTGCCTCCCTGACAAGAAGTTGTACTATTGCCTGTTTTCAACTGTGACCTGGGTAACAGACACCATTTTCTCCATTAAATTCTACTTTATTTGGACTTAGGTGCGGGCATCTATTGTATCTCATCGTGTTACACACGTTGGGTGACCCATAATGCGCGTTCCACACACTTGCTACACAGAGTAAAATAAAGTGCACTACTTTAGGTTGACCGTTTTTATTTTAATTTCTATAGTCAGTTTAATTATAAAGTTTTACTGCACAAATTGCACTCATACACCTTACACATAGGTTGTACTCAGTAAAACCCCACTTTCAATTAATTAGATTTAAAACACTATTTATTGTCAGTTTCTGTTACGTTGCAGCACCCAGGCACTACACGTACATATTTATTTTACGCGCGTTACCACTAAACGTGCGACCCAACACATTCACTAAATACGACCGCCTTATTGATATGGGTAACGTACGCGACACTTGAATATTCGTCTCCCCTTTTTTTACGTTTAATTGGCCCGTTTATTATGGGTTGTCCGTTGAGGACTACAGATACGACTGGACTCTCTCAAAATAAATGTCCAAACCGGACATCGTTCGCACACCGACTTTTCTCATCTCTCCTTCGATCGTGCAGACCGAAGGATGCATCCATTGTTTACACGCGCAATAGATATTTTTCTCACACAACAGATGTATTGTTTTGTTTAACATTGAACATGTTTATGATCTGCCGAACCTGATTGTGTGGATGCGTGCGATACAATTCCTAGAACCGTGTCTTTAGACAAGTGTTCATTTATTGTACGATGGCAAAAATATTTTGTATATCTTACTGCTTCGTTACTGTGGAATTGTTCTCTGTTTTGAGTAGCACATTATTTTGTTTGTGCCGTAACCGATTTTTTTTTTTCCCAGATGTGGTATCTGAATTCCATGATTCGCCCGTGTATGCATTTTGTATTTAATTCACTTTTACAGGTACTCATTGTATTGGATATGTTGATTAGGATTAATAAACATATGGGGCTTCACGTGAAGGTGAATCCTGTTAACGGTGGGGGGTGGTCCCAAAAGGGTGAGTATTAGGGGAGGGTAGACGTTGCGTGTAACAATCAACCTAGTTTTCGAATCACAATCCGTCAACTTTCTGAGATATTTATTTCTGAGATTCCTTACAGTAATCCTCTGTTTGGAATCCACCTTTGACCAGGCGTATCTAGTTTAACGTCAGCGGGCGCAACCTCATCGTTCTACTCATCTAAAATATCAGTATGGGGTTTGTTCTTTAAATTGTCTGTCCCTTTCAAGATATCCTTCTGCAATGCAGGATCATATGCACTCCATCGGTCGTGTTTCTTATCGTACCTGTCGGCATCATTTCTCGTCATAAATTCACCCAAGCCTATAATTGGGCATTCTGCTCTTTGCCACTGTATGCAACTCCATCGATACTGGTTTTATTGGCATCTCATTAGACTTACCGACAATCGGTTATTTTTTCATTAGGCTTCACTCTGCTCCAATAAACTGTTACGGCGGACGTCACTCATGGTATGCAGTTGGTCTTCTTGGTTAAGTGACAGGCACCGCTGGATCCTTATCATTAAGGATGGATCATCATCATCATCGGGACTACAACCGGGATCCGGTGTTGGCCTTATTTAGCAAGTCTCTCCACCAGCATCCGGTCCATATCCGAGACTCGTTAAATTGTCCATAATAATTTATTTTTCCGGGCAAGATTATTATCCTTGCGCCAAATTGAGGATGGATACCTCCTTTAAATACTTGGCCTAGGTGCCCTTCTGCTCTTCAGTTATTAGACATTTGAGTCCAAGGATTGTTTTTTATTTTGCCAATTCCGGCACATTTATCGAGGCTGTTCCTTGAAGTATTTCTGGTCTAACGCTGCTCCTTTTACTTAAGCGATCCAACCTCGGCATAAATCCATTGCATCGTTTTCGCCATGCCTCTGATTTCTCTCTCTATGAGGAACTTTCCACGTAGTCGTCCATGTAATGGTTTTCCGGTCTGACTTTAAGATAACGTCAAATGAGCACTTCATCTCATCTTCTTCCAATCAAATTTGATTGACAATTTGTCGAGGCTCGATCTGTTCTTTTAATCCCCTTGTTGTTATAAGTCCCCAGTAGTATTTTCCTATCAGAATTGTTGGCTCCTCCTGGGTATAGGTTATCTGACCTTCAATGCTCTCCAGGTGTCTGCATATTCTGGTCGTCTCCTTCTTTACTTCTTGTTTGGAGAGCTTAAAGGTACCGACCGTTCTAGCAGCAATTGACGCATGCGCGGAGTCGGTCAAAGAGATTATTCTTCTCGGGATGGAGATTTTCAGTCCGCATTCCATTAAACGAAATTCTTCTGTTAAACCTTGGTTTGATAAAAACGCGAGCATATTAATAGAGCTTTTAAACAATGGCGCTCCAATCCCACGGAGGTCAACATTACGAATTTTGTCAAACTCAACCAGACGATACATACCCCTAAGAAGATTCACAATGACATAGCGACCAACAAATTGTTTGAGTATTCAAATGGTTCGCGGCCCTTCGGGTCAATGGCATTTGGATCTGTACTCTATCAATTCTGGAGTACCTCAAGGTTGTATTTGGCTCCATATTTGGTTTTGCTTCACATTAATGATTTGTTAGAGACAACTATTATTTATTGGCCTGTAGGAACCCGGAAGTTCATCACCTCACCGACTCGACTCCGCCATCGTTCCCTGCCCTGTGCACTCTCCTTCCACGCTTCACCATCCGATCTCCTCAAGGTCAAATCTTACATTGTCCTCCCATTCCTGTCGCGGCCGTCCTGTCGGTCTCTTTCCCGTTGGTTTTTGTTTTGTTTTGTTTTATATCCACATGTATTTAAATACTCAATTACATATTTTACTTAAGACTTCCCCGTTGGTCTACCGTCAAAAATTCTACGCAAGTGTGTTGAGGTTAATTAGATGGAGACGGCTTGTGTTAGGAGGTACGATCAGAAGATTTTCCCAATTCAATCCTCGGAGGGCAAAACGTAAACAGCGACGTTGAACATTTTCGATCCTGTGAATGTGGGACATATGATAAGGAGGCCACATCTGACTAGCATATTTTAGGAGAGGACGGACGAAGGTTACGTAGAACGATCGGGTAACGTAGGGATTCGATAATTCTTTCCACCAGCGAAGCCATGAGCAGAATCAGTCTTTCCTTTTACATATTGTCGTAAGTATTTCTATACTATTTATTGGCCTGTAGGAACCTAGAAGTGCATGACCTCACCAACTCGACTCCGCCA
Organism: Microdon myrmicae; assembly: GCA_963931805.1. Taxonomy (NCBI): domain Eukaryota; kingdom Metazoa; phylum Arthropoda; class Insecta; order Diptera; family Syrphidae; genus Microdon; species Microdon myrmicae. The sequence continues at coordinate 67,010,680 of OZ007496.1, read as the reverse complement.
TCGTTCCCTGTCCTGTGCACTTTCCTTCCACGCTTGACCAGCCGATCCGATCTCCTCAAGGTCAAACATAACATTATCCTCCCATCTCCGTCGCGGTCGTCCTGCCGGTCTCTTTCCCGTTGGTCTACATTCAAGAATTCTACGCACTATCGTTCCCCATTCGCACTACTTGTCCGCCCCATCTTAATTTTCACGACCTGATTACTCTCACTATTGTAGGTTTGCGGTATAGCTCTTCCAATTCGTTGTTGTGGAGTTTCCTCCATTGTCCTGCCTCCTCGCCATATTTACCTCCAAAGATACCCCTTAGAACTTTATTCTCGAATACGCGGAATTTGTTTTCTTCCCGTTTTGTGAGACCCCATGTTTCGCATCCGTATAGAGCATGTTAGAGGCAACGGGTAACAAAATATTCAGTTTTGCGGATAATAGTACATTTGTTCCCTCATTTTCGAGTGATCGGCCGATTAGTGCATCAACGTCACATCAGGTGAGATGTAGTCACATCGACTCTCTAAATCTGGATCTGGATAAGGTCCCGCAGTGGGGAAAGGTCAATCTTTTCGATTTCAATGCGACGGAGACAGAATATACAATATTCACAAGAAAAATGGATCGTCGGTTCCACAGGTCACGCCTTCGAACCTGGGGAAAGCTTGAAATTGATCGGCGTCACGGTCTGTGGAAATGTATCGTGGCATAAACACGTGTCGAACATTGCCGGGTCAGCCTCAGGAAAACTGAGTTATATTTTTAGAGCCAAGAAATATTTTATTCCGCCCCAACTTCTTCTCTTGTATAAATCTTAAATTAGAGCCGCGCTCGAATACTGTTCCTACGTTTAGAGCTCTGCTCTTAAACATGCGCTCGGCCTACTGGAAAGTATACAGAGACGAGCGATCCGCCATATCGGGGACACGACGCTGATGTCGGTAGTGCAAACGTTACCAGATGGACGTAACGGACGTTTGTCTGTTTCACAGATATTATAAAGGGGACTGTTCTTCGGAGATTTGTGGTATTGTTGTGCGAAATTCGGATTATTTGCGTTCCACAAGAAAATCCGACGGATCGCACCAAATTGCAGTTCATCTCCCGACGGCGCGGATATCTCTGCATCAGAACTCGTTCGTGAGAAAGCTTTAGAATTCTCTCCCCGGGCGAATGTTTCCGAAGCGTTACAATCTGCAACTGTTCAAGAAGAACTGCACCAGTTATTTAGTGGCATCTCGGCACTATAGGTTCGCCTCTGCTCCGAAAGAAGTACGCGTAATACGTTGGACCCAGCGATAAACGGCTCGTGCAGAGCCGACTCGCTAATGGGGTGAGTTTCTGGCGTGGTGGTAGATATCCTCTCTACTAAGGATATGTATTTACTTACCACCAGAGAAACGTAAAGTCTCTCTCTGTGGAACAGAAAACCAGATCTTCTAATAAAGATCATGGCGGTACACATGCATGTGTGTACATTAGTTCATTCATGGGACAAAGCCACGAGAACGAAACTGAGACAAAGAAAGGGCATAATGTGCATCCATGAGATGTGAGTTCGGTAAAACAAACAAACCAAATCTCCTTGGATGCCAATGGTTTTTGTTTGCTCATGCCGCTACTGATGAGAAGAAGATCCCGAAATATGAGAAGACAAAGGAACGCTTATGTCTTTGTCCAAGATGTGCATTGCCGCTAAATAAATAGGCGGCAATGCAATGTGGAAATGCGCTAATTGGTTTTAGCTTGATTATCGAGAAATGGTGTCCCTGGCATCGCTGGCCCGGGCAGGTATTCAACTCCTATTTGCATTTGCCTGTGCTGTAGGATTTAATTGATGCCTTAAGACGCGAGTATACCCGCCTGTCACGCGGGAGACCGTGGTTCGATTCCCCGTCGGGGAACCTCTGGCGCAAGACTAATGACCTTGCTCGGAAAAAACAAATCATTGTGGAAAATTTAACAAGCCACAGGACTTGGTAAATAAGGCCAAGACCGGTTCCCGGTTGTAGTGCCGATGATGATGATGATGATGATTAAGACGCGAGATGCGTATATTTGTTTTGATCCCTTGGGTATAGGTCGCCAGCCAATGTGTATGTATGGTGATTTATGATACACTTGGTGAGGACGGGAAATAGGCGACGCAATGTTTATGATCCCTGTTATGATGGTTATATTGTATGTAAACCAAATCATTTTGTTTTCAGGAATTCGTCTAGGGGGATTTGCCTGGCACCGAAGGTGCCGAATTGGTTTTAGGATTCCTGATAAGTTAGGAATGAATTCTTAAAGGGAATTTGTATGCGAAGAGATGCCTGAAAGGTAAGGATTCTTTAACAGGGACTTTTATATTGTAAATCTGATCTATTTGATGTGTGAAGCATTTACAGGTGCTTAATGCGATTGCATTAGCAAAAACGTATGTAGATTGGGATAAAGTTATGGGGGGTTTTCAGGTAAGTGGGCCGTGGGGTTTGGCGGCACCGCCACAAGGTCAATAAGTCCTTAGAAACGTCTACGATTACGCTCGCGACATCGCTAATGGTGTGTTTTTGATAAGCATCATTCCTCACTAGGAATCTGTCAATTTTCAATTTGTTTCATGTTTCAATTTTGGATTGGGTATGATAAAATATCTGCGAGATGGGTGCCGCATTGGGTCTCAGCTGAGAACCTTTGAAGCGCATGCGTCACAACCCAGATGAGTTTCTACGCAGATTAGTAACTGTAGATGAAACATGGATACACCACTACACTCCCGAGACGAAAGAACACTAAAAACAGGGGGTTGTTAAAGGCGGACGGGCTCCAAAAGCAAATACGGTGAAATCAGCTGGAAACATTTTGGGATGCACGTGGTGTTATCTTTATTGACTACTTGGAAAAACAACAGACGATAACTGGACAGTGTTATGCGTCATTATTAGGTCAGCTAAATGAGAAAATAAAAGAAAATCATCCTCATTTTCTAAAGACTTATTGACCCGCCCTCGAAATAATAAAAAAATAAAGAAAATTGAGGAAATAGAGGCTGATTTAAACAGTAAACAAAGACGATTTTTTTACTTCTTTAATTCCACAGTCTTCCATTAACTTCTGATTCAAACGATCTGGTTAAAAAAACGGTTGCCATTGTCAAAATTGAAATGCAATAATAGAATAGATCAAAACCAGCCATCCAACACGGTTATTTTCAAAGTGTCAAGTGTATTTTCTATCACAATATATTGTCGTAAATAAAAAAAAATGTGCTGCGATTAAAATCATTGGTGAACGACGTTACAAAGCAGAAATCAAACAAAAACGCATTTGTAATACACTGTGTCTCCAGTGTGTTATGTACTTCGTTTAGCAGAGATAACATGATAACAATAAAGAAATAATTAAGAGAAAAAAAACCGTTTGTTTAATTTAATAAGAGAGGGTAAGTGATGAGTTACTAGTATAGCACCCGTTTGAATTCATTTAAGTCAATATTAATTTCGGTGGAGCTGATTTAGTATAAAAATTTCAAGCAAATTCAAAACAATGCTTTTCAAAACTCGAAATTTACCTTTTGTCATTGTTATGCAAACAAACAAAAGCTGGTTATATCAAATGATAATTACTCACGAACGACTGCATGGAATTGGATAAAATGTTGACCTTCATCGTTTGAAAGACAGCAGATTATAGATCGATTTGAACTCAATGATGACACCTTCTTATGTGTATCAGACCAAAAGCTTATTGAAGAGCCTAGAGTATTAGATTATTGTCCCTACATAAATCAAATTGTCGTCACCAATGACAATATTTTCAATTTAAATTGCTAAAAAGGCACACAAAACTCTGACAGAAAGTTACTCTCAGATAATTTCAAAATATACAAAATATCCAGAGGGAATACGCATAGATAAACATAACCGCTCATAAATGCCAGATGTATCCCATGTCTATCTAATATCAAAGGTGATATCAAAATCTCTGCCAAAATTTGTTTTTTTTTTCCTGGCTTTGCAAGTTCTCGTACTGTGACTTAAAGTTTAGAAAAAGGTTTTAAAAAATACATAAAACTTGGGGGGCATTTTAATGCCAAAACTATTTACCGTACGATGAGTCGTTTTAAAGATATTATATTTAAAGATATTACATGCTCCATTTTTCGTTTGATTTAAAAGAGATAAAGGCCACGATATCACAAAATCCCCATTGTACAGCTCTGATACACTAGTAAATAGTTTACTACACTCAATCTCACATCTGACTGGCCTAACTTAGTCGAGTCCTTGAACTCAAATTTCTGCGTCGGTTATTCGGACGATGTTTCCAAAGATGAATGCCCTCAGAAACTCGACAAAAAAAAAACCAAACGCACTAAGAAATTCGATCGCGTCCATGTTTTTGTCTGTTCCTTTTTTGCGTCTGGCATCGTTCAGAGAGGTGCGTTCCCCCGCGCGAATTCAAAACTCAAGTCTACTGCTGACCCTTTTGTTAATCGTTTTTTGTTGTGTTTTTTTGCTTGGATTTTGTTTTGTCGTCTGCGTCCAAGCCGCGTCTGACCATCAATGAACGAAGTCATTTAACCCACGAAATATACACTTCCAAGCTTCAGGCATATATTATATATTTATGGTGTGGATTCAGAGAACCTTGTCTAGACAACAACTGCCATATTCACGGGAACGGTCGGCTGGGTTTTGTTTTGAATACCTTTGCGGTGGTGGGGTACAAGTTGACTGGTAAGCACGTAGCAGTTGCTGTTGATTTTGTTTTTGTGTATCCTTTTTTTCTGATTCAAATATTCGCGTAGATGATGCTGTATTATTGGCAGAGTAAATGCCGACAATGGCAATGATCGGGGTTAGAAAGGAAAGAGTCTGGACGCACGACTTACTGCTCCTATCAGCAAGAACAAATCTGAACGAGGACTTTCAGTCAGTTCAGTGACTTTATCCTTTTTTGTTGCATTGGTTGGTAAAAGGATTTGGGAAATGCAGAATTTGGCAGTTTGTTTTGTGTTGCATTTCGAGTCATTGAAATGATTATTTATTCTTAGGGTGATTGTTCTAAAGTTTGTTCCCCCAAAAGCGAATTGCTAACAACAAAGCCAGACACACGAGGCCGCTCTTGAGGACGAAAGAGTGCACATGCTATGGTCTGCATTTTCGAAACCTCTTTGGGGTGGAGAATGACATTAAATTGTACTGTGAGAGTATTGTGTTTGTATGTACTTGCAAGATCGTTATGTACAGTGAGAGATGAAAAGTGGACTTTGAAAATATGGCATGTAACGACATATTACTGAAACTCGTATTGTGTAAAATCCCAAGTAAAAATAAGTGAGTGCAGAAACGAAAGTTAACACTTTTATGTCTATTTGCAGCACAATAGTAATTACTAAAATAGAGCAATTAGGCAAACTCTTAAAATTCTAATATCTGAGTGGCCAAAACGTCCTTAAAATCGTCTTGAGTATCTAACTTGCCATCTTACAGGCATACATATTGTAATTAAAGTTTTAGTGTCACGAAAAGTGTGTAGTAATCTGTTACACAGGTGTACTGGTATGAAGTTTTTTTTTTAAATAAAACACTAATTTTAAATGGGAAAGTAAAAAACATTTTATTTGAAGTATTGGCCATTGCTTTCTACACATTTCGACCACCTTTCTGGCAATTTGTGGATACCACGCCAATAAAACTGGTCGTCTTTTCAGGCAAACCATTTGGAGACCCAATTTTCGACTTCTTCGTAGGATTTGAAATGCTACTCAGCCAATGCGTGTCCCATCGATGAAAACAAATGGTAGTCGGAAGGAGCCAAGTCTGGTGAATACAGCTGGTGGGGTAACACTCCCCAGCCGAGAGTTTTTATTGTTTCTTTGACAGGTTTTGTTGTATGACTCGGAGCATTATCATGCAACAAAATTGCCTTTCCGTGTCTTGTGGCCCATTCTGGTCGTTTTTCGATCAATACATGGTTCAAATTGATCATTTGTTGTCGGTAGCGTTGCGCATCAACAGTTTCACCTGTTTTTAGAAGTTCATGTTTGTATGTCCAACAAGCGTTGAACACACCTTCCACTAACACCGAGTTCTCTTAGCGTGCAGAGACGTTGGTTCCGTGGGCTGGAATCAATTGCTAATATTTGCGTTTTCAATGGACAAAATATTATCTGTGAATGCCTGTTGTACCAGAAATAATCCTCCTCCAAATAATCCTCATTCAATGGAATAAATAACACGGGTTGGATCTTTTTGACAATTGGTTTGGTTTATTTTTTAGGATGAACTGGATTGACAGAGATTAAAAATATTGCAACCCTGTCGCTTAAAATGCTTAACGAAGAAGAGTCATCTGGCGCAAGACTAATCACCTTGCCCGGAAAAAAAAATCATTATGGAAAATTTAACAAGCCCCAGGACTAGCTAAATAAGGCCAAGACCGGCTCCCGCTTGTAGTGCCGATGATGATGATGAAGAAGAGTCAGCAAAAGTTTGTTTATGTCGTTTCCTTGACAACTAAATTCAATTATGCCAGCTAGTTGCTGACATTTGTTATATTGTTGCCAAGGGCAGCATTCCATTGCGACTTCGCTGGTTGCATGCAGTGAATCCGCAACAATGATACAACACCCCCTTCTGGCCCCACTAAACACAGAGCATTGTCTTTTTTCCGAACCGATCAGGCTTTGCAGTCGATGTTGACGCTTCTCCTGGATGTACCCATAATTTTTTGCGTTTAGGATTTTTAAAATAAATCCATTTTTCATCACCGGTCACAATTCGATGCAATACTGACTTCCATTCGTGTCGTAGAGGCAACGTTTCACATGTGGTGTTTCGCTTTTCCTGTCATTCAATTCATCTGGCACCCGGTTTCCACAATTTTGGAACTTTCCCATAGCTTTTAAACGGTCAGAAATTGTTTGTTGTGCAACATTTAACATTTGTGCCGTTTGTTTTTGACTTACAGTGTCATCTTGATCCAATATTGCTTGCAATTCGGCGTCTTCAAACTTTTTTGGTGGTCTTCCACGTTCTTCATTTCGCACATCAAAATCATTATCTCTGAACCGCTTAAACCATCTTTTGCATGTTGCTTCCGATAGAGCATGATCACCATAACCCTCGACATGCATTCGATGCGACTCTGCAGCACTTTTCTTCAAATGAAAACAGAAAATTAATGCTTTCCCCAAATCATCATGTTCTGGTACAAAATTCGACATTTTTAACAGGATTAAAAAAAAAAAGATGTACAATGACTTGATGCATATTAAATATGTTTGCCAGATGTCATAGCAACCAAATAAAAAAAAATATATATAGGCTCGTTTACAACAAACGTTCCCTATCGATACATGTGTATCTTGACGCTCACTTCACACCGGTACACCTGGTACAAGAGTGACTCATGTGGGAGGAAGTATCAAATGTTACAAATACATGATTGGCTTATGTAGAAGGTAGTAAAAGCAATATCAGGGGCATCGGTTTCACCAATACGAATGTATAGTTGACAGTTTGAATCACCAAAAATTGTACCTAAGCGTTACCCATCAGGCTACTGGCCGATTTTAGAATTTCATTTTTAAACTCGACTATACTCCACTGATGTGAATTGTTATGTTTTCGCTTGGTATACGGCTCTGAGGTATTTTCTTATTCGATTTTTCGTTCGGTGCTCTTCATTATTTTGCGTGTGAATTGTGTGTGTATCTGTTAGAGTCGCCACACCACCCCCTTCCCAGTAACTTCGTTACGATCAGCTTCGGTGCGAACGACGAGCGAACGAGAGAATGTCGGAGCAAGCGAGTGTGCCTTGGTGCTCCATGCAGAAGTCATGATTGTGTGTGTGAAGTTCTGTTTACTACGGGAAGTGTGTGCTGCGCGTACAGATCACGTCGTAGTCACCAATTATAGCGTTTGAAATAATAGTGAAGAAGAACGTGTGATTCGAACTGACGCTATGACAGTTTGAATCACCAAAAATTGTACCTAAGTGTTTCCCATCAGGCCACTGGCCGATTTTAGAATTTCATTTTTAAACTCGACTATACTCCACTGATGTGAATTGTTATGCTATCGCTTGGTATATGGCTCTAATGTATTTTCTTATTCGATTTTTCGTTCGGTGCTCTTCACTATTTTGCTTGTGAATTGTGTGTGTATCTGTTACAGTCGCCACAAATGTAAACGCCGTCCATCAATATTTGCAAACAACGACACCTGATATCCCTGCCAATCCACTATACATTTCTTCAAACAGGAAAAACGATAAACGCTATCAAATATTGTGAGGAAATCGACATATTGCATGCCAAATTAGCTGAAAAGCAACGTGCGTTAGTCAATACGCACGGCCCGACCCTCTTTCATGACAATGCTAGACCCTGTACCTCACAAGTAATGGTGTGAAAACGGTTGCAGTTGGGATTTGAAATTCGCCCGCATCCGCCTTACTCTCTTGACATTTCCCCAGCGGACTACCATCTTTTCCGCAATCTGTATTCATTTTGCCGACAGGAGGTCTTCCGGAACCGAGCAGAGGTCATAAAAGCCTTTGAAAATTGCATTGCCTCAAAAAGTCAGCACTTCTACGGAAAACGAATATTTGACCTTTGTTGGTTGGAAGAATGTCATAGATGCCATGGGATCTTATTTTGATTGAATAAAAATGTACAGAAAAATAATATTGGCTTTTATATTTTCATATATGTCATTTGTTATTTTACCAGTAATGCTATTTATAAATCTCCATGTATTTGTTTCATTATTTCTGTATTCCGCAAATTAATTCTTATAAAAATCAAATCGGCTTTTCGAATTCTTTTATTTGCATGAAGGCTTTATACTCATTTTCGTATCTTAAGCATCTGTGGGGGTTCTCTATATTACATGGAGAACCAACCCACAATCCTAGCCCCAGTTTCTTCTACCAACATTATTCACCTGAGAATCATTGTTTTCCCAAAGGACGCATAGCTAAACTCATTATTATATGCAGACAATGCATAATTGAGTTTAGCTACCTTTTTGCCATACGACAACTCAATTTTACTAACCCATGAGATGTCCACCGGATATCACATCATGTCGGTTAGCAACAACAAGTCGATTCAGACGACGCTGTTGCATAATCATGCAATCACTTTTATCAAAATATTTAATTATTTCCCACGATAAATTACCCTACCCAATTTAGCGCCACTTCGGCTTTTCCCAGACCATCTATTCGCTTGGGATCAATGATCTCTTTTCGCAAGTGAATAGCACCAGCTAAGTTTTCCTCTCCTCCACAATTCTGTCTCCCTACGGGTCAATGCACGCTGAGGTCGCCACATTCACCGAATTGTGTCAGTGGGTTACTCTCAGAGCTGCATTGATTCATGCACACACAACCGAACCCACCCCGAGATCATAGTACTTTGTGTTTCTGTTCGCTCATTCTTCCATGTTCGACTATCGAATTAACCGATGTATTCACCACACATCGACGGGGATGGCACGGAATCGATCACGTCGGGGTCACCAATGTGGGGTGCAAGTATATGCACCCGACGCGGGCGCGCGGTTCACTTAACTCCCCCAACAATTGTTCCACTAAAAGACATGTTCACCAGTTAGAAAGATGAAATAATTAAAAGCACTGAATGTTGTTTGATGTTAATCCATTTACGTAAATTGTTCACCAACGATGATCCGCAGAAAAAGGTAATAAAAAGGCACTGGTGTTCCGTGTTTAACTTAGCTTTTGTTTATTGGCATCTGTTTTTTTCTTTTTCGCTTTGGATATCTTCGTAATATCAGCTGTTAGCACTTTTCTCGTCTTTTTACTTTTACATTCAGAGGAGATTTTATCTTCACCTCATTAAACAAGTGAACAAATTTATTGTAGAATTCGTTAGTATTAGAAAAAATGCTCCAATTTATATTTGATAGATATTCCACAGAACACCTTTACTACTTGTTGGAAAACCATTCAAATTCAACCATCATCAAATAAAGGCAAAAAGTGTTGTCCAGGTGATTAATACCGAGTTCATTAAATACTTGGAATGCAAAGAACTCCTAAATGATCGCCAATACGGATTTCGCAGTCCACGTGAGCTTTTGACCTTTGTAATTGGCAATTGGTCATCTGCAGTTCAAAAACGTGGTGAATCAAGGGCGGTCGCATTGGATATCTCCAATGCTTTTGACCGCTTCTGGCACAAAGCGCTATTAAGTAAGCCGCGTTTATCTGGACTTTCCCAACTGGATGAGGAGTTTCCTTGAAATTTGATCGATCCAGGTTGTTGTAGACGACTATTCTGTTAATTCCGTGGTGACTATGGTAAAAATGTAAACCTTGACTAGGTTTTGACAGATCCTGAAAAAAGTTAAACGATGCATATTAAAGTACAAAACGGTTATCTCCCTTTTAAAAAACTGTCTATGTCAATGTTTAATGGGAAAGAGACAATAGAGCAAGAAAGGATCCATGCACTTTGAAGAAGAAGAAAAATGCAAAGATTATTTTAAAGCGTGCCTACAAGGAAAGCTACATTTTCTATAAAATTATAGATTTCGATTGGCATATGCCAGGTTATTTTGTTGAACTAATTATGTGCTTCAATAATTCAGTCATGGTAATTGTTAAACGTTACGTTCCAAAAATAGCCACAAGAGTTTGAGGTTCTAATTTTATTCTCATAACAATTTCCTCCATCGCTCCAATTAAAATACGTAACTCCTTTCCACAGAACCGATTACATGTGGCATAAAGTACAAGAATCTTTCCGTAATTACAAGGTGAGCTACAACTCCACAGGCACAAGCTATTACCTTGCCACATTATTGGCCATAACAACTGAAAATAGCACACTTTATGTGTACTCCTTTAAATAATTATAAAATGCAATTCTCAAGCGTCCTTCTTTAAGCTGCCTTGCCTTAAAGGGGATATAATTGAGTAAAGTGAAACTACCAACCTCCTGATCCGTGCCTAGCATGCCCACATCTATTATTCTCTTCCCCACTACCGATGTATTCTCATTACTTTGTGGATTTTTCACTTTTTCTCATTCAGATGGCAGGAAGAATATTTTCTACACTTTCCTAGTCCTGCTATCTACTAGAACAGCTCCCTCGACTTTATCGATTTTCGTATTACTGCAGCTGCTTGCCCTTATATGGCATCATCAGGTTGGTTCGAAGGCGCACACAATACCGCTCGTCTTGCACACTATAATATGCAGACAATGTGGGCGTTGGTTGACAGGAGACCTCCCATTTTCCGTGTGAATGTTGTGGCATTAACTTTGTACTCCTTAGTGCTGATCAAGAATAGAAAAGACGACAACCAACAATTGTTGTGTTACAAAAATTTCCCATGTGTTCACTTGAGCAAATTCAAATAAAAAACACAAAAGGAATAAAAAACGAGCCGATAAGCAGCGATTTCCGGCAACTGGGGCAAGTCTCTTGTATCAAATTTAAATTTCGTTTTTTTTTGTGTGGCTATGGCTTCGTCCTTTCTTTTAAAGCCTCACCGACATCACAATTGAGTTCTCCTGTTTGTTCCCAAAAATTCCTTGTTTCTTTGTCAACCCTTTACGGTCCCTCTTGAAATCCCTGTCCCTACCAGACGACTATTTGTTCGATGGTATATCCATTATACATCACATATCACATGGCGTGTCCTTCAATTCGGATTAAGGTACGAGTACGTATGAGGACAGATTTCTTCAGATCTTTAAGCTTCGGTTCAGGGTAAACGGCCTTCCTTATTAAGGGCGGAAAAGAATGTCTGCACTGTTTGGGATATATCTTTTCCTTCGCTTTGGTTTTTGGGAAACCTTTGTTGTCTGATGCGATTGGGGACATGCTTTCAATTTCTTTTTACATCTGTCTCACATTACAAGGTGGCCCGAAAAAAAAACAATGGAATCGTCATAGGGGGGACGAGTAATTAAAAACCAAAATATCTCTTCTCTTTGTTGAGATTGGGGTGACCTGAATTTTTATTGTGGTAAAGGTTTTTAATTTAATCCCAGTTTTATTAAAACCAGTTCACCAGAAACATGTCTGGGAACGTTGAAAACAATTGTATTTATGATACGTTCAACTATATTTTAGTGAATTTATTTTATTAAAAACGATTTAAAATAACGAGAAAAACTTTATTGTAGGGGATTCTATTTAAAGCAGACATTTTGGAGTTGAGAAAAATGGAAATTATCGTCATTTGCGGTTTAAAATCAATCTCTGATGCGTTATCAAATTTCATGTGATACGTTGAAGTCAAAGAACAAACCATTAAAACAAAAGGGTAGTGATTCGTGCTTTGGTTCAATTGATGTTAATAACGTTGATCTGACTTGGCGATGACATGACATGAGATCCTTAAGCATTAATCTTCCCTAAAATTAAAAGAAAATGTAGGTCTTGGAACTATAGAGTGGCGCAAAATTGATCATCCAATTTTGTTTTTGAATTACTTTAAAAAAAAAAAAAAAAAATTATTTTGAGTGATGGAAAGGACCCTTATAATTTTTTCTGTTAAGTGTAAAAGATGATATCCACCAAGTGGCTGCCGCCAGTGTTGATACACATTTGTACCCGTTTTATCGCGTTTTCCATAACTCCGGTGATGACTGGTCGCATTCCTGTCGAATATTCTCCTTAAGGTCTGCGATTATCTGAGGCTTGTTAGCATAAGTCCACGGCTTCAAGTAGTCCCAAAGAAAGAAAGAAAAATCACGGGACTTTTCAGCCTATCTAGTATGTGGACGACATTGTGTTCCCTTTTTGGCAGCATCAAGGAAATTGACGATTTAAAAGAATTTCAGAGTCGGAAGTTCATTATCAAAGATCAAGGAGAGGCCCGATACTGCCTATAACTAGAATTCATCAGAAAGAGGGGCGGCATCTTCATTAGAAAGGGTGTAATCAAACATATATTATTAAGAAGAGCATGTGGCGGTTCTTTAAAGCATTCCCAAAGAACCATCCATTTCTTTAAATCAATCTGCTTTTTCCTCCCTCCACAAAACACCATACCCGAAAGGAAATCTCTCCGACGGCATTCATAATTTCGGACTTTTCTGGTTCATACTCCATGAACCAGTTTACATCTCCTATCGGCTCGGCTTGTCGGCAATTAACGATAAACAAACGCTGGCCAGCGTATTGCGGACTCAGCTGCAACCGATATTCCCTTTTACCGTACATAAATATAAATTACCCCAATCCCGAGGTTCGCTACAGTTGCGACCAATTTCCTTTATCGGTTATCTACCGATCATGGGATTTGGGCACGAATATGATTGACGTTAGACAATCATATCAATGATCATGCCTAATGATGCTCCGGCCTGTAAAACAAACAAACACAGAGTAGCACCACTGTGTTTTGCTACTTACCAACCCCTGTCCATGGTCCCCCTGGGTGAGACGTACGCTTGCACGTCTGGAAGTCAAATTCCTCACCATCATACTCATGTTCCATTTAATTTGATCAAACAAAAGCCATCATAGCCTTAGCCATAGGCGAGCTTATCGCCACGGAAAAATCAATTGCCTGCAATGGCATAAGTTTGGGGCGATTATGTAAACAGCCGACGTTCCCATGTAGCATCGGCTAAATCACAAATAATGTGCATCGCACCGTATGACCCTCGAAATAGCGTTTCTGTTTATTTAAGACAAGGAAACCTATTTCTTCCTTCGGCGATCTTCGCTATCGCTTATCTCAGTTTTGCCTGCAGTTCATTACACCAGTCCATGTTTATTCAGGTGCAGTTCCGTCGTTGCCGATATGCGGGCTAAGGGGCATCGTACTTGTCCTATACGGACACATAGAGAATCCTCCCATTCGATCCTTTTGCGATCGCCCATTGGCCGTCGCCAAGTTGAGCTTACTCGCTCCTCCCACACGGATGTAATAATCCACCATTGAATCTGACGGACGTGGATTGCATCAGTGAGTCAGATTTTAGCTACCAAGCTGTACGGGTAAAGTGGATGAACCAGTAATCTCACTAGGGAGTCAATAAAAGTCTCTGCGGTTGCGCGAAAGAGTGCTCAGGTGGGTTAAATCATCAAGGACGTTTCAAATGAAAGTCTCAATGCGATTAAATAATGTAAAACGGCTTGATCTATTACAATTAACGTTACCGTAGTCAATCGTATCTGACCAAATTAGAAAACAATAAGAAAAACGTTTTTTGCAAAATAAACTTAGTGAAGTTACAAGTTTTGTTAAGTTCCAAATGTTACTCGACCAAGGCAATTGGAAATTGAAGTGTAAATAAAATCGATTGGTGTTTTAAGTAAAGAAAATAAAAAGGATCAGTGAATTAAATCTATTAGTTTTTTAATTAAAAAAAAAATAAAAAGGAACAATAAAATAAAATCAAACTATATCAGAGCTCTTGTCTTTGCTGTTCTGTGCCCGCTCCATCGTTGGAATCAACTGTCGTATTGTCTGCTCCGGTGTGGCATCTAGAGAACTCTTTCGTTGGGGAATGAAATGAAACAGTGCCCGTGCCTGGTACATAACTTGAACCCCACAAGCATATCGACTAATTTCAAACACGTATTTTTTAGACCAATGGATATCGGGTTCAAATTGAGGTGTCCCGAAGGCACCATGAGAAAGGAATACGCCAACCTGCTATACAGTGAGTCGCTGTGATGTAGTAGTTGTAGCAAAAGGAAATCCATTATGTATGCATGGAATTGAACGCTTTATTTAGCTTATCTAATGATAACTGTTCGTATTCCTGTCGAATATTCTCCTTAAGGTCTGCGATTATCTGATGCTTGTTGGCATAAGCCCACGACTTCAAGTAGCCCCAAAGAAAGAAGCCTGGGATGGATAAATCGGGCGATCTTGCTGTTCATGCCAAATCACCAAAACGGGAGATTACGTGACCAGGAAACGCCTCCTTCACAATATCCATTGTGGCTCGTGCTGTGTGTGTGGTTGCACTGTCTTGTTGAAACCACATGTTCACCAAGCCCCGCTCATCCAATGCCGGCAGTAAGAAGTCCTTTATCATTGCCCTGTAGCCTTCGCCAGTAACAGTGAACCTATTGCCGACAGCGTCCTCAAAAAAATACGACCCAATCACTCCTCCCGTGTGAACGCCGCACCACACAGTGGCTTTGAGTGGATGTAATGGTTCTTCGTGCATCACATGCGGATTTTCAGTGCCCCAGAAACGAAGAATTTGCTTATTGACGTAACCGCTTAAATGGAAATGCGGCTCGTCGCTCATGATAATTTTCGACACAAAATCGTCCTCTTCGTTGTTGAGATTAAGGATGGCTTAGTAGTAATACACACGCCATTGGGTCTTGTCTGTTTCTATTCTGCAGCTGTCTAGTTCACAAATGTCAAATATGATTGTACGACGCCATTTGCAAAAATTATAACATCTTCCAATAGGATGATTAATTTTGCGCCACTTTTTTTGTTTTTGTTTTTTTTTTTGTTTTGGTCGGATCCAGAGGCATGCTGGGTTTTTACCAACTAAAACCACCTCCCGCCAGGCTCGTATTCCTGTCGATCCCCGTGGAACTTTCTTTTACATATTCCATCGCGGGCCGGGACGGAGTTTACCTGTTACTCCGCTCGTCGCGTCGCAACTGCTGCATCATTTCACAGAGAATACCATTTGTCATGGACCATGCCTGCTTTGAACGCAGCATGTATTCTATTACTCCTGCCGGAGTAACTGTCCATCACATATGTCTCTGCAAAATCGTTCGTGCGGTCTCGAATCTCACGCACTCTGTGAGTACGTGTTCCGCATTTTCTATATTGCCTTCGCAATACAAGCAGTATGGGTGATTCACATGCTTATGCTTGTGCAAGTATTGCCGAAAGCATCCATGTCCTAATATTAGCTGAGGCAGGTGGTAATTCAGCTCGCCATGTTTTCTTTTCACCCATGTTTCTATATCAGGTATCATGGTGTTGGTACATCTTCCTTTGGTGGAAGATTCCCACCTTCGTTGCCATTCTCTTAGGCTTGATAGCTCTAATTGTGGTCGCATTCTCCGACGATTCTCTTGGGAGACCTCATGCAATGCAGCATTTATGGCATCCTCGGATACCGTTCACAATCGTCGGATTGTCCTGCGGATCGCATATAAACCTAGTTGCGCGAAACAATACCACGAATCTCCGAAGAACCACCCGTGATAACATCCGTAAAACGGACAGAGGTCGGCTACACGCCTTCGATGTGAAGGCGACTGTAGTCCCGACGTCAGCGCCCAGTCCCCGATCAGGCGGATCGGTCGTCTCTGTATGCTCTCAAATAGGTCGAGGACATGTTTAGAAGCCGAGCTCCAAACATAAGAGCAATATTCGAGAGTGGGTCTTTAGCGTTTGAAATAATAGTGAAGAAGATCGTGTGATTCGAACTGACGCTATGACAGCTCGAATTACGAAAAAGATTTTACCTAAGCGTTGCACACCAGGCTACTGACCGTGTTTAGAATTTGATTTCCAAACTCGACTATATTCCACTGGTGTGAATTATTTTTATTTATCGCTTGGTATACGGTTCTGATGTATTTTTCTTATTCGATTTTTCGTTCGGTGTTCTTCACTATTTTTGCTTGTGAATAGTGTGTGTATCTGTTAGAATCGCTACACCACTCCCGCCGCAGTAACTTCGTTACGATCAGATTCGTATGCGGACGACGGACGAACGAGAGAAACGAGGAAACATCGGAGGCTGTGCTCTATGCGGAAGTCGTGACCGTGTGTGAAGTTCTGCTTTACTATGGGAAGTGTATGCTGCGTGTGTGTACAGATCACGTCGCGGTCACCAATTTTAGCGTTTGAAATAATAGTGAAGAAGATCGTGTGATTCGAACTGACGCTATGACAGCTCGAATCACGAAAAAAATTTTACCTAAGCGTTACACACCAGGCTACTGACCGTGTTTAGAATTTGATTTCCAAACTCGACTATATTCCACTGGTGTGAATTATTTTTATTTATCGCTTGCTATACGGTTCTGATGTATTTTTCTTATTCGATTTTTCGTTCGGTGTTCTTCATTATTTTTGCTTGTGAATTGTGTGTGTATCTGTTAGAATCGCAATAGGTCTAATTTGGGATTTATACAGAACGCCCCATCTTAATGTTCGCGACTTGATTACTCTCACTATTGTAGGTTTACGATATAGCTCTTCCAATTCGTGATTGTGGAGTTTCCTCCATTGTCCTGCCTCCTCGTCATATTTACCTCCAAAGATACCCCTTAAAACTTTATACACGAATACGTGGAATTTGTTTTCTTCCCGTTTTGTGAGACCCCATGTTTCGCATCCGTATAGAGCAATCGGAATGATTATGGTTTTATAGACACGGAGCTTTATGTTACGTGATAGCACTGACTGCGTGCCAACTAGCGTTGCCGGAATGCAGTCTTTTGTTAATTTCCTTCGACATTTCGTTATCGGCCGTCAATATCGTTCGCAGATATTTAAATCCTTTAACGTTTTTGAATATCTTGCCTCTGACGTTTATATGTGTTCCCTGAGGTCCAACTGCTCTCGCCGTAATCATATATTTTGTTTTATCCTCATTTATTTCTAGGCCCACCTCTTCTGCCGCTTACATGACGAGTTCACAGTTCATTTATGTGAAGCAAAAACAAGATTGGACCCAAAATAGACTCTGAGGCACTCCAGAATTAACACGATACAGATCCGAAGACTTGCCGTCTACAACTACCCGGATCGATCGATATTCGAGGAAGCTCTTCGTCCAGTCGTAAAGCTGCTGGGAAAGTCCGTATGAACGAAATTTGCTCAGCAATGCTCCGTTCCAGACGTGGTCAAAAGTCTTGGAGATATCATATGCGACCGCTTTTGACTCGCCATGTCCCTCCGTCGCAGATGTCTATATATCGGTTATAAGGCTCAAAAGAACTACGCCTGTCACGGAGTCCGCATTGGTGATCATTCAGAAATCCAAATACTCACTTAACTCGCCATTGATGACCTTTTCCATCACCTTAGATAACTAAGACAGTAATGCTGTCGGTATTTTTGTGGGAGACACTTTTTCCCCTACTTTAGGAATAGCTGAACTCGAGCTATTTTCCAGCAGGTATGAATAAGATACGCGGAAGACCCTGCCAAGAATCGGTGACAGTTCTTCAGTTCTTAAGGACTATTGCTGCTATACCGTCCTGGCCGGTTGTCTTCTTACACTTCGTTGAATAATAAATTTTCCGAACTTCACGTTGTTGGGGTACTTTTTGATCCAAACAATGAACGTTAGAATCGCAGCTATTTTGAAAAATTAATGATTTTTTCTTGTGTAACCATGAATTTTATCCTTTTAACATATCAAAGTTGTTCTATTTAATATAGTACCCTTTCTTGGTTATACACGGAGTCGTTGCTTTCAGGTTTCATATTTTTGGACATTTTTTTTTAGAATACTTTTCTGCTCGTCGTTACATTGTTCTGAATATTATTCAAAGTGCCAAAGTGACATTGTTTTAAGTGACACTTGCTCCGAACGAACAAAAAGAAGTTTCAGGGACTGAAAGACAGCGAATTAGAAGATCTGACGAACCATGTATAGGAATTGATGGCTCATACTTTTCCCTGTCAATGGTCATGACACTATATAAACATTAATTCACTTCAGAAGTTCTCAATGCGCACGAGGTTCCTAAACGCACGAAGTAACTACAGCAAACTGGTACTGAGTCGAAGACAAGATTCAGCCTACCTATCGTGTGAACGGGGCAGCGACTGCGATGTCAATCTATGCACAATATTGTTGGTTTACGCAGTGCTGCCAATCTCATTACTTTTCTAACACTGTTTGCATTACTTAGAAGGAGGTGAGCACCCATACCGCAGAATTTTTTTAGGCAGGAAAAGGAAAAAGCTATAAGCCCGAGCGGCACAGCGTAAAAATGAAGATCATTGTTTCTGTTTACTTGAAGCATTTTTATTCCGATCCTCTCGTCTTAGTTTTTCGGAAAGAGCTGATGTCTGCCCATAATGCGCTCGGATGTGGTTTGGCGATAATTCTGTACACGAAGGATTTGGATGGAAAATTTCGCTTTTATATCACATATTAGGTAGGTATGGCGTGCAGACGTGGGACAATGTGATGAGTTTGTGGCGTATCTAACAGATACACACACAATGCACAAGCAAATAGTGAAGAACGCCGAACGAAAATCGAATAAGAAAATGTATCAGAGCCGTATACCATAGCGATAACATAACAATTCCGCATCAGTTGAGTGTACTTGAGTTTAGAAATCGAATTCGTACAAGCGGCAGTGGCCTGATGTGTTGAGCATTCGTTACATTTTTGGTGATTCTAACTGTCATAGCGTCAGTTCGAATCACACTTTCTTCACTATCGTCGTAATACGCTATAAGTTTCTCCTCGTTTAGACCGATGTGAGAAACTAACTGCCAGTACGAAGGTTTTTAATTGTTTACAGAGTTTGTGGGGGGGGACTCGCAGAATCCTGTCCTTCCCCTTCATATAATCTATGAGGTTTGGTACACCAGAGAAGTTTTTTCCTCCATTAAATGAGTCAACTGAATCAAAAATATAGTGTTCCGAATCCTCGTCCTGTTCTTAGAGCACAAACATGGCAGAGTAACCGGAATGCCAGCGACTTTCGACCTCGTTTGGCCCAAATGAAATTTATGTGATCCGGTTTCCCACTTACGAATTTACATATAGCAAATGTTATAATGAGAACCTCCGTTCTATTGTCTGGTCCTGCAGATTGAAGGCAATTTTTAATGAGTATAATATCAGTAACCGCCTCTAATCCGTGTACATAACAGTTGGAGTGCCTTCTACGAACCTAATAAATGCCACTTCGTTTGGTGATCTAATTTGTAATGTCATACATAATATTATACAGCAGTGAACCCTTGAAGAACCCCAGCTTAAAAACTGTAGAATTATCTCAACTCGCATGAATCGTAAGTCGGTTTTCTGTTGAAAAAATAGTTTATGTTGATTTTTAGTATATACAGTATCAACTGGCTGATGAACAAGCCTTCTACGTCTCAAACCCCACTAGCTCTAAGGAACCTATTTTTATAAACGGTCTCACCGACTCATGCCTCCATCAAGTAAGCAATGTCCCAAGTCATATGGGGAGACAACTGGACCTTGTGTTCACAACGGACCCACACAACTCCTCAGTTGCCCCTAGTCCACACGCCCTCTCCACCATTAATAATTACCACCCCCCCGCCGCTCTTCTCCATATATCTTGATCATGAAACCCAGCCTTCTCTTCCTCATGACAGCTTTTCCTACAACTTCCACCAAGCTAACTTCCGCCTTTTAAATGAGCTTCTTAGCAAAACAGCTTTTCGCTTTAATCATTTGGGGGTAGAAGAAACTACTGCCACTCTCTATAAGGAGATCTATTATGCCGTCGCCTTATATGCCCCCTATTCTCGTCACAGGTCATCGGTTTCATCGCCGCCATGGTACAACCGCACACCGCGCTCTTAGGAACAAGAGAAATAACTTGTGGAACATTTTCCTCAAAACGCGTTCCTTCCAAAACTACTCCAACTATCTCGGTTCCTTTTATAAATTTTCCGAGCTCTACAACTCCCTCTACACCAACTACCTGACAAAAACACAATCTAATTTGATCAATGACCCCAAATCTATTTTCCACTTCATAAACTACAAACGTAAATCCGACGCCTATCCTAACTACCTCTCTTGTGGCGCGACTACTTCAACCGACCCCCTAACTATTGCCAATCTATTCGCTTCGTTTTTCAATAAATCCTTCATAGACATCTCCTTCGAGCCTAACCCGTCTTACTTCAAAGACTTGCCCGAATTCTCCCTCGGCCCCTTCACCCCTCAAATTATTCAGCATCACGTAGTTGAGGAGAAATAAAACTTACTCAAAGACGAGTTCAGCCCTGGACCTGATAGACTCCCGGCTGTTCTTTTAAAGAAATGTTCCTCTTCTCTTTCTCTCCCGCTATCAAAAATCTTCTATCTATCCCTTTCAGAAGGTATCTTCCCTAGTATTTGGAAAAACGTCCCATGTCACCCACATACACCTAAAAACGATATAAGCAACTACCGTCCCATCGCCAACTGTCTCATATCCCTAAACTGTTCGAAGGGATTCTTTACAACGCGTTATCTTTCCGTTGTAAATCCATCATCTCACCCAACTAGCATGCTTTCCTTTCGGGTAGGTCGACCACAATTAATCTGATCGAGTTCTCATCCCATAATCACCACCGATTTCAGCAAGGCCTTTGACAAAATCTCCCATAATCTCATCCTTTTTAAGCTATCCTCCGTAGGTTTCGAAACCCTATTGATCAAGTGGTTATCTTCTTATCTGAATGATCGATCCTACCGTGTCAAATTCCGATCTTCCCTGTCCAATCCTATTCTTCCCACGTCAGGGGTTCCGCAAGGCAGCCATCTAGGTCCCCTCCTATTCATCCTTATCATCAATGATGTTGATTCCATTATTAAATACTCATCCATCTCCCTCTATGCGGACGACGCCAAACTCTACAAAACGATCATCTCTCCTCACGACTCCTCACTTCTCCAAACGGACCTCGACAGCTTCTCAACTTGGTGCCGTAATAACTGCCTTGAACTCAACGTTGTCAAATGTTACTCCACCACCTTCTCTCGAAACCCCCCCCCCCCCCCCACCCCCTCACCCAGCGTTCATACTTCCTGCTAAACCAGCAGCAGATATCATCTGTACTCTCGATACGCGATCTCGGGATCTTATTTGACAGGGAGCTTGGCTTCACAAATTGATGATATTATTCTTAAGGCCAACTCTGTCCTTGGGTTTGTGAAACGCTGGTCTAAAGAATTCTCTAATCCTTACGTTTCCCGTTCTCTCTACATAGCCTTCGTCCGCCCCCTTCTTGAATACGCCAGTCAGGTCTGGTCCCCACACTACTCATCCCATGTACGCAGACCGAAACCGTGCAACGTTGTTTTCCGCGTCTTGCCCTCCGCGGACTGAACTGGGCGAATCCTCGGATTCTCCCCCCATAGATAAGCCGGCTCCATCTGATCAACTTCAACACACTTGAAGAGCGCAGAACTCATGCCGATGTCTTTTTCGTCCACCGTCTCCTTTCAGGCACAATCAACTGTCCAAGTTTGCTCTCCATCATTCCACTTCACACTAACCCCCGTAACCTGCGAAACCCTCGTGTCTTCTATCCGCCCACCCACCAATCTTCCTACGGTTCTAACGAACCCTACCTTCTTCGATTTCAGCTTTACCTCTACTGCTCTCAAACTTCATCTCCTCTCTTTCCCATCCTGACCACGCCCACTCCCCGTCTACACTCTTACATCTTGTACTAAGCGAGGAGAATGAATGAGTAATAATTGTAGGATAAACCCAGTAACCAACTCGCCAACCCCCCCCCCCCCCCCCCCCCCACCGTCTTCTTTTTTTTCTTTTTAATCATAGTTTATATATATAAGAATCGTTTTAAGATGGTTGTTAAGTTTTATCGCTTGTACTAAGCTAAATATATGAGGGTTCTGTCCTCACTAAACATGAACAAAACAGCTCACTTGATGGATTGCCAGTTCGTCGGGTTTAAAGCTCTTTTAATGTCCTATAGCGAACGTGATTTCCATCGGCGCTGTCAAAGGCTTAGAACCGAAAGACAGAGGCATCAAATTAGAGCTACGTATACGAAGATGTACCAACTCACTAATTTAGGCAATGGACTTCTACGTTAATGCTTTGGTATGAGTTCTGATGCTCTCCGAAAGATCCCTAACTGTTATACATCTTGAGCATCACACGTTATGACGTGTACTTATTGATCTTGTTCATTGCATTGTGTTCTTGTGTAGTAAGCATCCGTTACCACTCCTGCGTTCGTAACAGGTAATTCTGAGCATACCAAACATCATTCTTTTTATTGATCCTGCCAACGATCATGGCCCATCCATGAATCTAATCTTCTGGGATTTCTCAACCACTTGTATAAATGTGTGATGTGGATATTGTTGACAACTTTACACTGCCTGTAAGGAAAGTACTATTTCTGAGAGACTGCAAATTCTCAGTAGCGTGCTACGCGATATGCGACCGATCATGTTGCCGAAGATCTGATCGTTGGGAGCAAACACCTCATGATATTGCTTGGCGGCTAGATCAAGAAGATTTCTATAGAATTATTAAATATTTAGACCGCTTTATTATACAAACGTAGACTCAGCGATTATGATGGAAATGCGGCCTCGTTTGATATATGAAAGTGCTAGGATAGTTCGTTGGCCATCATTCCTCATAAGGCTTAGGTGAATTCTAAGTAAAATTTATTACAGTTAATACTTTTATGATTATTATAAAACACAATTGCTGAACGTAGGATTCACAAGGGAAACCAATAAAATCAACGTAATCGAAGTGTAGAGTTTATGTATTTGTCAGAGATCTTGACAGTAATGTATATGTCGAATTGACGCTCACGCTATTGGTGACGTTAATTAGTATATTATACAACAGTATTTACCCGTATAAAGATATTCCAACTGACGAAAGCTAGAATTGAGTTCAGAAGATTATCTCAGCTACATGTTTGTTTACTTTGTTTGCCGTGTGCTATCTTATCTTCCGTGAATGTTTAGGAATGAGAGAATTTATATTCATCATACCATCCGCGTCACTAATCGCAATTGCAGTATGTTTTATATCTTAACAATTGGGTATTGAAGGGATTTACGTAGAGTGTAAGACCGCTTTTATATTTTTTTAAATGCTTGTAGTCAATGTATATGCGAGTCGTGTCATTGCAATGGAAGGGTTTTAGAATTTGCCAAGATATAATCAGTTTTCCGTTAAAGATTTAGTTGATGTTGTATTGACTTCACTTACGGATGATGAACTTAAATCAGACTATCAACGGACATGTAATTCGTTTCGTAACGTCGCAATATTTAGCATAGGAGCTAATATTTATCCTGGCGATTGCTATGACGAGAAATCACATAATTAGGTAGTGTTCCAGTCTTGCTACGGCTAAAGGAGGATTTTTTGCGTATACTCGAGATTAATTGCCAAACATTCAGTATACATTTTTGATAATAAATTTGATTGGTTAGTGGATAGCATAAACTCATCTATCGAAAATATCGAGATGGAAATTATACAAAACGGAGCTATTGGAGTCGCCTTGTATGCCATGCCACTTTTCTTTGCCTGGGTGGGGGTGGTATGCTGTAAGACAAGCACTTTGCCGTTGATACCGACGGGATGATTTAACTTGTCTTCTTTATTTCGCTTGTTCTGGTTCCACTAATTTCCAAATCTTCTGGCGTAAAAAAAAAAAACTAAACACGAATTTTGTTGTTATTACAATTGTATCCTAACTACATTGTGGCGCCAATGGTTTAGTTTAGTTTAGTTGGGCTACCGCCCCAATTATTGACTTAATTCAAGCAACGTAATTACCTACATCTGAAGTATATATAAGTTACAAACTAGAGAGCTTAAAAGCTATCTTAACTAGGCTTAACCTAAGGTAACGAGGACAAATTAAGAAGGTAGGAGTAGGGGCGACAGGCGGAGGCAGGTGGGGCAAAGGATTTTCCCATCCTAGGCCGTCCTATCCGTTCGGGAAGTCCAAAAACTGCAACAACTAACGATAACATAGGTAAAGTTCACCAAATGGCGCTAGACGACCGCCAGCGGTGCCGCGTTTGCTCACGTTGGACCAAAAACGTGTTCGAATGAAAATTTCCAACGATGTTAGCGCAGTTTAGGCGAACACTGTCAAGCAGGATCCTGCGCTCCTCAAGGGTTCTGAGGTTGATTAATTTGGGGCGGTTACTGTACGGGGGCGGTGGGGGGTAACATGGTTTTCCCATCCTAGGCGAACCGAAGGAAGCGACGTTGAATACTTTCGATTCTACGGATATGGACTTTTGATAAGGGGACCATACCTGGCTAGCATATTCTAGCAGTGGACGGACGAAGGTAAGGTAAAGGGATCGAGTAACGTAGGGGTTGGAGAATTCCTTAGACCATCGTTTCACGAACCCGAGAGCAGAGTTGACTTTCCGAATCGTAACGTCAACATGAGAGACGAAATTAAGTTCCCTGTCGCAAAGCATCCCAAGGTCTTGAATAGATTGGAAAGTGGTTATGAAGGGGGCGGGTTGGTTGTGAAGGGTATAGGGGCGTAAGGATGAGTGAATACGCTTACGGGAAAAGGTTGGCATTTGGCGATGTTAAGTACAAAACAATTTTTGTCACACAAAGTCGAGAAGTTGTCAAGGTCTGATTGCAGCAGTGCAGAATCAAGTGGTGATTCGATGATCTGGTATATCTTGGTGTCATCAGCGTATAGGGACAAAGAGAAATTCTTAATGACTTTATCAATGCCGTTAGTGGCAAGTATAAATAGGAGAGGGTCCAACTAGCTTCGTTGAGCGACTACAGAGGCGTCAAAGAACGGGTTGGGAATCATGGACCTAACTCGAACCGAATAAAGACTATCCTATAGATAGGAAGAAATCCATTTCAGCAATCCAGGTTCAAAGCCAAGGGGAGATAATTTGAGGAAGATTAGATTGTGGGAGATTTTATCGATTGCTTTACTGAGGTCGGTTGAGACCATGTCGACCTCTTTACCGTGCTTTAATGCTAAGAGAATAAACGAAGTGAACTGATAGGGGTACGTTGTCGGTGCGTCCCCGCAAATTGTTCGCTGATTGGTGCACTGCTGAGAAGAAAGCCTAGAGCGCTGGTGTTGTTGGTTTGTGATTGGTACCGTTGCGGTGGGGCTCTTCTTGCCCATTGTCACTATTTATGCTGTCGATTAATTGCCTTCAAGGGGAGAAGGTTGCATTCTCTTCACAAAGGGTCGCCAATGTGGGGGGGTTCTGGATCTCGCGTGGGCTTGTAGTGTTGTATGTATGGTGTTTGTTATGGGGCGTTTAGTGTGCCAGGCAGGGGCACTGGTTCACCTACTTCTGCCCCCGAACACTCTTCACACTTCGTCAACTGTCCGCACGTACCGTTGTTTCTTAAACCTTCAGTAGAGATTAGAAGAAATAAAAGAAAACGCTGGCCCTGGCCCTTTTCAAAGCTTTATTAATCGTATCTGCGCTAAAATTCACAATCGTAGGATATATTGAAGCAGGAAAAACGTGCACTAAATACATTGTTCGTTAGAACTGAATTAATAATCGCTAGAGGTTGGTGTATAGAATTAAAGTTAACAAATTCAAACTTATTCAGTTGTCTTATTGTAAGGGACAAACACAAAAATTCGGGTACATAGGGCTAAAATTAAAAGTCACAAAATTCGTTGCTCACTGTGGCAGAATTAATTATTACTGAATGAAGGTGTACTGAGCTCGAGTTGGTATTTACAAGAATTCATTAGTGATCTTATTATAATGGTCAAACACAAAATTCGGATACATAGAATTGAAAATTAAAAGTCCCTAAACACACTGTTCATCGTAGCAGAATCCGTAATCACTAATACTCGGCTATATAGAATTCAACTTAAATAGTCACTGGTTCGTGTTCGTTGTAACTGAATTAATAATACAAGGTTAAGATATCTACAAAGGTATGACCAATAAACGCAAAATTACACTTTAGTTAACTCGCGGAACCGTTTAGTTCGACTCCTTCTGACTCCATTGCAATGCGGACAATATGTTGGCAAGTTCGGTGGCACTACTCCCCCTTTAGGTGTATGTGCTGCCACTCGCTGCTTTGAGAACCGATCCACTCGATTAAAAGTACGACTGCGCACGCGACGTGGCTGTTAAGCGACTCCTCTCGACTGTAGTTGAATGACGACTCCTTTAAAAAACCGATTCGTGGACGTGCACCATCCGCTAAGGGTGGGTTTTTGATCAACGCAATAACAACATAATTTTGTTCGTGCGGTGACCAACCAGAGAGAAGGTCTCTGATTCGATCACGGCAAGGGTACGTAATATTTCTTGTTGCCTGACTGTGGCAACAAAGATCGGCGAAAATAAAATGTAAAAGAAGGCATGAAATGAAGCAGCTGCATCTGAACCGTGGTTTGTCCGTCCGTAGAGCGACTTGGCGTATTGGCTGTTAGTATATCCACACTACGACGATTGTGCGTGGATTCCTCACTACATGTTACAATGCTGAAGGATTGAATTTTCGGCAACCTGACGCGAGATGCTCGAGCAAGTTTTTGTCGGTTAGACATAACTTGGGGTGACTTTGAATAAGTCATGTGAATGCACTGCACACGTGTTATGGCAGTGTACATATGTTGGCAAGGGACACCTATTGGTTTCCCTGATGTGTGTTGCGTGTTGGTTAATTCGTTTCCTGGAATTGCTGTTATGTAACAGACAAGCGAACGATTCTTCGTTTAGGGAATTTTGACTGTTGCCCCATAGTAATGCCGTCAATGCTTATGCCAGGTTTTTAGGTTTTATGTGATGATGCCGATGGCATGAAAAACCATGTTCGATGGTGCATTGTCTGCATGCGATGATAAATTCAGACAACGCATCCGTTACCTGTGTTATGCCCTCGGAGACGGGCACCTTTGCGGGTGGTAAAGGCCCACGGAAAGGGGTTTACGTTGGCGTTATGCGTAGATACAGGCGAAATTGTGGCTGGTTTAGTGGGTTGGTTCTCAACATGGTATAGAGAATTATATGCGCTCCACGAGACAATCCAACGATGATAAATTCAGACAACGCATCCGTTACCTGTGTTATGCCCTCGGGGACGGGCACCTTTGCGGTTGGTAAAGGCCCACGGAAAGGGGTTTAGGTGTGCGTTATGCGTAGATGCAGGCGAAATTGTGGCTGGTTTAGTGGGTTGGTACTCAACGTGGTATAGAGAATTATATGCGCTCCACGAGACAATCCAACCAATCCACCAATTTGCGGTTCATCTCCCTACGGCGCGTACATCTCTGCGTCAGATTTCGTTCCGAAATAGAGTGGGAAAGCTGCGGAATTCCCTCCCCGCGCTAGTGTTTCCGGAGCACTACAACCTGCAACAGTTATCTGGTGGCATCTCGGGGTGCCGACTCGCTGCTAGAGGTTCGCCTCTCCCGAGAGAAGTGTAGTAAACTCAGGAAGGATTGACCGCTTTCCAAAAAATATTTTTTTTTTTGCAATTGAAGTCACTAACAGTCTCTTATACATTGAACCATATACAAAATATGTTAACTCTTTAGAAATGCTATTTCGGCAGCAGAGCTAGGTGCCAAACCTTGTCGAACGCTTTCGAAATATCTAAAACGACAACTTTGTTCTCATTGAAGTAGTGAGTAGTGTCACTACACTTTTCGGTGAGATACGCCATCAGATCTTCTATAGAACTGTTACAACGAAACCCATATGGGTGAGTAAGGACTTAGCCATATGGATCGAAGAGACCAGGGGACGATTTGTCACCCTTTTGGGAATTGATTAAATATTCACTAACTTTCATCTATTTGGGAATTGGCTAGTTGAATAGGACCGAAGGAAGAGCTTCCCCAGTGAAGAAGAATACCTCTTTAAAAGAATTGGTGGAAGTGACAATTCGAACTAGCAGATTTCTTTAATCCACTTGTGTAAAGCTGATTATGGTGAGGCTTTTGTCTCGTTGCGGTGACATGATCTGAACCATCGACACGACGTCGGGGAGGTACGAATGTTGAGATTCGCAATATACAGCGTTCTCCGATTGGAGGATGTGTTGGATGTGAATGGGACTTAAACTTCAAAAGAACGTTGAATCTAATCTTTTCGTTTCGTTCGTTTTTCGTTCTGCTTTCGGTGGTTTCAACCTTGGAATGATTCGAGAGTCAAAAATGTGTTAAAGGGTCGCTAATGTTTATTGAGGAATGGGCAAGGGAGGGCTTCTTGAAAGCGGTCCTCCTTGGTGTTGTATCCCTTCACCACTTGATCCGCCTGCAGTCCCCGGGTGGTAGAAACTTTGGCGTGGTGCGGGGACTTAAATAACAATGAATAACTCGGGCTATGTCGACGGAAGCCTACGCTTCTCGCGGGATCACTCACGTCAGACAAACCAACGAAGAATAACATATATACAACAAATATCTACCACCCCTAATCCAGGGTGTTACGCCTCGCCGTGACAATGGCGAGTTGACTCGATAGAAGGTCACGCGAAGAGGGGGGCGGTGGTAGTCTATAGATGTAAGGGCGGAGGTGCTGGGTGAGATTAATGTATTGATGGGACCTGCATAAGTTTTCGCTAATGTAATTGCATTAGCACCATAAGTGCTTTACGCATCTAGGTTATCAAATTTATATAACCTAAAAGTCCCTGTTAAAGAATTCCTACCTTTTCACGCATCTCGTCGCATACAAATTCCCTACAAGAATTCCTTCCAATATAAAGGGCATAAAACCAAAACCTATTCGGTACCTTCGGTTGCCAGGCAAATTCCAACCTTCGCACACCTGCACCACAATCTCCCCGCAGCAAAAACATTTCCTTCCCAAAGATAGTTAATGTGTTCAATGCATTACCTGGAAATGCCTGCAAAGAATTTTTCCTACATGGGCATTCATGCATCTATCAATGCATCTCTGCATTAGCGACCCAGAACCGAATTTCCAATTAGTGTAGATATTCACACTAGAGTTCGATCCTGGCGTCGCCATAGATGCCATGTACAATTGACACAGATGGTATATACAAACCGTCATTGTATAACCATCTAATCTGCTTTGCAATGACTTGCAACAATCGATACAGCTGCAAGCACTTTACCCAGAAATGCTCCTTTGTTTGAATCTCCAAACAATCGTCGACTTCGCGCATAGCCGCCGGATTGAATTCACAACATAAACAATGCAAATATAGAATCCGTTTCCCACAAACGAATTTCCCTGCATATACAAATGCAAGCAAGGGATTCGTTTAGTCCACCAACCCATTAGCACCCTTCCCAATGTCTATTCGTATATTTACACAAGGGCATCACTCATTTAAGAGTTTTATGATGCCCTCGTCTCATCTTTTCTCTTACCACATTTCTTCGAAGCATCGTCGTCTATTTATTTAGACGCGATGCACTTCATAAACAACGATCTCCTCGATCCCTTTGTCCTTGCCGCCTGCTTGCTTTGTTTTGCCATTGCCTTCGCGCATGAGTAAACAACACAGATCTAAACGATCACACACATACCACCATCATCTTCATTACGAGATCTGGTTTTCTGTTCCACAAAGAGAGACTTTACGTTTCTCTGGTGGTAAGTAAATACATATCCTTAGTGGAGAGGATATCTACCACCACACCGCAAACTCACCCCAAACGAGGGTTGAATCTTTGAGTCTTATTTCATCCGCCGACCACCACGGTCGTTGCCGCTTCTCCGTCGCGCGGCGGAGAAGCGTAGGTCGTGTCGAAAACGAAGTGTTTCATTCTGTTTAAAAAATTAATATAAAAAAATCAATTTAATATTAATAATAAGTTTAAGTGAAGTATGAAAACACTAACATATTTGATAATGGCTGAGAACAAAGTGGTTTTCATTAAGAGAATTATCCTTCACAATTTTAAAGAGAATAAAACGGAATAAACTAAAAAAGTGCGTTTTCCTTTTTACTTACTTCTGGTGGACGATTTGTTGTGGAGTTTTGTTCCCTGACTGGAAAGTGTTTCGAACGGTTTTACTTCTCTCGGTGTTGTTTCATCAGCGACCAGTTCGTGGGACGAAATAGAACTCGCACCCATGCCGGTGCCACGACTTCGTACCCCACAAGCGCTCTGATGGACAACAAAAATGTGAAGACGAGCAATTGCAAGAGTTATTGGATGATGACCCAATTCAAACTCAACGGAAATTAGCAGAGGCATTACATGTGTAACAAGAAACAATCAGCAGACGTTTACGATCAATGGGGAAGATCAATACCAGGTGTATGCAAACGCTTTTTCTGATTTAACTAAGAGATGGCGCCAGCGAAAAGTACGCAGTGCACAGCAAAACTAGTGAGATACACTCCCAATCACTAGGATGAGGCCACCAAATTTGGAAATCAATTTTCGATCTTTATCCCTGTTGGAAATTTTGTGCCCGGAAACATATACTACCCGTGAATAGGTACCTATTTTTTCAAAAGAAATTCATAAAATTAAAGGTTATTTAAGAAACGACCGTTGGAATTTCCCAAGATCAAATAATAAACTACTTAAAAATTGCGTCACTAGGATGAGGCCACATGGAAAATTTTAGAAAAGAAGGAAAAAATTAATGAAATGTTTACATTTATGGTTTTGAAATATTTATCTATAACGTTTTTCTACATTAGTAAGGAGTATGCCCGCCGATTTGTGGATATTACCTCTATAAGCCGGTTTGGAATAGAATCATAGATTTTTTTTTAAATAGTCTAGGGAAATTTGGTCCCAGGAATCCCAAATAGCTTCGATTAAGGTGTCCTTGTCTTCAAATTGTCTGCCACCTTCTTAAACTTCACGAGATAGCCATGACCAAACGTTTTCGATTGTGTTTAAGTCCGGCGAATAGGGAGGCCATGGCAATTGTTCCACGTCTTCTGATTGAATCCAACTTCTAACAACCCTGGAAGTGTGGATGGGGGCATTGTCTTGTTGGAGAATCCAAGACATGGGTCCGAAAATGTTTTTAACTTTTGGAAGTGATGGTTCCAGCAAACATTTGTAGTTGTTTCCGTTCATTGTTGTGGACAAAATCTCCAACTCGATTGTGCCATAGTAGGTAATAGCTCCCCACATCATGACACCTGATGTACGGCTGTGATGTCTTGCCAAAATAAGCCCCTCCTTTCTCAGATCATGGAAATAAAAATTAAAACCATCGGGACCGCCAAGGTTAAACTTTTTTTCATCCAAAAAGACAACGCGTTTCCATTCACTGGTCCAAGCGACATGTTCTTTTGCAAAATTCATTCGATGCTCTTTGTGTACTTGTCTCAAAACAGGTTTCTTTTTCATTTTTTTTCTCTTGATAGTATCACTTTTTTTTTTATTATCCTTCGGACCGTTGCTATGCTGGCTGATACTCCGCTTTGGGCCCTTATTTAGTCGCTGGTAGAGTAGAATTTGAGGCAAGCCATAGAATCAACCGCTTTTCTCGTGATGTTGTTGCTTCAGATGTGGTTCCATTTTGATGTTTCCCATATTTTTGTTGATCCGCAAGATAACTGTTCACAACACGCTTACTTCTGTCAAGCCTCCTTGCCGAGAAACAGCCTGAGAGTCCTAAATCCTTGAAAGCATCTATTTGTCTTCTTTCTGTCGCTGTCAACGTCTTTCCGGAACCCATTTGTGTTTCAAATTAAATAAAAACAGTTCTTTTCAACACTTTTTTAAATATTCTAAACAAAAGTTTTAAAAAACGCACTGATGTGCACTCCTGCAACGAAATATTCGCAATCCTAGTGACGTACTTTTTTATACCCTTTTTGAGTAGTTTATTATTTGATCTTGGGAAATGCCAACGGTCGTTTCTTAATTAACCTTTAATTTTATGAATTTCTTTTGGGAAAATACGTACCAAAGTTGTTTATCTAAAGGTCCTTGTAAAGAATCCTTACCTTTCATGCATCTCTTCGCATACAAATTCCCTATAAGAATTCTTCCCTAACTAATCATGAATCCCTAAATCATCCGGCACTCTGGTATGCCAAGCAATTCCGCTGTCCACGTGCACACCCCATGATTTGTTTTCCAACGAACAAACACTCACAACTTCGTGCTTAGCCATCAAACGAATTATCCAGCATATACAAATGCAAGCAAATTCGCTTCAGCCACCGACCCAAGATACGACATACAATTTTCACTGTATAAAGTATCGCAACCATTAGCACCTTTCCCAATGTCTATTCGTATATTTACACAAGGGCATCACTCATCTAAGAGTTTTATGATGCCCTCGTCTCATCTTTTCTCTTACCACATTTCTTCGATGCATCGTCGTCTATTTATTTAGACGCGATGCACTTCATAGACAATGATCTTCTTGATCCCTTTTTCCTTGCCGCCTGCCTGCTTTGTTTTGCCATTGCGTTCGCGCATGAGTAAACAACGCAGATCTAAACGATCACACACATACCACCATGATCTTCATTACGAGATCTGTTTTTCTATACCACCAAGAGAGACTTTACGTTTCTCTGGTGGTAAGTAAAAACACATCCTTAGTAGAGAGCATATCTACCACCACACCACAAACTCACCCCATTAGGGAGTCGACTCTGCACGAGCCGTTTCTCGCTGAATCTTATTACGTCCGCCGACCACCACGGTCGTGCCGCTCCCGCTCCCCGGTGCGCACGGGGACGCGAAAGTCAACCGCCAGTCGCATGAGTAAAGTTTTGATATACAAGTCGTCGGCTCATTACAGCGGACGTGTACGCGTGATTTCAGTGTCTAATTAGATTAATTTACGACTTTAATCTGTAAAATTACGAGTTATCCTTCACAATTTTAAAGATATTAACGAAAGTGAAATAACATAAAAATTAATTACGAACAACAGAACAACTTGTGTTTTAATTTCTATCTGGTGGACAGTTTGTCGTGCAGTTTTGTACGTTGGTGGACACTGTTTTCCTTTACCCCCGGTTTGTACAAGTTGGTGGACAGTGTTTTCCTTTACTCCCGGTTGTAGACAAACGTGGCGGCGTTTCGTTCTTTTACTCGGCGAACCATTTCTTGGTGGAACATTATGATGGAGGAGGAAGATGAACGGAGTATCCGTGTTTGGCACAATACTCCTTCCCCACAGTACATTCTTCTGCAGCCGCCGTACTTCTCAGACCTGGCGCCATCTGACTATCACCTCTTCGCATCAATGGGGTACGTGCTCACAGAGCAGCACTTCAGAGATTTCGAAGAAGTTTGCCGCGAAAGACAAGCCATTTTTCTGGCAAGCTAATCATAAATTACCTGAAAGATGGGTGTATGTTCAAACAAGCGTTGAACACACCTTCCACTAACAACGGGTTCTTGTTTTGTTGTGGGCTGGGTGCTGGCGTCAGGAACACGATGGTGCCTCCTGGCGTGCAGTGATGATTCTGAAATACTGATGAAGTTAATGAGTGAAAATAGCAAAGAATACCTAATGGGCTGGTATCAGTCCACAATGTATTTCTCCTCCAGGCGGGAATGGATGTACATGTTGAACTGGCTTATCCCGCTGTATGCAGTGATGATCACTTTGATGTTTGGTTGATGGGTTGTATTAAAAACGAATTAACCCAGGATAACAAATAGCACATTTCTTGTTATGCAACTCGAAAACCCGCAATTGTACAAAATAAATCAAACGCAAGCTATTGAACACTTAAAGACTCACACTTGAGTCATAATCTTTAATTTATTTACCACGATTGCTGTTATTTTTTGGGATTCATTTTATTGCGATCCGTGGTCGCCAAAGAGTTTACGAAGAAGAGTCAAAAATGGTTGTCGTTTGACAACCAACAAAATTTAATTTACATATGTCACCTGACTGTTCACATTGGTTAGGGCGGTGCCACGGGTAGGCACCAACTGCGAATTCGCCGGTTGTGTCCAGGGCGAATCCGCAACAATGGGAGAAATATGTAGAAGCCGATGGTCAATATTTTGAATAAAAAAAATTAATTTCCCTAGAAAATTACGTATTTTTTTTAACAAAGAAACCGGAAAGACCTTATGCAAACACCTATTCCTCTTGACCAATCACCATTTACACGAGGCCGCGCAAGAAGAATGCAATTCAACCGCAGACGAGGAGTCTTGTTTTCAAGGGGTCAGTAATCAGCATCGATGGAGTGCGTTTAAAGCGTGTGCAGTATTTTTTAAATGTGAGAAGTACTTCTTAATTAGTAGAAACAGAACAAGTGAAGTAAATTGAAACAAGGAAAAAACATTGTGCATTTGTCCGTCGATTGGGAATGGAAAGTGGAGTGAACACGCCATAGAGCGTGTTCACACTAGAATGTTAATTGGGAACGACGTCAAAACATCAAATGTTGGTCGAATACTTCATGGCCAGGTGGAAAAGAACTTTATTTTTTAGGCTGTTACATGGGCAGCAGTCATTCAAAAAATGAAATTGAAAATACCATAGGTCAGGTTATGGTAAATACTTTTTTTCTAAAACTCAACCGTATATTCGAATCAGTTCTAAAATAATCCATCATAATCCGTTATATTTCAAGGACTATCTGCGTTATTGCGCCATAAAATTGAAGCCGCGTGTGTGTTCAAGTCATCACCCTTTCGTTGATTCCCTTACCCTTTACGTACTTGAGCTAGCAACAAAGCTGTTATTTCAGTCGTCAACAACAAAAGAAGGCAATAATAAAAAGGGAAATAAATCCAAATCCAGAAATGAAATTTCTTTATTTGCAAAAGAACTCATGGGCTAATTTGCTTGTCTGCTTTTCGTCCATTAATTGTCTCGGTAGAATGGTGTTGTATGAGGATCAATGACCCGTCAAGTACAGTACCCGTGTAGACGACGAAAACTGAAATGAAACGTTGCCATCCGTTTCGCTACTCTTTTTTGTTGCCTAGCTCTTTTACTTCTATTTTATTTGTTCCCCTTCTATCACAGTTTAATCTTTCACGAGCTTACAAATAATATAAAAACACCATGTCTGGGCAATAGTGTCATGAGCAACAACAGCAACAGCGACAGCAACAATAGCAACAAAAACATTTGATATCAAAGCAAATATTTCAGTAGTTGATTTAAGAGTCGCGAACTGTGAGTTGTACCTCGTAAGAGAATAAAGCTTTATTAGTATACTCAAACGAGAAAAGCTTCTCGTTGTCGTCTTATCTTTGGAGGCGCAGTACCTCAAACATTGGCAACCGACAGACGGATACCAGATCACAGATACACGTAGTCCAATTCAGTAGCCCAGCGAACAATATTCAAACCACAACAGTCGCCGTTAAATGATGAAAGTGTTTTGTCGCGTTTATTCGCTGAATGTTGTACTTGATCAACGTCTTAGAATCGACACCTGCCGATATCTCATCGAGATTTTATCGCGTCGTCTAACTGGTGAATAAATTTCGGTTCAGTGGAATAATTCGAAGAAGACGGGAATAAATAAAAATCCAATTAAGTGTGTTTAAACCTTCAATTACCGGCTGTTAAAAATCCCCAGTAATAAATAGAATCCAGTCTAATTAACAACGAAGAGCAATAAAAAGCAGAGCAAACCTACTCGCTCGCCAAGTGAAAGTTGGTAGACTTTTACCCAGCGTCGAGTAAGACTTTAATCCCGGTTGGTCTTCCTATAAAGATTAAACTAATCATTTTACTAAAAAAACCTAGTTTTGTTAATCGCTAATAGTTCTACCCTTAGCCTGACCGCAGACCATTTCTGTGCTTTGCTGGGAGTTACCTCTTAGATCCTTGGACACAATTCAAAAAGAACAATAAAAATTCCCTTTTCATTGAATCCCACTTGCCACCTGTGTTGTTTGTTTAAACTTCGTGAAGAAAAACCTATGGTTTTGTTAACAAAGTTATTAACGTATGTTGTATAACAATTTCCTATCTTAACAGCAACTGAGTAAATATTGCTGGTTGTACTTGCTTTCCTGGTTGTTGTGCATTGCGGTTGCCGTCTTTATATTTTAGCCTTTCAAGTTCAAGTGGCTGACCTCGCGATTGTTAACGACTGTAAACTGTGTTTGCCGGATACTAACGAATAATGGGTATAACAAAACCCTAACCTTGAATCATCGCAACAGTTCCTAATTTGCATTAAAATATATAAAAAGTAGTTTAAGTGAAACGAAAAAATCACTAAAAGACGAAACATCAAAAACACAGAGATGTACTTTGTTTTTGAATCGAATTCAAATTCTGAACGCCTATCCGCCCACGTTTGAGTGTTATCCCCACCGACTTATATTCGTTTTGCCTGTTTTTGTCATTTTGCTACAATTAAAGATAAAAATTATCTTAATTATTATACACTAACGAGGCTAAGTAAATAAATGCGGGCTGCAGTAAAAAGGTGACAGATCAAAAAGTCTGAAGATATTGCTTTGTGAAATCTAAGGTGGTGTCTTAAGCTGCTGTATTGCTTTGGTTTTAGTTATAAATGAAAATCGTGAAGTGAATCATTTCGCAGATTAATGGTGATTAATCATATTTTTCAAAAAACGCACAGTACAAATAACGTGGAGGAGAATAAGGATATATTTTTGGAAACAAATTTTGTTCCTACATCGTCGACATTGCTATAATCGACGAACAGTATTGTGGTAAGTTTAAAATTCTGTTTAGAAAATCAATCATTTTGCAAACTTTAATGGCGAAGATTAAAAATTGTTATTTTTTTATTTTTTAATATTTTGGCATGGAAATTATGTTCTCGAGGAAATACTTTGTGCCAGTTTGTGTTCGGTAGATAAACTTGCTATTAAAAGAGCTAGGTGTTTGTTTCTTTCACTTAATTAATCGACTCTACAGTCGAGATCCAAAGTAGCTCCCCTCACTAAATAATTCTACTAATTAATGGAACTGAAATCCGGCTTTGACATCCAGTAGTTATCGCTTCCAACGGGTCTAATCTCAAGCAGACGTCAATCAATTTGGCAACTTAATGCTTTTTATATCGATGTCTGAGTCGGCGTGCGCATTGATCTCAATCTATATTCATATTTAGGCTGATTTATCGTAAAAGGCGGTTAAAGGCTGAGTGGTACATTGGGCCCAGCCGTTCGATGAAATCATCATCATCGGCACTACAACCGGGAACCGGTCTTGGCCTCGATAAAATACCCACCCATTAAGCTTTAGACTCCGTAGAATGATCGGTCGACATCCTTGACTGACTTTCCGAGCTTGGCCGGTGGATCTGGAAAGAAAAAGTTGGAACAGGTGGAAGGCGGGTGCCAAGATAAGATTCGTTAAGCCGTGAGTCTCGCAACATGGTCTAGAAAAGTGTTTAAATACTTTCCGCTCGTTTAGTTATGGCCCTCATCATCATCACCATCATCGGCACTACAACCCGGACCCGTTCTTGGCCTTATTTAACAAATCTGACCACCCGTCCCGATTTCGAGCCGATGTCATCCAATTTGGCACTCCCGGGATCTGGGCGTCCTGGTCTACGCCATCTTATTTAGCTTAGTTTCGCTAGCCAGAAGCACATCTGGGCGTTCAGCTTCCAGTAGATTGCTGAAATTATCCCTTCTTTCCATGCGGATTAGTGAATTAACATTCGCAGTAATAATTTTTAGAATTAATTGAGCCGCAGTGAACATTATGATTACATTATGATTAAAGTGTGAATTCATCTGGAAACAGGGTCGAATAGATAATGTCCGTTCGAGCTACTTGTTCCGTCAGTTTTTTTTCCGATCTTTTCGAATTTTTTATCAAGCGCAGCAAATTGTCCTTGTATGACAGTAATATTGCTGTTATATCAGTCTGTGCCTCTGAAGCAGGTGTTTTAATGATATTGCGTGATTATTCTAAGATTGGTTCATTTTTTATTCCACCTGCCATTTGAGCGTATGACACACTTGGATCCACGTAACATAGTTGTTGTAAGAGCGAATTTTCATTCGTTTCTCTTCTTCAGCTAGTTTCTTTCTGTCTTCCAACTTTCATTTTAGTTGTTGACACCTAGGGCAACCCCTAAATTTAGCAGGATAGTTTATTTCTATCCGGGAGCTGTTCTTTGCCCAATGGGCATTCCCCAATGATATGCTTATTTAAGCATTTGACGCATCTGAAATGCATATTGGAATTCGCTCCCACATGGCCGAAGCGTTGACAGCGCGTACTCTGCAATACACGGCGGACTTCTTTATTCTTTCCCAACTTATTGTTTGGTGATTAATGTATTTAATATATCTAAGTAATTTTACTATTGGGGCTTAGCGACACAATGAAGAAAGGCAACTTACGGTTACGAATTCTAGAATTTGCTGTAGAAAATAGTTTCACACCTGTAAATTTCATGCTATCGTTTTCGAAACTTTTCATTTCTTCGAGCACCTCTTTGGGAGTAAAGGATCAACTCCTTTTAGGAGCATGGAGACAGTTTTCTCCGGTTTAGGGGTGTACGTGTAGTACTCGCTTTTCGATTTCCCCAGTGCCGATTTAATTTTGCGATAACCTTCTAAATCATCGCATGTTAAACTCATCTTAAAATTATTTATCCGTTTTGTTTTTAAAGTTTTGCATGTCAACTCACCCAACTTTATGAGATCCTTTGCCTCCATGTAACTAATGTAAATAGGAGGTACTTTATCCTTATTTTTTGTTCTTGCTGTTGTCGTTGTACCTTTTTCGTTTTCCGCTCATTCTGGCTCAGATTGTTTTCTAGTTTAAGAACCTCTTCCATTTTTTTATTCAGTTCTTGTTTTTTAACACCAATCTCATGAATGAGCCTAATGAGGACCTCGATCTGATTGCTGGCGTCTGCATTTGTTTCATCATCATCATCGGCACTATAACCGGAGTCCGGTCCTAGCCTCATTTAGCAAGTCTCACCACCGGTCCCGATTTCGAGCCGATGTCAACCAGTTTGGCATTCCCAGCCTCTGGGCGGCCTGGTCTACGACATTCCTCCATCGCAGACAAGGTCTGTCGCGCTGTCTCCTTCCATACATCCTGCCACAAAGGACTTCCCGGGCAGGCTCCTCTTCGCTCATTCGAACTAGGTGTCCCGCCCACCGGAGTCCTCCGAGCTTGATTTTTCTTACAACATTGGTTTCAAGGTAGATTGCGTACAACTCATGGTTGTAGCGGCTCCGGAATCGTCCTTCCTCACATACGGGGCCAACAATTCTCCTTAAGACCTTCCTCTCGAACGCGGCTAAGAGTTCAGAATGCCTTTTATTGAGCACCCAGGTCTCGGATCCATACATGAGTACTGGTAAGACCATGGTATTGCACAGTAGTAGCTTGGATGTTCTGGATAAATTTCGGGATTTAAAGAGTCTTGATAGACCATAGTAGGCTTTGTTGTATTTGATCAGCCGTTCGCGTATTTCTTCTTCCATATTATTATCAGCTGCTACTATTGACCCAAGGTAGTCAAAGGATTCGTGCTCTACTACCCTGATAGTTTCTGCGAAGAGAAGACCTAACGTTGGTCAAACTATCAACCTCCCACCTCACGTTTAACTAAATTCCATCACAAGTTATCACAGTTTGATTACCCAATCGAGTACAAACCCGGTAAATATAACACCAATGCGGATGACTTGAGACGCATCCCGCAAAATTGTGATGAGATTCCCACACTACAAAGGTGCAATATAGTAACACGTTAGGTCTTCTCTTCGTGTTAGGTCTTCTCTTCGCAGAAGTTGCCACGATGTACTTAGTTTTCCCCTCATTAATGTGCAGTCCCAGTTTTTGTGCCGTCTGTTCGATCTGGGTGAAGGAGTCCAGCTCCAGATTCGGTTCTAACGATGATGTCGATGTCACCTGCATAGGCAAGTATCTGGCTGGACTTGGTGATAATAGTCCCTCTAGTTGTGACGCCAGAGTCACGGATTGCTTTCTCCAACGCCAGGTTGAAAAGGAGACAGGCCAGACCGTCCACTTGTCGGAGTCCATTAAAGATGTTTATTGGTTTGGACAGCAATCCCGCTATTTTTACTTGATTGGTTACGTTGGTCATGGTCAACCTACAAAATCGTATCAATTTGTTTGGAATGCCAAACCCTCTCATAGCATTATATAGTTCTACCCTGGCTATGCTGTCGTAGACGGCCACAAAGTCTATAAATATGTGATATAATGGAATCTTAAATTCCAGACATTTTTCCATCGCCTGCCTAAGGGTGAATGCCTGATCAATCGTTGATTTGCCCGGGATGAAGCCCCACTGATATTAACCAATGATGACTTTAGCGTCTGGGGCTATCCGATCTTGAAGGATAGAGGAGAATATCTTATAGGCGGTACTCAGCAATGTTATACCCCTATAGTTGCTGCACACTGTGATATCTCCTTTCTTATGTATGGGGCAAATTATACCACGACGCCAATCTTCCGGCATCTCCTCTTGCTCCCATACGTGCACCACGATCTCATGAATTGCGTGATGTAACTCTGTCCCTCCTTGTTTAATCACCGCAGCTGGTATGCCACCAACTCCGGGGGCTTTATTTGATTTGAGCTGTCTTATGGCTTTTAATGTTTCCTCAATGCTCGGTGGGGGCAGCATTTGGTCTTGATCTTGCATTGGTGGAGCCTCCAATTCTTCTGTGAGCTGACCATTTAGCAATTCATTGAAATGCACTTCCCATCGCTCCAGAATGCCTTCAGGATCGGTGATCAGATTACCCTCTTTATCCTTGCAGTAAGTGCAGTGTGGTATGTACCGCGTCATACTGCGGATTATTTGGTAGAACTTCCGCGCCTGGTACGGACCTCGCTCTCTACTTTTCTCTATTTCACAGACAAGGTTTTTCTCCCAGGCACTTTTCTTTTGTTTGTGGTCTTTTTTCGGATCTACTGAGCTCTTTGTATTTCTCCTCGCGTACCCGCGTCCTATGAGACTGCTGCATTGCCCGGTATGCAGCATTCTTACGTTCAGTCGCTAGTTTACACTCATCATCAAACCAGTCGATCCGATCTCTACGGCTACTGCCTAAGATTGAGTTGGCAGTACTAATGACAGTATTTTTAAAGCGGGTCCATTTTTCTTCTACGCCCAGCATTCTGGCCCCAGGACTTACTCTCCCTCCGTCGAGCTCTTCGAGGGCGAGTCTTAACGCAAGACCAAAGGTGTTACTGGTACTCTCATTACGTAAGGCAGCCGTGTTGATTCGAACCTGATCCGCGGATGCAATACGTCTCGGTAAGGAAATCCGCGCTTGGAGAACTATACCAACAATATAGTGATCCGAGTCGACGTTGGCACCTCGGTACGTTCGTACTGTCATCAGGCTCGAGGAGTAGCGGCGATCTATCAACACGTGGTCAATTTGGTTGCGAGTGGGTCCATCAGGTGATACCTAGGTGGGTTTGTGGATATCTTTACGCGAAAACCTGGTACTTGCAACGACCAAGTTTTTGATGCTGGCAGTTCGATGACTCGTAGTCCATTGTCATTAGTGTTCTCATGCAAACAATGAGAACCTGCGTAGTGCCTGAAAACCGGCTCCCGACCTATTTTCGCATTCAAATCCCCAAGAACGATGTTCACATCGTATCTTGGGCAAGCATTGAGGGCCTGTTCGATGTTCTCGTAGTATTGTTTTTCGTCGTCAGGGGCCTCCTCTGTAGGTGCGTGAACATTTATGACGCTTATGTTCTTAAAGTTGCCTCCCATGCGAAGAGTCCATAGCCTTTCGTTTATTGCATTAAAATCGATGATGGCAGGCTTCAGTTTTTGGCTGACTAGAAAGCCTATCCCAAGCACATGGTGTTTTGCATGACAGCTGTAATAAATGTCAAAATCGTTTCTTTGAATAACACCACTCCCCGGCCATCTTATTTCTTGTAATGCTGTTATGTCAGCCTTATAGTCGGACAGGACATCGGCTAGCTGCTGTGCAGCTCGAGCTCTGTATATTATATAATAATTCGTTTTTACGGGCATTGTGTTAACCTTGTGCCAGCCTTTCTCAGGATGTCGCTGCATGCATTGCATTCACTACTTGGTGAGTGCCAAAGTAGCTATCCGGGGGGTGTCACGTGGAGCCTGCGTATCAACTTGGATTGAACAGGGACAAGGATCGCCCTGGCCTTCGTCGGGTTGAAAGCAATTATTGACTTTGCCCTGTATGTTCGCTCCCATGCCCCCAGTTATGGCCTTCACTGAATTTAAAAGAATGACATGGTGGTACCCTCAGGAAAAGAAAATTCCATTCGCACTGTGTTCTGGCATTTAAGGGTACTTCAAAATCCCCTTTTGTGCGCGCGTAAGTGTAAAAAGTAAATTATTAAAATAAAGATATTCTGAAGTTTTGGTTATGGCGCAAGGCTAATAACCTTGCCCGGAAAAACAAATTAGTATGGACAATTTAACAAGTTTCGGATAAGGACCGGATACCGGTGGCAAGACTTGCTAAATAAAGCCAAGACCGGACCCCGGTTGTAGTGCCGATGATGATGATAAAGTTTTGGTTATCTCGTCATTTCAATTAAAAAAGTTTTGAAACCTATCCAGATTCCATCCCGATCTTCGAAGAGGCCCATCTCAGGGAGAACAGCATGCAAATAGTTTGATAAAAACCGAATTAACTCGCGATACACTGTCACTGTCCGACTAGTAAAGGTCAATGTAAACACCGTTCTCCAATATTTACAAACAGCTAAGACCGGTATTCTAGCACACTTCGAGATTCTGGTTGACTTGTCAGCCAATTCTGCATATTTTCGTTGCCCTCTTTATCAAATGTGATTTGGTTTCCTAAAAGGAAAAGCAGTAGATCCCAATAACTTGGCCACTAATGGGTTAAAAAAAACGTGCTAACGGATTTCTTCAAATTTGTTTGTTGTTTTTACCGCTCCACAAATGTCGATCTTTTCAAAATATTTCGCACTCAGACAACTGGGTACCTCTCAACCGTTCAACATCTGAAATTGTCGTTCTTGGCGACTTTAATCACAGAGTTGTAACTCATTAAAGATGGTGCCTTCATTGGCGGGGAGGAGGGCGATTTCGGCCATTTGCGTTGTTGCCTGAGTGAAGAGTGCCCGCAACCCCCAGTCTGCGCCGGCGAAGTTGGTGCCGCAATCGCTGGTTAATGTCGCACAGATTCCCCTTCGAGCCACACAGCGGCAGTAGAGTCGAAGGAAATCCTCGGGGGAATATCCGGAGGCGGCTTCCAAGTGCACCGCGCGGGTGGGGAGGCACACGAATACGGCGATGTATCCCTTGAATGCGCGGGCGGCTCTGCCTCTGAAGCACTTGATGGCTATCGGGCCAGCGTAGTCGATTCCGCTGTGTAGAAAGGGGCTCCCAGGCCGTTGTCGGGTGGCCGGGAAACCCGCCGTCAGTTGAGGTGTCGGGGAGGATGAGTGTCACCAGCAGCGGAGCCAGCGGTCAACCACTCCCTTGACCAACTGTCGTCCACGTAGGACCCAGAATCGCTGCCTGAGGTGATTGAGTGACAGCTGCGTGCCGCCGTGGAGTGCTTTTTCATGGGCATCTCGGGCGAGGAGCAGCGAGAGGAACAATCCGGACGGGAGTATGAAGGGTTGTTTTTCGTCGCGGTGTAAGAGCGAATGGCCCAGTCTCCCCCCAACCCGCAGCAGGCCGTCGGATCGAGGAATGGGTTGAGGCATAGCAGCGGGCTGTCCTTGGCGACGGGCGAGTGCCTGGTGAGGGACGCTATCTCTTGGTGAAAATGTGCTTTCTGCACGTGGGTGATCCAGAGCGTTTGTGGTTGCGGAACCGGCCAATTGATCTGGGTTGGAATTGTGAGGTCGCAACCCACGATCAGTGACCACGTGATGGCTGGTGATAGGTCTCGCTACATCGGCACCGGGTGACATGATAGGTGCTGCGCCCGTTGGTGCCCGGGGGGATGCGGCCGTTGGTGTGTGAGGTCGTACCAGCGTGGAGTCGGGTGTGGTGTCGTCCCTGGCACTGTCCGTGTGTCCTGGCGGAATAGCAGTCGCGAACCAAGTGCCTCCCAGGGTCGTTGGAGTACAGCTTCTGTAGGTCCACTGAGAGGTGTGCTCTCTGGTTGGGGTTCGAGCGATCCCTGGTTATTGGGAAGCACCTCCCAGCAAGCTGGACAATGCGCGCTCCTACCCCCATTGTGGTGGCTGCATGTGGTAGCGGTCGGGCTCGGTGATGCTGGTCCTGGGCAGGAGCTTGGCCACCTGGTGTCCTGGGTGTGGTGGGCTGCCTTGAGGCCTTTGGGTGGGCAAGCTCCTGGTTCTTCGATTCCCTCTTGCCCTTGCTGTAGTTCAGCGACATACCCCTGTCTGGTAGTTGCGTCACGC
Source organism: Microdon myrmicae (assembly GCA_963931805.1). NCBI lineage: Eukaryota > Metazoa > Arthropoda > Insecta > Diptera > Syrphidae > Microdon > Microdon myrmicae. Next base: position 66,965,739 of record OZ007496.1, on the reverse strand, counting down.
AGGCGGTCGGTGGTGGGTGGTTTAATGGGCCTCGTGTGGGGCCCCGGGGGTCGATGCCGACGACACCTCCTTTTGGTCTGCTTAGAGGGGTTGCGATCTGCAGTCGCATGCTCGACCTTTTATCGATAGTCCCAAAAAACATTAGATTCGACAAACACACCAAAATATTTGCCTTAGCCAATGTGTTGTTTCCTTCCGACATGACTGCATAATTTTAACGGAATGGCTGAGTTATGGCAGTAAAAAGTCAAACAGTGATTTGATGTTTTTAAGTCAAACAACTCGCTTTTTCGTACAGTTATGATGCTTGTGGAAATATATGTGTGGATAAGTTTGTGGGGTGTCCTCAGATTTTGCTTGGTGATATATAGTTGTTTGGTATTGTGATCTGGTTTATAGTATGCCACCGGAACCTCTTACACTGCTGAACGTCTAGCGTGCATTCAGAATCAAGGCGTTTTGGCTCCCACTCCCCTTTCTTCCTTCTTTTATCTCATTTCTTCTAATTTCACAATCTTCACAATATCATGACGATCATATTTCCGTTAATATTAGAAGTGTATTAAAAGACACATATTATCAAAAATGTACCGGGAATAGCCAATCACAATTCTTTTTGTCTCAAAGTTGGCACAACTATCCTCTATCCTGACGTGAAGTTTAAGCGACATTTTGTTTTGTTTGTTGTTTATCTTCTTATTTGTACAGTGCGCATTTTCCGAAATTGACTTAAGTTCTTACCGAATTCCCTTTTATGTCATCTATTTACTCGAAACGGGTGCGCATCGAAGTGTTAATTTGAGTTTTGTAAGAGAAAAAGAGTTTTTACTTGAGAACTTCTTATTTCCGACTGAGCGAAAATCGGTCAGCCGCAGCCATATGAGGTGGATATGGTGGTTGTTCGATGATATTTGTTGCGTTTTTCGCCAGAATAACTTCCTTGACAGAATGTATTTAACTAAATCATAAGCATAACGAATCGCACATCTTCCTCGGCGATAGAGATTATAAAAAGCATTGCTCAAACAACACAACTCGCGTTATTCCTCCTCAAATATTTCCTCGAAAAAGCAATGACCGCGCATCAGTTCACACCAGAATTGTAGATGGACAGATAAACGTAGGCAATCGTGCTCCAGTCGAACTACATGGGCTTGGAACGCTTTGCATAATCAATTTTCAGAGATTCAAAATCAATGTGCAGCCATACACCTGTGGCGGTGCCGCCAAACCCCACGGTACACTTACCTAAAAACCCCGATAACCTCATCTCAAGTCGCATAAGTTTTGCTAATGCAATCGCATTAAGCACATGAAAATGCCTCACGCATTAATTAGATCAAATCTATAATCTTAAAGTCCCTGTAAAGAAAACTTACCTTTTCATGCATCACTTCGCATACAATTCCTGTAAGATTTCTTTTTTACCTTATCAGGAATCTCAAACCAATTCGACACCTTCAGTGCCAAGGAAATCCCCCCAGACAAATTCCTGTAAACAAAATGATTCGGTTTGCATACAATGTAACCGTCATGACAGGGACCATAAATATTGCGCCGTCTATTTTCCAACTTCGCCATGTGTACGATAAATTTCTTTACGTACACATCGGCCGGCGACCTTTTTCTCCCAGCAGTAAAATCCTCTAACTCGCACCAGTGCAAACAGAAGAACGCTGTTCCTATATAGGTTTCCTGCGATACCATAAACAATTCATATCGTTTGCGGTATCCAAAAAACATTTTTTTTTCATTTAATGAGCGGTTGCTATTTATTTAGCTGACCCTCATTACCGGACGATGCATAAGCAAACCCATTAGCATCCGACGAGCTCGGTTTCATTTGCTTTACCGAAATCGTATCCTATGAATGCACTTTATGCCTTTTCTTTATTATAGGTTCGTTCTCATCCATGAAAGAACCATGCACACACACCACTGCACTGATAGAATGCATTTCTGTGGCGGCCGGGCCGTTAAGAGAACAGTTTTTCTCTCTCTTCTCTTGTTTCTTAACCCTAACCTAGGATGGAATTCATTTCAGAATTCTATTCTCGCCGAGTCCTTTACCATCCGCTGACCGCTCTCCGCCGGCTGCGGAGATGCGTTTATAAACGGGTCTTTTGTGAAGTGCTGGTTGACTTGATTGCTCGTCTCACATTTAAAGCGGTAGTGAAGACTAAAGTGTTCGGAATTAAATTAATTGCAAGCGAACTTTTCTTTTAATAATTAAATAAATTGACATCAACCGTGTAATCCTTAAGTAAAATCTATAAAAGAACATTCGATTCAATAGAACCAAACAGTGCCTTTTATTTACTCCTTGTGATCGGTTTATTGCGGTTTTTGTGTCTTTTTGACGGATCAGGTTCAGCAGTGGAACTTTCTTTTAGTGACTGTGGGACGAAGTAGAACCCCGTGTCGTACGTCGGCACATTGACTTCGCCCTCACACACCTCCCACTTGTTCACCTCCAAGCTGTGCATCGACACATAGAGGTATCAGAAGACTTTTTCATGCATCTTATAAAAAAAGGACATGTTTTCAAAAATGGCGCAATTACGAGGTAATTCACTGCTCCGACCATGTCAGAATATAACGCGTTTGAAGAAACGGAGAGGGTAAGAGAGTGTCAATTATATTCCATATTATAGAGCCGGAGAAAATGTTGTTCCTTGCATGTCTTTCCTTCGAAGTCAACAGTATTACAATTCGTGAAGGCCCAAAACTTGAGGATATTACATTCATGTTTCGGACGTGTCCTAATTTCATGGATATAAACACTAAGTTTCATCATCATCGGCACTACAACCGGGGACCGGTCTTGGCCTTATTTAGCAAGTGCTAAGGCTTGTTAAATTTTCCATAATGATTTATGTTTTCTGGGTAAGGTCATTAGTCTTGCGCCAGAGGCTCCCCGACGGGGAATCGAACCCAGGTCTCCCGGGTGACAGGCGGGTATACTAACCACTATACTATCGAGGAGCCCAAATACTAAGTTTATTGCCCAAATAAATGATCATCATCATCATCATCGGCACTACAACCGGGATTCGGTATTGGCCTTATTTAGCAAGTCTCTCCATCGGTATCCGGTCCATATCTGAGACTTGTTAAATTGTCCGTAATAATTTGTTTTTCCGGGCAAGGTTATAAGCCTGGCGTCAACCTTTCACAGGATGTCACAGCATGCGTTGGTTTACTATTTGGAAGATACCAAAGTAGTTATCCAGGGGTGTCACGTGGAGACTGTATGCCACTTGGATTGAACAGGGACAAGGATCGTCCTGGCCTTTGCTGGGTTGAAGGCAGAGACTTTGCCCTGTATGTTCGCTCCTGACCCCACGCCCAAATAAATGCTACATACCTTGAGCATAAATGAAAATCTGACGACTCTTACAAGTACAGACGAAATAAATTGCCCGGTGAAGACACTACCCTCCCACGCACCACTTGCCTCATATCTGCACCCCTATCTCTTGACACATGGTTGTTAAATGGAAGTTGTTTGGCGAGTCAACTAATAGGTAGACATAATTGGTCAAAAATGCATCATGTCGCATGCTAGCTGTCTTCAAAAATCGTGTTTAAGGTTTCAATCAAAAATACAACAACGACTACAATTTTTACGATCATCGTTTGCAGTCCATGCACTTTCTCCACATATATTTTGCTAATAGGAACGGCATTCAAAGACCATTAAGAGTAATATAATGGAGTTATGAAACATCGAAACCCGTCGCGGCAGTGTTCAAAAATAAACAATGCAAGCGAAGAAAGTTTATCATAGATCATGAATCATGTAGCGGAAAAGTGTTCCAAAGACGGAACACCGCCCAACAACATAATCCATATCGCATCTTTGGACACGCAAGCAGCAACAATCACGTCCCTGTGCGTAGCACACATCCGCACCCGATCAGCGGACAGAGATAGAATGCAATAAAAAGGTTTTCCTCTGACGTGCAAGACTAGAAAATTTTAGTCTCAATTAACCGCCAAATACCCAGGAGTCGGGTGCTCAAAGCGAGTGTGCAGGACTTCTTTTTTAGGTTCTTAAGAAGTTAACTGCTGTAATATAAAGTTTTGAAATAAAAATAAAATAATGTTAAACAATTTGTATCAAATGACAGTGTAAAACTAGAATGTCGTAAACAGTAGAAATGTAAGGAACAAAAGTGTTTTAATTTTTTCTACTCGCTGCAACAGCACTGTACCAGACGCACCGATGAAAAATTGGTGCATGCTCACCACAAAGTAAGACCAAACCTGCTATCGCAACATGTCGAAATTAAATATTTGTAAAATTTCTATTTCTAAGATAAGAAACCCAGGAAACAAATGATCACACTAATCTAATAAAAGGTGATCGTCGTATATCTAATATATAGCATAGGTACAGTCCATTATCCGTCTCGGCGCATCGGTGTCGACTCTAAACCAGTGGCAAATGTTCTAGTATCTACATGTAGCGCTACATCTTACTAAAACATAAATAATTTGAAACATCTTGATACGTGTAATGTAGAAACCAACTACTAGTCTGCAACAAAATTTCCACCCATTATCTTTGTAACACATTGTTCTATGATGAAGAGCAATAACTTAGAAGCACAATGATAAGCTACTAAAACTGATAAACTGTTAATGGAATTCAGTCTCAAATTGAAAATCGTTTACGATTCTCTTGTAGCTGATAACTCTAACAAAAATGGCAATGGCATTCTTACTCTTCGAACATGTACCACTTATCATCATCACCATAATACTAGTAATTTATCATCATATAATATTTGGCGAAAATAGACATTTTCTCCAGCCTATCGTCACACAAATGACAGCATGTCCTCAAAAATGCTAATTCAATTTTGAAACATCGTTTGTGTGCCAAAGCCAATTATTCTGATCTCTCCCACCAATTTTACGTTTGCTGTGATATTGCAAAGGTTATTCAAAACAATTTTGGCTCTTGAATGATAATTTTTTTGTGTTTTCGATTTTGGTTCTAAAATACCTTTCTTTTTTGCTTTTTTTTTAAATCTTGTTCCCACAACTTTGGTCCCGATCCAATTCTTTTTCCGTCAATTCTTCGTCAGTGTTTCAGTTGCCCAAGTAATCACTCAATTAAAATGCTTCAATTAAGGAACAGTGACCGCCAAACAGATCTCACCTTGACCATATGATTGTAGTTACTTTATTAAAAGCAAACAAGACTGTTCATTCAGTTCGAGTAAACAGGTTTTGAATTTCGTTAGTACCCGCCACCTTGTGTCCCAACGTCGTCGTCTACACATCTACAAACAGACAAATACGTTGATGTTAATCATTCCTCGAGTTGTGGTTTATCGGGAAGGACGACTTGTGGTAACATTTTTCACATTATTTACGTGTTATATCTGCTTGTACTTTTAATGAGTGTCTCTCATTTACTTAAGCACGACATTTCCCTCTACTTCACAGTCACTTATTGGCGGCGAAAAGAAATTGAAAAAATCTTTTATTTCGAATATTCTAAATTTAAAAGCGATGTTTCCGAAAATAAATTGTCAAAGGAAAACACTCGATGGAAATTGAATTTTATTTCATTTGCTGTTCTTCACAGTTTTGCGTTGAGAATTGCTTTTCAATTTATTTCGACTGATACGAGTATGAGTTTGAATTGGTGCCTACAGGTCGTTGTGCTTGGCGGGTCTCGTAAGTATAGATGTTCGACTTGTATTGATTCCTGCACTAGAGGCGAAATTGTAATTCTTACAACCCGCTGTAGTTTGTTAACTAAAGCGGAAACAAACATTTGGTATCAACTCAAAATATTTCATTAACCATCAATGACAACACCATTGATTGTGTGTTATCCTTAACCATAGTCCTTTAATCCCTGTTAGTGCTGATTGCATTATTTTTAAATTGTAACATTTTATCCGCATTATGTTTTGATATTTGTGGGTGTCACAAGGTATAATTTATATGTTTACTTATTTTTGAAAATGTTCTTAATCACATTTAGTGAGGAGTTTCCTTTATCGCGCTGCTGCACACTAAATCAACTCTGACTCCCTACTTGAACTCATCTTACAAAAGCTTGATACCGTCGGCAATGAACTTGCGGCTTCGCGATCCTTACTCACTACGACAACGCTATTTCAGTCCTGCAAAGAAAAGGAATCATCTCCCACTACTTTGCGCGGTGCGAAACGTATCTATATGGCGAACCTCATGACGTGGTCCTATCCTCACCCTGTTCTACTACTGTTCTCTTCTCCCACCCCACGCCCCCGTCATCAATCAATAACCTCCACCCTGCCGTTTCTGCAACTCCCCCCGCCGCCACCCCACCTATCGTTTAGCGCGATATAGACGCCCTCAGAATGGCAAGCTCGGATCAGCAAACTCGATTCTTCCAACCAAGTAGTTACATCATATCTGTTGAAATGCGCTCCCAAATCTGCGAACACAGATTGGATATTTTTTTTCTGAATAATTACAGGCTTCCCTTAAATGAATGTCACTTGCTTCCCACCTCTTAGAAAAAATCCAGTTTATATTTGTCCTTTCCACCAGATATGACTGCGTTTTTCATTCGAACACCGGCGGTTACCTAAAGATTGCTACGATGACACTATCCAACTGCAACTCTGCACCCCATGAACCTACCATATACCCAAATCCAGGGTAAGTAATTTTCCATATACTCAAATCCAGAGTAATTAATGATAACCGTATCTAAATAAGTCGCACCCCTACTACCCTTCTTAAATCCGGCGCTGCACCCAATGTACCAATTATAACTTGTGGGGGTTCTCTATATTACATGGAGAACCAACCCACAATCCTAACCTAATTTCGACCGCTAACAGCGCGTTACGTCAACCCCTATCCCACCGTTCAAGCTATTCACCTGAAATATCAAATTTCCCAAAAGGACGCATAGCTAAACTCACTATCCTATGCAGATAATGCATAATTGAGTTTAGCTATCTTTTCGCCATACGGCAACTCCATTTCGCTAACCCATGAGATTTCCACCGGTCGGTTAGCAACGACATAGTCTGTTCAAACGACGCGGTTGCATAATCATGCAGTCGCTGGGGAAATTATTAAAGTATTTAATTTAGTTCCCATGATCAGATTTCCCTAGCCAAGTCGGCGTCCTATTCACTTTTCCCAGACCACCTATTCGCTTGGGGTCAATGATCTTTTCTTACAGGTGAATAGCAACAAAATATTTTCCTCTTCTTTCCGTTTCTATCTCCCCCAGGGTTCAATGCACTCTGAGATCTCCACAGTCATCGCACTAGGGCAGTAGGTCATCCTCAGAGACTGCATTGATACCAGCACACAAGCTAAGCGAACCCCGAAGTTATTGCGTTCTCTCTTGTGTTCTTTTCATCCTTCGCATGCACAGCGTCGGTCGAATGATGCGCGAGTATTATTCACCTCACTGAGACATGCAAATGAGAAGATAGATGAGAAGAGCGCAATGATGATTGGCTAATAGCCGTGCGTATTGCAAAATCGAAATTTCATCCCTAATTGGGATCAGTCGTTATTCAACTACCGTAGCGTGTGCACGCTGGTGCACACGCTCGAGTCAAAACCTAAGATAAGTGTTGTCAGACGAACGTAGTGTCCCGTTAGTCAATTGAGAAAGAGAAACGCGTCGCCTATCAAAATAGACTGTTTGCAATTACATATTTATCACAAACACCCGGTTTAATTATCTTCAAGAAAGCAGTTAAATTTTATTAATGTATTTGTGCTTATGGAATCATTGAATGAACAATAAAAACTAATTAAACTACACCAGTGCATTTCATTTCTTTCCTTTTGGTGCTGGAATAAATGGTGACAATTTTTGACGACGTAAGTGTTGGCGGGTGAAGTGAATCCGTGCCCCTGTCTTGGCATACAACTTACACCCCACAAACTCCCTCCATAAAAACACAAGCCAATGTATAATCATATTTCTTTCCCTAAATCTAACCGCTATCGCACTCCTCACTACAAACCATCTACCAAACTTCCCAATAATAAAACTTCGGGTAATATTAACCCAACTGCTTTCTCCAATCACGTTCCGTTCCTATTTCCAGCCCCTTCCCTCATTTCAACCGAAGAACTAGGGCAAAGTATCCCAATTTCCTTAGCTCCCATATTCTCCATCCTATAAACTCCACATCAAGGAGCATCCCACTCGTTCTCTGAACCTAACACTAGACTGAATCTTACATTCACATCTCGTCCCAGCCCAACACCCCTTTCCCCCGCCCTGTTATTGATCCTCCCTTACCTACCGCTGCTCAAATCACACAGCAAACCATGAACTCAACAGAATATCGGTACGCCGTGTCTAAATTCAGAAATAAACTTACTTACGAAAATGTTCGCAATGATTATTCGATTTTCTATCGGTGTTGTTCTTCACTTTGGCGCCAGGCTAATAACCTTGTCCGGAAAAGCAAATTATTATGTACAATTTAACCAGTCTCGGATGAGGACCGGATATCGGTGGAAAGACTTGCTAAATAAGGCCAAGACCGGATTCCGGTTGTAGTGCCGATGATGATGATGATATTGTTCTTCACTATTTGCTGGTTTATTGTGTGTGTATCTGTTAGAAACACCACACAGTCCCATCGCCAAACTTTCACATATTCCAAAATTATTCTGTACGGTGCGGTATGTTTCCCCTGTAAATCCACCATCTCACCCAACCAGCATGGTTTCCTTACGGGTAGGTCGACCACCACCAATCTAATTGAGTTCTCATCCCACACCCTCCGTGCTTTAGATTCTGCGGGCGAAGTCGACGTAATTACAGACGATATCAGTAAGATATTCGATAAAATTTCCCACAAACTCATACTCTTTAAGTTACCTTCCCCTGGTTTTGAACCCCTACTGATTAAGTGACTTTCTTCTTACCTTAAGAATCGTACTTACCGATTGAGTTTTAGATCCATTCTTTCCAATCCGTTCTTCCCCACCTCAGGGGACCCCCAAGGCAGTTATCTGGGTCCCCTCCTATTTATTGTAACAATTAACGATATAGATTCCAGTATAAAGCACTCGGCATTCCTCTCGACTCTTAGCCCCTTCAAACTGCTCTCGATAGCCTTTCGGTTTGATGTCAAAACAACTGGCTCGAGCTAAACATCCTCAAATGCCACTCAATGACCTAGTTATGGAAGTGCTCCCATTCCCCACAAAAAAAGGAGTGGCGGGAGGTCGACCTAAACGAGACAAGGGCAAATGTGTCCTTCATCGTGTCTCTGGCTTCTGTCATCTTGTGCCAACTAGAATCACACACATCATAGAAGATGTTGGGCTCGGTCTCAAGATATCTGAAAAGAAAATAAAGAGGGAGGGGGGGTGTCTGCGGATAGTGTGGGCAGGGTTAGTTCGAATGTTCTCTAACTACTTGGATAGAGGGACGGTGTGAAAGAAACTATACAAGACCGGTAGGCCTTGAGTGTGGTAGTAAACGCAGATTACGTCTTTAGCGTCTAATAATGTGCGCTTTGGTCGGCATGTGTGTGTATTTGTGCTGTCTTCTACTGTCTTGTACTGTGTGTGCGTGTGTTTGGTGTGTTAGCAGTAGAACCTATGGGATGGGTCCCGGAATCGTCTATTATAGAGAGGAATGTTGTTGCAAAGGGTGCTTTCGTCAGCTTTGTGCTGAAGAAGAAATTGTGGCGCCCAGATCCGGAGAGAAGGTTCAAGAACACAAGGCTCCCGTACAAGTAGGTTCTCGCTATTCTGAATGCTTACGAGGTACTTGTATGCTAATTATACCATATACTCGTCAATAGGGGTAATGGAGGTACCCTCGTATAGGTGAGAGTTGGGGTAATGGCGACCGTCAGGTCTTCTAGAGTCCTTGATGCATCTTCTAAGGAGTTTTCCTTCGAGAACTCAAAGTCTTTCCATTTGGGCTAAAGATATACAGGACCCCTTCCACGGTGGTCTTATTTCTTACATAACCAATTGATAACTTCCGTACAATCGATTCGTGACCTGGGCATCTTATATGAGTAAGGGTTTAATTTCCTTTTACATATTGACGACAATTAAAGTTTTAAGGGGCATTTTTGCCGGTGAATATGACGAGGAGGCAGGACAATGGAGGAAACTCCACAACCACAAATTGGAAGAGCTATACCGCAAACCTACAATAGTGAGAGTAATCAGGTCGCGAAGATTGAGATGGGCCGGACACGTTGCGCGATTGGGCAACGATAAGACCGTGGGTAGACCAACGAGAAAGAGACCGACAGAGCGGCCGCGACAGAGACGGGGGGACAATGTTAGGTTTGGCCTTGGGGAGATCGGATCAGATGGTCAATCGTGGAAGGAAAGTGCACAGGGCAGGGAACGATGGTGGAGTCGAGTCGGCGAGGTTGCGGCGGTGCCGCCAAACCCCACGGTACACTTACCTAAAAACCCCCATTACCTCATCCCAAGACGCATAAGTTTTCGCCAATGCAATAGCATCATCATCATCATCGGCACTCCAACCGGGAGCCGGTCTTGGCCTTATTTAGCAAGTCCTGAGGCTTGTTAAATTTTCCATAATGATTTGTTTTTTCCAGCCAAGGTCATTAGTCTTGCGCCAGGGGCCCCAGACGGGGAATCGAACCCCGGTCTCCCGCGTGACAGGGGGATATACTAACCACTATACTATCGAGGAGCCAAATGAAATCGCATTAAGCACCCGAACATGCTTCATGCATCAAAGAGAACAAATCTATGACCTTTAAGAAAACTTACCTTTCATGCATTCTCTCCGCATACCAATTCTCTGTAAGATTTCTTTCTTACCTTATCAGGAATCCCGATCTCACCAAGTGCATTTCCCCCTAGACAAATTCCCGAGAACAAAATGATTTGGTTTACATACATTGTAACCATCGTAACAGGGACCAAAACTAATATACGCATCTCGCGTCTTAAACCATAAATTAAATCATACAGCATGGGCAAATGCAAATAGGTATGGTATGCTTATCCTTGCCAACGATGCTATGAACAGCAATTCCCTGTGAATACGCTAAAATTAATTAGCACCATGTGCATGGGTATTGCGGCTATCGTTACAGCCGCAATGCATAGCTTAGATCTACCGATCCCCTTCTCTTCTTTTATTTCTGGATCTGTTTCTCATGACTAGCGGCACTGAACAAACAGAATCCCATTAGCATCCCACGAAATTCAATTTGCTTGTTTCAAGGAACACACATGTCCTGGATGCATATTATGCCCCTTCATGGCTTCGACCCATGAAAAGAACCGACGTACACATATACATGTGTACCATGTCGATCTCCTCTATGGGATCCGGTTATCACCACAGTGAAAGCGAATGCACCCGAATTTCCCTTACTAAGTGAATCATCTCTGCATGAGATTGTAGCGATTCTAACAGATACACACACAATTCACAAGCAAAAATAGTGAAGAACACCGAACGAAAAATCGAATAAGAAAAATACATCAGAACCGTATACCAAGCGATAAATAAAAATAATTCACATCAGTGGAAGTATAGTCGAGTTTGGAAATCAAATTCTAAACACGGTCAGTAGCCTGATGTGTAACGCTTAGGAAAAATTTTTTTCGTGATTCGAGCTGTCATAGCGTCAGTTCGAATCACACGATCTTCTTCACTATTATTTCAAACGCTATAAGATGATTATCGCGCAGTCTCATCACAACCTTCAGTGCGCGCACATCGGAAGTCGTCTGGTAACCGCCGCGATCACACGGGGGTGTGCACGCCCCCGAATGTCAAGTTTAGTCGAGAGTAATACCCTTTAGAGCCACTAAGAACAAGTACGAATTAAGTGATCAATTACAAGTATGCAAGTGTAGACAATATTGTCATCTGGTCAGTGAAGAGTAATACACCAGCGAACTCAAAGTTATGTAAAACACAAATTTAAAATTCTGTTACCAGTTTAATAATTTTTGTATAGATGCATCATAAAATTAAATAAAAGATCAGTTGGACTACCAAACAAGCCACAAGTGTTTTCGTTTTTTGTTTCTTCTTGGTGGACAGTGTACGGCGGAATTCAGAGCGACGATGGCGGAAGGAAGTGAATCAGCGTCGTACGCCGGCGCACAATACTTCCCCGCTACAAGGTCATGAACTTCCGGGTTTCTACAGTCCAATAAATAGTATAGTAATACTGACGACAATATGTAAAAGGAAAGGCCGATTCTGCTCTTGGCTTCGCTGGTCGAAAGAATTCTCGAATCCTACGTTACCCGATCGTTCTATGTAACCTTCGTCCATCCTCTTCTAAAATATGCTAGTCAGATATGGACCCCTATCATATGTCCCACATTCACAGGATCGAAAATGTTCAACGTCGCTGTTTACGTTTTGCCCTCCGAGGATTGAATTGCGAAAATCTTCTGATCGTACCTCCTAACACAAGCCATCGCCATCTAATTAACCTCAACACACTTGAAGAACATAGAAATCACACCGACATTCTCTTTATCCACCGTCTTCCTTCAGCTGGGATCAATTGCCCAAGCCTACTTTCTTCCCTCCCATTTCACACTAATCCCCGTCACTTGAGAAACCCTCGTTTTTTCTGCTTGCCCTTCCAACACACTTTTCATTATTCTAACGAACCCATTGCGCGAATGTGACGGAGGGCCAACTCTTACCCCACCCCGTTTTGACTTCAACCCCACCTCTGCTGCTCACAAACTTCGTCTCCTTACTACCCCCTCCTACTATTGATCTACAACTAGACAATTAGTCCTGGTTGGCCATTTGATCCCATTTATTGACCAAAATAACGAAAGTATAATGTATAATACAATCCTCATTGGATTCACTGCATACACCAAATCAATGTGGGGGATGTTAAGAATTAAGAATGTTATAAGCACATTCATTTGAAATCCTGAGAAAGGTTGGCGCAAGGATAATAACCTTGCCCGGAAAAACAAATTATTATGGAAAATTTAACAAGCCTCAGGACTTGTTAAATAAGGCCAAGACCGGATCCCGGTTGTAGTGCCGATGATGATGATGATAATGTATAGTATACATAATCTTAGATTAAATGTGATATCTAATTTACCAGTAAATGTTCTTAACCATAACATATTCTTTATACAAAAACTTTATATAAAACTAATTTTATATTAAAATATTTTGTATAACGATATTGTATACCAGAATTTTTCATATTTACATATTTTATATAAAGACAGTTTAAATAAAATTCGAGTCCAAATCGCCACCTAAACTCTCTCGGAAGAATTCGCCATTCAATTTCGTTGTTTAGGCGCCATCTATGAACTAGACTAGACCTTGCCCACATTGGCCTTGGGATGTTCAAATGTTTCATGGCATTATTTCCAAGGAACTCCAGAAAACAAGGATTAAGCTCTACGAAGATGGAGTTTTTGGATGTGAATATACTGGGTGTCCCAAAAGTAGTTCTTAATTTATTTTACTCCCTTTACGAATGCAGCCATCGGAAGAGGCTCTAGACAAATGCTGATAGCTAGCCACATCGCTGGGAATTCAGTTGCTATGGAGCCTTTCACAGGTGAATGTTGTAGACACTAATTCTATAAAAACAAGAATTCTCCTATTACTGCGTGGCGAAACTTTTACAACTTGTAATAAATTCGTCACATTGGAGATGTACTAAATATTCATCTTATGAAAACGCAGGCGCTTAAGGAGACTGGTTTGTAAATAAGCAAACCAGGGATCAGGCGACCTAGGTCGTAAAGAAAAGAGGAAAACGTGGTAAGCGCCCGCCAGTCAGTTTCTGAGACTCACGATCTGTCTGTTTCCACGAAGGGAGTTGTTTTATCTGAACGATATGTGGCATCAATTAACATTTTCACTCCAACTTTTAAGCGTAACAAGTGGTTCTTGCAGGATGGAGAAACATCTCATACATCTGTCATCCCTTTACAAGTTGTTTGTGAACATTTTCCTGGAAAATTGATATCCCAAGAGAATAGCAGAAGCTGGCCTCCATATAGCCCCGGTCGACACTAATGGACGTTTTGCTTTGGGGTTACATAAGATCCAAAGGATACAGCTACGCGGTATCCAAAAAATAATGATAACAGAGGGCATGTGATAGAGATTTCCCAGAAATGTTTTATATTTAGAAGAGTGCCAGTAATCAGTAAAATATTCCTGTTAATAGTTAAGTTAAGATATGGGAATCGACACTCGACGGACAATTTCAAATGAGTATCATTGGTAAACAATAGACATTTTATCACTTTATTTGTCACTCTTTCTATGTGATTTCATTCGACTGATACCGATACTGATATCGAATCTTCGTAACTATCTGTAAAACAGCCGGACAGACAAGCACTTTGTACACTGTTGCTTGAGAACAATATGCTCAATAGAATGGGATACTATTTCAATATGAACAAGTATCACATGGCAACCACCTCACTAAAAACTGTTAATAGCCTTTTGGTCTTGGCATTGGATTGTGTTTTTGGTCACGGTTGCTACGTCGTAATCTGAGTATAGCCATTAATGTTTTTTTTCTTGGTGTCTGATCGTGCTAATTAAATTGAGGAAAAAGTTTAATAACACCTTTTGGCATAAAATAATTAGCTACCTTCTAATGTATGCCGCTTCGCATTAGTTCGCTGGAGAACGAAATAACTCTCGTAATCGTTGTAGTTGCTATGTAAGGTTGGACCTTAATCACATGTTTAATGTAATAGGCGTTGCTTAAAATAAGTCAATATCTCGTGAGAACACGGTTCGATAAGATATGAATAAATCTAATGACTATCAGTCAGAACTAATAAAACCCACTGATTTTATTTTTCTTTCAAAACTACACCGACCGGAAATGTTTGTCTTGTGCAGTTGTCCTATTGTAGTTAGAGCTATTATAAAGTAATTTATATTTTAATTAACTTGTGGCGTTTCTAAAAGATGCACACACAATATACAAGCAAATAGTGAAGAACACCGAAAGCATCGAATAAGGTAAAGCATCGGATCCCGTATACGATAACATAGCAATTCGACATCAGTAATGGTCTCATGTATTGAGCATTGGTTCTACCTTTTAATGATTCTAACCGACATAGCGTCGTTTTGGATCACACGTTCTTCACTCTCGTCGCAAACGCTATAAACTCAAATGATAAAATGAAAAGTATTGTAAGGAAAATGACTAGCTAGCTTTGCTGGTCATTAACAAGCGCAATGGGGGAAGGAACATATGGTATGCGTGCCGTTAACATTTCGAACAAATATAAGAACATAGGACCTAAAATCAACTTTTATCTTATTTTCATTGAAAAATTTGATAAAAGGTTTTTGTGAGTCTGCTTTATAAACTCCGGTCGTAAACTGATACACAAAATATAAGAACGGTCAGGTCACCCATTCTCACTGCCCAGAAGAAGATAAAACCAATAAAATCGGCGCAAACATTAAGCATACTTGAAGAAATGTAACTTAGTTAATTGCTCGGCTAGACAATCGTCGACTTCGAAACGTTCCAGCATCCGTCATCCAGAGACTTGAAAGTCAACTTCAGATGTACAAATAAACACAGAAAATCGTTTTTTAGTCGAACTATGTTTCCTCGTCGTTGTAATATCGAGGAATTTAAAACCAATAAACATAGATACCTCTTTTCATTATCTCCTCCCTCCTGTACCGGCTGTGCTGTACTCTAAGATTTGGGGGCACATCAAAATCAGCTTTTCATTAAGTTGAAGATTGGCCTCATTTTTTTTGTATAAATAATAAAACGAAGTTTTCCACGTGTTTATATATATATTAATGTTTTTTTTTTGTTTTTTTTTTGTTTTTTTTCAAAAAAGTACAAAATGGCAGCACACGGCCGTTGAAAAAAAAAACCGTGTTTTTAAAAAGTTGTTCCGTGCCTTGCAAAATATCTTGAACAGTTTTAATCCTGCAAAAATAAAAAAATCCTCTTAATCTACATGAAAATGTCTAGTGTATGGCGTACGAAATTTTGAAAAAATGGCAAATTTTGAAAAAAAAATTTTCGGCATTTGTTGATTTTTAATATTTGGCATACACTGCGGAATCTAATTAAGATGCTACAGTTAAAGTTTGAACTTAATCGGATATACATAAGTTGAGAGAGTTATCTGTGACACTAATTTGAAAAACACACTTTTCAGATAATTGCGTTGACAGTTTTTGATTCTGTTTAATTTCATACGAGGGTGGGCTGAAAAGTTACCGGCCTGACCTACAGATGGCGCTAGCAACTCTAATTGTTGGCTTGTATTCTATAGTACTATGTTTCATTAGCTTGTATATAAACTTTCAGGTCGTTTGGTTCATTTTCATTTTTGCAACATTTTTTATTTTCGTTTTATATTATTATTATTATTATTATTATTTAATGGCCTGTAGGAACCCTCATGACCTCAACGCCTCGACTCCGTCATCGTTTCCTGTCCTGTGCAGTCTCCTTCCACGCTTGACCATCTGATTCGATCTCCTCAAGGTCAAACCTAACATTATCCTCCCATCTCCGTCGCGGCCGTCCTACCGGTCTCTTTCCCGTTGGTCTACCGTCAAGAATTCTACGCACGGTCCTATCGTTGCCCATTCGCGCTACATGTCCGGCCCATCTTAATCTTCTTGATTACGGGTTATGGAGTTTCCTCCATTGTCTTGCCTCCTCGTCATATTTACCTCCAAAGATACTCCTTAAAACTTTAGTCTCGAATATGCGGAATTTGTTTTCTTCCCGTTTTGTGAGAGCCCGTGTTTCGCATCCGTATAGACAAATCGGCATGATTATGGTTTTATAGACACGGAACTTTATCTTACGTGATAGCAGTTTGGATTTCAACAGTTTACTGACTACGTGCCCGAAGTGTAGTCGTTTGTTAATTTCCTTCGACATTGCGTTACTGGCCGTCAGTATCATTCTTTAACTTTTTCAGATATCTTGCCTCTGACATCTATATGTGTTCCCTAAGTTCCACCTGCTCTCGCCGTAATCATGTATTTTGTTTTGCCTTCATTTATTTCTAGGCCCACATCTTCCGCTTGCATGATGATTTCACAGTTTTTAGTTACAGTTTCTAGATTATCCTCGACAACGGCGATGTCATCCGCATATGCGAGCACTTGTGTGACCCCGTTCAGGGATGATCCGCCCATATTCTCGTTTTGTACCTTTCTGATGACATACTCAAGCACAAGGTTGAAAAGACACGGTGATAGGCCATCTCCCTGTTTTAGTCCGTCCCGGATTTCAAATGGTTCTGAGAGGTGGTTTTCTATTCTAACTCGCCCTTTGTTTTCGTTCATGCAAATTTGAATGAAGGCGGCATATTTGTCGGGATTCCCAGCTCAACTACAATATCGTGGAGTCTTTGCCTTGCGACTGAGTCGTAGGCTTTTTTGTAGTCAACGAACAGTTGGCTAACCGTCTCTCCGTATTCCCACTTCTCTTCCTGTTACAGGATCACCTGTAAATTAAAATGAGATCATTTCTTCTGTATAAATCTAAATCAAATTAAGGAGTAGATTGCTGAATCAAAAGGACAAATCAAATAAAGAATAAAATTCACTTGCAACATCAAAACAAGCATCAGTGTTTTCTTTTAATAAGTGTGATTGAAACATTCAGTGGGGAAGAAAGAACCTAGTGCTCGTGTCAGGTACAACTACTTCTTACCCGCACACACCACCCCCTTCTGGTCCCACCAAACACAGAGCATTGTCTTTTTTCCGAACCGATCCGGCTTTGCAGTCGATGTTGACGCTACTCCTGGATGTACCCATGCCTTTCTGCATTTAGGATTTTTAAAATAAATCCATTTTTCATCACCAGTCATAATTCGATGCAATACTGACTTCCTTTCGTGTCGTAGAAGCAACGTTTTACATGTGGTGTTTCGCTTTTCCATCTGCCTGTCATTCAATTCATGCGGCACCCAGTTTCCACACTTTTGGATCTTTCCCATAGCATTTAAACGGTCAGAAATTGTTTGTTGTGCAACATTTAACACTTGTGCCATTTGTTTGATCCAATATTGCTTGCAATTCGGCGTCTTCAAACTTTTTTGGTCGTCTTTCACGTTCTTCATTTCGCACATCAAAATCATTATCTCTGAACCGCTTAAACCATCTTTTGCATGTTGCTTCCGATAGAACATGATCACCATAAGCCTTGACAAGTATTCGATGCCACTCTGCAGCACGTTTCTTCAAATGAAAACAAAAAATTAATGCTTTCCGCAAATCATCATTTTCTGGTACAAAATTCGACATTTTTAACAGGATTAAAAAAAAAGATGTTGTTTGTACATCGACTTGATGCATACTAAATATGTTTGACAGATGTCATAGCAACCAAATAAAAAAAATATATGGGCTCGGGCACAACAAACGTTCCCTATCGATACATTTGTATCTTGACATAAGAAAGATAATCTCCCTTTACCAGGCCAATGTACTGCTTATAAAGGCGCCTTGGCAGCGTGAAAATTGAGGCATATGATATACAAATTGTTGGAACATTCTGCCTGTTGGGAACAATTATCTCTCTCTGATGTTCGTTTCTTCCAAAATTTTAAGAAAAGTGTGACTGGAAAATGTTTTGGAGATGAGAAGTATTTAACAAACCATTGTGTACTAAACTATCTCATATTGAGTTCTTTGTGTA
Organism: Microdon myrmicae; assembly: GCA_963931805.1. Lineage (NCBI taxonomy): Eukaryota > Metazoa > Arthropoda > Insecta > Diptera > Syrphidae > Microdon > Microdon myrmicae. Next base: position 66,947,047 of record OZ007496.1, on the reverse strand, counting down.
CAAAAATTCACATAATGCATAGCAACTGAAAAAACATAAAAATACAATAATTTTATTAGCAGCAACGCTATCTATGAACTAAGTCAGAACTTGTAATATTGGCGTGGTAGGCCTTGAAAATGTCCATAAAATGGAACAAATAGAACCCGACCCTGGAATTAGCGTTCTTCTTTATTGTTCACAATCTTGCACCCATTGAATTCCTGTTTCTAACAGAATTTCGCCAATGTCATTCTTAGATAAAACAAGTCCACGTAAGTGGTGCAAACCCAATGTATTTCGCTCAGGGGCGTTTTCTATTTAACTCTGTTTTTCGAAAAATTCTCTCACCAAACACATTTTAAATAGATATTTATACACAAACGGAAACCAGTCCTGATCACCTTTCATTCCGTCTTGGTCTTTATCATTTGCGATAAGCTTGAAGAAATCACTGAGTATCATGGCAGTCTTGGAGGCTCCTTCCCATTTCTGTGTAGTCGTCTCCCAGCAGAACGGTGAAATTTCGGAAACAATCTTTCTCTTCGTATTCCACTTGTACATGTTATTCGCAAGTGGTATTTGTTAAATATAGTTCTGGTTATGACTCATTCGCGCTGCCATTTTCACCCACAAAATTGTTTTTTTTAAAAACGTAATATATATCTCGAAAAAGTTGTTCTTTTTTTTTTATATGTATTTTGCTAACAAATTTTCAAAGATACAATTAGAGCTTTGGCCGGAATTTTATGTGACTAACGTATTTGATATGATCTCGTTTCAGCTTGTTAGACCTGTTCCTACATCTATGGAGTTTCACCTAGACAGTGCAGAATACTGCCAGGCTCAGCACAAATAAAAAGTAAGTAAAACTGGATAAATATTTTCCTTTGTTATGAAAATTACAAAACTATCTTACAAAACGTGGTCCCTAATGGATTTAATAGGGGGCATAAACAAACGCTGTGATTCATTTGATAATTTTTGCAAATAATGAAGATGTTTATGAGAGAGGTGTGGGAAGGAAGTTATAGTAAACAAAACGAAAACATTCTAAGGTGTGATGTGGACCGCCGTTTTTGTGTGGTTTATTTAGTAAGCCTTTGTATATTAAAATATCTCCATTCTTCGATTAATCACGGGGCTACTGAAACCCAAATGTTTATAGTCTATCTCATTTACTTATCTGGCTCTACAAATGAGATTCGGTTTTGGCATCTCTTTCAACGGCCCCCATTCCGGCTCGATGTCATCTAGTTTGCCACCCCAAAGCTTTTGGCCGTATCGCCAGCGGAGGTGTGTCTGTTTATTCACCGTAAATTGTACTGGAATAAAACGGTGTCTTCTTCGCTCACATAATTAGAATGCCCTCAGCCTCCAAAACTGAGTCATTCTCATGACATCAATAACGTGCTATCGCTCAAACATCTCATTTAAGTGTCTCCGCATTGTCCTCTGTTACAAATGGAAATCATAATTGCCGGATATTTTCTCTTTTGATAACGACTAAAAAGTTAGAGTGTCGTATACTAAGATTCCCATAGCAATCGCCGTAACCTTTCACAGTAATGGTATTGCCATATTTGGATCAGGGTGATGTTTACTTTCCCGCAGTCTAAATAGATTAATAAGTGAGAAAGCTTAAGTGACTTACAAACTCGAATATAATTGTGAATTGTTGTTTTTCTGCGGTCATCATAGGGTAGTGTAGCGAGTCCAACAGATTACTCGCCCCTAACCTATGTGAAAAACACTGCACTAAAAACGAAAGGTGCACCAGAGCATTAACCTGCATACTTATGTAGCGAACTGAGACATCCCCGTGATCATTTTCTGATGTGTCGGTGGTTCGGTTTTAATTTGTAATTTGTGACACCAACATGATCTGTACATATAGCAAAGCACTCTCCTACAGTAAATCAGTGCTTTACGTCGCTTTCTCGCTTCCTCGTTTCGTTACTCTTCCGCTCCGCCTGCCCATAGAAGGTGATCATAACACAGTATCTAGAGAGAGAGTAGTTTGTGGCGATTCCAAGAGATTACGCACACGTAACCTAAGTCAAGTATACACCACCAACAGAGAATCCAAAGAATCATCGGAGCCGTAATGCAGCAGTCACAACATATGTATTGAATTGAGACATTCTTCCATATATCCAGCTCTAATCTAATGCGTTGGTGCTTTGGCCCTTTTTCATAACGAGGCTTGGAATCCACGTTCTTCACTACTTCACAAAACCTATACTAGTTCTTCCTTACCCAAGATTATTAATTGTTTCAAAAGAAAGAAATATGTAGATTGTTTTTCCCCACCGATAACACGAAAAAGGATCAGATACTGGATATTCAGAAGTCAGGCTCGGTGAGATGGAAACTGTCATTGGTCCACTAAGATTTCATGTACCACCATCTAGATTTCAATAGTTGATTAGTGTTAAAAGTCCATAATGCACCCCAGCTCAAATTAATTCTAGTAGCGAGACTTTAGCTTCACATTCAACACTCGTGCGATCAATTTTATTTTCGGATTGAGCATATTGTAATAGTAATAAGTAAGTACCTTATTATTATTATTATTTATTATTTATTGGCCTGTAAGAACCCGGAAGTTCATGACCTCACCGACTCGGCTTCGCCATCGTTCCCTGTCCTGGGCACTCTCCTTCCACGCTTGACCATTCGATCCGATCTCCTCAAGGCCAAACCTAATATTGTCCTCCCATCTCCGTCGCGGCCGTCCTACCGGTCTCTTTCCCGTTGGTCTACCGTCAAGAATTCTATGCACGGTCCTATCGTTCCCCATTCGCGCCACGTGTCCGGTCCATCTTAATCTTCGCGACTTGATTACTCTCACTATTGTAGGTTTGCGATATAGCTCTTCCAATTCGTGGTTATGGAGTCTCCTCCATTGTCTTGCCTCCTCGTCATATTTACCTCCAAAGATGCCCCTCAAAACTTTATTCTCGAATACGCGGAATTTGTTTTCTTCCCGTTTTGTGAGAGCCCATGTTTCGCATCCATATAGAACAATCGGCATGATTATGGTTCTATAGACACGGATCTTTAAGTTATGTGATAGCAGTCTGGATTTCAGCAGTTTACTGACTACGTGCCAACTAGCGTTGCCGGAATGTAGTATTTTGTTAATTTCCGTCGACATTTCGTTACTGGCCGTCAGAACCGTTCCAGAGATATTTAAATTCTTCAACTTTTCCAAATATCTTACCTCTGACGTTTATATGTGTTATCTGAGGTCCACCTGCTATCGCCGTAATCATGTATTTTGTTTTGTCTTCATTTATATCTAGGCCCACCTCTTCTGCCGCTTGCATAATGATTTCACAGTTTTTACTAACAGTGTCTAGATTATCGCCCAGAACGGCGATGTCATCCGCATATGCGAGCACTTGTGTGACCCCCTACAGGGATGATCCGGCCATGTTGTCGTCTTGTACCTTTCTGATGACATACTCGAGCACAAGGTTAAAGAGACACGGTGATAGACCATCTCCCTGCTTTAGTCCGTCCCGGATTTCAAATGGTTCTGAGAGGTGGTTTTCTATTCTGACTCGCCCTTTGTTTTCGTTCATGCAAATTTGAATGAGGGCGGCCTATTTTTTCGGGACTCCCAGCTCAACTAGAATATGGTAGAGTCTCTGCCTTGCGACTGAGTCGTAGGCTTTTTTGAAGTCAACGAACAGTTGGTGAACCGTCTCTCGGTATTCCCACTTCTTTTCCAGCAGTTGTCTTATTGTGAACATTTGGTCGCTTGTTGACCGGTTCCTACGGAATCCACATTGGTAGTCTCCCAGTATCTCTTCTGCGTACAGTGTGATTCTCGCCAGAATGACATTTGTTAATATTTTGTATGCGGTTGGGAGCAATGATATACCTCTGTAGTTTTCACAGTCAGATCTGTCGCCTTTTTTGAAGACGGGGATGACTATTGAGGTTTTTATTGAGGTTGCCTCTCCTCCATGCTTCACAAGCTCTGCCGGTATGCAGTCGACTCCGGGAGCTTTGTTGTTTTTCAATCTCTTTATTGCGTCTACAACTTCGTTGAGCAGATTTTCAAAGTACTGCTTCCATCTTGTCACGACATTGTTTGTTTCTGTGACCAGACAGCCGTTTGCGTCTCGAATTATTTTGGCTCTTCCTCGGTAGCCATTTCTAATTGAATTTATGCCGACATACATACCTCTGATGTTCTTTGCCCTAGAATTTTCTAGGATTTTTTCGATCCGAGTCTTCTTCCATTCGCGTTTTTTGCGTTTGAAGAGCCTCATTGTCTCTCTCCGAATTGTCGCGTATCTTTCTGCGTTGACTTCATCATATCTTTCTAAGTGGATCACTCTGAGGCGTTTACGTTCTTCGATCTTCGCCCTGCACTCATCATCAAACCAAGGTTTGGACTTAATTGTTTTCTTAAATCCTAATACCTTGTGGGCTGTTAGTTTGATTGTGTCTCTGATCGATGTCCATTTAGTGTTCACACTATTAGCTTCCTCTTCCTCACTGCTCACATTCTCTAGAATGCTAAATCTATTCGTTAGTTCGTCTTGATATTCAGCCCTTTTGCGTAGGTCTTTCAGTTTATCAGTGTCGAACTTTTTGCTTGTCTCCCGTGACTGCCCATGTGGGATTGCTGCGAGGCGACTCCTGATTTTGCCAATCACTAGAAAATGATCGGAGTCGCAATCTGCTCCTCTATATGATCTTACGTCAAGGATATTCGAATGGTGTCTTTTGTCTATGAGGAAGTGGTCTAGTTGGTTACGCGTTACGCCGTCGGGTGATATCCATGTGGCTTTATGAATTTCCTTGTGCTTGAACATCGTGCTTTTTACTAACAGATCTTTTGACGCTGTGAACGTGATAATTCGAATTCCATTATCATTTGAAACGTCGTGTAGGCTTTCTTTACCTATAGTTGGTTGAAAGATATCTTCCTTTCCAATTTTCGCATTGAGGTCCCCGAGGAGGATTTTAACATCGAATGATGAGATCCCATGAAATACATCCTCTAGGGTCTCGTAGAACGTGTCCTTCGTTTCTTCGTCGGTAGATTCTGTTGGGGCGTGTACGTTTATAAATACATAATTGTACCATCGGCCCTGTATTTTTAGCACAGACATTCGGTCATTAAAAAATTTCACATCTTTTACATGGGGCGTAATCTTCTTGCTTATGATGAAGCCAGTCTCGAGGTTATGTGTATCGGTACCTCCACACACCAGTGTAAATCCGTTGGTTTCGATTACTCGATGTGGGAGTCGAACTTCCTGAAGCGCAACGATGTCCATTTTATATTGTTTCGTGTTTTCTACGACCGTCTGTATCGCGCCTGGTTTATCTAACGTTCGAACGTCTTCTTTTTGCCGAGTCAGTGTTTTCCTGATGATTTGCTCCCTTATGGTAGTGTTGGATCATCACACCTACGCCTACCGGGTTTTTTGTGAGATTGTTTTTTGTGTATTGATCATTCATTTCATTGGATCACTCTGGGGTTTCAAATGGTCCGCCATATCAGAGCCCCTCTTTGATATGGTAAGGTCTGCTTACTGCTCTGATTCGACCTGGTGTCAGAGAGGCGCTGTTATAATACAGCCGGTATACCCCTGGCTGCAAACCATCCAATGGGCACGGTGACGCGTAACACCCTGGATTAGGGGCGGTAGATCTTTGTGTGTTACTCCTCGCTAGCCTGTCTAACATGGGTGGTCCTACTGGAAGCGTATGCTTCCGTCAGCATAGCCTGAGCGATTCATCGTAGTTTAAGCCCCCGCACCACGTCAAGGTTTCTACCAAGCGGGGGAATAAGTAAGTACCAGCTCGACAAATCATTAAAGGAAATGCCGAAACTAAATGATATTGTAAAGAGTTTATTTAGAACCAAGCAATTTGACCGATCGAAGACCACTAGCTATCCTTTACATTTCATATAAATATAATTTACAATGACACATGAGTTGTCTCTCTCTTTAATGTTCAATATCCTCCGCCGGCCGAAGAAGAAGGGAGCTCCAGTGGGTACAATAATTGTACCGGTCGTCTAATTTTATATCCATCTGCGTAACGCAATTTACAAACTCGGTCCTCACTTCCTCACGGACTTGATCATCCTATAGCCAGGTCGGCCCTTGAGTCCACAGCACGGAAGTTTGTAGACACTGAGCAGTGATTCTCCTTGTGAGAAGATCGATCGGATTCCCTCCACAATGCTGGCTTAATAGCAGAGTTGGTAAGGAGTTTGTGTCTTTCGTTTGATTATGCAAACGAAGGTTGAGGTGACGACTCTTGCTATTGTGCAGTTCGGCACAATTACTGAGTGGTAAGTTGGATCCCAAAACCCAGTCGCCCGGTGAAATACCACCCCATTTAACTACCGGCTCCGTGAAATGATGTGAAGAAACTCTTGACCTTCTTTCGGTGCTTGGCTGATGGAAATAGCATCCCACCGCGCTGACTCAAGGCTATAGGTTCGCCGTTCCTGGGAGAAGTAAAATAAAAACAAAAAAAATGCCTCCAACCTGTTAACGAAGTTAGTTTGGTGTGTGTGTGGGGGTGGGGGGGGGGGGGGGGGGGGGGGGGGCACACTGAGCACAGTCTCGGCTTTCAACCCGGCCAAGGCCAGGACGATCTATGTCCCTGTTCAATCCAAGTTGGTATGCAGTCTACCCTGGATAGCTACTTTGGCACCCTCCGAGTAGTGAACCAAGACATGCAGCGACATCCTGAGAACGGTTGGTGCAAGTCTAATAACCTTCCCCGGAAAAACAAATTATTATGGACAATTTAACAAGTCTCGGATATTGACTGGAATCCGATGGAGAAACTTACTAAATAAGGCCAATAGGTAGTGAACCAATGCATGCAGCGACTTCCTGAGAAAGGTTGGCGCAAGGCTAATAACCTTGCACGGAAAAACAAATTATTATGGAAGATTTAACAAGTCTCGGATATGGACTGGAATCCGATTAAGCTCAAGACGGGATCCCGGTTGTAGTGCCGATGATTATGATGATGATGATGAGATTGTGATAGCATGCGGTCACGGAGCTGCGTAACGTATTTACATATGTTCTCGATTGTATGAGACAAAGAGAGATCAACTGCTGCATATTTTTATTTTTATTCTGCAGATATTCGTTGTCACCAATTTGTTCTTGTAATAGTGAGATTGCTGCATCATAACACATTCCAGAAGCCGTAAAACCATCAATCATCTTTTTGGCGTTTCCGACCAATACTGATTCCAAATAACTGAACTTATCGGATGGTGTTAGGGCGCAATTTTCATGTATGGTTGTTTGAAATTGTTCCCAAAACGCTAACCGATGATGTCGATGTAATCTGTGTAGGCAAGTATCTGGCTGGACTTGGTGACAATAGTCTCTCTAGTTGTAACGCCAGAGTCACGGATTGCTTTCTCCAGCGCCAGGTTGAAGAGGAAGCAGGCCAGACCGTCCCTTTGTCGGTGTCCATTAAAGACGTTTATTGATTTAGACAGCAATCCCGCTATTTTTACTTGACTAATTATGTTGGTCATGGTCAACCTACAAAATTGTATCAATTTGTTTGGAATGCCGAACTCTCTCATTGCATTATATGGTTCTACCCTGGCTATGCTGTCGTAGGCGGCCTTAAAGTCTATGAATAATGCAATCTTAAATTCCAGACTTTTTTCCATCGCCTGTCTAAGGGTGAATATCTGATCATTCGCTGATTTGCTTGGGATGAAGCCACACTGATATTGGCCAATGATGGCTTTAGCGTATGGGGCCATCCGATCTTGTAGGATAGAGGATAGTACCTTATAGGCGGTACTCAGCATTGTTATACCCCTATAGTTGCTGCACGCTGTGATATCTCCTTCTTATGGGCAAATTATCCCACGACGCCACTCTTCCCGCATCTCCTTTTGCTCCCATATGTCCACCACGATTTCATGAACTGCGTGATGTAACGCTGTCCCTCCTTGTTTGATCAGCTCCGCCGGTGTGCCATCAGCTCCGGGGGCTTTATTTGATTTGAGCTGTCTTATGGCTTTTACTGTTTCCTCAATGCTTGGTGACGGCAGCATTTGATCTTGATCTTGCATTGATGGAGCCTCCAATTCTTCTGTGAGCCGACCATTTAGCAATTCATTGAAGTGCACTTCCCATCGCTTCAGAATGCATTCAGAATTGGTGATCAGATTACCCTCTTTATACTTGCAGTAAGTGCAGCGTGGTGTGTACCGCGTCTTACTGCGGATTATTTGGTAGAACTTCCACCCATGGTGCGAACCTCGCTCTCTACTTTCCTCTATTTCACAGACTAGATTTCTTTCCCAGGCACTTTTTTTTGTCTCTGGACTCTTTTTTTCGATCTTTTGAGCTCTTTGTATTTCTTCTCGGTATTGCCCGGTATGCAGCATTAAATTCATTTGCTAGTTTGCACTTATCATAAAACCAGTCGCTCCGATCTCGACGACTACCGCCTAAGATGGACTTGGCAAGACTAATGCCACTATTCTTAAGGCGTGTCCTTTTTTCTTCTACGCCCGGCATTCTGGCCCCAGGACTTACTCTCCCTCCGTCGAGCTCTCCGAGGGCGAGTCCTAGCGCGCGACCAAAGATGTTGCTGGTGATCTCATTGCGTAAGGCAGTCGTGTTGATTTGAAGCTGTACCGCGGATGCAATGCGTCTCCGTAAGGCAATCCGCGCTTGGAAAACTATACCAACAATACAGTGATCCGAGTCGACATTGGCACCTCGGTCCGCTCGTGCCGTCATCAGGCTCGAGGAGTGGCGGCGATCTATCAATACGTGGTCAATTTGGTTGCGAGTGGTTCCATCAGGGGATACTCACAGGTGGCTTTGTGAATATCTTTACGCGGAAACCTGGTACTACCAACGACCAAGTTCTTTGACACTCCCAGTTTAATGACTCGTAGTCCACTGTCATTAGTGTTCTCATGGAAACTATGGGAACCGGCGTCTGAAAACCGGCTCCCGACCTATTTTGGCGTTCAAATTACCAAGGACGACATTCACATCGTACCTTAAGCAGCCATTGATGGCCCGTTCGACATTCTCGTAGAATTCTTCTTTTTCGTCGCCTGGGAACTCCTCTGTATGCCCGTGAACGTTTATGAGGCTTATAGCGTTTGGGACGATAGTGAAGAACGTGTGATTCGAACTGACGCTATGACGGTTAGAATCACTAAAATATTGAACCAATGGTCAACACATCAGGCCACTGACGCGTCTACGAATTCGATTTCTGAGCTCAAGTGCATTCAACTGATGTAGAATTGCTATGTTATTGCTTGGTATACGGCCTGGGCGTCCTATGTGACAAAGAGCTTAATTTTACCGCACATATTGACGGCATAATCCTTAAGGCCAGCGTCGCCCTTGGCTTTATCAAACGCAGGTCGAAAGAATTCCTAAATCCATAGGTCACACGCTCACTCTACACTCTACCATTGTCCGCCGTCTGCTCGAATATTCTAGTCAGGTCTGGTCTCCCTATCAATTGTCTCACATTCGCAGGATTGAGAGCGTTCAACGTCGTTTCTTGCGTTTTGCCCTCCGTGGACTAATCTGGGAAAGTCCGTTGAATCTACCGCCATACACAAGCGGGCTCCCCTTAATCAATCTCAACACACTTGAAAAGCGCAGAATCCATGCCGACATTATCTTCGTCCATCGTCTCCTGTTAGCCTCAATCAATTGCCCAAGCCTGCTCTCCTCTATAACATTTCACACGAACCCCCTTAACCTACGTAACTCTCGACTCTTCTACTTGCTCGCCCGTCACAGCTCTTATGGCTCTAATGAACACATCTCGCGTATGCTACGACGGGCCAATTCTTTCCCCACCTCTTTTGATTTCAACCTCTCCACTCCCGCTCTCAAACGCCGTCTCCAAACATACGCGTTCTAACCCCCACCACTCTCCGTACATCTTATCTCTAGTGATGTTGTTATGTCAGCCTTATATTTGGTTGGGGCATCGGCTAAATGCTGTGCAGCTCGAGCTCTGTATAGTGAGCGGACGTTCCATGAGAAAATTCTCAAATCGTTTAGCCATTTTCGTGTCCCTGAACGTCGTCATGTAACCGGTCCATATCCGAGACTTGTTAGTTTGTCCATAACAATTTGTTTTTCGGCGCAGGGTTATTAGCCTTGCACCAACCTTTCTCAAGATGTCGCTGCATGCATTGGTTCACTACTTGCCGTGTGCCAAGGTAGCTTCCAGGGGTGTCACGTGGAGACTGCATGTCAACTTGGATTGAACAGGGACGAGGATCGTCCTGGCGTTCGCCGGGTTGAAAGCAATCAAGGAGACGAAATTTGAGAGCAGGATGAAAAAGCGACCAAAAACAGCAGCGCGTTGTTGACTGATTTTTCCACGTTTTGTGACGTTGAGAGCTTGTTCAGCTTTATTCCCACTACCTCCAGCTTTCGATGTACCTTTAGCGTCTTAAGATCATGTGTATGAATTAATATATCTCCATTGATATCACCGTATTTTCACAACCCTCAAGTATATCAATCATCATCTTTTGATGGATTTCTGGGACGGAAGCCGGGCCAAATGGACATCGCCGCAAAGACACTCTTCCCAAAGCTGTAGCCATAGTCTGGTAGCCTTTAGTTCGATCAGTTACTCTTATCTGCCAAAAACCGTGTTTACAATCTAAGATTGTGAACAATTTTGTGTTTTAATCCTTGGTCGCAATATCATCTATAAATTTGAGTGGATGGAATTTTCTTGAAATGTTTTTATTAGCATCGGTAGGATCGAGGCATATTCTTATTTCCCTTTCTTACGAACGATTACCATTGGCGAGGTTGTTGGAGTAGCACCATCTGTTTTTTCTAAGACCCCCAATTGAATCATTCTATCGATCTCTTTCTTAACATAGTCTTGTATGGCGTGGGGTATTCTACGCGGGGCATAACTTTCAAACACTGGATTTTCGATCAGATCAATGTCATATATAAATGTTGTAATACAACCTAGACCTTCGAACATGCTTTTCAATTTAAAGTTCTTCTAGACGCAGTATTAATTTTAAATTTTTTCCATGCATTTTTTCCTAAAATTGGACATATGGCTTTGTTAACCACTTTTAACGACATTACTTTCGTGTTTCGCACATTACAACTCAATGCCACTTCACCGAGAACACTGATTCTATCATTTGTAAAAGAAACCAACTTTTTTGTGCCTGATTGATATAATGTGATGTCGATAATTTTTTCGGCAAAACGTTGCTCTGTGCAATCGTGTCTAGTTTAACTTCAACTTTTTTGTTTTGTATGATTGACTATTCCGTATAATTAATTTTGTCGTGTTTGTTTGTATCCACTGATAGCACTAATAAAGTATTGTGATCATTCTCTTCGCTGTCACTTTTTAGTCGTTTGTAATTGCATGCACTTTGTGTCACGTTTTTTGCCGTTGTTTCACAAACCGTAGCTAGGTGTCCCTTTTTTCTACATTTGTTGCAAATTTTATTGAACCCTGGGCAATTTTTTCGTGAGTGAGTATTTCCACATCTTCTGCTCTTGAACTCATTGCCGCCGATTTGGTTATTATCGGCCTCCTCACCTTGTCGCCTTTTGTGGTATTTAGTGACTACATATACCGCTTCTTCGTTTCTGTGTAATTCCTTGAGTTGATTCGGTGCCATTTCACTTGCCCCAAGAATGTTAACTGTAACGTCTAATGAAACATCTGCTCTTTCCAATTATTTTTCCCTTATTGCATCACTAAATGGCCAACCATAATAGACTTAAGCGAGCTTAAGCTTATGTCAAAATCAAACGAAAATCACACTTAAGTTTCAACGAGAAGTCAAGTTACCCATAATGAACTTAAGCGAACTTAAGGAACTGTAAAGTTGTTTTCATTCGGTTTGCTTATTTTCGGTGTGGCTACAATTGTTTTATTAAACGTGAGAAGGAATGGAAAAGGCATGGTTTATTTTAGGTGTTTTCCAAGCAAGTCGATTTGGAAAAATACTCCTAGAAAATTCTCTGCCGTTACCACCCCCGAAATACTTACCAGGAACGCAAGTGAAAGTTCCGCACACCTTTGTAGCTGATGCCGCCTTTCCCCTGGGTATCAACATAATGCGGCCGTATCCTGGACTACTTCTACTCGTATCAGCAGATAAGGAGAATTTCAACAAAACATTGTCACGAGCCCGTCGAACAATTGAGAATTCCTTCGGAATTCTTGTGGCTCGGTGGCGCGTTTTATTAAATACCCTTAACATGGTCCCAGAAAACGATGGAAAAGTGATTTTGGGTTGTGTGGCGTTGCACAATTATATAATGCTAATTAAGGACGACGGGTCATCGTATTGTCCGGCCAAATATGTAGATTGGGCGGACTCTGATGGTATACAACAGGATGAGTTGTGGAGGGAAGAAGTCGGTAGAAATGTTCCATCTGTTGCGCCGTCAACAATACGGTATTCCGGTGGTAGACATCTATTCACCTAAGAAATGAGATCTGTAAATTTTTAAATAGACAATAAAATTAAACAAGCAAATGAAATTTTGATTTTAATTTTTACCTTATTTATTCCCATTTTCAATCCGCAGTTGCATGAGTCGTTGAATCATTTCCAATGGAAGTTTATCTTTTACGTCAACTGGCAGATCGTCCATGTAGGACAACATGGTCTCCAAAAACATTTTATCCGCGCCTCTCCTTGTTTGAGGTGGGGAAATATCCTCCCCAATGTTGCTCTAGAGTTTCTCCAGGGTTGTCCCAACTTATTACAAAGGCTCGCCAGTGGATCTTCCGCCTTTCTTTTCGTCCCGGTGTTGAAGACGAGAGTGGTAAATAATCCAACGCCGAACCGGAGCTGAATTCTTCGAATGATGCCGTCGTATATTCAATTGGATCCATTTCGATTTCATTGCATAGAGTTCTGAAATAAAATGGGTTAAATTTATTAAAATGTATTAAGTATGTCAATTAACAATGTTGCTTAACTTTGTGGTTCCATTGAAGTCTTAAAACTCCATATTTTTAAAATGCTGCCATTCTTCAAATTCGAAGAATGCGCTCTTGGGTGGCATTTCTATCTTCTTCAGCTCTTAACTCAATCTCCCTCGCAACAAGTTCCACTTATTTTTACATTCGCTGTCTGAAATGTATTATGTTATTGTAGCGAGCTTAGGGTGCGCTGGATTAATTATTCTCATGAAATAAGAGCCGTGAAATTAATTTACTATTTAAACTTTATTCGTCCGCTAATGACAACCGTTACTTCATTTCTCCCCTGACTTTTCGTTTTTAATTCCCGGTGACACTTCTCTCAATGGCGACTTATCGTTTTTACTGCTCATAGTCTCCAGTTTTCCAGTACTTTGTTTTGGAGACCTGACAGATGTCCAGCTGATTGTCATATGCGTAACACTCCCCTCGTCTAGATTAGTTCCTCCCGAACTAAGTTCACTGGTCCTCTGGGTTAACAAAAGTTGCCAGTCGGTCACGATGTACCACTTTCATCTTGGCGTTCGGTGGTGGAAGTTCTTGCCCTTCTTCCAAATTTTCCAAATCTCCTTCTCGTGTCAGCTCTAACCTGCCGCAATTCTTCCTTTTCCCAATCCCGGAATTCCTCTTGCATTGTAGGGATCCCATGCGAATAGTATAAGAGAAAATGCATGTGCACATCCTTAAGCTCTTCTGGAGTTTGCACATCACGTAAGCGATCTAGATCTTCATCTTTAATTACTGGCATATCATCTGGTGTTGGAGCATCTGTCGATTTCATAAGCGTATCCAACTGGTAGTTCCGCATCTTTTCAAATAACTGGAGGTTTGTTTTTTCGAGCTGACAGTAAACACTAGCCTGCGTCGTAGTAATAGATTTTCCATAGCTCGTCGCACGTTGATTCTGATTTCACGTATTCTTTTCTATAGAACGCAATGAACGGCTCCTCTAGCTGTTTGTTACGCATAAAGTCTAGGGCTTGCTTGATCTTTGCCACCGTATGTGGTGGCTTAGGATAGCGGTCTCGCCTCCAGCATCAGTTGATTTCTCTTGTTCGGAAACAGTAGATTTACCAAACGCCTGTTTGTAAATCCATTCAGCTTCATCTTGTATTTCCTTGGATCCCTCCGGAACAGGCGTCACCGGAACTTCGCGCAATTGCATTCGCTCGGGAATATCCGTTTTACGGATTTCATTGTCCAAATCTGTAAAGTGACCTCTTTTCAATTCACTAGGTTCGTATATTTCAAAAATAGTCTTTCGGGTAGATTTCTTTTTGGTTGATGTCTTGGTTCATTTTTCACGTCCCCCAATACCGTCTTCCTCTTCGTAGTCATCACCTTCCGTTTCGGGTTCATATCCGTCCTCGTCATACTTAGTGAAATCTACATAGCCGAAATCTACACCGAAAATGTCTTGACCTTCTTGCTGACGCATCAGTGAATTGAAGTCGTCTTTTCTTCTTCTTCTTCTCACCAATTGGTCTTCCTTCGTCATCTACAATAAAATCATCAGCATCAGATTCCGATTCCTCATCATCATCGAAATGTTCTGCAGCCTGAGTTTCCCTGTGACTACACGTTCAGAGCGGCGTTCAACGTCGTCTTCGTCGTCGAATAGCTGTTCGGCTATAGCCTGACGTGCTAAACCTTCATCGACGTGCTGTTCCTCTCCATCACTTTCTTCGTCCTGTATATGACGCAGACGCTTGAAACGTTTTCTGCGTTCGACTTTCTCTTCAATAAGGTCATAGTCGTCGTTCAACTCGTCATCCTCATCACCACATTCTTCCGCTTCCAGGTCCAAGAAATCTTTCATCCACTGCTTTTTGGCATCCAATTTTGCATTAACATCCGCAGCTTGCGCGTCTATTTTTGTCATCATCATCCTGAACATCTCCGAAATGTCCAACTTTGGCAAACTCTTCTCCGTTACATTGGCTCAATCTTGACTCGCTGTCTCTTCTCCGTCCGGGCAGTCTGGCCCAATCGTAAACACATATGTGTCGACATCAATATCCTCTTCCTCCATTGCTGCTTGCAGACGCTATCGAAGAATGTGCTTCTGTCCTCTGCTATCCAGGTTCCGGTCCTGATGTTCCTTTTCCAAATCAGGAACGCGAAAATTTTCCAAATGTCAATCTTACATCGTCACCACACACTTTCGCAGACTTATTTCTTTCACTAATAATTAATCCCACTTCTGGCACCAATTGTAGCGAGCTTAGGGTGCGCTGGATTAATTATTCTCATGAAATAAGAGCCGTGAAATTAATTTACTATTTAAACTTTATTCGTCCGCTAATGACAACCGTTACTTCATTTCTCCCCTGACTTTTCGTTTTTAATTCCCGGTGACACTTCTCTCACTGGTGACTTATCGTTTTTACTGCTCATAGTCTCCAGTTTTCCAGTACTTTGTTTTGGAGACCTGCCAGATGTCCAGCTGATTGTCATATCCGTCACATTATTGCACGTAACTGCATAGATGATATGTAGTATTAAAAAAAAACCTTTTCAATTAGTCACCACTTTTTCCAATCGCTTGGGCAATTTCGATCCACACTTTGGCTTTTTCTTTTTTATTAAAATATAAACCGTCCGTCTTATCATAGACACTTGTTGTCCTGCACCATTGTGATCAGTGTATTAATAAATTCGTACTCCGACATGTTAATATTTATTAATATTTTTCTTGATGTTTGATCTGCTCTGTTTTAATATGAATTCAACGTCACCTGTCAAAATTCCGCGCGGAATGTCTTCTTTCATTGAGACATTCCGTAAGCTCGCTTAACATTTAATGAAACCGCGCATATTCCCATTATGGGCATGTCGTAGGCTTTGCATGTAATAAGACATTTCCTTAAGCTGCCGTAAGCTCGCTTAAGTCTATTATGGTTGGCCCTTAAGAATGCTGACTACAATTTTGTCACGTATTAAGTCCTCTTCCAACGTACCAAACTCGCATTTTTTAGCCAGATTTTTTATTCTTGTAAATAACTCTTCAAAGGGTTTGTGGCGGTTCTTTAATACATTCCCAAAGAACCGTCCATCCACTTAAATTAACCACCTTCCTCTTTGCATGCAAACCCATAGTACTTACCTGCAATTAGGGGCAGCGTAAGCTCCCCTGCAGCATCATACCTGAAAGGAATACCTACCCGACGGCATCCACACATTCTGAATTTCCCTGGCTCATATTCCATGAACCAGTTCATCTCCTATCGGCTCAGCCTGTCTTCAATTACGATAAACAAACGCTAGCCAGCGCATTGTTGACATAGCTGTATCCGATATTCTTTCCATAGTACGCAATTGTATATCGTGCCTATACCCTTAGGTCCGCGACGGTTCCGACAATTTCCCCTTATCGGCTATCAACCGATCATGAATTTGGGCATGGATATGATCATTGTTTAGGTACCCTTACCCATGCCATGCCTATGATGACCCGCCTGAAAACCGAAATTAAACATACTGTATCTCACTGTGTGCGTTTTACTTACCCGCATATTAATCAAACATATAGCCATCCAGCCTGACCCTTTGCCGTCGTAGTCGAAGTTTCTGCTGGCTTATGTCAACAAAATAATTTGCCTCCTTGTGCACCGGAGCCATACGGCTAGATTGGATATTCCTTACATCGGCGTTTCCAATGAATCTTAGGCAAATACCATGACGACCCCTTGTATCATAGGCACATCATTTTACATCATGTATGCCACTATTTGATCTGTGAAATAGAGTTTTTGTTTACTTTGAAACAAAAATCTATTTCGATCCCTGGCATCCATCATCAACGATGTATGGGTACATCGCCGCAGTCCCCGATCATCGTTTTCATCGAAGGGCAACGTACTTGTCCTATACGGACACATATAGAATCCTCCCCTATCGATGCAATTCGCGCCCATCGATGCAATTCGCGGCCATCGAATGTGATGAATGTGAATTGCATCGTTGAGTCAGATTTTTACCGTCCAGCCGCACGCACGTGTCGCGAGTCGTCTCCATAGTGCCGTTCTAAAGTACACAAGTATTTTCGATTTCATCTCGCAGTCCTTTATACCGAAATATCGATCCGTTCTTTCGTGTTTTGGCTCTATAAATTGGGTGAACGGAAAACTTGCCGTGTATCTGCGATAAGAGCGCGTATTATGTAACATTTCGTCCAAAATTAATCAAAACCAAAAGGAACATTAGTGATGTGTTGATGTGGTGTGTCTTACTTGAAGTTCCAATGTATAATCTATAAACTCAATACGAAAGAAAAACATTATCGGGAATTACTCAATAAAGAAAACTTTAATTAATATGTAAACTCCTGTTTCATTTTTTTTTTTTTTGTGCTGCTCAGTTTTGGTGTATCTCAGTGTGGAGAACCGTGGCCGTAGGATCAGTGACAATTTTGGCAGCAGACATCGGTGGTGTTTTTATGGAACCTGCATCCTTGCTGATGCCATCATAAAAACGACCCACAGGTTCATTTTCGTTTTGAGTCACTTTATCAAAGACGTATCTCTCAAATGTGTTACTTGTTTTCGGGGCAAAATGCTCCTTCAATTTAGCCACTACGATCTCTGAACTCTTACTTTCTTCTGACGTAAGCGTGAAGAAATTGTAAATGTCCACCGCGTCAGACCCTAAAACAGGCATTTCTGTTTTAATTGAGACGCGGTTTCAAACCGTCTATATTGTTGCAACTAATTTTTCCATATAGTCCCAAAACTAAATCCACGCAATAGTATAGACTGTTATTTAAACCGCGACATAAAGACCTTACAGAAACACAAGGGTTTTTTGATCACGCAGATAAATCGAATACATCGCCAGTTCCAAGATGTATCGCACAATCTTGAACTACAGAGACTAAAATCCCTACTCAGGAATGTAAAGACACTGATAACCCAACAGTTTAGGAATAGCACCAACAATTATTGGAAACAAAGGGCTGAAAGTATTGTAAAACAAGATGGGAGGAAATGTTCCCAAAAATCAATAAACATTTTAAGCCCACGTGACTTTGTTACTATCCCGAAACTGAAACTACCAATATCATCTTAGTCACTCCTCTGCGAAGCCGGTATCAATATACAAGACTACCCTACCAGCAATGACAAAATTGTTATAGACGGTGGGGTAGACAAAATGATTCTGATAGGCTCTCATTTTGGGGCGATTCATGTTAGAGACATCCCAAGCAGCAGAACCGGTGAAGTTAATGATGGTCTGTTGAAATTTCGTAATATCGAAATACCAACTCTCCTAAGATTTAATGAGAGATTAAAAGCCGACGAACTAACAACAGAACAGACTAATAATTACTTCACGACAATAGACGATCTGACATACATATTTCGGAAGTTAAATAACAAGAAGTCAAGCGGTTTGGATATCATTGCGAACATCTTGCTCAAGCATATCTCGATTGAACTCATACGAGCGTACTGAATAATTTTCAATAAACTTTTAAATAACTACTACTTTCCGAATCAGTGGAAAACAGCGAAGGTATATCCAAGAATAAAATAAAATGAAAGACCCTTCTGATCCTTCTAGCTACAGGCCTATTATTCTCCTGCCCAATATCGGGAAGATCCTTGAAGTAGTTATTAGTAAATCAATATTGCACGAATGTAAACAAAACGAGATTATACCGCAGAACCAGCTCGGGCTTAAAAGAAACCATTCGGCATTTCATACTGTCTCGAAATTGGTCTGGGACATCAATTGGAATTTAAACGCAAAAAGAAGTACAGCTAGTAGATATCGAAAAAGCTTTCGATACAGTTTGGATCGACGGAGTATTATATAAACTCATACAACATGAATTACCCCCACATCTAAGAAAGATGATCACGTTAATGATCCATGACGAAAAATTCGTCGTAACAGATAGGAAACCTACAACGACAAGAGTTTTTAATGTCATAAATGGTCTCCTGCAGGACACAGTAACTGCACCGTACCTTTTTAGCATATACACATCTGATGTGTTAAGAGAATAGGAAAATTCAATAGCTTTTGCTGACGACGTTACGCTGTACGCAAGCGGGCCTATGCGAGTGCAGTATCATCATCATCGGCACTACAACCGGGAACCGGTCTTGGTCTTATTTAGCAAGTCCTGAGGATTGTTAGATTTTCCATAATGATTTGTTTTTTCCGGGCAAGGTCATTAGTCTTGCGCCAGAGGCTCCCCGGCGGGGAATCGAACCCCGCTCTCCCGCGTGACAGGCGGGTATATTAACTACTGTACTATCGAGGAGCCCGCGAGTGCACTATGGCAGAGTATTAATCCATCGAATATGGAAAAGCTAAGAGTATTTGAAAGAAACTGCCTTAGAGCCTGCCAGCAGATGTGCAGAAACGAACATTCCAACTTTCGTCGCTACATTTCCAATAAGAGACTATATGATGCATGCGGAGTGTCCAGAATTCATAATACAATTCTGACCCTTGTGAGAAAACATTTTGTCCGCTCGGCAAATGTGAAATACAATGAACTAATCTCAGGATTGTTCTATCCTGAATATTTCAGAAATACATTGGAAAGTGGATACATACCACTGGAAGAATTTTTATACTTGGGTGCTCATAGCTACCTATCAGATCCCACAAACGTACCAATTATATATCATGAGGCAAGATGAGCAACTGATAAGAAAATTAAGTATGTCCCAACAAGCATAGGAGATGCGAATACCATCCTAAGACACTGCGTCAGCATACCTGAAAAAGACAAAACTAATTACGAAAGACAATAGAAAAAAATACTGATGGTTCGACTGGGCTGAGAAGAACGAATTTAAAGATCGTCTCACGTCAACTCATTGATGACCAAGAATTGACCAAATTAACATTACAAAGATATCCTTAAGCACGTCTTTTTAACTAAAAATGGAACGTTTTTGTTTTAACAGTCCCCGTACTCGCTTGATCTGCCTTTCCGGGGGCATTTCTTATTTCGTTAACTCCATTTGACTATAAAAAAAGGAAACCGTTTTCCATCAATTGAAGACATACGCGGGACGGCGACCACCACCGTCAACAACATCACAATCCACGACATACAAGTCATTTGATGAACTTGTCGAACAAGGAATTTATTGTATTTCAATATAGGGAGATTATTTGGAATGAATAAAATGACTTTTGTAAAATTTAATTAACTGTTTGTGTTTTTTCTAATCCATTTCGGTTTATTTTGGGACAATGGGTGTACAACAAAAAATGTATTGATATACATAAACTAAAAATAAACTACACCTATTAGTAAAATCGAAAAGGCATGCATAAAAAAAATAAAACAACGATCCCAACATTTATAATTACCAAATAGGAGACAGAACAAAACACATTTGTATGATGAAAAATATTCGTAAACGCATTTACATCTATAGATCTTTCTTATACGCTACGGTTCCCATGCGGTTGCCCCCGGTTGATAGGGCAACGTTTTTATTTTTCACT
Organism: Microdon myrmicae; assembly: GCA_963931805.1. Classification (NCBI taxonomy): domain Eukaryota; kingdom Metazoa; phylum Arthropoda; class Insecta; order Diptera; family Syrphidae; genus Microdon; species Microdon myrmicae. Next base: position 66,926,584 of record OZ007496.1, on the reverse strand, counting down.
TCCAATGCTTTTTGGTGGTTTATACCGGTGCTGACCACAATACCTGTGGATTCGTTAGCATTAGGCATTTTCACGAATTGCTTGTTCTATTCGAAAAATCACAACCCTGACACCATGTAATACGGGATAGATAAGGGGCAGACGGCGGATGAAATTTATTAAAGTATCTGTTTTTTTCTGTGTTGGAACATGCTGCGCGTAGACTGGATTATTTTATCTGGAATCAAATGACCTCCTTAATGACCGTCAATATGGCTTTCGTAGCAACCGGTCCACAGGCGATTTGGTGGCGTACCCTACCGAAAAGTGGAGCCATTCTATCCACTACTTCGGCGAAAGCAAGGGTGTTGCACTGGATATCTCGAAAGTCATCGACAGAGTTTGGCGTCCAGCCCTTTTATCAAAATTACATTCATATGGAACGGACAATTCTCTGATGCAATGGATAAAAGACTATCTTTCAGGCCGTCCAATCCAAGTGGTTCTTGATAGTGTCAAATCTACCTCCCATCAAATTAATGCAGGTGTTCCCCAAGGTTCTGTACTCTCACCCACTCTCTTCGTCATCTTTATAAATGATCTCTTGTCCATTACCCACAACCCAATCTACTCTATTGTTGATAGCACGTTGTTTCTCATACTCATACGAACATTCCCGACCAAACTCTTTGAACGCCTATCAGCAGGTTATGCTTGATACACTGAATTCCAACCTCAACAAGATATATCAATGAGGATTATCTAACCGAGCAGAGTTCAATGCCTTAAAAACTCAGTGCTGTCCCCTGTCGTCAAAAGGGAACCCCAAAGTAAATGCATTCTCGATGAGCGGCGCTTGCATCGACGAAGTCAAGGAACTATCAATCCTCGGCACTGGAATTAATTCAACTCTTAACTGGAATGACCACATATTTGAAGCTGCGGAAAGTGCGGCCAAATGCATGGGATTCCTTAAGAGATGCAAAAAATACTTCACTCCATCCAACCTGGCCTCTATTTACAAGGCGTATATTCGTCCCATGGGCTCCTCGATAGTATAGTGGTTAGTATACCCACCTGTCACGCGGGAGACCGGGATTCGCTTCCCCATCGGGGAGCCTCTGGCGCAAGACTAATGACCTTGCCCGAAAAAAACAAATCATTATGGAAATTTTAACAAGCCCCAGGACTTGCTAAATAAGGCCAAGACCGGCTCCCGGTTGTAGTGCCGACGATGATGATGATATTCGTCTCAAAATGGAGTTCAACTCCCATATTTGGTCACACGCATCCGAGACTCCACTACACGTGCTCGATAGGATGCAAAAACGGGCAGTGAAACTTATTGGGGACCCATCTGTAAGTCGATCAATTCTGTCCTTAGAACATAGGCGCAACGTGTCATGGGTATCGTTTTTCTATAGGTATTATCAAGGTCGTTGTTCAACTGAATTTGCTGAATGTGTTCCGTCTCTTCAGATATTTTCCCGCGATACCCACCAATCTGAGAATGCGCATCAATTCACCTTGAAAGTCAACTTCAGGCGCACAAATAAACATAGAGAGTCATTATTTAGCCGAGCCACACGAATGTGGAATGCTGTACCTGATCATGTGTTTCCTCGTCGTTGTAATGTCCACGGATTTAAGACCAATGTACATCGATACCTCCTTTCTTTATCTACTTTCTTTCCTTCCGCTCGCACTGTGCTTTGGCATTTAAGGGTACTCCAAAATCCCCTTTTGTGCACGCGTTTGTGTAAAAAAAAGAAAAAAGAAAAAGGTTTGCGACTAGACGAAGAGCTTGCTCGAAAATCGATCGATCCGGGTTGTTGTGGACAGCGAGTGTTCGGATCTGTATACTGTTAATTCCAGGGTGCGTCAAGGTTCTATTTTGGCTCAGAGATAACAGAGTGTTCAGTTTTGCGAATGATAGTACGCTTGTTCCCTTTTCTTTTTTCGGGTGATCGGTCGATTGGTGCATCAACGTCGCACCAGCTGAGAGGTAGCCAGATCGACTCTCTGAATCGGGATCTGGATAGGATCCTACAGAGGGGAGAGGTCAATTTCGTCGACTTCAATGCAACGAAGACACAGTATACAACATTCACAAAGAAACGTGGATCATCTGTTGCACAGCTGATGATGAATGGCTAGCTCTCGAATCTGGGGAAACCATGAAATTACTCGGCGACACGGTCTGCGGGAATGTATCGTGGCATAAACACGTGTCGAACATCGCCGGGTCCACCACTGGAAGACTAAGTTATTTTTTTTAGAGCGAAGAACTATTTTACTCCTGCCCAACTTCTTCTCCTGTATAAATCCCAACTTAGACCAGCGCTCGAATATTGCTCTCATGTTTGGAGTTTTGCTCCTAAGCATACCCTCGGCATACCTGAGAGCATACAGAGTCGAGCGATCCGCCTGATTGGGACACGGCGCTGACCTCGGAACTATAGTCGCTAACACATGACCGTGTAGCTGACCTCTGTCTGTTTTACAGGTATTATCATGGGTACTGTTTTTCGGAGATTCGTGGTATTGGTCCATTCAACTCGGTTTATATGCGCTCCACAAGCCAACCCGACTGATCGCACCAATTCGCGGTTCATCTCCCGACGCGACGGCGCGAATATCTCTGCATCAGAACTCGTTCCATTACAGAGCGGGAAACTGTGGAATTCCCTCTTCGCGTTAGTGTTCCCGGAGCTTTACAAACTGCAACTGTTCAAGAAGAACTGCAACGGTTATTTGCCGGCATCTTGGGGCGCTGACTCGGCGCTATAGATCCGCCTCTCCGAGAGAATAAAAAAAAAAAAAAAACGTATGTAAGTACTTATTGAACCAAAGCCGTTTGTTTGGAAACATAAGTTCGGATGGACATTATCATATGCTGAATGAAGAACCCGTTCCGTTATAAAGCGGGAAAGCTGTGGCATTCCCTCCGAGTGTTTCCGGAGTGTTACAACCTGCAACCGTTCAAGAAAAATTGCAACGGTTATGTAATGGCATCTCGGGGCATCGTGTTGGCGAGAGAGAAATATATATATATATAGATATATATATATATATATATATATATATATATATATATATATATATATATATATATATATATATATATATATATATATATGAAAAAACTCCCTGCATCCGCTCCGCATCAATTTGAGCACAAACATCACTTCATGAGCAAAATTCGCGTTTGAACTCGTACTGAAAAAGCTGAACGTTAGTAGGTTCCTTGGTCCGCGTGACATATCCCTTATTCTCTTGAAGAGCTGCCCCTCCCCACTCGATAAATGAGAAAGCTCTTCCATGGCTTCAATTCCCAAATGGATGGAACACAGCGAAGGGCCATAAGGGGCGATGCCCTTTTCTCCCCTTCTATTGATCTTTAGCTTTAACTTCCATTCTATAGAAGGGTATATAGTCATTGATTAACCGTCAACTTTCCAAACAACTAAAATCAAACGACTTCTTTACTGTTCAATATGGGTTTCGTAGCAACAGGTCGATAGATCCGATGGCGTTCTTTGCTGTAGGGGAACCTACTCGATCCACCGTTTCGGTGAAATCAAGTTTGTCGCAGTGGATTGGTTTTATTGATTTTTAAAAGTGTCATTTACTCCAAGGCAATTGGACATTAACAAGTTTTCATTTATTTGAATAACTTCTCGCGTTTCCAACAAATGGCGCTACTCAAATCGGAAATTAGCTGCACTTATAAAATCATAAAAAGGCAACAGTTTCGAGACGTTTGAACGTATTAAGAATGTTTCAAAAGCAAAACATATTCGGTACCATATGAGTTGAAGCCAGCGATAAACATTTCACACATGAATCAAAAACTTATTTAAATAGAATATTATTTTTAATTTTCTACCCAACGGCATTCAAAAACACCAAAATATATTTGTTTCACCATCTAGCATTCCAATTCAATAACATTCCCCAGAAATTGTCTAAAAAGTTCTATTTTATTTTTCCATTGATGTTTTCTAACTATATTTTTAACAAGCGAACGAACTCTCGCCCCCACCCTGTTGTTGTTCTTTCTTCTCTTTCGAAGTTCACTCACGCAAGTACGACTGGTTATTATGAGAGATTAAAAGTGGCACCGCTCATAGAGAATTCTTCGAAAGTGGCGTCGTTCAGAACATCTACAGTATTTACAATAAGATGAATTAATGGATAAGAGACTAGCGTTCTAGTCGTTCAATCCAAATGGTTCTGGACTTATGGAGTTCCCCAGAGTTTTGTACTCCCATCCACTTTCCATATCCATTGCACATAACTTATTTCTCTCGAATCTGGAATGTTGTGCTAGATCATGTATCACTCCCTCACTATATTATTCAGAATCAGTGTGCGTCAACACCTGTGACAATGTTTTGCTGTACAGTGCATTGAGAATAAAGGGTATTAGAAAATCTTCTTTGTGTGTTTGTTGAAAAAACAAAAGCATCTTCTTAATTAAATATTCCATTATTAATATTTTATATATTTTGCACTTTTAAAATGTTAATTTTTGTGCAAAAGTGAGAGGGTGTCAAAATTGGTTGTCTGCAGGAAAAAGTTTTGATATTTAGGGGCGTCGGAAAACCCTTTTTGCGCGCATCTTGTTAAAAAGGGGTAAAGAACAAGTAGATATTCTATACTAGGGTTTCGCACGTTTAAAATATATATGTTTTTCATGTAAACAAGACAGCTTATCAAAATTGGTTGTTGTTAAATTATTGAACAGTACATAGTACCAAAAATACATCTCTAAACATTTGTAAAATTCACCAAGTATTTATTCGATTTTCTAACCATCATTAAGAGCACACGTGTTAAGCCTCTGTTTACATATCATCTACCTGGTAGCAAAATGACACCGCAGGTAATATTTGCCATTTTTCAACTAATCAAATTGAGGCTTTTGAGCAACACAGACATCTTTCACAATCACAAAAACCTATTAAATCTAAGGAAAGCGAATAGAAAATAATTATAAATAAACAAATAAAATTCAAAAGACTTTGAATGAACTATTGTGACCAAGTCGTGCGCACTGTTATCTTATAGTGAAGCATAAAAATAGAGTCAATACGGTGAGAAATTCCAATTCAGATAACGATCATAACTTCTACGCACAAGTCTTGCCTTTGTCAGATAAGACTTTTATAATAAAATTCAAAGACCCCCTAGACGAGACTGATTTAGTTCTCATGACATAAATTAAAATCTATTAAAAGAACAATTTCCTACATAGTAACGTCACTTAAACGACTGGTACGCGTTGGGCGTCAAACTGAGCACGTCAGCGAATACAACGATCAAATTCGTTAGCACTCTGAGTTGTCTATTGAAGTTGAGTCTCGTTTAGGAAAGATTTTTTAAATTGCGTTATTATATAATACGTGGACACATCCATTGTTCAGTTTTTAGATCGTAGAACAATGACCAAGTGCTCACAAATACCTCACATAGTTCAAACGTTCTTATATGCTATGGAGTCCACTTGGTGGTGTTCGAATTGTGGCGTTTTGGTTTTGAACTGACGCCAATTACGAAGGCATTTGAAATTTCACATGCATATTAAAAACATATTTGGCCGCGTTAACGGATGTCCACCACCCTCGACCTCTAGCAAGGACGAACTGCGCTTACACGCAAAGGTCTACATTTTACAAGTCTCATTGAATAATTGGTCGCGCAAACAAGGAAGTCTTTCTAGGAAATAAGCAAATTTAATGAAAGCCATCGCAACGCATTTCCGAGGTGATTAATTAGAAAAAACAATTTTATTTTAAATCATTAGAACTTAGATTATTATCATTATCATCATCATCATCATCGGCACTACAACCGGGATCCGGTCTTAGCCTTATTTAGCAAGTAAAATTTGTTAAATTTGTTTTTCCGGGCAAGGTTATTACCACATTATCATCATCATCACCATAGGCACTATTACCACATTATAAGATTGAATAAATCAAAGATAACCATGGCCATGTTTTTCTGTCATAATTAACAACTTCCCTGTCCAATGACTCATGAGAGCGTATCACATGGACAGGGAAGTTGTTAAATGTACCCCACAAGTTCAAACATGGGTAATTTTTTTTTTATTGTAGACAGACATGTTTTCATGTTGTTTTTAAAATAAAACGGTCACTATGGAAATTGGTGCGGATTTATGTAATTAGGGTAGCTACCGATGGACATTTGCTTTACCTTTGCCTTCATTCAGCATATGATAATGTCCATACGAAGTTTTGTTTCCAAACAAACGGCTGTCGTTGAATAACTACTTACATTGAGGTCCCACAAATTACATTATTATTACATATGTGCGTTTTTTTTTTCTCTCGGAGAGACGGACATATAGCGCCGAGTCAGCGCCCCAAGGTACCGGTAAATAACCGTAGTTCTTCTTGAACAGTTGCAGTTTGTAACGCTCCGGAAACACTAATGCGAGGAGGGAACTCCACAGATTCCCGCTCTATAACGGAACGAGTTCTGATGCAGAGATGTTCACGCCGTCGGGAAATGAACCGCAAATTGGTGCGAGCCCTCGGATTGTCTTGTGGAGCGCATATAAACCGAATTGCACGGAACAATACCACGAATATCCGAAGGACAGTACCCATGATAATATCCGTAAAACAGACAGAGGTCAGCTACACCCCTTCCATGTGTTAGCGACTATAGTTCCGAGGTCAGCGCCGTGTCCCAATCAGGCGGTTCGCTCGTCTCTGTATGCTCTCAGGTAGGTCGAGGGTATGCTTAGGAGCAAAACTCTAAACATGAGAGCAATATTCGAGCAGGGGTCTAATTTGGGATTCATACAGGAGAGGTTGTGGCGCAAGACCTTGCCCGGAAAAAAAATTATTATTGACAATTTAACAAGTCTCGGATAAGAACCGGATACCGGTGGAGACTTGCTAAATAAGGCCAAGACCGGATACCAGCGGAGACTTGCTAAATAAGCCCAAGACCGGATACCAGTTGTAGTTCCGATGATGATGATGACAGGAGTGGTTGGGTGGGAGTAAAATATTTGTTGGCCCTAAAAAGATAGCTCAGTTTTCCAGAGGCGAACTTGGCGATGTTCGACACCTGTTTGTGCCACGATACATTCCTACGGTTCGTAACGCCGAACAGGTTCAAGTTTTTCCCGGATTCGAGGGCCTGGCCATTCATTATCAACTGTGCAACCGATGATCCACTTCTTGGTGAATGTTGTATACTGTGTCTTCATTGCATTGAAGTCGACGAGATTGGCCTTTCCCCAGTGTAGGACCTTATTCAGATCCCGATTCAAATACTCTATCTGGCTACATCTCAGCTGGTGCGATGTTGATGCACTAATCGGCCGATCACTTGAAAAAGAGGAAACAAGCGTACTATCATCCGCAAAACTGAACACTTTGTTATCCGTTGACTCCGACAAATCCTTCATGTGAAGCAAAATCAAGGTTGGTGCCAAAATAGAACCTTAAAACACCTCGGAATTAACAGGATGCAGATCCGAACACTCGCCGTCCATAACAACCCGGATCGATCGATTTTCCAGGAAGCTCTTCGTCCAGCCGCACTGCTGCTGGGAAAGTTCGTATGTACGAAGTTTGGTCAGGGATCCCCCGTGCCAGACGCGGTCAAAAGCCTTGCAAGCGCACTTGATTCACCATGCCTTTCAATCGCAGATGTCCATATATCGGTTCTAAGAATCAAAAGGTTTTCCGTGGACCGCCTGGCACGGTATCCATATAGACAATCATTGACAAGCCCGTTGCACTCCAAATACTTAATTAACCCGGCATTGATAACCTTTTCCATCACCTTAATTTCGTGGGAGACACTTTTTTCCCCTCTTTAGGATTGGCTGATCTCGAGCTATTTTCCAGCACGTAGGAAATGTCCTCTGTGCATAAGATAACCGAAAGAGTCTGCCAAGAACCGGCGACAGTTCTAGAGCACAGTTTTTAAGGACTACTGTTGGTATTCCGTCCGGGTCGGTTGCCTTCTTACAGTCCAGCCCACGTAGAATGCGTTGAATAGAACGTGCACGGAACCTCACATCCCGCATCGAAGACCCTACCGGTGTGGTCACATGTGGCTCCTAAAGACCGGCATCGAGGTTTGATGTTGCGGAGAATAAATTCGCGAACACATTAGCTTTATCTTTTGAATTTGTGACACGTGTCCCGGTACCCACCACTAACGGGGGAAAAGGGGCGGAAGCGAAGTTACTGCCGACAGCCCTTGCCATTGGCCAGAAAGGACGGAAACAGTTGGGCACTCAAGGCGTATATTGGTCACTCGGCCGTTGTAAGCCTTCTTCGTGGTATCAATCGCCTGGTTGCACGCGTTTCTGATTATAACAAAATTCGTTCTGTTAACATTGGTGCGATGAGATCGCCATTACTTAAAACCTCCATTTTTGCCGCTATAATCTGTTCGCATTTTTTATCAAACTAAGGTTTATCAGATGAATTTTGTTTGGAGGAATGCGGGATGTAAAGTTCCATCTTGAGCAGGATAATTTTCGTGACCGACTCCGTGCATGCATTAGCATCGGAGTCTCCAAAGCTCACCTCCGACCACGGAAAGAATGCGAAGAAATGTCGCAAATCGTTACAGTAGGCAGCCCCATACCTCCATACATGGCGAAGCTGCTTAGGTCAGTTATTCGCAAGTGATTGCGCAGCCGATACCAAGCAGTGATCCCAGTGGCGCAGCAACCTCCGCGGTATAAATGTTCGGCTCGGATGTCAAAAACAGATCCGGGGTTATCGCATAGTCACCTGGGGCGACTGGGACTCGCGTAGGTTCCTCCACAAGTTGAGTCAAATTGTGACTAACAGCGAACATCTCCGCCACCCTCCCAACCTCGTCGATACTGTTAGAATGCACTAACCAGCCGGAATTCTGTACATTAAAATCGCCAAGGACGACAATTTCAGAAGCCGGGTGGTTGATCTGTATTCAGTCGACGGTACGCGAACGATGTTCGAAAAATGTCGCAGGTCGATCGTCATTCGGGGAGCGGTAAAAACAACGAAGAATTTTATCAGAATTCCTCAGTAGGACTCTCAACCATATGATGTCCAAGTTATTGGGTTCCAACGCCTCTATCCTCTTGCAAGCCAGATCGGACCGCGTAAAGTTGCAGACTTCGCCCTTAAAACGGAATCTCGAATGTAAGTCGTAACGAAGATATGTCGAATCGACCTGGGTCTCAGTTCGGGCAAGGATATCGGGTTTCGCTGTTTGCCAATATTGATGGGCGGCGTCTATATTCGTATTGGTGAAACCAGCTCCTCGATAGTATAGTGGTTAGTATACCCACCTGTCACGCGGGAGACCGGGATTTGATTCCCTGTCGGGGAGCCTCTGGCGCAAGACTAATGACCTTGTCCAGAAAAAAACAAATCATTATGGAAAATTTAACAAGCCTCAAGACTTGCTAAATAAGGCCAAAACCGGTCCCCGATTGTAGTGCCGATGATGATGATATAACCTACTAGAATCCAACGTCTCTAAAACCCAGTCTTGACTCTCAATGCAGACAGGCCGCCGATGAGCGACGTTTGTTATGTAATTATTTTTCATACAAATGAAGTGAAACACATATACGAAAAACGTTTCTGATACGCCGAAACGATGGATCCTTTATGTAGGACCGCTATTTCGGTTGCTGGGGTAGTTGTTAGATGATGTCCCTGTTGAGATCCATTTCCTTTTTGTAGTTGACTTCCGCGGCGAACAATTCTTTTTTCAACTCGTTAATATTGGCCCTGTCTTCATATTTTCAAAGTTTCTCCAAGTGACATTTGTAGTCTCGCCAATAAATATTCTTTTGTTCTGTTGATTTCCTTTATCTGATTCTTTTGATTTCTTCGTTTAATGTAGCTTCTTTTATTTTTCTTATGGATTCTCGGCTTTTTAATCAGCTAGCTCTTTTTTCAATTCGTTTAATATTGTCAAAACTTTTTATTTTACAGAAAAACTTTTGTTGAAACGTTTTCCTTATTTTTTTTTTCGTTTTTGCCCCATACTTTTATTTGTTTTAGTAGTTTCGTCTACTTTTTGTTATAATTCAGGAGGGGGGGGATAAAAAAAAAACTGCTAATTATCGACACTTAATTCAAACGACCACATACTTGAATCGTCGAAGAGTGCGGCCAAATGTATGAGGAATCTTAAGAGAGAAGAGAATTAATCTAATCACAGTTTACAGTGCTTTCAGGTGTCCTAAACTAAAAGTCAATTCCAATATTTGAAAAGGCGTATCCAAAACAGCGGCACATGAACTCCATCAAATGCAAAAACGAATAGTGAAATCCATTAGATATCCAGTTGTTCAATTTCGCCATTAGAACATAGAGGCACTGTGTCATGCCTATCTCTTTTCTATGGGTATTATCACGACCATTGCTCACCTAAACCGTTAGGTTTCATGACAGGGAGAAATGCATATTATGTATTCCTGAGACAGTTCCCCATCAGATCCCCGGTTGTGGCTCTATTTTACCTCCAGAATTTGTATCCTCAAAACGCGATATCATGCCATTTATCTCCAACTTTCGGTCGAGTTATCCACCAAGCCCTGACACAAAATCGAGAATCGAGAAATCTATGACACGGAGAGGTGAAATTTCAGTGGAAGATTATATTGGAACCAAATCTACATTATCCAACCTTCTAAGACTAACCAAAAGCACCGAAAGGTATAAAATTAGGTGTACAAATAAGTTTCCGCAGCTTTCTATATAGTCAGCATCCGGATACCATGTCGGAAGAACTCGTCATCTTTTGAGGATATCCACGAATCGACCCATTTTTTGGTATCTTCATATGTTGTAAAGTGCTGCTCGGACAGACCATGTGCAATGGATTGAAATAAGTGATAATCAGAGGGGGCAAGGTCTGGTGCATACGGCGGGTGGGGTAGGACTTCCCAATGAAGAGTTTCCAAATAGTTTTTCACCCGCACCGCAACATGTGGACGAGCATTATCATAAAAAATAATTTTGCCATGTCTGGAGTAGTAATGGGCGCGTTTTTCCTTGAGTGCTTGGCTCAATCTCATTAATTGTTTTCGGTAAAGAACTCCAGTGATGGTTTCATTCGGTTTCAACATTTCATAATACACGACACCAATCTGATCCCACCAAATACGCAGCATGAGCTTTTTCCCATGAATATTTGGTTTTGCTGTCAATATTGAAGCGTGGCCAGGTGATCCCCATGATTTTCTTTTCTTTGGGTTATCGTAGTGGATCTGTGGCGTTTCTTACAGATACACACACGATACACAAGCAAATAGTTAAGAACACCGAAAGAAAATCGAATAAGAAAAAGCATCAGAGCTATATACCATAGCAATAATATAGCATTTCCACATCAGTCGAATGTACTTGAGTTTAGAAGTCGAATTCGTACACGCGGCAGTAGATTGATGCTTCAATGCTTCGCTTCTCACTCATTTCATCGTATGTTCAAATCACCGTCTTCACTCTCCTTGCTTAACCCAACAACCCGACGTGATCTGTATACACAACACACAATCTCCCATATGTAAACAGAACTTTACTACTACAATCACGACTTTCGCATAGAGGACCGTCACACTCGCCTGCTCCGACGTTCTCTCGTTCGCTCGCTCGCTCCTCGCTCCGTCGTTCGCACGCGAAATTGATCGTAACAAAGTTACTTAGGGAGGAGTAGGGTGGCGTTTCTAGCGGATACACACACAATACACAAGCAAATAGTGAAGAACACCCAAAGAAAATCGAATAAGAAAAACCATCACAGCCGCATACCATAGCGATAACATAACAATTCCACATCAGTTGAGTGTACTTGAGTTTAGAAATCGAAATCGTACCCCCGGCAGTGGCCTTGGTTACATTTTTAGTGACTCTAACCATCATAGCGTCAGTTCGAATCGCACGTTCTTCAGTATCATCGCAATACGCGATATTTTTCATCCCCAGTGACTATACGATGCAAAAAAATCTTCCTTTTTTTTTTTGCCTGGCAAGTAGCATTTCACGTATGCAAAGTCGGTGTTCAACGTCTCTCGGGTTCAGCTCGTATGGAACCCAATTTTCTTGTTTTTGAACCATCCTTAACGATTTTAAACGATGTGAAATTGCTTGTTGAGTTACATCTAATGTATGTGCAAGTTCTTTTTGCGTTTGGGGTGGATCTTCCTCCAATATTGCTTCCAATTCCCTGTCTTCGTACACTTTCGGCCTTCCACTTCGTTCTTTGTCTTCCACGTCAAACTCACCGCTTTTAAACTTTTGAAACCATTCACGACAACTTCTCTCACTCAAAATAGGCTCACCATATGCTTCTAGAAACAATCGATGCGCCTCAGTGGCAGATTTCTTCAAATTAAAAAAGTAAATCAAAAGTTCCCGCTAATGACGCTTATTTCGCATCAAACTAGACATTTGTGCACGAAAAAAATTATGTAAAACTGGTACAAACTCACTAATATTTTGAGGTTATGTTGTTATCACGCGTTCAAACCCACAATATTACGTGTGACATCTCACAATTTCTACATAATTTTCTCCTGGAGCCATCTTTTGCCAAACGGCGGAAACTTAAATGGACGCCTAATTATAAAAGTCAATGATACATATGTGTTATAGCAATATTTTAAATAACAACCTTTTGCGACTAACTAAAAGTTGCGAAAGATATAATAATAAAAATTAATGATACGTATTTGTTATAGCAAATTTTTAAATAACGTATTTTTATATACAGTTATTAACATATTATTTGTTGTTTTTTTTTTTACTTCTTTCAGGTAAATCTAAAAAAATTGCCCCCAAAAAAAAAAAAAAACTACAACAAAGGTGGAAAGAGTGAGTGTGAGTGAAGAGGGATTGCGTGAGCGCGCATAAAAGTGTAAAAAAAATATTTGTTAATCAGTCCTTTTCCAACATTATTAATAGAAAACAAGTCAAAACGATTTTGGATCCTAGCATAGGCATATCAGAGAGCGCGAAAATTCTTTAAAAAATCAGAAAATTCTTCCGGGGCAATATCAATTGAAAATACTTTTTATAAGCTTATTCTCTTCTAATTATTTTTCAAATTGCTATATTTTATATTGTTATAACCTTCACTTCAACACTTATTTGTAAAAACAAAAGCAAAAACCAAAAAAGCATCGCATCTTCGTGTTTGACTTATTAATAAACACAGATTTTGACTTCAGTTTGCTCATTAAAGGAGAAAAACGAATAACCACTATTTTAACAGTTGCAACAATTACAAGTATTGTTTTTATTAAGCAATTTCATATCTCTCAAAAACTCAGCACACTCGTAAATACCATAAAGTTTTCTCTAAAAACAAAACAAATCACTATATTTTTGTACTTAATTTTTGATTTTCTTTATTTTATTGTGTTATAGGGAGCCATTTATTAAATATAAAGGCTTTATTAAAGGATTATTATAATATAAATATAAATTGCTAAAACTTTTTACAAAAAACAAAAAAAAAACCTACATTAAAAAAAATTTAAAGATTAAAAAATAAATTGAAACAGAAAAAAACACGTAAACAAAATAGCAACAAATAAAATAAAAAGTTATATATTTTTATCTTGTATTCAAAACAGATTATACATGTATATTCTAACAAAAGTAAGTGTAAACATTTAAAAAGAATATTTTATATTTTTTGAAAACACTAAACGTAATTTTTTAAAAGAAATACTGTCAGTAAAACTTCTCTTCCCAAATTAAAATTTTAAGAAAAAATAATAAGAAACAGAAACTTAAAAAGAGCCTGAACTATTTTTATTGTATAGATAAAAAACGTCACTAATTTTAAGATAACGTTAAAATTTAAATAAAAAAAAAAACAAAGGTATTTAAACAACTACAAAAAGGACTGCTGTTAAGAAAAAACAAGAATAAAAAATAATCCGCAAGTATAAAACAAGTAGAAGAAAACAGTAAACTCCATTCGCATCAAAAGATAAATAACAACAACTTGGTTTCGAAAATTTTTCACGCTAATTTTATTGATGAGCAGCATAATGCGTCAGAAAGACATCCGACCAGCACCGGCTCTAATCGAGTTTAAGGGTATGAAATTCTTGATCACAGATCGCCCATCTGATGTTACCATACAGCATTACATTTTGGTTGGTATTAAAAAGATATACTTGCATAGTTATTTCGAATATTAATTATCTAATGTATTTTGCAGGAATTAAAGAAGAACAATGTTAGCACCGTTGTGCGCGTATGCGAGCCAAGTTACAAAACGGACGAGCTTGGGGCACAAGCTATAACTGTGAAGGATCTAGCATTTGAAGATGGTACATTTCCGCCACAAAATGTTGTTGATGAGTGGTTTGAGATATTGAAACAAAAGTAAGTGTCATTTTTCATTATTCGTGGACATTAAAATATGAAGGGGGAGGGGCAATTGGGGGAATACTGAAAACTGTTTATAAGCTTGATTTTTTGTGACATACCTCGACTGATTAGGGTTTCAAAGACCAACAGTAGCTTTTACACTCGATATTTTTTTTTTTGTGAATTACCTCAAATCCATTTGTCAAAAACCTGTTTTATTAATTTTTCCCTCTGGGGATGGTAATTCTCAAAAGACATGTGGACAAATTGTATTCCTAATCAGTTCAAGCCTCATCTCAAGACAAAGAAACATATCTCCCTAAGCAACAGGTATTTCAAATCTTGTGTGCCCGATTGACTCCTATCATATTTATCCACAGTGCATATGAACTAAATCCGCCCCAATTTAAAACACATTCCTATTTGTTCCATGAACCACCTTTCGACATTTCTTCCGAAGCTAGAGTTAATATATTTCCTCGCTGGCGTTCTTGCAGTTCTTGTTGTCTCCGAAGATTCTGCATGACATTGTCGAGTGTGCGCTGTGAATTCCCATCCATTGTTTAAGCTTAATCTAATCTAAAATAATCTAAAAGCTAATAATTAAATAATTAAGTTTAAGTCTAATCTTGTCCAAATCTTCGCAAGTATAGTGCACTTTTCCTGGAATTGATTATTTGAATCTGTGCAGATATTGTCTAAAGCATCCGAGTCCTATCAGACATCATCATCATCGGCACTACAACCGGGATCCGGTCTTGGCCTTATTTAACAAATCTCTCCACCGGTCCCGATTTCGAGCCGATGTCATCCAGTTTAGCACTCCCAGGCTCTGGGCATCCTGGTCTACGCCATCCCTCCATCGCAGACAAGGTCTGTCGCGCTGTCTCCTTCCATACATCCTGCCACAAAGGACTTTCCGGGCAGGCTCCTCTTCGCTCATTCGAGCTAGGTGTCTCGCCCACCGGAGTCTACCGAGCTTGATTTTTCTTACAATATGAGCTTCAAGGTAGATTGCGTACAACTCATGGTTGTAGCGTCTCCGGAATCGTCCTCCCTCACATACGGGGCCAACAATTCTCCTTAAGACCTTTCTCTCGAACGCGGCCAAGAGTTCAGAGTGCCTTTTATTAAGCACCCAGGTCTCGGATCCATACATGAGTACTGGTAAGACCATGGTCTTGTACAGTAGTAGCTTGGATGTTCTGGATAAATTTCGGGATTTAAAGAGCCTTGATAGACCATAGTAGGCTTTGTTGGATTTAATCAGCCGTTCGCGTATTTCTTCTTCCCTCATGAATGTGCAGTCCCAGTTTGTGTGCCGCCTGCTCGATCTGGGTGAAGGAGTCTTATACAGCCGATTCGGTTCTAGCGATGATGTCGATGTCATCTGCGTAGGCAAGTATCTGGCATGACTTGGTGACGATAGTCCCTCTAGTTGTAACGCCAGAGTCACGGATTGCTTTCTCCAACGCCAGGTTGAAGAGGAGGCAGGCCAGACCGTCCCCTTGTCGGAGTCCATTAAAGATGTTTATTGGTTTGGAGAGCAATCCCGCTATTTTTACTTGACTAGTTACGTTGGTTATGGTCAACCTACAAAGTCGTATCAATTTATTTGGACTGCTGAACCCTCTCATAGCATTATATAGTTCTACACTGGTTATGCTGTCGTAGGCGGACTTAAAGTCTATAAATAGATGATATAATGGAATCTTAAATTGCAGACATTTTTCCATCGCCTGCCTAAGGGCGAATATCTGATCAATCGCTGATTTGCCTGGGATGAAGCCACACTGATATTGACCAATAACGGCTTTAGCGTATGGGGCTATCCGATCTTGTAGGATAGTGGAGAGTATCTTATAGGCGGTACTCAGCAATGTTATAACCCTATAATTGCTGCACAGTGTGATATCTCCCTTCTTATGTATGGGGCAAATTATACCACGACGCCAATCTTCTGGCATCTCCTCTTGGTCCCATGCGTGCACCACGATCTCATTAATTGCGTGATGTAACGCTGTCCCTCCTTGTTTAATCACCGCAGCTGGTACGCCATCAACTCCGGGGGCTTTCGATACATCGATACATGTAAAAGTCTAGCTCGCCGTGAGGTCCAGTCGAACAGCCTTTGATGTTCGGTATTATTCTGTGGGTTCATCATCATACGCTAGCTGTTTCTCCATTTAAATTCGACCATTGTTGATACCATTTGCTGTTTGGGCAACCAAATGTCTGATCGAGCTCGATTATTTAACTGGAAGGTCAATACATTTTATCGTAAGAGGATAATGTGAGTGACAAGTTTACGAACGATTTATAGCATTTTTCTGCCCGTAGTAAGGAGCGTGATTTGAACCCTTTGTAGAAAAAGTTGGAATCAAAACACTGATAAATCAGATGACGGCCTCATATACGTGAGGATACCTCAAATCACTGCATAAGGTGCTATTGCTACGTTAATGCTTTGGTATATTCTCTGATTTTACTGTGGTCTTCACTACGGTTGTGTATGCGTAATCAGTTGGAATCGCCACAATTTCACCTCCACCTTTACCCAATAATGTCGAGCTACTGTTTGTATGGGGGTTTATTGGTATAAGCTGACTTTTGAGTGGATATAAACTTAGATTATTTAACATCGCGACGTCGAAATCTATTTTTTCGAACCATTCATTTGTGGGCATACAAAAACGAACGATGTTGTCTCCTTTCTTTCTATTCTTTCTATCTTACCTAAGGAAACACTTTCCTCTTCACTCTGTGTCTTGTGATATTAAAAGTATATCCAAAATTATGGAATACAAAAAAGGGCTGTCGAGGTAAAATGCCAATCCATCTTCTCATCGGAGTACGTTGAAGATGGTAGAAAAACTTGGACTTGGTTACTCTCACTAATGTAGGTTTGCGGTATAGCTCTTTCAATTCGTGGTTGTGGAGTTTCCTCCATTGACCTGCCTCCTCGTCATATTTACCGCCAAAGGTACCCCTTAAAACTTTATTCTCGAATACGCGGAATTTATTTTCTTCTCGTTTTGTGAGAGCCAATGTTTCGCATCCGGGTAGAGCAATCGGCATGATTATGGTTCTATAGGCACGGAACTTTATGTTACGTGATAGCAGTTTGGATTTCAGCAGTTTACTGACTGTGTGACAACTAGCGTTGCCGGAGTGTAGTCTTTTGTTAATTTCCATCGACATTTCGTTACTGGTCGTCAGAATCGTTCCCAGATATTTAGATTAAGCTCGGATCATTCGTGCCTTTTTGAAAGGTGGGGGAGGTGTTAACTTAATTATGCCTACTGTTTAAATAAATAAAAAAATGATTAATATAGTGATTGGTCCTTATACAAGGATAGTTAATGAAACAACATGCATGTGTTCAGTTTTTTTTTTAACACTTTTAGGTACTTTTTAAGGCGTGGGGTGACCCCACCATTTAAGAATACCAAAAGCGACCCTACATTGGAACGGTTAATTTTATTATAGCGTTTTGCGAAGATAATGAAGAATGTATGATTCGAACCGACGCTATGACGGTTAGAATCTCACTAAAAATTGAACCAATCCTCAACACATCAGGCCACTGCCGCGTGTACGAATTCGATTTCTAAACTCAAGTACACTCAACTGATGTGGAATTGCTATGTTAATGCTTGGTATACGGCTGATGCACTTTCTTGTTCGATTTTCTTTCGATGTACTTCACTATTTGCTTGCATATTGTGTGTTAGAAACGCCACAGTATTATAGCGTTTTATAAAGAATAGTGAAGAAGGTGAATCGAACACACGGAGAAACGGTTGAGAAATTAAGCATTGTACCACCAGCCTACTGCCGCGTCTACGAATTCGATTTCCAAACTCAAGTAGACTCAACTGATGTGAAATTGTTATCGCTCTGGCTTTTCTGATGGTTTGCTTATTCGAAGTCCTTTCGGTGTTCTTCACTATTTGCATGTATATTGTGCGTGTATCTTTTAGAAACGCCATACTGCTCCCTCCTCAGTAACTTTATTACGATCAACTTCGTGTGCGAACGACGGAGCGAGGAGTTATCGAGCGAAGGGAGGTCGGACTGGGCGAGTGGCCGGTGCTCTGGGTAGAAGTTGTAGTGTTTGGGATAATAGTAAAGAACGTGTGATTCAAACTGACGCTATGACAGTCAGACATCAGGCTGCTGGCCGTGTTTTGAATTGGATTTTTAAACTCAAGTATATTCCACTGATGTGAATTGTTTTGTTATCGCTATGGTATACGGCTCTGATGTATTTTCTTATTCGATTTTCGTTCGGTGTTCTTCACTATTTGCTTGTGTATTGCGTGTGTATCTGTTAGAGACGCCACAAAGTCATGATCGAAGTTGTAAAGTCCTGTTTACTATGGGAGAGTGTGTGCTGAGTGTACAGATCACACGTTGGAATTGCAGCGTTTAGCAACGATAGCGAAGAGGGTCATTTGAACACACGATGAAACGGGTGAGAAGCGAAGCATTGAACCATCAAACTAACAGCCGCGTGTATGAATTCGATTTCTAAACTCAAGTACACTCAACTGATGTGGAATTACTATGTTATTGCTTGGTATACGGCTGCTGCTTTTTCTTATTAGATTTTCTTTCGGTGTTCTTTACTAGTAGCTTGTTTATTGTGTGTGTATCTGTTAGAAACGCCACAGTATTTTTAAATGAAAAGCACTGCACAATTAGAAGAAGAGAGGGGGTTAAGGAGAAAGGGTATATCTGGATGCACATTGATCTTAAATGCCTAGATATCACAATGACAACGACACCCATGATCAGAGCATTTCACATTAGCGGGCCTTGTCTAAAGAATGATACTCTTAGAAGTTGATGTTTATTTCGCGATTGGCTTTCAACGAAAACTCGTGCACACATTGTGATTAACAGGAGGATGTTTGGTAACATGGAATACATTCATCAGTTTAGTTAAGAAACGGCCGTGATAATATCTATAGAAAACTGTGAGTTCGGTCTAAATCATACGCCAGCTAAGTCGGCTTGTCGTGAAAGCCGACTAAGGGCAGAGCGGTAGGTGGGCTCTCAACACCCTGCGCCCATAAAGCTGTAGGCTCCATGAAATAGTCAATATATAAGTTTCATGAAATGGGCAGGAGAAATTCTTGACTATCTTTCAAGGCCTGGCCAAAAGTTGGAACATGTGGTAGGTTGTTCCCAACGAGTGAAATACCACCAGGTCACGATGTACATTCCGTAATGTAGTCGGGAGAAATTTGTCACTATGTTCTGCATGTTTAGCTAATGGCCCGGACTGAAGTTGAATTGTTACACTTGATTGCTGTCGGTGGTGCATTTAGGATTTTATGCACTTTTACAGATACTCATTATATTGGTATGGTAGATAGTTTACAATAAGGCCTAAGCGAATAATGATAAAGAATATCAGAGGTAAACTAGTACCCCATTTCGATCTGATGGAAACAGCATACAAATAGATTGATAAGAAATGAAATTGTAAACATTTCGTCTGCGCGGAAACGGATTCGGAAAATGTAAGCTTTGACCTTAAGGAGACCGGATCAGATGGTCAAGCGTGGAAGCAAAGTGCACTGGATAGGAAGAGACGGCGCAGCCGAGTCAGTGAGGTCATGAACTTGAAGGTTCCTATAAATAAATAGTAATAGTAGGAAACGGATTCGTTTGCCAAACACCGTCAAATAGTAATGGCATTTTGTAATATCAGAAGTATCGATTTTACTAATACGAATGTCAATCATCATCATCATCGACACTACAACCGGGATCCGGTCTTGGCCTTATTTAAAAAATTTCTCCACTGGTCCCAATTTCGAGCCGATGTCATCCAGTTTGGCACACGCGGGCTCTGAGCATCCTAGTCTACGCCATCCCTCCATCACAGAAGAGGTCTGCCGCGCTGTCTCCTTTCATACATCCTGCCACAAAGGACTTTCCGGGCTGGCTTCCCTTCGCTCATTCGAGCTAGGTGTCCCGCCCACCGGAGTCTACTGAGCTTGATTTTTCTTACAACATTAGCTTCAAGATAGATTGCGTACAACTCATGGTTGTAGGGTCTCCGGAATCGTCCTCCCTCACATTGGCCAACAAATCTCCCTAAGACCTTCCTCTCGAATGCGGCTAAGGGCTCAGAGTGCCTTTTATTGAGCATCTAGGTCTCGGATCCATGAGTACTGGTAAGAATGTTAATGCCGTATACTAAAAGCCCGATAGATTCAGGTGATTTGGTTGGCCTGATATATCTTCTTGTCCGGATACGACTTACATACCAGATATCGTTTTTACGGTGATCTCTGCATCTTCAACAAGTCTGATTTGACTTGTCAAAGGGGAGAAATGATGGAACAAAATCATTTGGACGTCGCCCGTATGAAGATCGTGGTAAGAGGTTTCGTCACATTTCTTTCTTGGCTCCACTTCTCCTCAAATGATGATTGACCAGCGACCCTCTTCGAACATGTTTCACACACTGTCGACTAGATACAAATCAACCACTCACCCCCTGAGATTATCGTTCATGATGAGTTTAATGTACACAACTCCAACTGGTTAATACATTCCATCAGAACCGACGGAACTGGGAGACTTGCCGAAACGTTCGCTATTAGTTCCATGTTGGCTCGACTAGTGGAGCAGCCTACGCCAGTGCTGGATAAAGAGATTCTGCGAACACTTGGATTTGTTTCTGTAATCCGAGCCAAGCATTTATTCCATACAAACGACTGAACCATTGGGCAACTCGGACCATTGTCTGATATCGTTTATGGAATCATTTACATCATAAATGACTGACCAACCTAAGTATGGAAATACAAAGCCAGTAACTAGAACGATTTACGAGATTTCTGCCCCTCGTTTCCGTTGTCGAATGTTTTATTGCTTTAAAAATTGCCGATGTTAAATCCTGCGTATAGTCAAACACCAAAATTATTCTTTCAGTACGGAACTTCACATTCCGTATTCCATCAAGTGAAATCCATCCACTAAACCTTGGTTTGATAAAAAATACAAACGGATTGCAGCAATCAATAATAGACATTTCAAGCAGTGGCACTCTAAGTTAAGCTTAGTTAAGTTAGTTCTTACGCTCTTTAGTTTGTAAGTTGTATATACTTTAGTTGTAGGTGGTCATGTTGCTTGAATTAAGCCAATAAATGGGGTGATAGCCCCACTAAACTAAACTAATCCCATGGAGGTCAACAGCCTGAATTTGGTCAGAAACACAAATGCATGCAACGAAATGATAGGGAATATGAAGGAGGTTCGATAAAGTATCCAACAAAGTATTTGAGTGCCTAAGCAGCTCGCATTCCTTCTGGTCAATGACAAAGACTATTAGCAATAACATTAATTTTTCTGTGGCGTTTCTAACAGATACACACACAACAACCAAGCAAATAGTGAAGAACACCGAAAGAAATTCGAACAAGCAAAGCATCACAGCCGCATACCATAGCGATAACATAACAATTCCACATCAGTTGAGTGTACTTGAGTTTAGAAATCGAATTCGAGCACGCGGCCCTTAGTCCGATGCTTCTCACCCGTTTCATCACGATATTGGCTAAACCGTACAACCCCGACGCGATCTGTATACAAACAGCACACAATCTCCCATAAGTAAACAGGACTTTATTACTACGGTCCCGACTTCTGCACAGAGCACCGACTCACGCGACGTTCTCTCGATGGCTCGCTTCTCGCTCTGTCGTTCGCACACTAAGTGACCGTAACAATATTACTGAGGAGGGAGTAGTGTGGAGTTTCTAACAGATACACACTCATTACAAGTAAATAGTGAATGTTTTATGGTTTGATGAATGCGTGATGAATTTTTTTGATCCTCTTCTGTCATGTGTTCTTCTTTACGGTTGTGGGTGTTTAATCCCTTTGACCCGCCGCAGATCCGTTTAAGAGACATTATCTCCCCATCTACCCGACGACGTGCTATATGTAGATAGTCTGAACAAGGAATGAACCAATGGCGTTCTAACAATTCTTAATTTCTCAACCGTTTCTCTGTGTGTTCGATTTACCTTCTTCACTATCCTTTATAAAACGCTATAATACTGTGGCGTTTCTAACAGATACACACACAATATACATGCAAATAGTGAGGAACACCGAAAGAAAATCGAATAAGCAAAGTATCAGACCGTATACGAAGCAACAACATACCAATACCACATCAGTTGAGTGTACTGGAGAATAACGATCGGATTCGTACACGCGCCAGTGGCCTGATGTGTTAGGCGGTGGTTCAATCTTTTAGTGATTCTAACAGTCATAGCATCAGTTCAAATCACACACTCTTTACTATCGTCGCAATCTCTATACATTATCTTCGTCCTAGTTTTCTCTGTTAGTGACGAGCAGTGGGACACTAGCGATATACTCAAAGAATAAAGTCAAAATATTTTCCCAAACTTGAATTCCGTGAATTCAACCCTGGATGCCAGTTTATTAGACCCATTACTATTGTTACGACTTCATTGAGAGGACGGCTGGATCTCAGTAGAGATGCAAACTCCCGGCGGTGTAGTGGACTCTATTGCGTGGCTGGTCATGAATAAACTGGATATACATAAGTCCAGAAACCCTTCCATCTAAACTTTATTCTTGATGTTTCATGGTATATATTCTTTTCCTTTTTCCTCTCAAGGCATCCCCTACCACTGGTAGGTGGAGATGACAAATGAAGAGGAATTGATTTCGAGCACTCCTTACCTGGGGGAAGCGTTCTGAGGTACTTGAAAAACAATAGAACGGATCAAAACAACTTTTCTCGAAATAATAGAGAACGTTATCCTATACTTTGAGAGTTTATTTATAATTGTTAACTAAAATTAATCCTAGCTCATGAGAAGAGACCTAAGCGATCCTTGACCATCGAATACAGAACTCCAGCGCTTCCCAATTTCTGTTGCCTTGTTTACTCGCTGGCACCAATGCCATTTATGCAGTTGCTGTACACAAAGCGTCTTTCCAAGAATCAAATGATTCATGATTGGCTGTGGCGTCTTCCTTGGAATCAACTCGTTGCTGTCTAGTGGTGTCTTCCATCGAAGCGAGTGAGCTGCGTCTCGTCGCGTTTCTCAGTATTTAATGCACTGTGACGATGTGGTGTCTTGTTGATAATTGCGTCGCGAACAGCAATCTTTAAGGACAGATGTGAAGTTCCGCCGCCGTGCTGTCCAACGCATCCTCCGCGGAATTGACCGCAGAAAGATAACCGGATCGGACGGAATACTGTGGCGTTTCCAATAGATACACAAGCAAATAGTGAAGAACAACACAGAAAGAAAATCGAATAAGCAAAAGCATCAGTCGGATACCAATCAATAACAGAGCAATTCCACATCAGTTGAGTGTACTTGAGTTTAGAAATCGAATTTGTACACGCGGCAGTGGCCTGATGTGTTGAGGATTAGTTCAGTTTTTAGTGAGATTCTAACCGTCATAGCGTCGGTTCGAATCACACGTTATTCACTATCGTCGTAAGCGCTGTAATTTCAACAATAGTCCTTAAAAATTGTACATCAGAATTGTCGCCAGATTTGAATAAACCCTTTCGCCCGTCTTTGGCAGAGAAAAGCTTTCCTAAATGTTGAAAAACCACTGGAATTCAAGCAATTCCAAATAAAAGGAAAATATATCTGGCTCCGCGATAGTATAGTGGTTAGTATACCCGCCTGTCACGTGGGAGACCGGGGTTCGATTCCCCGTCGGGGAGCCTCTGGTGCAAGACTAATGACCTTGCCCGGAAAAAAACAAATCATTATGGAAAATTTAACAAGCCTCAGGACTTGCTAAATAAGGCCAAGACCGGTTCCCGGTTGTAGTGCCGATGATGATGATGATATCTCGCACAAGCTTACTGGCCAATAAGCTTACTGTCCATAATGGAAAAAGTCATCAAGTTTGTTGAGTTGATTAATGATTTGGATTGCAACGAGCTACTAATCCCATACGGATTCTAGAGCAGACAATCCACGAGAGATCTTTTGAGCTTTGTGATTGATAGGTGGACATCTACAATTGAAAAGCAGTACGAATCAAGGACAGTCGCGTTGAATATCGCCAAAGCTTTTGAACGCGTTTGACACAGATTGGTTGGTAACCGACCTTTCCCTGTTTTATATTATCATGGGACCTGTCTCCCAGAGAATCGTAGTACTATTCCGGGGAATTCGGTTTATTTGCGCCCCACAAGGCAATCTGATGGATCCCAGCAGCGTTACTAAATACACTTTATTCACATGGACTTTCTCAACAACTTTGCTAGTGAATGAGTTTCCTCAAAAATTGATTGATTCGGGTTGTTGCAGACCCCCACGTCCCTATGATGGTGTCAACCCTGTTTATGCTTCATATTAATGCTTGGCTAGTGTCAACGAGTGACAGAATATTTAGTTTTGCCGACTATCGCATTCTGTTCGACCGATTAACCTATCAACGTCGCACCAGCTGATATGTGATGAGGTGGACACCATGAATCGTGATCTTGACAAAATCCTACAATCGAAAGGAGCCAATCTCATCGACTTCAATGCAACGAAGGTGCAATACGTGATGTTTACAAGAAAAAATATCCGTTGAATCTATAGCTCATGATGGACGGTAGCTCGTTAAATCTAGGAAAAGCACAAATAGACTCGGCATCACCGGTAGGGGGAAAGTGTCGTGGCACGAACACGTGCCGAATATGGCCAAGTCCATGGCCAAAAAGCTTAATTATGAGCCAAAAATGATTTAGTCCAGCCCAACTTCTCCTCTACAAGTCACAAGTTAGATCTGCACTCGAGAACTGCTCGCATGTTTGAAGTTCCATCCCTATTCCACCCACGACCTACTCATTCAGAGACGAACAATCTGCTTGGTCGAAAACGCAGCTTTAACTTCGACGCTATAGCCTTCGAGGGCGCATAGCGGACTTTTTTTTTTTTAAATATATGTATATAAACATTGGCTCCTCGATAGTATAGTGGTTAGTATACCCGCCTGTCACACGGGAGACCGGGGTTTGATTCCCCGTCGGGGAGCCTCTGGCGCAAGACTAATGACCTTGCCCGGAAAAAACAAATCATTATGGAAAATTTAACAAGCCGCAGGACTTGCTACATGAGGCCAAGACCGGTTCCCGGTTGTAGTGCCGATGATGATGATGATATAGACATTATTTGCTTATGTATATATAGAAATTATTTAAGTTGTAGAAAGCTCTTTTCAAATTAGAGTTTTTCTTTTGTATCTTATACTCCTGGATAGCTATTTTAGCACCCGCCAAGTAATGAATAACCCATGCAGCGACATCCTGAGAAAGGTTGGCGCAAGGCTAATGACCTTGCCCGGAAAAACAAATTATTATGGAAAATTCAACAAGCCTCGGGACGTGCTAAATAAAGCCAAGACCGGATCCCGGTTGATATATCCCAGTTGGAGTACCATTTTGTTGATTTTGGTTAGTTATATCAACAGGTTCGTATTAATCGCATGATAAAAAGTCTGCACGAAATTGCCCATAGTAAGATTATTTTATGTAAGGGTTTTTATCACTAAGCCGATCTCATTTGTTCGGTCCAAAGGGGAATGGATTTATCACAGCTGGTGCAACAACCTGTTGGCTAGCTAGAACGCCCGTTCCATATGGGGCCAAGCACATAGGATAGCCAGGTTCAAGGTGTGTGATGGAGTGTGTGCACATGCCTCTACGGAGGTAAATTTCGTCTGTCAGTGGGATTACCACCACTACCTGGTTGCTGTTTACCCATACTTGGGTATACTACCTCCACTTTACTGTTATCACCTTTTTGTTGTGGAACTAAACCACTGCTACCACCTAATCCGGAAGGCATCGAATTTAAAGGTGGCTGTAAATTTAAAGAACCCGTTCGCTGATGGCATTCCAAGTCCCGCATTCGGCCCCGAATCAACTAGCTTATTCCCTGATGCCGCGCCCATAGTAACTGACTGCCATTTCAATCAGCCGGTAAGCCACCACCACCATCCTGCTCCAGCTGCATTCTGTTGTGACACATTTGAACTATACACGTTCACTTTAACATTGCTGCTAGTTGAACTTTTGAGAGCGCGTTCGCGTAGTTCGTGAATCTTATGATTTGTGTAATACTGACCAGCGTGGTGTAAAGCGTCTAATGCTTTTGTACTTGGATTTCTGGACAGATCCTCAGGTGCGTGGTATCGTGTAATAGGCAAGTGATAGGGGAATACGTTATATGGCGCCGCCGACATTAACACGTTGCAGCACATAGGATGGCCGACGTTGAAGCTGAACGGGTTTGGACTGATATATGATGGATGTAAAAAATACTGTGAGGTTGGTGGCGGGGGAGGGCCTTGTGTTGCCATTGTAGGTTTTTAACCCTCTCGCTTAATCTAAATGTCTTTGTCATCTTTAGATGTATCATTGATAAGATTTGTTGGCTTATGTCCCATGGAACCGGATGAGGAGTTTGACTTGGAATTTGTTTGTGATTGACTACTATAGGCTTGTTGTTGTTGCTGCTTCTGCTGCTGTTGTTGCTATTGCTGTTGGGTTTGATGTTGTCCCTGCATTTGTTGAGCTTGTTGATGATACAACTGTTGTTGTTGGTGCGCAGACATTTGTATATCTTCGGATTTCAATTGCGAACCAGAAGGTGGCTGGCCCATTATTGGCTGAGTTGGTTGTAGGCAAGCTGATCGTCGCTGTTCGCTAAGTTCCCCTTCACGGGACATATGTTTGAGAATGCTGTTGCTGAGGTAAGCCAAGTTGATGACGTTATGAAAGGGGTGAAGGATGGAATCATTGTATGTGATGCAGTCATTTATGGTGACTTGGAAATTGGTAACCGAGAGGGAGCCGTTTTGTTGATGGATTTTATAAAAGTGATTAACTAGATAGGAGAAAGTCCAGGATATCCAAGGGACTGAATAGGTATATCCTCTGGATGCAAAGGGTGGTTCATGGGTTCTTGCTTAATCTCTTTAGATTCATTCTTTATTACTTTCGACGACATTACCTACGCCGGCAACTTAGCCTTTTCAAGTGGATCCTGACTTTCTTTGATGCGATCATCTTTTAGAGTTGGGTGCGGAGGGTTTTGCAAAGCAATGCCCAGCCTATTATTTTCATCGGAAACCATTGACACTGATCCGTAATTAGGCTCCATGGTGTAAGGATACGTACTGAATATGTAATTGAACGGAAAAAAATGAGACATTGACTTTCCTGCCGATTGATTTGTCAATGAAGTTGGCCCACTTCTTGGACCACCACTTGAAACAAGTATTGGACCAGTGTTGGCCAAGCCCATACTTTCACCAATATTCGAGTTGTTATCTTTCGTATTTAGCTCCTGCTGGAGTTGTGGGTGTGGTGGTTGTGGGATTTATTGTTGCTACGACTGTGGTGGCAGTTGTGAAGTTTTAGTCATAAAATCAAGCGGAGGATCTTAATTTTTATTGTATTCCAATTGAGGCGGTTGTATAGTACAACTGTTGATTGACTGGGTATTCCGTGTGGACCTTTCGCCTGTTGATGCTGCTGTTAAGAACAAAACTGATACATTCCGTAGCCACTGTTATGTGTTAAGGTTATAACATTTAATAATTTTTAATTAGAGGTTGAATATTGTATTTAAGATTGTATCAAAGAATATAGTTTTGTTAACTTGACTTACGTGGTAATTGCCGCCGGACCGCTTCTTGGTCGACATAGCAGCTTTCCCGGTTCCACGGGGTGTAGGATTCTTGATCTCTCCTGGTAACTACGTTGTTCCTGTGTGACCGTTACACACCCGGCCCTAGTATCCCTTGCGTCCGTAGGTGACCGTTCACTATATTTTCGAAGATGATTATACACGCGGCACTAGTATCCGTTGTGGCCGTTCACTATATCTTCGACATTACCGGAGTTTATTAATTTACTATGTTCGTTATATCGGGTTTACATTTTTCTTTTGTAATCGGAGTTTAATAGGTCCGCTCGCTATCTCGGGGCATTTCTAATTGAAAACTTTTCTCGTTCTCTGACGTCTTTTTTTTCGCCAAGTTTTTCATTTGATTATTGTCAAGTAGTTTTTATGTAAATTTGCCTAAAGTGATTTATGCTAATTTGCTACTTAGCGCAATTATAAATAGAGAGGTAGAGAGGGGGATTTTGGGTGAGGCTTAGTGCGTGTAGCCCGTAACACCACTTAATGGCGGTATTTGTTGATGTGTTCCTTCCTTTGGCTTTTTAATATCCACATTCTTAGCGGGTTGTGATTTATCGATCATGCCTGTGTCTACAAGTGGCGTTGAACCGTCGGATATATCACTGTATACTGGGCTCTGAACATCTTCTCTAGATATGGAACTATCAAATCCTCCTGGAACTGGGGACTTACTGTTCTTCTTTTGTTTGCCAAACGATTCATTTTGCTCACTGGAATGCCTTGTTGTGGTGTTCATGCAGGTCCAGTTGGATACGTTGGTTGATGAGTCGATTCTGGTGTATTTGGTGGGGCAGGTTGAGGAGCCACTCCAGAAGCTATGGTGGGTCTAAACGCACCTTGTCCTGGGAGTGTATTCGGGTAGACCTGAGGGGTATCTGGCTGCGGACCAAACCGAAGGACACCTGGTTTTATTGGTCCTGTGTGCATCTGGGGCTGTTGTGGTGGTTGCTGTTGCTGCTGCTACTGTTGCTACTGTTGCTACTGTTGGCCTATATCACCCATCATTTGATTTACCATTGAATGTTGTTGATGTAATAATCACCATCATCATCATCATCATGGGCATTACAACCGGGATTCGGTCTTGGCCTTATTTAGCAAGTCTCGAGGCTTGTCAAATTTTCCATAATAACTTATTTTTACGGGCAAGGTTATTAGCGTTGCGCCAGTTGATGTAATAATGCTTATCCCGAAATTCCTGCTGTTGTACTACCTCTGGGCATTGCATGTTGAGGGGGTAATTGCGATGCGAGAGGCGAAGTACAGACATAGGTTGACTTTGGACACCGGTTGCTGGCACCGTTGTTTGCACTGGATTAAGCAGATTGTTATTGCTAATGGGCGTTGGCACTACTGGTGTCACCGATGGAAGACTCATAATAGGTGGCACAACTGGTGTCACCGATGGAAGACTCATAATAGGTGGTGGCTTGTAATGATGCTGATATGGAAATCGGTTTTGGTGTCTGTACTAATATTTAGTTGAAGAAGGCGGGTTTAATGTTCACAAGCAGGATCCGGTCTTGGCCTTATTTAACAAGTCTGAGGCTTGTTAATTTTTTCATAATAATTTGTTTTTACGGGCAAGGTTATTAGTCTTGTGCCAACCATTGTCAGGATGTCGCTGCATGCATTGGTTCACTACTTGGCGCGTGCCCAAGTAGCTATCCAGGGCTGTCACGTTTAGACTGCATGTCAACTTGGATTGAACATGGACAAGGATCATCCTAGCTTTCGCTGGGTTGAAAGCAATCAGAGACTTTGCCCTGTGTGTTCGTCCCCCGCTTGATATTATAGACCAATTAATTTTCTGGTGGCAGTAAAAATCAAAATAATGTATTTGGTTGCAGATCTTATTATTTCCATTAGCGGTGTTGTAAACTTATCAATTTTCTTATAGAAATTCGTTTCGAGTAACTGTATCTAATGATAATTTATTTTCTTCTAGTTATCAACAAAATCCTGAAGCATGTGTAGCTGTTCATTGCGTAGCCGGTCTAGGAAGAGCACCAGTTCTAGTTGCTTTAGCATTGATCGAACTTGGCCTCAAATATGAGGCAGCTGTGGAAATGATCAGAG